>JAUPFP010000022.1:692500-1417500 GCA_036925085.1 Brachycybe producta
ATGTCTTACAACAAAAGCTACAGGACGAACAAAAAAAGAAGACCGGCGATAAAGATGCCAAAGATAAACTCATCAATCCAGTTCGTTTACAAAAAGAAGCGAATGAATTTAATTACAATATTTTAAAGTCCTCGTATGATGAAAAAAAAGAAAATTTAGCCAAGTCAAAACAAGATCTACAAAATATGAAAGATTATCATCAGCAGTTGTTAGAAAGCAAAACACGAATGGAGAATATCGCAAATCCGAGATTAAATAGTGAAAAGATTCCATAAACATTTGTGAATAAAATATATGAATACATTTCATTATTTTTTTATTTTCCGGTAGAGCCAAAACCAAAATTACCACGTGTGCTTTGTGAAAGTTCACCCTCAACAAATTTTACATCAGGATATATTTTCTCAAAAATTATTTGTGCAATTCTATCCCCTTTTTTAATTGTAAAATCATGAGTTCCAAAATTTATTAACATAACATCGATACTGCCCCTATAGCTGGAATCAATGACTCCAGCCAAAACATCAATGCCAAAATGAAGCGCAGGACCAGATCTCGGCACAATTCGTCCATAACAAGTATACGGTAAAGCGAGGGATAAGTCTGTCTCACAGAAACCTGCATGTTGAACACCTTATTCGTGAAAGCTAAATAAACAAGACTAGCTCATTAGAAAATGTAAGAGTGACTGGTCTTCATACTGTCTACTATGGTGGAAGTGGTGCAGAAATTTCACTATAGTAGACTATAGAACAATAAATAAAACTAGTAGTTTATAAACTGATTGGTCTTTCTATAATGAAACAATTGGCGCAGAAATGCCCCTGTGCTAGGCTATACACTCGATGGAATGCGGTACAAAACATGATGAAATAAGAGACCCTATGTTAACCTATGAGAAGTGGCGCAGAAATGCCCCTGTGCTAGGCTATACACTCGATGGAATGTGGTACAAAACATGATGAAATAAGATGCTCTATGTTAACCTATGGGAAGAAGTGGCGCAGAAATGACTTTTACTATACTACTGGCACCACTGCTGTGGCTAATGCTATGCCCCAGAATAAAGAGAACTAACAGAAGGGAAACTGAGCCGTTAACTTGTGATGGCATTTTTCTGCGCATGTGCAGCGCCGCCCCAGAATTTTAGTCGCTATTATGTGGTGATGCAGCTGCCGCCATTTTTAAATGTATTACTCTTTATGTGTCCATCTGTGGCAACAGCATCGATTCAAATGTTGGCAAATTGTGAAAATATAAAAGTTGAAAAATTTTAAACTAAAACTGTGTTTATAAAGTTTCATATGTTTCATGTATTTATTTTACATAATAATAAAACAAATTTAAAAATAAAATTAAAAACTGAAATTTAAAAATAAAATTTATTAAAAAAACAAATTAAGTAACATTTATTAAAAATAATCTGAATACACAATTTGAATTTGATTATTTAAAAACGATATACAAAATTAAAAAAATCATTATAATTTAAAAAGTATTCGTTTCCTTATGTTAATTATGTTTCGATTTAATCAAGTGAATAATATGTGACCTTTACAAGAAAACATCCAAACAACAAAACATCCAAACAACAAAACATAGTAATACATTTCAAAATGGTGGCTATCAAGTAACCGGTTAAAATAAGAGAAGCTTCAGTCCAAGGTCATGAAACTCTGTCACAGCAACTTCAAAGGCACTGCAGGAGAGTTTCCCTTCTTTATATATCCTTATTCTGTGGCTATGCTCCATAAGGCTGGGCGCATATTGAGACACGTATGACGTGTGAAAACAACCTGACACGAGTGCCATGACGCGAACACGCCCCATGCGTAGCGTGGTGATTCGCATATTGCGATGCATTCAATTCAAACACAACTTCATTATGAGAATGAATTTTGTAAAAAATTGCCTACACAATACACGTCGCGCGCGGGGCACAAGACACTGTGTCGACCACAGCGCCACGCGTCTGTACACAGACGCGAGCAGCACTATGTAGCATCATGTTACCTATTTATGCCGTTCTATTAATTTCCGTTGGTTACAAAAGAGCGTGCTGTGTTGTGTCGCCTCACACGCGTCTCTATATGCGCCTAGCCTAAATGGTTTTGTAAAATCTGGACGCAAAAACCCTCAAGCGAACGTTTTTTTTTTTTAGAAACAACGTTACGAAAAAAAAAAATTCAAATTGTTTTCAAAACTAGAATGGTAAAAGATTATGCTAAAAGTATTTTCATGACATTTTATAGTTCAAATTGAAAATGACCCGTTTTTTTTTTGTTCGGTTTTTCCATTGACATTTCATGAAAAAAATTGTAACATTATCAGAAATTAATCTAGTTTCTAAAACAATTTCAATTGGATTCGTATTAAATATAAATTGTCTCTAAACCGCGGATGGAGAGAAGAGATTTTCCATATATAGAAAATAATTGCCACACTGGGAAAACAAAAACAAAATAAATATCTATTCAGCCACCTTAAAAACACAATAATCTAGAGTCCGAGAGACGGTTTACACTTAAAAACCACCTTTAAAAAACTTACCGCATTGTCATAATCCGATTCCTTAGTCTGAGTTCCACATGGAAGAGGTGGATCATTTTGGCAATTGGACAGACTTACAGCAATTGCTACGAGGATCACTTGTAACGGAGTCATTTCGAATAAGAATACTTTAGACCTGTTATAAGAGGCGACGCCTATTTATACAAGTTTATACTGTTGTTCTCATCGTGACACATTGTAAATAAGATGGTTTGTTTAATTTAAATGTGAACTAATTAGCAAATGGCTCCACGCCAGGTATGATGCAATACCAAATGTTGTCAAAACTTGGGTGGCTTTGAAAAACAATATTTGACAATGGCTGATGTTCCTATTTATATTCTTGTTGTGTTTTTGATTTTTGATTAAGTTTGTTTAGGAACAGCTGATTTTCGAAGGTATTCGTAAACGGTATCAACGTGAAAATACCGTTGAAAAATAAGTGTTGACACAGATGTTGAATGAATGGCAAAGATGAGCCAAGATACTCCTCCATCTTGTTGTTTTGAACAGACGACAACGAGATAAATGAGTGTTACTATACATGGTGTTAACTAAACTTGCAAGAAATCTCCTCTAAAGTGCAAAATATATTAAAAAGTATTGTTCTCTAAGTGTTCCCTTTATATAAATTTTGAAAAGGTCCTCCTATTTTTAATTAAGGGTCAAAATCGTACGTTTTTTTAAACTCCATGTTAAGAGCCTAGATCCACGTCCATCTTGTTGTTTTGAGCAGACGACAACGAGACAAACGCGTGTTCTTATATGGTGTTACTTAAACTGCAAGAAATCGCCTCACAATCGCTCAATTAAAATACAGTAAAGCGCAAAATGCAATAAAAAGTATTGTTCTTCACGTGCTCGATTTATATAATTTTTGAAAAGGTCCTTCTATTTTTTAATAACGTTTAAAATCGTACGTTTTTAAACTCCATGTTAAGTCCCATAGGACTAAAACACCGTCCAACAAAAGTTAAGAGAACTCTGATTAAAAATGATTTAGAGCAATCAGAAAAATTAGCACGTACTTACATGTGTTTATTGCCTTCAGGATTATTCCTTTTTCTAAATTTTAAAAGGGCTCTCTATTTTTAAATAACATTTAAAATCTTACGTTTTGTTAACTCCATGTTAAGTCCCATAGGAGCAAAAAACCGTCACCCAAACATTTGAAGAACTCCCGTTAAAAACAACTCCGAACAATAACAAAATAATTATTACGTGCATTAATCTACTGGCTTCACAATGTTTTCTTTTTTGAAGGTTAGCTCGCGAAATTATTTTTCAATTAATTATTATGTGACTTCAAACCGGGAGAAAAAACGTTAAAAAACCGTTTTTCAATCAACAACGATCGCAGCGCCGACATTCGGAGAAATTTTGAACTAAACGATGTATCTAGCCTCTTAAATCCCATAAGTGAAAAACGAGTCAGAGCAATAAAAAAAATGAACACGTGCATTAATATATTGGCTTTATGGTGATTGCTTTTAATAAGCTTAGCACGTGAAATTATTTTTCTATTAATTTTTATGTGACTTCATATTTGGAAAAAACGCAGTGCCAGTGCGCAGTGTAACATGCTATGAGTAGTAGTATTGACTTTAATACGAAGTAGTTGTTTATTGCGATCACCAACGTCAACTACGTCCAACAAATATTTGCCTTAGTGGAATTCGTTAGCCTTCATTAAATATATAATTAAGCCATGAGGTTAAAATTTATAATTTTTTCAAATGTTTTTAACTCTACATTGCCTTTAACCAGTGTAACAATGTAGAGCTCTTGTTACGGGGTTCAGGCAGAGTTACGAGCAGATAATTTAAACCTGAGTCCAAACGGTGCCGGGGTCGTTCTCTTTGGTATTTCGTTGATTACAACGTTGCTGGACGAAAATCATTAAACAGGCGAGACGAATGCATTTTGTCGATATACTTATTTTATTGCACACAATCATCGAAATGCAATATGCTGCAAATTTTTTTTTTCCAAACTGCTGTTCAACAGTTTTGAGAAAAAAAAAATTGCAGCAGCAGTTTGGAAAATTGCAAAAAAAATTTACTAACTGTTACATACTCTCCCCAACTTGGCATGAAGTACGTCCTCGTACTTCAAAGTCGGGAGGCATGCCACAGACTGCAGTTCTTGGGAAGTGGTCTAGTGGTTCGGCACGCCACTAGGTGAATGCATACATGCTGGAAGAGAGGTTGACACAGCTCGTGTCAACCACCCCCAACAGGGGTGTTACAGTATTATACAAGTGCGTATGTGTAATAATCGGTTTAATCCATACAAATTGCATATATTCAAATATTTTAATTGGAAATTTGCACAGGTTTGCGTTTTGATTTAGAAATTTCTTGGTGGGAATTTCTTAAATATTTTAAATTTGCATAAAACGAAAAATGTTTAACAACTAGTTGCACATTTTTGAATTTTTATTTGCATAAACATTTTTTTTTGCCATATGACCACGCTAACATAATGCAACATGGATCGTAAGGATTCCTTGAATTCCTTGTTTTAGCAATGGTTTTGCAAATTTGCTTTTGTGGCGGCCATTTCGAATAATGGTAGCAAATTGGTAGCAATGCAGTATTAGGTGTTGACAGGACGATGAAAATAAAAGTAAAGGGCAAGTTTTGTAGGACAGTGGGTTAGTTAGACAAGCTATGTTGTAATGGGTCAGAATGTTGTTGGGCAGCCAAGAAGAGGCTAGAAGTATAAGTTTACGTAGGACAGCTATCATGGCCGTATTATCCTTAAGGCTGACTAGGCAGAAGCCTAGTGGCCCACCAAAAGCAGAGGCCCATCAATGAAATTTGTCACAGGAAAATTATATTTATTGTAATAAATTGTACGAAAGAGGAGCGTGAAATTTGCAAGGGGGGATATTGAGGGGCCCAAAGAAGCTCGAAGCCTAGGGGCCCTGCCGTGGGCTAATACGGCACTGACAGCTATAGAACCGAAAACAAAACTCATATTTGTTTGTGTTTTTGTCACAAATTTGTTGTGGTTTTGTCTCGAGTACTGCTGACAGTTGTTTCAGTTTTGTTTTGTTTTTCAAAATCTGCTTTTTTTTGGGGGGGGGGGGGCTTTTGTTGTGTTTTTGTCTCGAAATCATGTTGCACTTTTGTCAGCTTGATGATGTGGACCCAGTTTTTTTAGAGTTATTTTGTTTTTGTTTTAGTTTATTGTTTTCATTTCAACTTTGCTTTTGTCTTCTTTTTCGAGATTTTTTTTCGAGGTTTTTTGTAAATTCCGAGCTGATGTACAATCATTATCTTCCGCCACCAACTTTGTATCTGTAAAGAGATATTAAGGTGGTTTAAGAAACTAGAAGGGTAAGTCAATCACTAAAAGGGGTGCATTCAGACTACTCGTACTCGAGCTCGGTGAGGTGGTGGCTCGTCGACAACTCCGTGTAATGTAGACGGACTTGCGGGCAGCGATACAAGTAGCACGCGTAATGCAAGCCAGGGGCTCGTCTGGCTCCGCCTGGTGTAGGTACATCAAAGAGGTGCTCGTCAAGACTTTGCAAGTCATTGGACGGAGACCTAGCGCATTTTAGTTGACTCGCTATACTCGCGTGACGTTTCTTCCAACAGTGAGTGCGTGATAATAAAACTTGCACTGGTAATCAAAACATCGTCGTTGCTCATCGGATCCGCACGCGTCAAAGCCTCTCGAGCAACTGACAAGAGCCCAAACGGGACAAGTCAACAAGGGCATGAGCACTAGTAGTCTGAATATACACCCCTTTAAGTGATTGAGCTACCCTTCTAGTTTCTAAAACACTTTTAGAAGTCTTCTACCTTTTTAGCAGATTTTTCTTCTATTTCTTTACGTTCTCTTTCCAATTCTTCATTTATAATTTTCTGTTCATCTTCTAATTCAATTGTTCGCATATTTAACTAAAGAAAGAATCACTAAGTTCTAAGGTCTTAAATTCAAGAAGAAGGGAAGCTTGACACTTGAACCTTCTGAGTAGAGGGGTTCCAGTTGACATAAAAAAAGGAAAAATCCTTGTTTTAAATGGGAATCAATTTAAGATGGTTTTCAGAAATTAAACGCCACTTGAACTCTATCATTCTGTCTTAATTTCAGGAGTAAAATTAATGAGAAACTTGAAAATGTTTTAAAAACTAGAAGGGTAGCTCAATTACTTAAGTTTATGGCTGTTTTTGCAAAATGTTCTCAACCCTTTCTCCAAGTTCTCTCTGTTCATAAATCATCTTAAAACAGGAATTTCTTTTCTATGTTGAACCCTCTACTCGGAGGGTTCAAGTGCCAAGTTTTCTGTTTGAATGGAGAGTGACACTTAAGATGCTAAATCACAAAATTACTTCGAATAATCTCCACAAAGAGCGCTAGCATAGTTTTTTTATTGAGTCCATATAGACCCAATGTTAAAGAAAGATACACAGTATACACAGATACTAGTGGCTGCCATATGTTTGTTTTTCATATTTAAAGTTGTCCAATTTTGATGGTTCAAAGTGCAAAATGTGCAACTTAAATATATGCTGATCTAGTGATAGAATGACAGAAAATTGGTAAGTGCGGTTCTATTTTTAAAAACTATTTCAAAATCGCGAATTACGCCCAACTATATAGAAACTATAAGAAAAACATCCATTAAAATGTTGGTAAAAATAGCTAAAAATAATTTTAAAAAACCACAATTAAAACATAGTGAAGCCAACACATTGCTGATTTTTTTCTGGTTTTTTAAAATTATTTTTACGAGCATTTTAATGGATGTTTTTTTTTTCTTATATTTGGACGTACTCGATGGAGTTTAACATAAAATAGTTAGAAATTCGAGATTTTCAAATAGTTTTTAAAAATAGAACCGCACTTACCAATTTTTTGTCATTCTATCACTCGATCAGCATATAATTATAAGGTGCACATTGCACTATCAAAATTGGACATCTTTAAATAAGAAAAATAAACATATTGCCGCCGCGACTTGTGTGTATTTTAAAAATTGACATTGCTTCTTTAACACCGGGTCTATGGGCTCAATAGAAAAACGATGCTAGCGCTCTTTGTGGACATTTTTCGAAGTAATTTTGTGATGTAGGCTCGTAAGATACGTCATCAAACACACCAAATCTTCCAATTTGTTCTTTTCAGTACTAAGATTTTCACTCTTAGCTTTCAGTTGATCAATTTGAAATTGTATATCTTTTAATTCTGTTTCGTATTTCACTTGTAATTCAGTGGATTTCTTTTGAAGTTCCTGAAAAATGGTAAAGAAAAGGTCTGAAATTGAAGTATGGAAACATTTGCAATTGGTGTGAACTTCAATGTGAATCTTCTCTGAATTGTGTTCCAACATAGAAAAAAAAAAACCCTTCCAAACAGGGGCTCTATGTTGGAACCCTGTTTAGAGGGTTCTTGGTACAGAAGTTCTGGTCGAAGTTTCAAGTTGTAGTTCAAGTGCCAAGTTTTATTCTTGAGTTTTATTAAACATTTGAACTCAGTGCCGCTCAAACTCTCTAAACAGGGTTTCAACATAGAAAAAAAAAGGTTTTTCTTTTACCTCTGTATATTGAACATGGAGGTTTTTCTATGAAAAGAACCTTGTTTAGAGGGTTCAAGTTTTAAGTTAAAAATGTCAAGTTTATCTTTTACGTCGAGACACTGATTTAAGAATTGCTCTTGTTGCTCGTGATTTTTTTCCTCCTCGTTTAATTCACTCTTGAGATACTGAAATTAAGAGAGAGAAAAAGAAAATTTTCAATTAAATATAAATTGTCTGAAAATATAATTTATTAATTTTTTTTGTTAAAATTTTTTTTTACTTGAAGGTAATTTCTTAAAGTTTGTTGGTTTTTCTGACTTCGAAGTTGAGCGTTTTCGAAACCCATTTCACATTCTTCGGTCGTTTTCGTAACTTCTGTCTTATAGTTACGCTTCATTTCGAGAATCTTTATCTTTGTTAATTATTAGAATCAGAAAAAAAAACTGGATTATAATTAAAAGCTGATATTTTGAACTCTTGATTAATTCTGTCTTTCAGAAAAGCAAAATTAAAGAGAAACTACATAGGAAATAAATAGATCAGCTGGGATGAATCCTAAAAGTTTCTCGAATCCGAATCCTAAAAGTTTCTCGAATCCGAATCCTAAAAGTTTCTCGAATCCGAATCCTAAAAGTTTCTCGAATCCGAATCCGAATCCTAAAAGTTTCTCGAATCCGAATCCTAAAAGTTTCTCGAATCCGAATCCTAAACGTTTCTCGAATCCGAATCCTAAAAGTTTCTCGAATCCGAATCCTAAAAGTTTCTCGAATCCGAATCCTAAAAGTTTCTCGAATCCGAATCCTAAAAGTTTCTCGAATCCGAATCCTAAAAGTTTCTCGAATCCGAATCCTAAAAGTTTCTCGAATCCGAATCCTAAAAGTTTCTCGAATCCGAATCCTAAAAGTTTCTCGAATCCGAATCCGAATCCTAAAAGTTTCTCGAATCCGAATCCTAAAAGTTTCTCGAATCCGAATCCTAAACGTTTCTCGAATCCGAATCCTAAAAGTTTCTCGAATCCGAATCCTAAAAGTTTCTCGAATCCGAATCCTAAAAGTTTCTCGAATCCGAATCCTAAAAGTTTCTCGAATCCGAATCCTAAAAGTTTCTCGAATCCGAATCCTAAAAGTTTCTCGAATCCGAATCCTAAAAGTTTCTCGAATCCGAATCCTAAACGTTTCTCGAATCCGAATCCTAAAAGTTTCTCGAATCCGAATCCTAAAAGTTTCTCGAATCCGAATCCTAAAAGTTTCTCGAATCCGAATCCTAAAAGTTTCTCGAATCCGAATCCTAAAAGTTTCTCGAATCCGAATCCGAATCCTAAAAGTTTCTCGAATCCGAATCCTAAAAGTTTCTCGAATCCGAATCCTAAACGTTTCTCGAATCCGAATCCTAAAAGTTTCTCGAATCCGAATCCTAAAAGTTTCTCGAATCCGAATCCTAAAAGTTTCTCGAATCCGAATCCTAAAAGTTTCTCGAATCCGAATCCTAAAAGTTTCTCGAATCCGAATCCTAAAAGTTTCTCGAATCCGAATCCTAAACGTTTCTCGAATCCGAATCCTAAAAGTTTCTCGAATCCGAATCCTAAAAGTTTCTCGAATCCGAATCCTAAAAGTTTCTCGAATCCGAATCCTAAACGTTTCTCGAATCCGAATCCTAAACGTTTCTCGAATCCGAATCCTAAAAGTTTCTCGAATCCGAATCCTAAAAGTTTCTCGAATCCGAATCCTAAAAGTTTCTCGAATCCGAATCCTAAACGTTTCTCGAATCCGAATCCTAAACGTTTCTCGAATCCGAATCCTAAAAGTTTCTCGAATCCGAATCCTAAAAGTTTCTCGAATCCGAATCCTAAACGTTTCTCGAATCCGAATCCTAAACGTTTCTCGAATCCGAATCCTAAAAGTTTCTCGAATCCGAATCCTAAAAGTTTCTCGAATCCGAATCCTAAAAGTTTCTCGAATCCGAATCCTAAACGTTTCTCGAATCCGAATCCTAAACGTTTCTCGAATCCGAATCCTAAAAGTTTCTCGAATCCGAATCCTAAAAGTTTCTCGAATCCGAATCCTAAACGTTTCTCGAATCCGAATCCTAAAAGTTTCTCGAATCCGAATCCTAAAAGTTTCTCGAATCCGAATCCTAAAAGTTTCTCGAATCCGAATCCTAAACGTTTCTCGAATCCGAATCCTAAAAGTTTCTCGAATCCGAATCCTAAAAGTTTCTCGAATCCGAATCCTAAAAAGTTTCTCGAATCCGAATCCTAAAAAGTTTCTCGAATCCAAATCCTAAAAAGTTTCTCGAATCCGAATCCTAAAAAGTTTCTCGAATCCGAATCCTAAAAAGTTTCTCGAATCCGAATCCTAAAAAGTTTCTCGAATCCGAATCCTAAAAAGTTTCTCGAATCCGAATCCTAAAAAGTTTCTCGAATCCGAATCCTAAAAGTTTCTCGAATCCGAATCCTAAAAGTTTCTCGAATCCGAATCCTAAAAGTTTCTCGAATCCGAATCCTAAAAGTTTCTCGAATCCGAATCCTAAAAGATTCTCGAATCCGAATCCTAAAAGTTTCTCGAATCCGAATCCTAAAAGTTTCTCGAATCCGAATCCTAAACGTTTCTCGAATCCGAATCCTAAACGTTTCTCGAATCCGAATCCTAAAAGTTTCTCGAATCCGAATCCTAAAAGTTTCTCGAATCCGAATCCTAAAAGTTTCTCGAATCCGAATCCTAAAAGTTTCTCGAATCCGAATCCTAAACGTTTCTCGAATCCGAATCCTAAACGTTTCTCGAATCCGAATCCTAAAAGTTTCTCGAATCCGAATCCTAAAAGTTTCTCGAATCCGAATCCTAAAAGTTTCTCGAATCCGAATCCTAAACGTTTCTCGAATCCGAATCCTAAACGTTTCTCGAATCCGAATCCTAAAAGTTTCTCGAATCCGAATCCTAAAAGTTTCTCGAATCCGAATCCTAAACGTTTCTCGAATCCGAATCCTAAACGTTTCTCGAATCCGAATCCTAAAAGTTTCTCGAATCCGAATCCTAAAAGTTTCTCGAATCCGAATCCTAAAAGTTTCTCGAATCCGAATCCTAAACGTTTCTCGAATCCGAATCCTAAACGTTTCTCGAATCCGAATCCTAAAAGTTTCTCGAATCCGAATCCTAAAAGTTTCTCGAATCCGAATCCTAAACGTTTCTCGAATCCGAATCCTAAAAGTTTCTCGAATCCGAATCCTAAAAGTTTCTCGAATCCGAATCCTAAAAGTTTCTCGAATCCGAATCCTAAACGTTTCTCGAATCCGAATCCTAAAAGTTTCTCGAATCCGAATCCTAAAAGTTTCTCGAATCCGAATCCTAAAAAGTTTCTCGAATCCGAATCCTAAAAAGTTTCTCGAATCCGAATCCTAAAAAGTTTCTCGAATCCGAATCCTAAAAAGTTTCTCGAATCCGAATCCTAAAAAGTTTCTCGAATCCGAATCCTAAAAAGTTTCTCGAATCCGAATCCTAAAAAGTTTCTCGAATCCGAATCCTAAAAAGTTTCTCGAATCCGAATCCTAAAAAGTTTCTCGAATCCGAATCCTAAAAAGTTTCTCGAATCCGAATCCTAAAAGTTTCTCGAATCCGAATCCTAAAAGTTTCTCGAATCCGAATCCTAAAAGTTTCTCGAATCCGAATCCTAAAAGTTTCTCGAATCCGAATCCTAAAAGTTTCTCGAATCCGAATCCTAAAAGTTTCTCGAATCCGAATCCTAAAAGATTCTCGAATCCGAATCCTAAAAGTTTCTCGAATCCGAATCCTAAAAGTTTCTCGAATCCGAATCCTAAACGTTTCTCTAACTAATCTCTCGAATTCTTCATATAAGAATCCTATATTATTCATTAAGAAAATACAAATAAATGAAATAATATTAAATATTAAATTATTAATAATAAAAAAAAACATGTGTGGCCTCAATTAGGGTCAGGCCACAAGGTGATCCATTGACCATTGGTGATCCAGGTCCGACCACCGAAATTGCAACAATCACCGGTTTTTTCTTGTCAGAGAACCGCTTCTATTGGCTAGTTCTAAGTGTAGTCGAACCAAGTTAAAGACAAACAACTTCAAATACGACTCGTTTGTCAATTAAAAAAACGCGCCCACACTTTATGGTTTGCTGGGCTTTTTTGGCCCGGAGAAAACAACCGGCCAGGTGATTCTAATCTTTCAAAATAAACTTTTTATTAACAAACATTTAAAAAAAAAACAACATCGCCTGCTTAAAGTTGGATCATTTTAAAACTGACATATATTTTAAAAGATAATCAACTTAAAAATACCTTTAGGCCTTGTTTCCATTGAAATTGGAAATTTGAACGTTTTGAAAATTTCAACCGGTTAAAAATCTTAAGAAACGTGGCCCCTTCTATGATAGTGAATAGGCGGAAGGGTCACGTTTCTTCTATTTTTCACCAGTTGAAATTTTCAAAAAGTTCAAATTTCCACTCCAATGGAAACAAGGCCTTAAATGATTGAGCTAGTGCCCGTTTCTAGTTTCTAAAACACTTTCTAATATTTTAGTTTCTCTTAATTTTATACTTGAAAGACAGAGAGTAATTAAGAGTTCGAGAGGTCTCGCTTATACACATGAGTTAAATGAATTCAAATTAAATGTGTTTAAGGTGAATTATACGGAATCCAGTTAAGGACATAAACACCAAATAAAAATTGACTTTTACTATTAATATTTTAAATGGAAATACTAAATCAATATTTTAATGTCAATAGTTTATATAATATCTGTTATATTTAAGTACTAAGTCAATATTTTAAGATTATTAACTGAATAAATTGAATTCGACATATTGTCCATTTGCCCTTCACAGGGATCTGTAGAACGTGTTTAATATTTAAATGCATTTAACTGTGTTTGTGTGTCGAAGGTATTATACCTAGTATACACACGTGATAATTTAAATGCATTTAAATAATAAACGTGTTATACAGAGGCCTGTGAAGGGCAAACAACAAAATGTTGAATTCAATTTATTCAGTTAATTAATATGAAAATATTGAGTTAATACTTAAATATAATTTATATAAACTATTGACAAAAAATATTGATTTAGTAATTTTGATATTAATATTAATTTAATTTTGATTCACTTTATTAATAATAAAGTCGAATTTTTATTTGTTCACGTGTCCTTAACTGGATTCCGTATAATTCACCTAAACACATTTAATTTGAATTCATTTAACTCATGTGTGTACCAAGGTATTTATTAATACTTAAATTACTTTCAAAGTAACGATTTTGTCGTCCAAAATTTGCTCTTCTTCGATGTTTTCTTTCGAAAGTTTTGTTAAATTTTCTTTGTTGCTTTTGATTTCATTTCTTAGTTTATTGTCTCTTTTGGGGGGGGGGGGGGGGGTTAATAATAAGAAAAGAAGAATTTATTAGAAACTGAATGCTAAACGTGAAAAGTGCTAAACTGCTAATTTAAAATTTGACTATTAAATAGAAACTAAAAATTGGTGGCATATTATGATATTGCATTGTAAACAACGCAGCCGAGTGGATGATGATAGGATGGGGCCGTATTTAAGACGTGGTGAGAATTTTGTAAAAAAGGGATGAAAAAAAAAATCCAGCACGTGTGCTGAACATACTGAAAAACGCGTGCAAAAGTTAGAATTTACATGGAGGTCTATGGCATTTGAATAGAGGTGGGCAACGGGTAGAATTGAAACGTTTCTACTCGGTTCGGAACCGGTTTAATCAGTTCGCGATTTTTTGGAAACTGGTTGTGATCATTTCCTGGATCTCGACGAACTGATACCGAATATGCAATAGCAGATTTGCACAGCACATTAGTTAGAGTACGTGGCAAAGGGTATAGAATCGAACCGAATCTACTCGCGGTTCGAAACCGGTTTATAACCAGTTCTTATCAGTTCGACCTATACTAGCGAACCGGTTCTATCAGTTCCAGTAATTGGCGAACCCGGTTCCGAACCGTTGAGATTTCTAAATTTGTCTAAAAGTGTCGTTCTACTTTGTTATCGTCTGCTGTTCTTCATCCAAGATGAGCCATTTGGACGTTACGAAGTTCCTCAACGACTCGACGGTTCCCTTTTCACCGACTTCACATATCAATTCCTTGATCAGTTCCTCAATTTCAACCCTGATTCCTTCAAGTCTTGCCTTATTTCTCAGGTGTTCTACGAGGGATTCGGATACGGAGCTGTCGCGATCGGCACGATGGTCCAGTCCGGTGTAAACGTGACGAAGAAGTTTCAGTTTGTTCAAAGCGTCTTCGAGGCACATCACGAGACGGACTGTTACGAAGTGAGCTCGGTCGGTCGTCGAGAACTCGTATGGAGACGGATTTAGGTTCGTATCTTGTGACACTTGGTCGGTGTCCATGTTCACTTACTCTTGTTGTTGTTGTTGTTGTTGTTGTTGTTGTTTTGGTTTCCATGGCAACCGTGTTTTATCTGATCTTTGCAGCTTTTTTTAGGGGAGGGGGGAGTTTATGCTCTCGATATTATTTATGGTTAATGAACTTTGATATAAACAATTTTATTTAGATGCAACAAAAGTTTCTTAGAGACTAGAATGGTTGTGAAATTTTTTTAAGATGTTTTTCTCTTCAGCTGATTTTTTTTTATATTCTTGTTTCAAGAGCCAAGCAAGAAATAGAAATTGAAAATGTGCTAGAAACTAGAAATACTATTTCGTGTTGACGTCATTCAAAAATCAAAATAAACTTTTTATAGACAAAATGAAAAAAATTATTGATGTGTTTAAACCTTGGACGAATATAGAGGGACTTGCCACTCTCCATAACAGGCAATTAGAAAGCGGGACAAACAGAAGTTGGCTCCGCCCTTTTTTATGATGACCGGCAATTTCTATAATTGGTTTGTTGTGTGGTTCGACGTTGAAAAGGGCGGAGAGCATGTGACGTCAGACTACATAACCAACCAATTAGAAGTTGCCGGTCATCATAAAAAGGGCGGAGCCAACTTGTGTTCGTCCCAATTTCTAAATGCCTGTGCTTTATACTTCGAGAAAGTACGTTCTACATCACAAGATGTGACTAGTGATGTTCCGATAGCGATATGAATATGAATACTTATTACTATCGCGATAGTCAACTACTTGATAGTCAAACTATCGAGTGGTTTAGAAATCGATAGTTCTATCGATAGTTTTACGAACTATCGATAGTTTTTAAAAAAATCAACACACTGTCTCACATAAACGTATCTGAAATAGTGGATGCTCGATGGCGCCATAATTATTTCAATTTGTCGTTTGTACATATGCACTGTGTGCACATTGTGCACCTTGTGAACCATGTACGCAGTGAGCAATGTGCACAATATGTAGTGAACAATATGTTCACTACAACGTGTACCTTGTGCACATTGTGCACTTTGTGCAATGTAACGTGCGTACCTTGTGCACCGTGTGCTCTCTTAAACTGCGTTGTATAATTTTGTATTGTAACATTAGTGAGTAATGGTGTAATGGCTTGTAACAAGTATGCTATGAAGTCTATGGACTGGTAGCCTAACTGTGAGCCTAACAGGTTTTTAATGTAGCTTTTAATTTGCAACCTTGAAAAAAGTTGAAAACTATCGATAGTGAAGTGACTATCGATACTATCTATCGGTCCTGTAAAATACTATTGATAGTGCTATCGATAGTTTATTTTTGACTATCGCACATCACTAGATGTGACTGGTGCCGCTTAAAACAAGCAATATTAAAAATAGACAAACTGATATCTTCATTAAGATTTTCACCATTCAAAACTTCACAAATCTTCTGGAGCTTTTTATAGCCTTTATTTTTTGTAATACAGTTGACAATTTCTTTGTTGCTTCTTTGGAAGTATTTCCAATAGCACATTTTAAATTGTGTTGCAGTTCTTGAATGACTGAAAATTTGTTCAGTTTCTTGAACTAAAATAGAAAAATCCTAATTTTTCTAGAAAAAGTGTTAAAATATGCCCTTAAAAGGTAAAATTCCCCAAAATATGTATGCAAAATAGAAATACACTTAAATATGCAATTCTATGCAAAATAAAACTAGTGTTATTCGACATCATATCACATGAATCGTGCTTAAATCTGACACAGCATGAAATAGAAAGCAGCAAAAAGAATATGCATTTTCTTAAAACCGTTCACCCTATTAATGACTCTAATGAGTCATTCAATTATTAATTATAAAAATTCTTGTTTTTGTTCCAAGAAAAAAAAAATGAGTGCATTGGAACCTAATTGACCCCTTTTTTTTGGAGGGGGGGGGGGGGGGGGGTTGTCAAAAAAAAAAAAAAAGTAATAAGAAATAAATTACGATATTAAAGTGATAAATCAAAAAGTTTGAGGTTAATTAGTAGAGTTTTTTTTTTCCAACAGAAACTTTTAAGATCAATTTCATTATTTTTCACTTCCAATACTTTTTATCATTAAAAAATGCCTTCTGTTTCTCCACGGAGCGTTCTCATCACCGGTGCCAACCGAGGTATCGGATTCGAGATGGTCAAGCAACTGATTGATTATCGTAATCTAAATGGTGCCAAAGTGAGAGAGAAACTTTTTATTAATTTCTATATGGAATTATTTCCATGGCCTTGTTTCCGCCGGGGTTGAATTTTTTTTTTTAGCTTCATGAAAATTTAAACTTGGTGAAAAATAGAATTAACGTGCCCCCACCCCACGCCTATTATAGTGAATAGGCGATGGATGGGGAGGGGGTGCCACGTTTGTTCTATTTTTCACGAAATTTCCACCTATTTTCCAGGAAGCAAAAATTTTCAAACCCAGTGGAAACAAGGCCTTAAGATGGTTTTAAAGTGTAAACGGGGGGAGGGAGGGTCTCTCGAACATTCGTCAAAAACTTGGTGAACATTCGTCAAAATGTGGCGAACATTCGTCAAAAACTTGGCGAACATTCGTCAAAAATTTGGCAACAAAAATTCAAGAATTTTTAAAATTCTAAAATATGAAAAAAATAATTTGCTTTTTTTTTTCAAAAATCGGCCAAAAGACGAAAAAGATTTAAATTCTCTTGCGCTAAAAAGGCGTCAGGAAGGCTCAACAGATGTTCCACAAAGCATAAAAAATTATAAAGATTCAATAATTTAAAAAATTCCGAACAAAATACATATATGTCGACTTTTCAAAAAAAACGGCCAAAAATACGTGGAAAAAGTCAAAAAGCTAAAAAAAAAAAAAAAACGTCAACAGAAGAGAGCTAAACTACGGAGCCCTGTAAAGGACATGCGAGATTTTTTTTTTTAAATCTCGACATTTCCACTTTTTCCAGAATCTCGACATTTCTACTTTAATCTCGAAATTTCGACTTTTAATCTCTTTTATTCGGTTATGTTAATTATGCCATGTTGTGCGCACCATACTCTAATAATTAAATTATCGCTGCTACAAGAGGGCGCTTGCAATAATTTTATTATTAGAGTATGGTGCGCGCAACATGGCATAATTAACATGACCGAATAAAATAGATTAAAAGTCCGAAATGTCGAGATTAAAGTCGAAATGTCGAGATTTTTGAAAAAGTCGAAATTTTGAGATTTTGGAAAAAGTCGAAATTTCGAGATTAAAGTCGAAATGTCGAGATTTTTAAAAAAAATCTTGACTGTCCTTTACAGGGCTCCGTAACAAAAAAAAAATGAAACTTTTTGCTTTTTGAAAAAAATAGAAAACGGCAAAAAAAATCGTAAATGATCGAAACGGTGTTTCTATTTTCTTTAAGGCCGCCTTGAACATGGTAAACAGATTATTGAGCATTGATCGTATATAAATTATGATGGGACTTCAATGGACTATTGAAAGCTGGGGCGCGAGGGGAGGTCGAGTGTATAATGTGTTCGCAAAGGACAATGCCCGTAACTAGCTTTTCATATGTGTCCTGTGTGCAAGGTTTTATTTTTGTTGCCCTTTATTTATTTTTTTTTTAAACAAACGCAATGAGGGGACTGGGCCCACTAATTCACCGATATCTGAACCACATCGCAGAGCACGGCGGCGAAATCTAAAATTTGAAATTATATTTTTTAAAAAGTTTTTTTGTCAGTTCCATTTCAGGGCCCCCTTCATCCTGGGCCCTGCAATGGCTAATCCTATGCTCCATAGACGCTTTTGTAAAATTTAGGCGCAAAAAACGTCGAGCAAACGTTATTTTAGAAAAAATTCGAATTGTTTACAGCACTGGCAAACAGTAAATTAGGAGAAAATGGGCCATATTTTTTATTGTTTATTTTGCCTTATCTGATGTTATCTTAGGAAATAAAAACGTTTTAAATGAGAAATAAAATAAAAAAAATACTAGAATTTTAGATTTATTACGTTACGACATTTTCATGTTTTTTTCCGGTCATAAACTTAAGTTTGGAAAGAGTTTTTTTTATAGGGTTGTCATTGCAAAATATGTTGCAAATTATGTCATTGCAACATACGTTATTTTATTTGTTGGGGGTCACTACAGCTACCAAGGCTCACTACAGCTACTAGGGGGAGAACAGCTACTTGGGTCACTAAAGCTACCAAAAAAATATAACCCTTTCCCCCGAACCTTACCTAATGAAACCTGACCGAACCTTACCTAATGAAACCAAACCTGACCGAACCTTACCTAATGAAACCTAACCAAATCTTACCGAACCTAATGAAACCTAACCTAAAATAAACATATTGTTAAAAAAGGACTAATATTTTTTGGTAGCTGTAATGACCCTTGGTAGCTGTAGTGAGCCAGTCCCATTTTATTTACAGAGCAACAGTGGCGTAGCCCAGATTTGAAGAACTTTCCATTGTATGAGTCATATGAAGTGAAATGGTGCAACGTCTGCTACAAGGCGGCACGCTGCGACATGCAAAACTGATTTGCAGAACTTCCATGCCAGAAGTCTCGAGGAGAACCACAAAGCATTTTTTTTCCTTGCGCCACACAGTGTGTAGGTGGACAGAAGGAACCAGGACCAGACCTCAAAACGGCGGGCGGGTTGAGGGGGAGGGAAGAGACATCCTATAAGAACATAATAGCCACTGCAGTGGCGCCATTCGGAGGGACAAAAGCAAAATAGATATCTATTCAGCCACCTTAGACATTGACACAAAGTTTTTAACGTTGACAGGAAAGCAATTTAAATGGGGACACAGCTGGTCACTTAGTTTATTATGGAACCGATATTGTTAGAATTGATTATTGTTTATTTGTTATTGTAGAAAAAAAAAAAGTGGTCCCGAGGAGCTTTTTATTCCCTTTGTTTGTCATCGACTCATCATCTTATTTCATCAGGAATATTTCAAGCTAGTTTATAACTCTTTTGACAACTCTTGATTGTATAAAAAAGTAAGAACTCGAGCAAAAACGATTAGTTAATATTTATATTAACCAAAAGTTTGCTTAAAAATGAGTTCTGTTTCTCCTCGTAGTGTTTTTATCACGGGAGCCAACCGAGGTCTCGGATTCGAGTTGGTCAAACAACTCACCCGATTCAAGGAACCACCGAAATTGATTTTTGCAACTTATCGTAATTTGGATGGTGCCAAAGTGAGATTAATTCTTTCATTCCTTTTTAGATTAATCATTTATACTGTATATGGAATGCAATTTTTGCTGGCAAATATTAATGATATTTACATTAATGGAAAAAAATACAAGTTAAAAAATAAACAAAGTTAAATGAAAAACATATACAAGCCCATACATTCCTCATTTAAAAATTGTAGGTGTAAAAAAAGGGGTGGGCTTTATGGAAATATTAATTATGAAAATAAAATCTTTCATTTCAATATTGTTTTTTCTGACTTTTCTGTACTTTTTTTTAATGGGAGTTCGATTATATGAACTTTCGATTATCAGAACTATGCATGTCCTAGCTACATTAATTTCGATAATCGATATGTTCTACTGTATAATGTAATTTCTTTTTTTAATTTATAATGCAGGTAGTAAGCATATGTTGGGATAAAGTTGAAAGTTCTCCTTTCCGGCAACTTCTAATTGGTTTGTTGTGTGGTTCGACATTTGAAAAGGGCGGAGCATGTGACGTCAGACTACCTAACCAACCAATTAGAAGTTGCTGTTCGTCATAAAAAGGGCGGAGCCAATTGAAGTTCGTCCCGATTTCTAAATGCCTGTTGAAAGTTGGTTGGATATTGGTTTCCAACGTCGGGCCAAAGAGCTTAATTTATGGCACTTTCAACAAATATCCAACCGTTGGAAAGACAAAGGAAAGACCCTTGAAATTTGGTTGGAACCAATTACGCTTTTCCAACCGTCTAAAACTTGGTGGTCAACGTCGAGTCCTAAAGACGGTGGACCAACGGTTGGTTTTTTTGAATTTGAATTTGAAAAATTACTCTGCAAGCAGCCATAAAGGCCTATGGCAGAGGGACAAGAGTCCAAGTGCAGCATAGAAAATGCATTGTCAAAACCAGAAAATATAAAACCCTATTGATATACAGTGCGTTTCATATATATAGACGCACCCCAAAAATTGGTTATAACTCGAGTTATAGTCAATGGATTCACCTGAAATTTTCAGCATAAAGAGATCATCTTATATTCTAAACTTTCTGCTAGGCAGAAATTTTTTTCTTTAAAAGGTAAAAATTAAAAAAATTAAAAACTGGAAAATGACCGTTTCATAATTATAGACGCACTAATGAACTTTTCACTTTTATTAATTATTGTGACAAAATAACATGCTGAATCATTAAAAATAGTAAGGTATACGACTGTTATGATGTTTCAAAACTTAAAACATTCTTTTTTACAGAATTAAACAATATTTATAAGCAAATTTACCGAAATTCTACTGAAAAGGAGCTAAAATGGCAATTTTCAGCTTTGATATTGTATTATCATGATGGCAATCTGCTTAATTATCATGTACAATGATGTCCCAAACGTTTTCATCAGGATTTAAGTCCGGGAGACACGCCGGCCATTCGAGAGTGGTGATATTTTGGTTCCGTAACCATTCCTTCGTTAGGTTATTGGAGGAAACTGGGCCATTTTCTTGCTGGAATACTAAGCAAATGCTATAGAAGCGATGTAATATGGCAGTACATACCCTCGTAACATTGTCTGATAATCACTGATATTTATTTGGGTTGAAATAAATGCTAAGCTCGCGTTTCAAAAACTAAGCTGCTCGTTTGAAAGGCACTAAATGTTCCCCATAATATTAGGCTCCCCCACTGCCGAAATTTTGTTTAGGAAAATATTGTGCTTTTCTCGTAACATCCTTCCAATATGAAGAAAGAAAAAAAACCGTCAGAATCATCGAGATTGAATTTTTTCACGCACTCAGATATGTCGGTGGTGGTGGCCTAACAATATGCAAAGTATTTAGCGCATTTGAACCAACCAAAAAATAATGTTTATTATCAGACAATATTATGATAGTGTTTACTGACCTGCCAAAGTCGATTTCCTAGCGTTAGCTTAGCATTCGAGCAAGAAAATGCACCAGTTCGCTCCAGTAATCTAAGGAATCAATGGTTACGAAACCAGAATATCACCACTCTCGAATGGCCAGGGTGTCCCCGGACTTAAATCTTACAGAGAACTTTCGGGACAACATCATACAATAATGATTTACAGATTGCTATGATTATACTACAATAGCAGAGTTGAAAAGTCCCATTTTAGCTGTTTCGGGGTAGAATTTTTGCAAATTTGCTTATAAATATTGTTTAATTCTGTAAAAAAGAATGTTTTAAGTTTTGAAACATCATAACAGTTGTATACCTTACTATTTTTAATGATTCAGCATGTTATTTTGTCACAATAATTAATAAAAGTGAAAAGTTCATTAGTGCGTCTATAATTATGAAACGGTCATTTTCCAGTTTTTAATTTTTTTAATTTTTACCTTTTAAAGAAAAAAATTTCTGCCTAGCAGAAAGTTTAGAATATAAGATGATCTCTTTATGCTGAAAATTTCAGGTGAATCCATTGACTATAACTCGAGTTATAACCAATTTTTGGGGTGCGTCTATATATATGAAACGCACTGTATAAAACCCAACAACAATTTCAATATTTTTTAATGCTGCAAATATATGCATTGTTATAACAAAACAAAATTATGACTCCCATAAAATACGTTTTTCCTGCACAAAATGGTTTTTCAACTAATTCCAACCAACAAAATCTTCAATGTTTAATAAACGTTGGAGATTTTGCTACCTGGCCGAATTTAGTGATCAGATACTACTATTCTCGTTTCTAAAACACTTTCATCGTTAACTCAAGTTTTGCTACTGAAAACAGAATACCATAATGAGAATTTTCCAAGGGTCGTATTTACTCTTTTAAAACCACCTTAATTAATTATTTTTTTCATTTCAAAGGAACTATCGAAACTTGCCGAAAAGCACAAATGTGTCCGACCGATAAAATTAGGTAAGAACCGAAGTTCGTTTTAATTACATTTGTTTTTGTTTTTTTAATAAGTTATACGTTTTTTTTTTTTTCCAGAGGTTCGTGACTTCGATAGTTACGAGAAGATCGTTGCCGAAGTGTCTTCGATTGTCGGCAACGATGGTCTCAACTGTTTGATCAACAACGCTGGAATTTTTAGAAGTACCCCTTTCGGATCGATTACTAAAAACGAAATGGTTGAATTATTCGAAGTGAATGCAGTTTCTGCTTTTCTTCTTACGAAAGTCAGTTAAAGTAATTTTATATATATATATTAAGCTTTGTCTGTCTGTGTATAACGCTGTACAAACACGGTCAAAACGTTTAAGCACGTCGGAATTTATTTAAATTTAAATGAACCGGTCAACTTTATGTTGCGCTCTCCCGATCCAAGAACCCCATTGATATTAATTAAATTGGAGCGGGGAAAAGGTTGGAAAGTGTAGAGGGGGAGAGAGAGAAACGTGGAGGGTGAAAAAAGTGGGAGGGGGTGACTGAAATTGAAATGAAAGGAGTAAAAAAAGGAACAAACAACGCGCATGCGCACACCGGAAAAAAAATGAAAAGCTCGTTTTCTCTTTCAAATATAAAAAGGGGAGGGGATAAGAGTAGCAAAATTAAACTACAGTTTATCACAGGCAATTGTGCCCAGCATTAGAATTTTTTTTGTTCCGCCCTTTTATGAACGTCATCAATTTCTAATTGGTTTGTTACTTGGTCTGACGTCATAAAAGGGCGGAGGAAAAGAAATTCTAGTGCTGGGCACAATTGCCTGTGAATTTGGCTCCCGTCATTTATGACGGTGGGTTACCCCACTAGTTTTATTATATTTTTAAAGGTGGCCCCAGTAATAATTAATGAATGTAATTTTGTGGTTTTACGTTTTTACTTATTTCGAAAAAGGCTTTTGTTCCGTTACTTCGAAAGGGTTTCGAAAGTAGCGTTGGAACTCCTTTTCCTTGGTATCGAGCTACCGTTATAAACATCTCGACCGTCGGAGGATCGATTAGGGAATGTACCGAAGAATTTGTACTGGATTTTCCGGAGCGAATTCGTAATACGTGTTCTTACAGAATATCTCAGGTACGTCAATAATAAGGTTTAATTTTCAAATTATAAAAAATGGGTAATTATTACGACTAGGATTTTTATGAAATATCGAGCAAATGGTTCTTAATTTGTGGCCCCAACAGCCAATTGTGAAGTAATAATTCTCCGTTTAGATCAACCCAACAATTACGGGAAGGGGGGGGGGGGTTCAATAAAAAATACAATGGTTAGAGGCTAGAACTCTAGAGGCGTTGAAACTTTATTATTCAGAAAATGTTTTTTTATTAAAAAAAAAATAAGAGCATTTTATTGATTTAAGATGGCTGAATAAATATTTATTTTGTTTTTGGCCCCCCCCCCACTGCAATAGCTTTTTTGTGGACGTAAAAACGTCAAGCGAATGTTTTTTTAGGAACAGCATTACAAAATTCAAATAGTTTTTTTCATACTAGAATGATTAATGACTAATACTTTAATACTAGAATGACTTATGCAAGAAAAGAGGGCGAAAAAGGATGTATGTCCGGATCCCCAAGTTTGTGGGGTGAACAACTCAAGAACGGAATGAGATAAAGACATGCAGTATTTTTTATTTGATCCCGTGGGTCAATATGATGCTCCTGACAAAAAAATTAGAAAATTTTACTCAGGGGTTATTTTTTTATGAATTTTTTAGAAACAAATTTTGAGTTTTTTTCTCATAATTTTTTTGTGGGTCGAACGACTCGAAAACGGTGCGACCTATGACAAAATTAATGTTATCAGACCTAAAACGATGTACACATTCTGGAGGGATTTTGGGGGGGGGGGGGGCAAAAAGGAAATATCTATTCAGCCACCTTAAGATGTTCCCAACATTCCGATTTCTGTTTTTTATTTATTTATTTTTTTGCATTGCTTAATCGTGGTTTGGCTTCGTATCAATTTTTCTTATGTGTTTTTAGACCGCTTTAATTATGACAACAAGATTACTGAGCATCGAATTAAAGCGTGAAAATGTGTTGGTGATTGCAGCTGACCCAGGTTGGATGCAGACGGACATGGGTGGAATGGATGCGCCTGTGTTACCTTCGGAGAGCGCCTCGAATATTTTAAGCATGCTCGAGAAAATACCGAAGTCTGAAAGCGGGCGTTTGGTTGATGTTCATACGATGACATGTTTAGATGTTTAGGTTTAATAGAAGCCACGCAACAAAATAAAATCAACGCATTTTTAGAAAATTAGTTGTTTTTAATAACTTACAGTACTTTCTAGTGAGAAATAAAAATGTTATTTTATTAGAATTAGTTGACATTTGGTAAAAATTAGTTTTAACTCCGTTTACGTCCAATGCTTCATTGGACGTAAACGGAGTTAAAACTAATTTCACTAACAACAAAAACCGGCGATTGTTGCAAATTCGGTGGTACACTGTGTTTTTTTATTATTAATAATTTAATATTTAATATTATTTCATTTATGTGTATAATGTGTATCTTCTTAATGAATAAAATATATTATTCGAGAGATTCGTGAACCTTTTAGGATTTGGATTTGAGGTAATTTAGGAATTCGTCCCACCTCTAGTTATATATATAATATCCCAGGTCTGTGTGTGTGTGGAGTAACAAAAACCATTGAAGCACGTCGGAATTTATATAAATTTGAATAAATGAACCGTTTTTTTTTTCTCAAGGTCAACTATATGTTGAACTCTTCCTTTGGAAAGTGTAGAAGGGAGAAGAGAGAAAGAGAAAAGTGGGAGGGGGTGAGGGGAAAAGGTTGGAAAGTGTAGAAGGGGGAGAAAGAGAGAAAAGTGGGAGGGGGTGACTGAAATTGAAATGAAAGGAGTAAAAAAAGGAAAACACGACGCGCATGCGCACAATTGCCTGTGAATTTTGTTCCCGTCATTTATGACGGGTTACCCCACTAGTTTTAAATAATGTAAGAAAAGAAAGTGTGTGGATTAAAGTGGCTAAATAGATATTCATTTTGTTTCTGTTTCACTGGACTGCTCCACTGAAGCTGCTAATGCTATACTCCATTTGACGTTTTTGTTTTGTAAAATTTGGACGCAAAAACGTCAAGCGAACGTTTTTTTTTTTCAGAAACAACATTACAAAAAAAATTCAAATTGTTTTCAAAACTAGAATGCTAAAAGATTATGTTAGAAGATTTTATTTCACGGGAATA
The DNA here is from genome assembly GCA_036925085.1 of Brachycybe producta. NCBI lineage: Eukaryota > Metazoa > Arthropoda > Diplopoda > Playtdesmida > Andrognathidae > Brachycybe > Brachycybe producta. Next base: position 718,249 of record JAUPFP010000022.1, read on the forward strand.
TCTTAAAAAATAAAACATTTTATAGTTCAGTTTGAAAAGTGACCCATTATTTTATTTTTGATTTTTCCATTGACATCGCCTTTTGTTCAAAACTGTTATAAAAAGTTTATTTTGAAAGATAATCATCATGAAAAAACTTTTAGCATTACTGACAACTATTCTAGTTTTTTAAAACACCTTTTTTTTTTTCCTAAAAAAACGTTCGTTTGAAAAAATATAAATTTTTTCAGTACAGCGGGTGGTGGTGGTGGTGGGGGGGGGGGGGGGGGTTTGGGGTAAGAGACTTCCTATAGAATACAATAGCCACCCACAGTGGCGTCATCCGGGTTGGAGGTGGTTTGACGAAAACAACATAAATATCTGTTCAGCCACTTTAAATGGGGACACAGTTGGGCCACTTTATTATTAAATCATATTTTTAGAAGACATATAATGGCACAAACAAAAAAGTGGTCCTTAACAGCTTTTTTGTTTTATTTCTTGTCATCGTAATTTTATAAAAATGTATTAAAATGATTTATTCTTGCGAGAGAGAGCGAGAGAGAGAGAGAGAGAAAGAAATATAATTCTTCGACTATTTATTAACCAAAAATTTTTTTCATTTATTTTCTTTCTTGACTTTTCTGCTATTAAAATGTGCTCTGTTTCTCCTCGTAGTGTTCTCATCACGGGTGCCAACCGAGGAATCGGATTCGAGATGGTCAAGCAACTGACTCAATGTAATGAACCACCGAAATTCGTTATTGCAACTTATCGTAATTTGGATGGTGCCAAAGTGAGATTCGGTTTATTCGTTTTAATCATATTTTATTTCTATTATATATGTCAAATTTACTTTTAACTCAAATCTTAAGGTTCCTCTGCCATAGGCCATCCGATTGCTTGCAAAGTATTAATTTTTGTAATTGTAATTGTTAATCTGCAAAACTATCAAACTGCTATAGTGAATCTGCAAAATTCAATACATTTTAGTTGTGTTGAATTTTGCCAAATATTCACTAGCTGGTTGGTTATAATTGTTTTGCAGATTTCCCTTGGCAATCTGCAGATTGACTGATTCTGCAGATTGACAGTAACATATATTCATTACGAACTCGGCAAAAAAAGTGGTTTGAATTTGAATTTGAAAAAAATTACTCTGCAAGCAGCCATAAAGGCCTATGGCAGAGGGACAAGAGTCCAAGCGCAGCACAGAAAATGCATTGTCAAAACCAGAAAATATAAAACCCCATTGATATAATCCCAACAACAATTTCAACAAAACAAAACTAAGTTACGACTCCCATAAGATACGTTTTTCCTGCACAAAATCCCCGGCAAGCGATCGAGTTCCATTGTCGAATCGCCCTAGGGACAAATGACCATGGTTCATAAAGTTTGCATTTTTGTGGTGTTATCCTAAAATACAGGCAGTTAGAAATAAGTGAAAACTTCAGTTGGCTCCGCCCTTGTTATGACGACCGGCAACTTCTAATTTTCTGGTTATGTAGTCTGACGTTGAAAAGGGCGGAGCATGTGAGGTGTGAGGGTGTGTCCGCCCTTTTCAACGTCAGACTACATAACCAGCCAATTAGAAGTTGCCGGTCGTCATAACAAGGGCGGAGCATGTGACGTCAGGCTTCATAACCAGCCTATTAAAAGTTGCCGGTCGTCATAACAAAGGCGGAGCCAACTGAAGTTTTCACCTATTTCTAACTACCTGTTCCTAAAATTGCCCGCAGAAAAAGGTACACTTTAATTATTTAAGAGCGTATAGGTAAACCGGTGTTTTACGTGCCATATTGAGACACACAGGTCAATTTTGCGGTTCCATGCAAAGTTGCCTAAACAGGGCCGGTTTGAGAGATTTTAAAGGCGCATTTTGCTAGCTAGCTTTCTAGTTCACACGAGCGCAATATGCATAGTTTGCAACAAAGCTGAGCGTCAACTAGGTTAGTAGGGTGGGGGTGGAGCGGCACGTTGCAAGGCGGTTTTGTCTCTTCCAATCTGGCTGGCCCAGTTACCTGCTGAAGTCCGATCCGCTCTTCCTTCCATTAGGGCGGTAGAGCAGAGCGGCGAGCGCGGTGCCAACCTCAAGAAGTTCTAGACTTTTTTTTTTTTTCAGAGCGGCTCCGCGTCGCGCCGCTCCACTCTACCGCCTTAATGGATGGGGCTACAAGCATTTTGTTTGGAGGCCGTTTTGTTCCTTTCCGCGCCGCTCTGCCCCGCCGACCTATAGTGGACGCTCAGCTTAAGGATATACCCTTCTAGTTTCTAAAACACTTTCGTGTTAATCTTAATTTTGCTTCTGAAAGACAGAAATAATCAGAATTAACCATTTTTCATTTCAAAGGAACTGTTGAAACTTGCCGAAAAGCACAAATGTGTCCGACCGATAAAATTAGGTAAGAACCGAAGTTCGTTTTAATTACATTTGTTTTTGTTTTTTTTAATAAGTTATACTCTTTTTTTTTTTTCAGATGTTCGTGACGTTGATAGTTACGAGAAGATCGTTGCTGAAGTGTCTTTGATTCTCGGCAACGATGGTCTCAACTGTTTGATCAACAACGCTGGAATTTTTAGAAGTACCCCTTTCGGATCGATTACTAAAAACGAAATGGTTGCAATATTCGAAGTGAATGCAATTCCTCATCTTCTTCTAACAAGAGTCAGTGAAGATAATTTTGCTAGCTTTTAGAAGTACCGTAATCAGGGCCGCTCGGAGCCTTCTTGGGTCCCTGTATATATATAGCGTCTCGTGTCTTTTTTTCTTTCTTTCTTTCTCGAAAATAGCTCGGATTCATGTTTTTTTTAACAGTGACATATTTTTTTTTTGCTTTTTAGAGGCCCCGTGAGAAGGGGCCCCTGTTATCGCGGGGCCCCGCATGCAAACTGCCCCGGTTCTACCCCACCACCATGCACCCTTCTTGGGCGGCTCTGACCGACGTAATAATTAATTTTGTAATTTGGATCCTTTTTTTTTGATTATTTCGAAAGGCTTTTATTCCGCTACTTCGAAAGGGTTTCGAAAGGACCAAAGGAATTCCGTTTACTTGGTATCGCGCTGCCGTTATCAACATCTCATCCATCGCAGGATCCCTGAGTGCAACAACCGAAGAGTTTATCACTGGTTTTACGGAGACTGTTCGTAATATGAATTCTTCCAGGATAGTTTCGGTATATAAAATATATGTGGTTCATTTCTATTATGCTATTTTTTGGACGAAATTGTTCCTCTGCCACAGGTCCTCTGAACTGCTTGCAGAATAATTATTCCAAATTTTTTTAAAAAAAAAAAATATTGATAAGACCTTGTTTCCACTGTAGGCGAAAATTTGTACTCGGTGAAAATTTCAACTGTTAACAAATGACAGTGTTTCCTATTGAGAAAATATGTTAATGCATTTCTATTAGTAGGAGAGAAGAAATTCGATACGGCGGCGACTAATAAAAGAACGAACGTGGCCCCCCGCTTATTCCTTATTATGGTTTGGTTCATTATGTTAGGCCAATTGAAGTGAAAAAACCACATTCGCTGTACCACTTTTAAGTTTTTAACTAAACCGTAAATGGCCGTTTCTCGATCATCAATATTTACATCGAAATGGCGTTATTTTTCTGTAAAACTATAGTTAAATATATCCTGCAATTAATTAAAATAGATTAATTAATCTGAAATGATGAGAAATGGAAGAAAAATCGACAAAAAAACACTCTCCAAAAACGAAGAGAAAAGAAAGATGGCGACTCAAAAAACGCAAAAAGTACAAATTTTCAGGCAAAAAAAGAAGGTTTAAAACAAAAGTTGAATCAATTTCAACTTTTTTTTTCAATCTTTTTTTTTTTTTTTTTGGCGAATAATTGTGCTTTTTTTAGACGGTGAAAAATGTTGCCCCCCAATGGAAACGAGGCCTAAATGTGAATTATTTCGAATTTCAGGCTGCTTTAAATATGACAACACGCTTATTGAGCATCGAATTAAAAGGTGACAATGTCTTGGTGACCGGAGTTGATCCAGGTTGGGTTCAGACAGACATGGGTGGAAAGGATGCTCCCGTGACACCCGCCGAGAGTGCCTCCAACATACTGTCAACTCTCGAGAAGCTAACCAAATCCGAAACCGGACTTTTGGTTGATTTTCATGGATTGACAATAAACTTTTAAGATTTATTAGGAGACAACAACAAAAAAAAAATGCATCATGGCGCGCATTTTTAGAATTAAAGTATTTCATTTTCAATAACTTTGTAATTTGATATCATATGGAGGGCGCGTTTACAAACGCAGGAAAGGAAGACATTTTTGTCTTGCACATTTTCGCTGAGAATGTGTATCCCACACAAAATTTCCGGTTGTCGCTCTTTCAGTTCACATGCAATAAATTTTCAAAATTGCAATATAAGTGAGCCTAGCTATAGTAATATGTTTCCCAATTTGCATGATTTAATTGACTACGGAACGGTGGGAACCTTTTTATGATCTTTAAAATAAACTCGCTCCACCATCACGCAGGTACAGTAGTTGGAACCAGCCCAATAAATTCGTTTGCCCCGCCCTTTTATGAGGAACGGCAAATTTCTAATTAGTTTTGTTACACGGTCTGATATGTCACATATGCCCCGCCTTTTTATGAGAGATCGCAATTTCTAATTGATTGATATTTGGTCTGACGCTCATAAGAGGGCGGGGCAACGAATTTCTTGTGCTGGATCCAAACGCCCTGTCCACATCACTGCTAGCCTCCACCTCCAACCCTTGGCATCGTTGCACGCGCATAGATACACGCGTTTGAATTCTCCTTCAAATAAAAGTATACTTTTTCTGCATAACAACTGTGTATTGCGATAACTAAAAATAACCACTTCAGGGGGCGAAATTATGACCGAAGGTAAATTTGAAACGTTTTTCTAAGAGAGGATTGAAACACAAAAGATTTTCTAATAACTAAACAGCCTTCTAAAAGGAAAATCCAGTAAACCTTCTAGTTTATAAAATAGTTTTCTCAAAATAATTATTGCTGTCATCTTTCATTATGTTTTTTTCGTCTTCCTCAATATTATTATTATTGTTATTATTATTTGTTTTTAATTTAGGAGTTGTTCCAGTTTGCCGAAACGAACAAATCGGTCCGACCGATTCTATTAGGTAAAAGAACCGAACTCAATTTTTTTAGAACAAGAGAAACCAAGTGAACTCTGGAAACTCTGGGGTATCATTACAGAATTGGAATAATACTGTCATATGACATTAAATTGTCATATATATAGTTATACCTAATACTGTATAAAACCTTGTAACACTTACAAAATCAAATTACAAAATATTATTATGACATACAAGCAGTGATGTCATAAGGTATGACTGCCACAATTTTAATAGACATTTAGAAATCGGGACGAACTTCAGTTGGCTCCGCTTTTTTTATGACAAACGCAACTTCTAATTGGTTGGTTATGTAGTCTGACGTGAAATATCCCTTGCCTTGACCTTGTCCTTGCCCTTGCCTTGTGAAGTATTGAATGACACAATAGAAATTAATTTACATAAAAAGTTTAAGTTTTATTTCATACAACAACAAAAAAAAATGTTTCAAAAATCTTCGGTTGGCGAAATGAATAGCATTGAATACAATATATAAATTTATTATATCAGGGCATATGTTACAAATAACAATAGTCTTTCAAAAGTTGAGATTCTCTCTAGCTGCAAGCATTCGGTGCCGTGCACGATGAAAAGCTTCTAAAACGGCTTCGACGCTCGTCTGAAGCATAGACGAAGGTCTGAAAAACAAGAAAACAATTTTATTGAAACAAGCTACGTTACGCTCTGCGTTTATTAAACTTACTTAAAATTAACGAATTTGTTTTGATTCCTTTTCGACTCATTTAACAGAAATTGCCTAAAAACAAAAACAAAAATAAGAAGAAATTATCGTCAAATCGTTCCAGATTCCTTTTGAATCCGTTTACTCCGATTGATGAACCGTTTGAAAGCGTATTGTCACCGTTCCGGTCGTAATGGTTCTGAAGCCGTATTTACTCAACACTGTATCCTTTTAAGTTAAACACATGCGAGAAAGATAAAAAAAAAAACATTTCAGACACGTCTCTTAAAACAACACGAAATATCGAGAGAGAAAAAACCTCGTGTGTCGAACTAACCGCAACGTCGGTTAGTTCTTCCAACTCCGGTGACCCTCCGATAAAAAACCTTCGTAACTGGTCGTTGACGGTGTTCGGAGTCAGAGGCCGCCAAGTTGAAATTTCAAAAGTATGACAACCTTTTTAGCCCCCGAAAAAAAAATCAAAAGTGACAAATTTACGATGAGCTGTTTGGTATTTGAGTAAAAAAAAACAATTTACCCGGTTGGCTCGGAACGGTGACGTAGCCGTAACCTTCCGTTCTGAAACGGTTCCAAACGTCTCGTGACATGACTTGGATTAATAGTTGTGGCCATTTTGTGGGAGAATCTTAAAAGAAAATTATTTAATAAAAAATAAAGTGATTCGTAATTATTGCGGATCTTATTTTATGCAAAATCTAGCAATTGTTTCTCAATTATGTGGTATAAGAGCCAACTGTGAAGTAACAATCCAGTTTAGATATCAACCAACAATTATGGTGTTTTTTTAATCAAAAACACTGGTTCGAGGCTAGAACTCTTAGTTGACAACTGATAGGAACCAGACTTCTAGCCTGTAGACCAGCTTTTTTTTTATTAGAAAAGGCATAATTGCAGTTGCTCTAATAATGATGATGATGATGAATGATTATTTCACAATTGGGCACTTGGGCCACAAATTGAGAAACATTCGCTTGATATTTGCATAAAAATCCGATCCCTAGTAATAATAATCAGTTTAATCATGTAATGAAAATGCATACAAAGCATACATTACAATAATCTTCAGAAATTACATAATCAATGGAAATTTGCACAATATTTGGGAAAATTACATAAATTACAAAATCTTTGGAAATTTGCATAACTTACATAATCTTTGGAAATTTGCATAAATTACATAATCTTTGGAAATTTGCATAAATTACATAATCTTTGGAAATTTGCATAAATTACATAATCTTTGGAAATATGCATAAATTAAATAATCTTTAGAAATTTGCATAATATTTGGAAATTTGCGTAAATTACAAAATCTCTAGAAATTTACATAAATTTCATAATCTCTAGAAATTTGCATAAATTTCATCATCTTTGTAAATTTGCATAAATTACATAATCTTTTTGGAAATTTGCATAAATTACATAATCTTTGGAAATTTGCATAGAATACATAATCTTTGGAAATTTGCATAAATTACATAATCTTTGGAAATTTGCATAAATTACATAATCTTTGGAAATTTGCATAAATTACATAATCTTTGGAAATTTGCATAAATTACATAATCTTTGGAAATTTGCATAGAATACATAATCTTTGGAAATTTGCATAAATTACATAATCTTTGGAAATTTGCATAAATTACATAATCTTTGGAAATTTGCATAAATTACATAATCTTTGGAAATTTGCATAAATTACATAATCTTTGGAAATTTGCATAAATTACATAATCTTTGGAAATTTGCATAAATTACATAATCTTTGGAAATTTGCATAAATTACATAATCTTTGGAAATATGCATAAATTAAATAATCTTTAGAAATTTGCATAATATTTGGAAATTTGCGTAAATTACAAAATCTCTAGAAATTTACATAAATTTCATAATCTCTAGAAATTTGCATAAATTTCATCATCTTTGTAAATTTGCATAAATTACATAATCTTTTTGGAAATTTGCATAAATTACATAATCTTTGGAAATTTGCATAAATTACATAATCTTTGGAAATTTGCATAAATTACATAATCTTTGGAAATTTGCATAAATTACATAATCTTTGGAAATTTGCATAAATTACATAATCTTTGGAAATATGCATAAATTAAATAATCTTTAGAAATTTGCATAATATTTGGAAATTTGCGTAAATTACAAAATCTCTAGAAATTTACATAAATTTCATAATCTCTAGAAATTTGCATAAATTTCATCATCTTTGTAAATTTGCATAAATTACATAATCTTTTTGGAAATTTGCATAAATTACATAATCTTTGGAAATTTGCATAAATTACATAATCTTTGGAAATTTGCATAAATTACATAATCTTTGGAAATTTGCATAAATTACATAATCTTTGGAAATTTGCATAAATTACATAATCTTTGGAAATTTGCATAAATTACATAATCTTTGGAAATTTGCATAAATTACATAATCTTTGGAAATATGCATAAATTAAATAATCTTTAGAAATTTGCATAATATTTGGAAATTTGCGTAAATTACAAAATCTCTAGAAATTTACATAAATTTCATAATCTCTAGAAATTTGCATAAATTTCATCATCTTTGTAAATTTGCATAAATTACATAATCTTTTTGGAAATTTGCATAAATTACATAATCTTTGGAAATTTGCATAGAATACATAATCTTTGGAAATTTGCATAAATTACATAATCTTTGGAAATTTGCATTAATTCACTTATTTCTTTATCTTTCAGAAATGTTTTTTTCATTATGCGTTTTGTGCATTTTATGGCAAACTTTTAGGTTATGTAATGATCGTCACACTTTATAACACTCGCTACCATTATGAAATATCTGATTTGTTTTGCAGCTCATCAGATGAGCAAACGTATGCCCGAAATAAGAGATCTCTCGGCATCCGTCGACGACTTTAGCTTTAGATGTTTGCGTCGAACCGTAAATCGGATGATCTCCACCTTCATAAACCCAATCTGAACGAACGAGAAGTTGCAGCAAAGAAATGAGTTTGGATAATTTTTAATTGCTCTTAAATTTTTTTTTAGAAACAACTTTTAAAAAGAAAAAATAAATAATATAAAAAGTTGTTACAAACTAGAATAGTAAACAAATAAGCTAAATAAAAAAACACAATTTCAGAAAAATATCTTTCAAAATGAACTTTCTAAAACAGTTTGAAAAAGATCAAACTTTTGATACACAACATTTTTATTAAAAATTTTATATTGAAAGATAATATATGTTATCCTAAAAATTTCATTTACTATTCTAGTTTCTAACGTACTTTCGATTTGTTTTTTTAATTATCGACTTTTGTTACGGACTCTGAGGAACTTCCAAGCAGAAGTTGACGTAAAGGTTGTTGTATTCAAAGTTCTGTGCAGAAACTAAAGTTTGTAAAGTATAAACAAAAATTAAACATTAGTTTTATTTGTAGAGCTTAATTTTGGAACTCTGATTATTCCGCATTTCATGAACAATGCTAAGGAGAAAATAGAATGAAGATTAGAAACTAGAATGGGTGACTGATTAGTCACTTAATAGTATTTTCGTGTTGAGATCTTTCAAAATAAAACTTTTCCCGAGACACAAATTAATAATAATGTATGCATAAAGTTGAGTCATTTTCAAACTGACATAAAAAGCTTTATTTTGAAAGATCTCAACATGAAAATACCCTGAAATGATTGAGCTGCCTTTCTAGTTTCTAAAAACACTTTCAAGTTTCTCTGAATTTTGGTGCTGAAAAGCAGAATAACCAGAGTTTGAGTAGCGTTTTACACTTTAAAACCAGCTTAAATTGATCGAGTTCCTACCGATCTCGCCGAATAAGTGTAACCGTAGCGTATCCATCGGAACCGTTTCGAAGTCGTGTCCGACTAGTGAAAACAGTTGAGTCGCTCGTCTCGAGTACAACTACAAGAGAAAAAGTGAACGCAACAACTTTTGAACTAATCTTCCCTCGGTTTATTGATTTAAATCATTTTTGAAGTTTTTTAAAATTTCTTTTCAAAAATAATTTCTTTATTTATTCAGTATTAGCTCGTAATTTTTTATAAAGTTGAGTGAACTTTGTAAGTTTTAAAAAAGTTTTAAAGAAATTTGAAGTAGTTCTGTAATGTTTACAAAATTTCGAAGAAGTTTTAAAAAGTTTTAACAAATTTTGAAAAAAGTTTGAACAAATTTTTGAAAAAGTTTTAACAAATTTTTGAAAAAGTTCTAACAAATTTTGAAAAAAGTTTAAACAAATTTTTGAAAAAGTTTTAACAATTTTTTTGAAAATAGTTTTAACAAATTTTGAAAATAGTTTTAACAAATTTTGAAAATAGTTTTAACAAATTTTGAAAAAAAGGTTTAACAAATTTTGAAAAAAGTTTTAACAAATTTTGAAAAAAGTTTTAACAAATTTTCAAAATAGTTTTAACAAATTTTTGAAAAAGTTTTAACAAATTTTTGAAAAAGTTTTAACAAATTTTTGAAAAACGTTTTAACAAATTTTTGAAAACGTTTTAACAAATTTTGAAAATAGTTTTAACAAATTTTCAAAAAGTTTTAACTAATTTTGAAATGTTTTAAAAGAATTTTTAAAACGTTTTTTAATTATTTTTAAAAAAAATTTGAAGATGTTCTAAATTTGTTTATAATGGTTTAAAGACGTTTGAAGAAACTTTAAAATGTTTTAAAGAATTTCGAAGAAGTAAAACTTCTAAAGAATCTCGAAGAAGTAAAAATTCTAAAGAATCTCGAAGAAGTTTTAAAGAATTTTGAAGTTTTAAAATTTTTTTTAAAGAAAAAAAACCCTGAAAACATTGTTTTAATTTATCGTTTTTCGAAAAAGAAATGTTGAGTTTATGCTGGTAAAACCCTAGTTCGAGGCACAAAACCTCTTTTTGAATTGTTCTCTCTCGCTCTCGCTGTTCGTCGCTGATTGGCCTCGATGCGAGCTCGATCGTGTAAAGATAAACTTCTACGTAAACACAAATTCAAATTGAAATCATATAACTTAATTCAACTTTTATACATTAACTGTAACTGACCCTTTCCGAGATCTCTAATCTCCAATTCGTACGATTTCTGTCTGAAATCTGGTTCGACGTAAAGGACTCCTCGTTCGTCGGCTTTTACCGTACAAAGCATGACTACTTCTTCCTCTGCTCCGTTTTCCGATTGTAGTTCAGCCATTACATACATGGTTTGAAACGGAGTCGTAACATTGTGCCAAAGTTTTCTTTGCGTCTCAGTCGGATTTTGGTTGACGACGTTAATGTGAGAGAAATCTCGAACTCCTTCTCTGTATGTATAATTGAGTGTTAGTGTTAATATACAGTGGAAACCGTTTAACACGAAATAGAAGGGAACCGGAATATTTTTAGTTAAACAAATTTCATGTTAAAAGAATTTTAATGCTATTCAAAGGGAACGGACCAGAAATACATTTCGTGTTATCCGATCATTAATGTTAAATGGTTTTCACTGTATTTAATTTGCTTTCTCTAAATTTTGTTTTAATTTATACTGGTTCCATGATGGTTTCAGACTAGATTTTCTTCTTCGTAGTGTGTCGACGTTTGAAGCTAGAACGGTTTTCGTCGTTTCATTGTCTAATCCTCCGAATACGGTCGTTTGTTTATTTGGAGTCTCGTCACCGTCAACGTACGTAAACAACCATTTAGTTGGTTTCTTTTTGTCTCTAACAAAATATAAGTTGAATATGTTTTTTCAGAGATAAAGTTGAAAGAGTTAAGGTGGTTTTAAAGTGTAAACGCCGCTCGTACTCTGATTATTCTGTCGTTCAGATGTAAATCGAATAGAAACTTTAATGTGTTTTAGAAACTAGAAGGGTGGTTCAATTACTTCAAATATTTTCATGTTGATATCTTTTAAAATAATCTATTTTTTATTAGTTTGAAAATGGCCTAACTTTAAGCAGACGATATTTTTTAATATTTGGCTACAAAAAAGTTTATTTTGAAAGATACCAACATGAAAATACCCTTCAGTGATTGAATTGCCACGCTAGTATCTAAAATACTACCTAGTTTTTCGTAATTTTGCTCCCAAAAGACAGAATAATCAGAGTTTTAAAATCAGCTGTGCATATAAACCATGTTAAAACATTTTTGAAACTGCAGCATAAGTGCTTCCAATTGACGTGAAATTACTTGAGTTTCTTACTTAAGATTCCTAATCATCTCGTGGTATTTAGTCTGTTGTGGATTATGACAGTTGTTTTCATTAGAATAGAGGACACATTCACTCTTTGACACCGTTTTATAAAGAGACAACAAAACAAATGAAACAAAAACAAAGTTTTAACATCAAAACAATATTTTATTGATCGTAAAATTAACGAACACACTTTGCTAAATATCTTTTCTTGCCAACTAAACGTATATTCATCTGTTTCAATGATTGGTTCAGTTCCTGGCGACTGAGGGACGGAGAAGTCCCTCAGTTCCATTCCGTTTTGAGGGTCCTCCTCAACACGACGAACCGAACTGACCCCAGAAGAAGAAGGACCCTGACCATATCCAAACCGCGTTGAAGACCGTTTTTCCAAACAAACTCTGAAACAAAGCAAATTAAAAACAAATATATTACATAAGAAAGCATTATTCTATATTTCATAACAAAATAAAAACATAGTAAACAGGTAAGAATACCGTATTTTAAAATTAGAAAGAGAATCATTTGTACGATAAACACCGACATTGTACGCAGCCATCTTGTAAACAATCGTATAATTAAAACAAAAAAATTTCAATAGATGTCACTAGGTCAAAATATTGACGTCGGACTTAGGTATCAAAGATGGCGTATTCTCGTTATTATGCATGAATATAGATGCCATATTAGGACACCCTTACATACACATCTATGGTTTGTCGTCACTACAGTGTGTTTCATTGTATTATTATTAAGTTTATTAGTGATGTCGTGATCATTTCGTTTATTTTTCTTTCTTCTGTAAGACTTCTTGACGTATATCCGTTTACTTTAAAGAAAACGATAGCGTTCAATATTGAACTTAATACTCGTAATAAATTTCACTCCGAGCGCTCGATTTGCTCTTATTTTAGCACCGCAGTAAATTTTGTATTATTTTTGTTTTAAAAAATAATAATAATAACAATTTAAAATTTTATAAATCATTTTATTTAATTTTAAAATATGTTTAAATACGTAGTTAAGTTTTAAAATGTTTTAATCAATGTAAGTATTATTAACCAATAAGAAGCTTTCATTTTTTTTTGTTGTGTTCATCTCTGTAATGGCGGCCAAAAGTGTTCGTGAAAGGATTGACTTTCTTTTTTTGTAAATTTGGTGAGTTTACGATTGTTTTCTATACGTTTTTATTATTGTTTCTAGTTTTAATAATTAGAAGAGATGTCTATCTTGTAATACTGTTGTCTAATTTCTTATTTGAAGTCGTTTTTATTGTGGGTTTTAATGAGGGTTTTCTGAAGTGTGTTGGGTACATTGGGTTATAAGGGGAGCAGCTTAACCCCCTTCATCATTCTAATCATATTCTTCTTATAATATTCTTTGCATCTTATATTGTTTTTCTCATGCAAAAAAAAAACCGTCGCTGAAATCGTTGACGATGACATTTCACGTGTCTCGTGTAGAAACGTTTTGTGCGCGTGCGCCTCCTCGAATATTTTTGTTTCGCTCGCGTGCTCTTGATGACGTCATCATAAAGGTTAACTGCAGATACGGAACCAGTAGTAATACATTTGTAGTTGTCGTTTTAACGAAACCCGATTCGAATGGAATGTAATGGATATTATGTATTGGGGGAGTGAGGGGGTTTGCAAGTCTTATGCCGAGTTTATAGTCAACGACTCAGCATCATATGTCCTCTTATGATCTGTGTACAATTTTAAATACACAAGTTGAAAAAAAGGATTTGATCGCAAAAAATATATTGACTATAAACGCGGCACGCGAATACGTCTCTTAAGAGGACGTGATCGTTAATAAATATGGTCTGAAATTCGTAATAGAAAACCGCATGACTTAAAAACCAGAAGAATGAATTTGTCAGTCTTAGAACCTGGTTAGAGGCTAGAATTCATACCCTGCTGGTTGCTGTGTGATCATCAAAGCAACAAGAAAAATGTATTTTCAGTCAAAGAACTGTGGTCAGAGGCTAAAATTCAGAATCTAAAGGTCAAATTAGCACATCTTAAAACTTCTTGTTAAGACTAGAACTCTAGTCTCTAACCAGGTTCTTTTGGTTGAAAATGTATTTTTCTGATTGCTTTATTAATGATTAAGGCCATAAGAATTAAGCTTTTTTCAGTCAACGGTGACTGCTTAGAGGCTATAATTATAATACATTATTGGTAGTGTGTGAGCTAGTGTGCCAGCCAACATTATCATTGAATTCTAGCCTCGAAACAGTCTCAATGATTGAAAAAAATGCATAATTTTTTTTTTTTTGCCATTAACGTGACAATGCTTTATTTAAAATGTATGGAATGGACTTTGCGGAAGTCGCAATTATCGGTATCGTTATACGCAGTATTTTGATTATTTGCTGTTTTGTTTTGTATTTTAGCGGGAGGTTTTTTAAACAGAAATTTCACTTAAAAAGGACCGTAAATTTGTGTTTTGTTTGCAGAATTTTGTGACCGTGAACCCTTTTCTGGTAAATTCCTTGATATAGAAATAGCAAATAGGAAGTATAGCAACATTGAGAGAGAGAGAGAGAGATAAAAAGGGAGGGAGGATGTTCAAAACTTAAAAGAGCCGTAAATTTCATGTGGCGTAAATTAGATTCGAAAGAAAAGTTGAAAAAAGTGTTGTGATTTTTCTTCAGAAACAAAAAAGTCAAAAACAGCGAGAAAAAACCACCTTTTTTTTTGGCTTTAGCTTTTTTTGTCAAGTTGCTTATTTAAATTAATTATAATAATCTTGGCGTTTTGCCAATTTTTTTTTTAAATCGCCGCTCTCTTTTTTTAGCCTCTAACCGATCTCAAAGTATTTCCTTTTTTCTTTCTCGATTTTTTTTTTTGTATCTGCTCGTGAGCTTATAAAGATCGCTCTAAACGGTTACTCAATCTCTGGACTCACTTTAACAATGTTCAAATGGACGGGATTGACACGCGTGCCGGATGTTGCGTACCACTTTAATTTTTATAAAGCTGTACGAAATCTATATTATTGTGTTTCACACAGTTAAGATATAGGTAATTAGAAATCGGGACGAACAGAAGTTGGCTCCGCCCTTTTTATAACGACCGGCAACTTCTAATTGGTTTGTCGTGTGGTTCGACGTTGAAAAAGGCGGAGCATGTGACGTCAGACTACATAACCAGCCAATTAGAAGTTGCCCGTCGTCATAACAAGGGGGGAAGCCAACTGAAGTTCTGACCGATTTCTAACTGCTTGTATTCCGTAGGTGGTCTATATTAGGCTTCCGTAGTTTACGAAATTCCGTCTTTTATACACAAAGACCCCCTTTTTTTTTAATAATAAGCCTATTAGGCGTCATTCACGTCATAAAAAAAGACCAAATAATTCAATATCGGTACAGTCTTACATTCCTGAACGATATTGATTCTTTTCTGAAAATTGTTATCATTAATTGAATTATTATTAGCCGAATCATCATCATAATACAGCCACATTCAAAAAGGTAGCAATCGATGGGTGTCGTTCTCAGAGGTAACGTTAAGTAAGGCATGAACTGTAGTTCAGTTTTGAGCGTTTAATTTTGAGATGAACGGTGTCTCATAACTAGCAAGATCCTTTTGAGAACCGCTAGTAAAAAAGCTTTGGGGGCGTGTTTAACTGTCCCATCATCCAATCAAGCTTCCAGGTCTTTTGTTGCTGTTGTTGTTGAAGCGCGTGCGAGTTGGTTTTTACCGTTGGCCCGTTGCCATAGTAACCCATCTCTGCGTGTTTGTCTTGATGATCAAATCATTCAAAGCTTTCAAACAGTGATTGACATTTTTGACAGATGTTTATTTTTTTTAAAAAAAAAACATGACGAATGTTGATTTTCACTTCCTATTGGTTGTTGACGTTTGTTAAGCGAGAGTATCGCGAATGCCGGGATACGTTGTACCCTGAAAAGCTAAGACATTGGGTGGCATTCCCTCCTCTCCCCCCCACCTCTTCTTGTGGGGAACCTCTCACCTCCAATAATCTCTCCATCCAGGCCACTCTTTACTTGTAATGTCAGTAACGAATATGCGTAAGGAAAAAATCCGAGAAGAGAAAATCGTGGGCGTGACCCGTCTTTAGAGAATTTGCCTTTGGGGGGTGTTGGGACCGGGGTTGCGTTAAGGAGAAAACAAGAACCGGTTTTAAGGGGGAGGGGGTGGACCTTCATTGACTTCTTCGAACCGAACCTCCTCCTCCTACCTCCCCCCAAAGAAGAAAAAAATTGAACGTATTGTAATATCGCCCATCATCATCGTGAATTATGAACTTATGTTGAGAGAGTTCTTCGTTTTTCAGGGTATGGAATGAAGGGAGGGTTGGAGGGAGTGGGTGGAAATATGACGTTGACGTCATGGTTCACTGTGAACAGGTTTCTTTCATTAATGCAAAGGTTACGAAAGTCACATGTTTGGGTTTTGTTGCTGCTGCTGCTGCAATAGGTAGTTGTGAAGACAGTCGATTGCTGTAACAACAGCAGTACTGAGTTCAACTTCTGTTGCAATTGTTGTTGCCGAACATTGCTGTGTAACATTTGACTTTGTTATATGGTCTGATTATAAGTCACTATTTTCACAACTAAATTTCCCAAAAAAAATATCATCATAATTTTCACAACTAAATATCTAAATAAAAAAAATCACAAATTTCGCAACTAAATTTCCAAAATAAAATATAATTTTCACAGCTAAATTTCTAAAAAAAAAATTATCTCAATTTTCACAACTAAATATCTAAATAAAAAATTATCTCAATTTTCACAACTAAATATCTAAATAAAAAAATCACAATTTTCACAACTAAATTTCTAAAAAAAAATCATCACGATTTTCACAACTAAATTTCCAAAATAAAATATCATAATTTTCACAGCTAAATTTCTAAAAAACAATTATCTCAATTTTCACAACTAAATATCTAAATAAAAAATCATAATTTTCACAACTAAATATCTAAATAAAAAAATCACAATTTTCGCAACTAAATATGTAAATAAAAAAATCACAACTAAATATCTAAATAAAAAAATCACAATTTTCACAACTAAATTTCTAAAAAAAATCATCACAATTTTCACAACTAAATTTCCAAAATAAAATATCATAATTTTCACAGCTAAATTTCTAAAACAAAAATTATCACAACTAAATAATCTAAATAAAAAAATCACAATTTTCGCAAGTAAATTTCCAAAAAAAAAATTATCGAATTGTTGTGCAAGTCATAAGTTCATAACGTCGTAACAGCCAATAGCAATTCGAGTGGCAACATGGCCAGTCAGTCAATTAGTGACTATAATGACTTTGTCACTATAGCGGCAACTTGTCAGCATAATATGTATGTTGCATGTTGGCATTTACAACGTTTTGGAAATGCACGCTTCTTGGTTACTCTGCAAATTAATTTGATAGTATACTAGACTCACCACTAGACGGCGTCGTTTATTTTTGGTTAATTTCATTTAGGTTATACTGTATTTTGGAAAAATCAAAATCGGTTCTATATTTTTTTAAAAAAAAATCGATTTTAAACGATATATTGGAAAAATCGAAGCAAAAAAAAATCTAAAAACCTGAAACAATGGAAATATCGCAAAATATCCCGCAAAAAACCCGCGACCCCCAATACCGCAATCGGAGATCTTCCCATTGCGCTACCGAGGCGTTGGCTCTAAATTACATAAAAAATAAAATAAATCGCACGATATTTAAAAAAATATCGAAATATCGATATATGGGAAAAAAAATTTGCCAGTCCTAACCACTAGATGGCGTCATTTTTTCATTTTTATTTTCATTTGTGCTAATTTTCTTTTTACTCTTGTTTTTTTAGCGTTATTATACGGGGGGGGGGGGGTGTGATTGAACCCTTTTTTTCACTCGAGATCATAAAATTAAAGCCAATGTGTTTGTCAGGTCGATATGCATCGTAGAGTTTTATCTCATATTTTAAAGCATTGTTTTCGACAGTGAGATACATTTTTCACGCAGAAGTGAGTTTTTTTTTTGGCGAAGTTTTTCTTATATAATGGGTTTATTTTGGCTTGTGGGTGTTACAGAAAAGAGGGAGGGCATTGAAGATTGAGAGAAAAGGTGGGTCACTGACCTGCATTGACCTCTCAAATGCCACCTACATTTCTCTTTTTTTTAAAAAAAAAAGACCCCCTCCTCTCTTCCCCAGTTCTTCTCTTATTTAGAACTTCCTTATGGTTTTTACATGCTTTTCATACCTTTACATTATTAAGGGGGGTGAGAGGATAAGGGCAGGATGAGGAGGCTAATTAGTAAATTACTAAATGACGAAATATAAGAAAAGCCTTCAACTAAGCTCCTTGAACTAAGGTTATTTTGTCTTTCAAAAGATAAATTAACAGGAAGGTAAAGACAGGGAGATACAGTCGTTTGCTCCGCCTCTTTTATGGGCGTCAGGCGAAATATCAACCAATTGGAAATTGAATAGGCGGGGCATGTGACGTCAAACATAACAAACCAATTAGAAGTTGCTGTTCGCGATAAAATTGGCCGGGCAAATCACTGTATCTTACTGTGTTTACTTGCCTCTGATAATTAGGAGAAACCTGAAAGTGTTTTAGAAACTAGAAGGTTAACTAGTAATAGCTCAATACTAGCGTTAGAGTGCTTGGAAATGGTGTGAGCATGCGTATTGCCATCTATCATTTTACATTACGAAAGTGATTGCAAATTCGCGTTAGCAGCGCCATCTATTTTTTAATGTATGCAGTTTACTGTAAAGTCGACCAATAGATGGCGCTGTTAATGTTAATCTGCAATCACTTTTTTATTTCAATATTTGGATGTTAGAAACTGGAATTGTAGGTGAAATACTTGTCTTCATTTTCGTGACGATATCTTTTAAAGTAAACTTTTTAACAAGCAGTTAGATATCGGTCAGAACTTCAGTTGGCTCCGCCCTTGTTATGACGACCGGCAACTTTTAATTGGTTGGTTATGCAGTCTGACGTCACATGCTCCACCCTTTTCAACGTCAGACTACATAACCAGCCAATTAGAAATTGCCGGTTAGTCATAACAAGAACGGAGCCAACTAAAGTTCTGACCGATTTCTAACTGCCTGTACTTTTTATGGCAGTCGTATACTGTTTATACGTGGGGGGGGGAACCCCCGTCAAATTTGTTCATTTTTCAAAATTTGTTAGAAAATTTAGAAAATTACGAATATTTTTTTCGTGACGGTATTTTAAAAAATAAACTTTTTATTGCAGTTTGAAACATTAAAATTCAACGGTTTTATTTTCGTTTAGTAAAAATCGTAAATTTAATAATTTGAAAAATTGCGATAAAAATGTTTTATTTTGAACTAATTATCGGCGATGAAAATATTTTTGATTCAAGTTTCTAAGGAACACTTTTGAACCTAATTTAAAGTCACGCAAAATTTTTCAACAATAAAAAGGTGTCTTTCTTTTGCTCTCTGTTCGCTTTTATAAGCGAAAATGACATAGAAATAATCGATTAGTCTCGTCTGGTGGTGCTTCGACCTTTTTATGACGTCATTGCGATGCCAGTTGGCTCCATTGAAATCATTGATTATCGATTATGCGTGTCTGGTGCCCTCTGTATAATAATGAGAAAGGAAAAAAAAAGGTCCTGTTCTCTCCCCCCCCCCCCCCCCCCCCCTCCCTCTCATTCAATTGAAATGGAATCAATTGTGTGATCAATGAACTGATGTAAATTTAGTCTCGTGTTTTGATTGACAGCTGTCATTGTTGATGACGTCAGATGTTAGTCACGCCTCATCTTTTTTTCTAAAAGGTGTCGTGTTTGCAGATTCGTTGTTTAATTTATTAAATCACGTGGGTTTTTTTTAATAAATGTTTTTTTTCCAGGTAAATTAATTTAACTTAAATTAATTTTAAAGTGTAAACGCGTTACTGTTTTTCAAGTGCTAAATTAAGAGGAACTTGAATACAGGCAGTTAGAAAACGGGATAAACGAAAGTTGGCTCCGCCCTTTTTATGACGAACGCAACTTCTAATTGGTTGGTTATGTAGTCTGACGACACGTGCTCCGCCCTTTTCAATGTCGAACCACATAAACCAATTGGAAGCTGCCGTTCGTCATAAAAAGGGCGGAGCCAACTTATTTTTTTTATCCCGTTTTCTAATTGCCTGTTACTTGAATGTGTTTTAGAAACTAGAAGAGTAGCTGAAATTAAAATGAAAACAGCCTGATGGGATTGAGCTACCCTTCTAGTTTCTAAAACACTTTTTAGTTTTTCTTAATAATTTCGAATCACTTAAAGGTATTTTCATGTTGATATCTTTCATGACCCAATTTTAAGCAGACGACGTTTAAATAGATGTGACCAGACAGTCAAATGAATGAAATCGGCGGCGAGACCAATTATTATCATCGGCGGCGGCGCGGAGCCCTCGTTGTTCAATAATCCGCGCCACCGATCACGCGAAAAAAAGAAAAAACCGGTTACACTCAGCATGACGTAGTGCACTTGCATGAAAAAGTAGTGTTGTATAAAACTTTAAAAATTATAAATATCTTATCGTATCAGGTTTAGATCGATATTGTTGTATCGAAACTTGTGTTTTCGGCGCAAGGCCTCCGCCGACCAAACAACGGCGGCGGCGCGAAGAAAATTCTTAGTCAAGACAACGGCTCTATGATTAGCGTACGATATTTATTTTTGTTTTGTTTATAAAACGTTTATTTTGAAGTCTATCAACATGAAAATACTCTTTATGTGATTGAGCTACCTTTCTAGTTTGTAAAACACTTTAAGTTTCTCGTAATTTTCCTCAAAAAATTAGAATTTATATAAAGAAAAGTTGGTCAGTGTTCGAAGAAAATGGCGCTTCATACATGGCAAACTCTTCAAGCCGCTTTAGAAGCGCTTAGAAAACTGATTATATTTTCTGTTGGTGAAAAAATTATAATTGCTTATTTTTTTAATCTCACTTTTTTTTTAATGAGAATGAATTTTTATAGTTGAAGGTTATGGTGCTGGTTTTTTTTTTTTTTTGCATATTTGACATTCAAAAACCGGATTTTGTTTCTAAACAGGTTCTTGTATGTTGTATAGTCTTTTTTGTGTGTGAAATAGGAACCATTCGAAGTAATAATGAAACAAAAAAAAATTGTTGCCGTCAATGTGTAAAATCAGTTATTATACAAAGTCACCAAATGCGATAGAAAAAAATGTATGCAACGACAGTGAAAAAAAAACTTAACACGAAATACACATAGAAAGTCGTATTTAACACGAAAACGAATAATATTGAAGTATGCAGTAGAGGTTGGAGCCGATAGGAGAATGAAATCGGCGGCGGCGTCGCCAACCCCGCGCCGTTCGAAAATTGGCGCAGCGAAACAAAAAAAAACTCGATCGTCTCGGTGTGACTTGGTGTGCTTGCGTGAGAAAATAGTGTTGTAAAAATTATAAATATATCATGCTTATATCGATATTATTGTATCGAGACTAGCCACGGTTTTTTTCTTCGTTTAACCAAAAGAAACACGGCCGCGGCTTCCACCTCTAGTATACAGGCATTTAGAAATCGGGAAGAACTTCAGTTGGCTCCACCCTTGTTATGATGACCGGCAACTTCTAATTGGCTTGTTGTGTGGTTCATCGTTGAAAAGGGCGGAGCACGTGACGTCAGACTACATAACCAACCAATTAGAAGTTGCCGTTCGTCATAAAAAGGGCGGAGCCAACTGAAGTTCTTCCCGATTTCTAAATGCCTGTCCTCTAGTATACGGTAAAGCCCATTCAACATGTAAATTCGTGTAACACGAAATATAGTGAAGACCGTTTAACACGAAAAATTATTCTTGATTGCTTCAAGGGCTCGGATTTTTATGCAATATTAATTTATCAAGTAAATGTTTCTCAATCTGTGGCCCAAGAGGGGCCAATTGTGAAATATCAATCCCGTTTAGAGATCAAACCAAGAATTATGGTTTCTTCAGCCGAAAACATACTGGTTAGAGGCTAGAACTCTAGTTGACAACTGATAGTAAACAGACATCTTGATTACCCCTTTTTTATTACACAAAATGACACAAAGCCTTAATGTTGTGTTAACCCCTCTGACGTCACAAGCTGCTTCTCACGGTTTAGACTAAAAGAACCGAAATCAACAAACACGCAAACTGTGAACAAACAAAAAATCACAGATAAATAAACACAAACACAAAAGTTTGAAAATAAAATTTAAACTTGTTTTAAAATTACTTTAAGTTAAAAAAAAAAGAAGTTCTATGAACTTGGAAGGAAAGAAATTAAAAAAAAAGTTGGCTTTTGAATTTTGAGTTGTAATTTATTGCCTCAAAGTACAAGTTTGGCAAAACATGTAATATATATAAATTTAACCCATTCTCCGTCCTCCTCCTCCTCCTCTTCTTCCCAATTTCTCAAAGAAAAAAAGATTTTGCAACTAAAAGGGGGGGGGGGGGTTAGAGGGTGTTTGTTTCAAAAGAGTGGATGACGAGAAATGGGGTTAGTAGTTTTTCATTCTTTTATTTTTCTATCTCGTTCGGGAAAGCAAAAAAAAAAACAGTAGAGATTTTTTTTGTGGTTGGAGTTTGTTTTAAAAACAAAAAATTTGGAATCAGATCAGAAAAAAAAAAGATAAGGAAAACTTCTTGTCATTTTTTTTTAAAGAAATCTGTGGGTAGAACAGGATTTTTTTTTTCAGCAAAGAGGATTCAGTCTTTTAAAGAGTGAAGAATGGTAAATACGAAGTCAATTTTGATACACAGAATTTGTCTGCGCATGTGCACAAGTTTCCATAGACTACTATGATAAAAATGGCTTTTCTAATCCTTTTCAAAATGGCGAATCTAATCTAGCGTATCGATTTTTCGGAGTATCGATGTTTTTCTTCTGATTTTTTCGGTTTTTGTATCGATTTTCGTTTTCCTGATTTTTCTATGGATCGATTTATTTTGGTCAAAATCGATTCTTTCGATCCAATGAAAAAATGAATGAATAGGCCAATAGGTGAATAGGGCCGATAGATCATATCGCTATGAAGTATTTGCCAACTGTACCTATCTCTGTGCCATCAGAACGTCTTTTTTCGAACGCCGGCAATATAATGAATGTGAAACGAAACCGGCTTACCGGTAAACGACTTTCCAAACTATTATTTTTAAGCTCGTTGGGAAAAAATTTTTTTTTTCTAAAATTGAGATCGCACGGATTAAAATGAAATGAAATTCAATGTTAAATTATATGCATTTTCAATACTTTTCACTGTTTTCAGTACATGTGCTAAAATGTTAGCAAAGATTTAGGTTTTTTGGTAAGTATAGTTAGTATACTTAAATATAAAAATCGATCCAAAAAATCGATTTTTTAGTACCGATTTTTGGATCGGATCGGTGCTTTGTGGATCGGATCGGATCGAAGAATCGATTTTTTCTGTGGATCACTGCCCATCACTATTCTAATCCTTTTTTTCAAAATGGCGAATCTAATCCTTTTCAAAATGGCGAATCTAATCCTTTTCAAAATGGCGAATCTAAGCCTTTTCAAAATATCGGCTCCATAGTTTGCCAACAGGCAAGTAAAGACAGGAACACGTAGACGTTTTATCCGCCCCTCTTTTATAATTACTGGCAACTTCTAATTGGTTTGTTATGTGGTCTGACGTCACATGCTCAGCCCTTTTCAATTTCCAATTGGTTGATATTTGGTCTGACGCTCATAAAAAGGGCGGAGCAAACGTCTGCTTGTCCCTGTCTTTACATGCCTGTAGTTTGACAGGTGTTTAGAAATCGGGACGAACAGAAGTTGTCTCCGCCCTTTTTATGACGAACCGCAACTTCTAATTGGTTTGTTGTGTGGTTCGACGTTGAAAAGGGCGGAGTATGTGACGTCAGACTACATAACCAACCAATTAGAAGTTGCCAGTCGTCATAAAAAAGGCGGAGCCAACTTCTGTTTATCCCGTTGTCTAATTGCATGTGTCTGCAACTCTTCCTCCTCTTTTGAAAGTAAAAAAAGGGGAAACCGCAGATAAATTCTTGGCGTTTTATGCAAATTTCTTTACTAGATTTTTATATTATTGTGTTGAATAGTGGTTTTTTTCCTAAAGAAAAAGGAAATCTGTTGAAATCTTTACTTTATTTATGTAAATTTTTCTTCCTGTTTTTGATTTTTTTTTTAGAAAAAAGTCGTTTCTTTCGCTTTTATTTTGGTTCTAAAAATGTCTTCTATTTTGATGTTTTTTACGAAGCCAATGACTTGAATGAATGTAAAAGTGTTTATTTCATTTGCATATGAATGAAGTCTCGTATTTACTTTAATCTGGCGTTGTGCCAATAAGAGAACGGTCGTTAAAAAATGGACACGCCCCTCGAATTTTCTCATTGGCTGAACGCCAATTGAAGAAAACAAGAGGCGTGGTTTTTCTTAATGCGGAGGTATTTAGCTATTTGGATAATCTAATTAATCTAGATAGAAATTCAAGAAAGAAACGTGGCACTTTTGAACACAGGCAGTTAGAAATCGGGAAGAACTTTAGTTGTTATGACGAACGGCAACTTCTAATTGGTTGGTTATGTAGTCTGACGTCACATGCTCCGCCCTTTTCAATGTTGAACCACACAAGAAACCAATTAGAAGTTGCCAGTTGTCATAAAAAGGGCGGAGCCAACTGAAGTTCTTCCCGATTTCTAAATGCCTGTCTTTTGAACTCTCTGAGCAGGGTTCCGACATTGAAAACCCTGTTCAGTGCAACAGGTTAATGATTATTCTTCTGTCTTTCAGTACAAACTGGAAAGTATTTTTTAGAAACTAGAAGGATAGTTCAAACACTTAGGGCATTTCCATGTTGATATCTTTCAAAATAAACTTTTTATAGGTAAAAAATGTAAATTTTATCATTTGCTTAAAGTTCGTTTTCAAACTCAACAAAAAAACGCTTATTTTAAAAGATGTAAACATGAAAATTGCCCCTTAAGTGATTGAGCTACTCTTCTAGTTTCTAAAACACATTCAAGTTTCTGTTAATTTTGCACCTGAAAGACAGAATAAAATCAAGAGTTCGAGAGGCGTTTTAGACTTTCATATGTTGGAACTCTGTTTTAAGGGTTCAAGTGTTAAGTTTTCTTCTTGAATTTCTATTTTGATGTTGGAGGTTTTAAAGGGGGCGTGGCTTTGCTTCGTTATCTTACATCTCATTGGGTAATTCACTTATAGTGTTGAAAATGTTAAGGGGCTATGTAATTTATTTTTTTTTCTAATTGGGTGTTATAATTTTGTCTCGCTAATCGATCTTATCGATTATCACCTGTTTTTAATCGATGTCAAATGCGGAGTTTTCTAAAAGGTGAAACGGGTTCTTGTTTTGCGTGGGTGCAAGTTGAAATGAAGGAGAACTCTGAGGAGGAGGAGGAGGACAGGCAATTAGAAATTGGGACAAACAGAAGTTGGCTCCACCCTTTTTTATGACGACCGGCAACTTCTAATTGGTTTGTTGTGTGGTTCGATGTTGAAAAGGGCGGAGTATGTGACGTCAGACTACATAACCAACCAATTAGAAGTTTCGTTTGTCATAAAAAGAGCGGAGCCAACTTCTGTTTGTCCCGATTTCTAATTGCCTGTGAGGAGGAGGGTATTTCTGGTTTTTTGTTTTTTTCATAAATAAAATGGCGTTTTTTTCCCCAAGTGTTTTCTCTCTCTCTGTATTTCGCTCTCATTCCGATCGATTTTTATCATCGATTCTTTTTTTTATATATCACTTTGGCTTTTTCATGGTCTAGTGATTTTAATGAATGAACAAGAGAGAGAGAGAGAGAGAAACAATGCGCACACACACACACACACACTCACACTCGAGAATGCAAGTGTGTTGTAACTATCATAAAATAGAAAGAGAAAAATCTGTTCTGTTTTGTGACACTGTCATGACATTTTACTACTAGAGGGGGTGGGTGGTCTCACAAGAGGTAAATCACAGTGGTAACTCAATTGAAGAGCTCTTCGAATGGAGCATTTGGTGATAAAACATGAGTGTGGCCAATAGAGGGCGCAGACTTTACTTAGAGATTCAGTTACTATACAATTACATGGCGTACGAGATTCACATCCGATGTCGGTCTCTAGAAAATAATTTAAAATTCCGTACAAGATTCACCCCTCTATGTCGTCCTCCTCCTTGACAAGATGTCTTTCCTTTTAGCTTAAAAAAAAGCAGACGATTCTTCACTCATTTTTTGGCGGTTTCTTTTCTAACTTGGAGCTCATTTATCTTTATACATTCATCTTGATAAAAATCTTTATTTTATAAGATGTCAAACATGAAAATGCCCTTTATGTGATTGAGCTACCCTTCTAGTTTCTAAAACATATTCAAGTTTCTCTTAATTTCACACCTGAAAGACAGAATAATCACAGCCAAGTGTGCCCAGCACAAACTTTTTGTTTGCTGGGCCCTTTTATGAGCGTCATTAATTTATAATTGGTTGATAATTGGTCTGATGCTCATAAAAGGGCGGGGGCATGAGTCGTCAGACCATATAACAAACCAATTAGAAGTTGTCGGTCCTCATAAAAGGGGCGGGACAAACGACTGTACCTTCTTGTCTTTACTTGCGGGCCCTTATACTTTCTGGGTGAGCGGAGCGAAGTTCATTCCTCTCTTTACTTGCCTGTGAATAATCAAATAGTTTTGAGACTCATTTACACTTTAAAAAACACATTAAAACACAGGCAAATAAAGACAGGGCGATACAGTCGGTTGTCCCGCCCCTTTTATGAGCTTCAGACCAAATATCAACCAATTGAAATTTGAAAAGGGCGTGGCATGTGATGTCAGACCACATAACAAACCAATTAGAAGTAGCCAATCCTCGGAAAAGGAGCGGGGCTAACGACTGTATCTTACTGGCTTTACTTGCCTGTCATTAAAACGCAGAATAACCATGGTTAATTATATTCTAATTGTTCTCGTTGATTTGTAATTTTGGATGTTTTCCTACAGGCAGTTAGAAATAGGGGAGAACTTAAGTTGGCTCCGCCCTTGTTATGACGACCGGCAACTTCTAATTGGTTTGTTGTGTGGTTCGACGTTGAAAAGGGCGGAGCATGTGACGTCAAACTACATAACCAACCAATTAGAAGTTGCCGGTCGTCATAACAAGGGCGGAGCCAACTGAAGTTCTAACTGCCTGTGTTTTCCTTTATTAAATAATGCGTGCGTTGCGGGTGAGTTCAAAAGCCTTCATAAAGGGGGGGGGTCACATTTTCAATTTCCATTTTTAGTTCCATTTGAGTTTTTTTTAAAAAAAATCTATTTTACTTTTACTATATTCAGTATATAAAGCCAGTAACCGCATTTGTCATTTTTTTTGTGTATTTTTTGGCGCCATTTATCTTTTTTTTTTTAGATTTTCGATGTTTTCGTTTTGGCCGCCTTCATTTTTCTGGGGCCTCACAAATTAAACAAGGGGAGAATGAGTTGGGTGGGCATCCCCTACCTCTCCCCCCCCCCCTACCTCTCCCCCCCCCCCCCCCTCTATCAATTGACATTCGCCCTTTTTAAAAGAACCGATCACCAGATCATTCACCTGTTTTGTTACAAATGTAAATAACACACACATACACGATCGTGTGGTAAATAACAAGAAAGAGGTGGCTTTTTATGCGAGTGAGAGCGATGGTTGCGCCTCGTAGTGGTCAATATATTTTACTTCCTTCTATTTTATTAACACACACATTGTCTCTATTGAAACGGAAATTTTTTGTTGGTCAGGAACCGGACGTCGGGACAACTATAGAAATATAATTCATTTTTTGGCAAATTGCAAAAATGACAATATGATAATATCAATCGTTATGACTCTTGATCGTTATCACACCAATTTGATGAGACATTGATATGAAATTTCAAATTTCGTTAAAAGCTAGAAGAGGAAAGGAATCATTGCAACACAATTTTCATAACGATATCTTTCAAAATAAACGTTTTAAAGACATTTTTGAAAATCGGTTGTTTGAAGCATTCTTAAAAGAGCAAGATGAATATAAAGTAGAGGTGGGACGAATGCTAAATTTTCTCGAATCCGAATCCTAAAAGCGTTCTCGAATCTTTCATATAAGAATCCTCTATTATTCATTAAGAAGATACAAATAAATATTAAATTATTAATAATTAGAAAACAAGTGTGGCGGCAATCAGGGTCTCCACAAGATGATCCATTGGTGATCCGGATCCCACCACCGAATTGCTACAATCGCCGGTTTTTTTGTTAGTGAACGCTTCTATTGGACGCCAATGGAGTTAAAACTAATTTTACCAAAGTTTTTTTTTAAAGTTAGGATTCGAAAGATTTGAAAGACGAAGAAAAGCGTGAAGATTCGAGTTTCCGAATCTCGAATATTTTTCAAGATTTGCGAGATTCGAATGTCCCATCCCTAAAATAAAAGGTAAAGGGAAGAATAGAAAGAAAGAAAAAACCGCGAAAAATGGTTTTTGCTTAAAAAGTTTTCCATTTTTTTGTACAGTTTGCGCCACCTATTGGCCACACTCAGTTTTTACACGAAATTTTCCATAGGAAACGCTCATAGTTGATTCACCTTTGTATCTTACTCATAATTGTTCCACGTAATCAGCTGTCACGTGACAAACATAATATAACCCAAGATAAATATACATAGGTAACTCAACTAAGAGCTTTTAATATGGAGCATTTGATGCCAAAATTCAGTGTGGACGATAGAGGGCGCAAACTGTACTTAAAGCCTCTTACGCCCTGTAATTATTGGGCGTACGAGATTCATCCCGATGTCGGCCCCCTTCAAAATACATTAGATTGCAGCCTTGCCGTACGAGATTCACTCCTGTGCCGTTCTCCTTTATAAAGAAGTCCTTGTTGAAGTTGTTGCAATTTTTTTTGTGGGTTGCCATCTAGTGGCAGATTTTGTTCACTCGTTGTTTAGGAAGAAGACCTTGTGAAGGACATTATATTGAAAGGGAGGGGGATTTTTTTTTTGTTCGTAGCTTCTGAAACCGTTTGCAGCTGCTGCTGCTGTGTTTCCGAAAGATCGATCGATTTTTTTTTTTCACTTCTCATTCTTAGTTTTTCTTTTTAAAAAAAAATCCGGCAACTTTTCTTTCGAACAATTTATTTAGTGTTTAGCATGCGGCTTTTGGAATTACTGAGTTCATCCAAATTTGTGTAATTTGTCTCCGCTTGAGCAACAATAATGGTTGCTTCAGCAGCTCTCCGCGGCACGTTCTCTCTGCTCTCAAGCGCTCTGGTGCAAATTTCTAATTAAATAATAAAGTATTTCATACTTGCGAACAGCAACTTCTAATTGGTTTGTTGTGTGGTTCGACGTTAAAAAGGGCGGAGCATGTGACGTCAGACTACATAACCAATCAATTAGAAGTTGCCGGTTGTCATAAAGAGGGCGGAGCCAACTTCGGTTTGTCCCGATTTCTAATTGCCTGTGTATTTCATTGTTATCAAATCTAGCCTCTAAACAGTTTAATTAAGAAACACATGATTATGAGCCATTGGTTCACAGTTAAATGAGCCTTACATATTTCACCTTTTTTGTGATCCACATTCAAAATACAGTAATTAAATTGAATTTGATGAAAACGATTTAAAGAAATTTTAAGATCGGTTTTATGAACAGGTGATTTTTTAGTCTTTCAGAAGCAAAATGAAGAGAAACTAGAAAGGGTAGCTCCATCTCTAAAACGTGTATTTTCATGTTGATAATCTTTCAAAATAAACGTTTAATATAGATTAAAGTTGGATCATTTTCAAACAGGCATAAAAAGCTTATTTTGAAAGATAATCAAGTTGAAAATACCATTAGAACATTATACCTTGTACACATTTTGAAATTGAAATGAAATTGAAAAAATGAAAAATATATCAATTGGTGTAATTTTCATTGTTTCAGCTCCGATGAGTCCGGTATCATTTTCTAGATAAATAACGATTTATGTGCCGTCTATTGAGCTATAATAACAGTTGGAAGCTTTAACGGTCCATTAAGTTAATCAGTTTAGTTTAATTGGCCGTTTAAAAATTTGCTAAAATTTCATAAGAAAAATGGCTAAAGAAAGAAAATCAATATAAGAAAAAAATATTCTAGTGGAATGATGTTTGTTTCTATTCTTCACCGCTGCGTGGCGCTGACAATTTGCTCTTTTTTTTATATATTCGAGTGATGATGATTCTTCGTGTAACTTAATAACATTCAAGGTGACCTTGGGGACTCCCCTCTTGTTATTATGCAGCTCTTGAGTCTGCGTTCCATCACAATTGTCACCCCACCAACCACCCTATAGGAAAAGAAAGAAAGAGAGAGAGAGAAAAATGCCGCGTTTTTTCTTCTCTCTCTTCCCCCCTCCTCCCCTTTTCACCCCTTTTTTTAGTTTCCCCCCCCCCCCCCCTTTTTTTCTATTTTCTGCTCCATTCTATATGTTGGTTGACATTGCGTGTGTTTTATCGATGGGCGATGGCCCACTTCGGGCTCTCTCCTTCTTTCTCTTTAAACCGCCCCCTTATTAACCGAATTACAGCGCATGCGTTGAAAGTATAGCCGCTTATCCGAATGTTATGGTTGTTAACATTAAAGCTGATGTTTTCATATCATATAGACAATGAAGCATATTTTTAAAGTAACTTTTTTTTTTCGTCGTTTGTTTGAAATACTTGATTGAAAAATTGATAGCGTATTAGTAATTGAGAAAGTAATTTAAGACCTTGTTTACATTGGAGTTAAAATTTGAACTTTTTTGAAAATTTCAACTGGTGAAAAATAGAAAAAACATGGCCCCCGAGCCCATTCACTTAACATAGGCAAAGGGCCACGTTTGTTTCAATTTTTTTTTTCTCTAGTTGAAATTTTCGGAAAAGTCTAAATTTTCACTCCAGTGGAAACGTGGCCTAATAATTTATGCCACTTTGTACTGTTATGAATGATTAAATTTTGACTTTTTTAACTTAATTTTTTTTTTTTTGCTGAACTTTAAGTAAAAAACTAGAATTGCCAATAAGCCTGCATTGTCTAACGGTTATTTTTCTAGTTTTTATAACAATTTCAATTTCTTCATAAACGAAATTTATGCTTTTATCTCTTCGTTCTCTCTCATTTGCATATTTTGCACGACGCGCATTCCTTCTAAGGCAACCAAAACAATGCATTTTACAGTCAAAGAACCTGGTTAGAGGCTATAGGTTATACTAGCATCTAGAAATACTCTTCAGTATAGAGCTGTAGTCTCTAACCGAGGTTCTTTCACTTAAAAAAGCATTTTTCCGATTGATTTACTTTATAAAGAAAGACTGAGAGTTGCAGTCTTTTTTTAATGAATGCTTAGTTTAAGGTAGAGCTAAACTCATGAACTTTCAAATATAAATTTTCATATAATAAAAGTTAATGATTAGCTCTATCTTTAACTAAGCAGTCATTAAGAATACTGATTTTTTAAAGTTGATGTGTCATATGACATTGACGTCCATTTTGTTTGCTATACTGTGTAAGCAGCTCAAAAGTTGAATGGCATCTACTTGGTTGCGTGTGCTTGAAGCAGAAAAAAAAAGTAACGCTGAAGCGGAAAGAAAAAAACCGATAGCGCCAGAAGCGCGAATGCGGGAAACACATTTTAATACATGCAGTTAGAAATAGGGGAGAACTTCAGTTGGCTCCGCTCTTGTTATCACGAAAGCAACTTCTAATTGGTTGGTTATATAATCTGACGTCACATGCTCCGCCCTTTTCAACGTCGAACCACACAACAAACCAATTAGAAGTTGACGGTCGTCATAAAAAGGGCGGAGCCAACTGAAGTTCTCCCCGATTTCTAACTGCCTGTCATTTTAATTGATCTATCCTCTTCAATATTATTGTACTTTGCCCTTTAAATGGGTTTGTGTTACTTTTATAAATATACATTATAGAAAAAAGCGGTCTTTTTATTTTATTATGAACCGTTCAATGGACTTTGATAAGTTTAAACATTGAGTTGAGAGAAGAGAAAAGATAATCAATTTCTTTCTAAACAAGTGTCAGGCTTCTTTAGATATATTATGGACGTGGGATTCTTTATTTATGACGTAAGAATATTAACAAAAAAAAGTGGATTAATTTCAGGTTTGATAGAGGCTAATTGAATTAAGAATGACGTCATAACGTAGACATTTGCAAGGACGTGGCCTATAATGATATATCAGCTTTAAATTACCTATTATTGCAATGACTATTGTGTTTCTTTAAGGATTCGATTTTATTAAAAAAAAAATGTTTTTTCAATATATAAATACAATAAGTAGGCGATTCATGTTGTAATGTCCGTCAGACTCCACCTGTTTGCTGGAAGATATTAAAGAAAATAACGAGTCAAAGTCTGTATTTAAATACCTATCACCCCTATAAGGTAGCTTTTTGGACGAGTTTATTACGGTTCTTTTTATGATTTTTATCTTAGCCGCCGCCACCTCTTGAGAAAACTGCTAGTCGCCGCGGACGTTTTTTTTTTAACAATTGGCACGATAAAGAGGAGTTGACATGAACGTATGTTAATATGGTTACGTTTTGATGCACGGGCGGGACCTAAGCTTTAACACATGTCATGAACTAACATGGCGTCTTACTGACCAATTTAAGCTAGAGTACACCATTTTAGGACTACTGCTCGTTGTGAAATATAGGCTTCATTATTTTGACGTAATGTTGAGAGTAGGTTTTTTTTTGTTGTTGTTGTTGCATTGGAAGCGATCATTTATTGATTACTGGGGAGGGAAAGGGTGTATATGTTATCTAGGAATAATTTAAGAAAACGTTGTTTCTACTTGTATAATAATTTCATTTTCTTTAATTAGTCGCATAATATTAAATAAATTTATCATTTTTTTTTGTTTCAGAAATCTGTGAAATAACGAAACAATAATGATTACAGAAGAAGAAGAATCATCGAGCGCCCTCTCATGGTCACCTGTTCAAACACAAAACAAACATTTGTAAACGTCAAATGGAATTTTTTAAAGTGTTGATCGCTCAATCACCTCATCGTTGTCGGCGGTTCATCTGTCAACGTAATTCCTCCCACCAATACCACCCCCATCATCATCAACAACATCATCGGTTCTAATCAAAAGAACCTTGAATCTAAAATTAATACACTTTGATGGTGGCTAATGCTATAAACACCTTTGGAACGAATCATAGTTTATTATGAAACATTAGACAACAAGAGAACAATGGTTTTTATTTCGTGTTTACGATCTCATGACACTTAAGCAATGAAACTGAGCACAAAAATATAATTATGAAGGGTGATGATGAAGAATCGTCGTCGTCAGAAGAAAAAGGGCGTTTCTCTCGATTTTTTGTTGTTATTGTTGTTGTCTACATTTATTTTAACCTTTTTCTCTCTCGTTTTACCTCCCTCCCCTATGAATACAATCAAATTGGACTCTCCATGAAACCTGTTTACGTTGTGAGTTCATTTGATAGAGAGAGTGAATGAGAAAGAGCGAAAAAGTAGCTGCTATTCTTAGCAACCCATACTTTTTATATAGATATAAAAGGAAGAGCCAATGTTGAGCGTTTACTGAGCGGCTCTTTTTATTTTAGTACGCGGACTCGTGGAGTGTTTCTGTGTGTGTGCGTGCGTGCGTGCGTGTATCTTGAGTTTTTTGCCGTTTTGGATATAACTATGGGTAATGACCGCCGTAATAAACCAAGTGGCGCCGTTTTCATCGCTTTCTAATACCGTCTATCGCCTTTATGGTCGTTCAGTGATACATCTTATTGTGTGTGTAAAGGAGGGTTTTTGTATCTCGGGGTTTTTTTTAGGGCTGTGTGTTTGTGTGTATATATTTGTATGCAACGTATAAAGGTTTATGTGTGCGTGTAAGGAATTTATGACGTGCGGAAACGATCGTTTCAGGCGCTTACGGTCATCATCATCATCATCATGTTTGTTGTGATCGGTCGCGGAAGGTTTTCTCGGCGGCGGCAGTTGTGTGATAAGCTGAGAAATAGAGCGACCGATGATATTATTGATGATTGGTTATTTACGTCTGGTAAAGTCTTATTATTAATCTTTCGCGAGCACGTGGAGGAAGTGGTCTCGTAAACCGGAAGAAGACGCGTTAAAAAAAAAGAACGGCGTTTGGAGAAAGTTTTTATCTTTTAATTTTAAGACGAAAACGACAACAGCAAAAAAAAATATACATATTGGCGATAACGTCGTTTCGCGCGTGCGCGTTGCGGATTACGGAAGTGCCAAGAATGGATGATGATAATTGGATTATTTCTTTTTATCGTTGTTGTTGTTGTTATCGCTTCAACCTTTGACCTTTGAACTTCTCTCTTTTTGTGCGTGTGAGACACTTGGAGGAACGCGCGTGTGCGCGTGTGTTTTTGGTTTAAATCATTGCTACCTTGATGGATAGCGTTAAAACGGCTGGCCATTTGAACCGGCAGGTTCCGTTGACCGGGTACGTGTCCTTTAACCTTTTTTTTTAAAACACATTTTTAAGGTTCGAAAATGTATGTTTTAGTCGATTAAAAATCAGGGAGTTTACCGTGTATAATAGCGATCTTTCGTAGTTGAAAAGGGTTTCGATTGACTCTGGGCGCTTTCATTTTGTGTCCATCGATCGCTGATTACTCACTAATGCAAGTCACAACTGTTAGAGATGACACAAAATGGAGGATGGATTTGAAACCTATGGTTTGCTCAGAGTTATGAATGAGGACGGTATTATGGCACGTGAGCTGTGTAAATGGATACGGATATGGACGTAATAGGAGAGTTTGCGTTTTTTTATTCAGGGTATTTCAGTACAACGTCTAATGACATTTAACAAAACGTTCGAGAGTCGAGTTTATTGTTTTAGTTGATGATTTCAATGATATAATTTACAAGTTGTTATTGATAAGACTAGTTTAATATAATTTTTAGAAGAGAGGGGGGGGGGGGGATGGGTATATGTTAGTAGTAGTTGAGGACACGATTTGTACGTTCTTCTTCTTCCCTTAAGTAAACTCATTTCAGTGACTTGTCTTAACTAAGTGTGCGTTTATAGTTGGTATTTGACAATAATGTCCCTTCATCTGATTGGTTTCGGATAAACTAGAAAAGATTGTAGAAGCTAGATGGGTTTTTAAAAGCTAGAAAGAATTGTAGAAGCTAGAAATGGATTTAGACGGTGTTTTAGAAGCTAGAAAGGGTTTTAGAAGCTAGAAAGGGTTTTAGAAGCTAGAAAGGGTTTTAGAAGCTAGAAAGGGTTTTAGAAGCTAGAAAGGGTTTTAGAAGCTAGAAAGGGTTTTAGAAGCTAGAAAGGGTTTTAGAAGCTAGAAAGGGTTTTAGAAGCTAGAAAGGGTTTTAGAAGCTAGAAAGGGTTTTAGAAGCTAGAAAGGGTTTTAGGAGCTAGGAAGGGTTTTAGAAGCTAGGAAGGGTTTTAGAAGCTAGAAAGGGTTTTAGAAGCTAGAAAGGGTTTTAGAAGCTAGAAAGGGTTTTAGAAGCTAGGAAGGGTTTTAGAAGCTAGAAAGGGTTTTAGAAGCTAGGAAGGGTTTTAGAAGCTAGGAAGGGTTTTAGAAGCTAGGAAGGGTTTTAGAAGCTAGAAAGGGTTTTAGAAGCTAGAAAGGGTTTTAGAAGCTAGAAAGTGTTTTAGAAACTAGAAGGGTAGCTGAATCTCTTAATAGCGGTTTCATGTTTATCTCTCAAAATAAATTTTCAATTAGATAAAAATAAAACACTTTCTAGTTTCTAAAACACTTTCTAGTTTGTGTTAATTTTTCATCTGAAAGACAAATAATAATGAAGAGTGGGAGGGGGAGCCTCGAGGGGGTGTCATTTAAATCACCTTAATAGGGAATAAATAGTAGGACACAAAATGTCGTTTGATCGACATCGGTCCTATTAGCTTAACAATGAATTTTCATTAATCAATGATGGAAGAAATGATAAGAAAAAGACCGAATTGACTGTCATTTTTTTTGTTACTATTATCATCAATGATGGTACGTTATCTTGAAAGGATGAGGTTAAAGGTGAATGAAATGTCGTCTTTTAAAATTATAAAAAGGGGGGGGGGGAGAGAGAGAGGAAGAGATTTTTTTTTTTTTACAAACAAATATATCAAATCATCCCGGATATATGATATTCTATTATTTTCTCAACTTTCTGTTATTGAAGAAGGGGTGCGGAGAGGGGTGGCGGTGGGTGGAGTGTTTTGTGGTTCCTACTTTCGATCCCCCCCCTTTCTTTCTCTCTCCCTTGAGATAAATAGAAGGGAGTGAAAGAGTGAGGTTAAGAGAGGGTTGAGGGGTGAAAGGGGAGCTTGGTGGGCCATAAAAGTGCACCTGTCGTCGTCATAGATTGCGAAAAAAGAGGGTCACAAGTAGAAAAACCTAAATAAACACCCAAGAGTCAGTGTCAGTGGGTCATGGTTTATTTTTTTTTGTTGTTGTTGTGTGTAGGCCTATATGTTATGGTGTCGGCCTTTCTTTTTATAGTTTTTGGCTTTTGAAGTTTTTATTTTTTGACACAATTAATGACCCCGCCCGTTTTTTTTTTGTGTTTTTCTCTTGGTGGTTAAATAATGTGGTTTTTCTCCTTTAATCTCAGTTATGATTATGGTGGTTTTTAAAGTGTTAAGCCAAGTTTCACACTAGCAACTTTTAATGCAATAAAACGTGCAATTGTGACATTGCAATTACAAAAATGCATCATCACAACCAGACATCATAAATACAATGAATTAAATAAAATCCCCCCCCCCCCAAAAAAAAAATTTAATTGTTTCAAAATATGGGATTTTCAACACACTGGGATAAATGCCCAATGTGTTGAAAATCCCATAGTTTGAAACAATTCAATTGTTCGTGCTCGGAAATTTCTTCTGGGCTTGTCTCATTACAGAAAAAAAAAAGTTATAAAGTTGTGACAGTCATATCTGTTGTTGTCACTGTTTGTGTGCTTATTATTCTATGACTTATATTATGTTGAACACTGGGTGAATGTGAATCATATGACAGTATTTTATCATAACATTATCTTTTTTTACAAGGTTGTGAGCAAATAGCTATGACAATTTACTGTCATATGGCAGTCTTATTGCCTTTTATGTAATAAGGCCCTAGAATTGCAGCTCGATCACTTAAGGGTGGGGAGGTATTTTCATTCATGTCGATATTTCTCAAAATAAACTAACAAAAAGCGTATTTTGAAAGATAACAACATGAAAATACTCTTGAGCTGCCCTTCTAGTTTCTGAAACACACTTTCTAGTTAGTTTCTATTAATTTTTGCTCAGATTCTGAAAAGACAGAACGGAAATACTCAGGAGTTTGAAAGTCGGCTGGTCATAAACCCCGATCTTTAAAAAACATAATAATATTCTTGAATATGTCAGTCAATCTGCAGAGTGCCAAGGCAATCTACAAAACAACCAACCGGCTAGCGAATATCTGCAAAATTCAACACCTAAAATGTGTATTGAATTTTTCAGATTCACTAGCAGATTGGTGGTTTTGCAGATTGCCTTATTTGCCTAGGCAATCTGCAGATTGACTGTTTCCGCAGATTGACGTCAAGTAACAAAAATACATTGTTACATTTTTCTATTTTATTGACTTTATATATCTGGATGCGTGGGCGTTTGTGCGCATGCGTAGTTTATATCTTTGAAATAATTTTTTTTTCTGTTTTTATCTAAATGGTTTTTTTTTTCTTCTTTCTATTTATTTAATGCGGTAGCGTTTTAAGTTTCGAAAGATATTTAATATTTATAATTGTTAATTAGTGCGTTCGTGAATTGTGTAATATGTGGTTTTATTTTTGTTCGTGAGGAATTTGGTGAGATTCAATGTGTTTAAATGATTCCTATGCTTCAGCTTTAATTTTGTAGAGGTCGGATTCGTTATCTGTAGTTTCAGAGTGCTCGGATTAGTTTCGTTTCATTCATTTTACGTTTGGTTCTGTTTTAATTCTTATCGTGTTGGAGCTAATCCGAGCGCTCCAGTTAACTTTTTAACATCATCTCGCGCGTTTTATTGCGCAATCTATCTGCTCTAAGCGCACTAACATGGCGTTAGTGCGATTTTTTTCTTGAGGATCTTGTAACCCTGGTTGCTCCAAGAGCGCCGTTTTAGTTTTTTTTTTCTCAAGGGGGACGACACATGAGGGTGAATCTCATACAATTACAGGCGGTCGTTTTATGTTTTTATCCGCATTTTAATGGATTTTCCGAATTCATTTCTATTCGGTGTCCAGTAAAACTGGCTTGCAAATACACTGCGCTCTGAATTTCTGTGGATCTTTATGAATCTCGTAAGTGGTTTTTCACAGGCAGTCAGAAATCGGGACAAACAGAAGTTGGCTCCACCCTTTTTATGACGACTGGTAACTTATGGTTTGTTGTGTGGTTCGACGTTGAAAAGGGCGGAGCATGTGACGTCAGACTACATAACCAACCAATTATAAGTTGCGTTCGTTATAACAAGGGCGGAGCCAACTGAAGTTCTCTCCGATTTCTAACTGCCTTTGTGATTTTCTTCTATGTCGTCCCCCTGCTGGTTATTCCGAACGTTCTAACGATCATTCCGTTTCATCAAAAATCTGTCTTTAAATTTCGATTTCAATATCTTCTGTAAAAATTGGCATCAGTTTTGGTTGAATAAACATAGTGCAGATCACCTTTAAAGATGAAGCAAAACTTTTTTCTGCTTCTCTGGATGTTATAATTAGGATTTTCCGGTGTATATTTATTTAGCGGCTTTTGTCTCTCTCTCTCTCTCTCTCTCTCTCTCTCTCTCTCTTCGACCTCCCTCTCGAATGCCGTGTTCTTCCCACCCACTCGCTATAGTCGTTAATATTTCCTTAGACCATGTAGGGCTTCCCTCCCCCTTACTTGGTCTAAGAATATTTCTAATAAAAATATTCCTCATTGGCTAAAACTGTTTTTCCGGTTTGTCTATGTTAATTTTTTTTTTCTCTCTCTCTTTCTCTCTCTCTCTCTCCTGTATGGTGGCGCCCTCACTACTAGATGCGATCAAGGTTCTCTTTATACAGGTTAGGCATTGGCGTCCATTTTCGTTTGTCTCGTAGCAGACGGTTACATGCTATTTATTATGATTGTGTGTATGTTAATTATAACAATATTAAAATTATAACTTATCACGAGAAATGGAAATAGCATGCAGGAAAAATAAGGTTTGTTTTTAATGAAAAAATTCAAATTAATCGAAAAAATTGCGAAACAATGCGTTTTTCATCAGAAAAATATCACTGTTTGTGCAGTTAAAATGGAAGTAATATGAAAAAAAAAATTGTCATAATATTTTGTAAAGTTGCTTTTGTGATTATCACAAAGTTATAGAGTTACATAGGACAATTTACTGTCATATGACGGGAAGTTCCTTAAACGAAAAAAAATCATTTAACTAGTTAGAGGCTAGAAACATCAAATATCTAAAGCTACGAGCTCCTCTTCTTGTTTCGACAAGAACTCTACTCTTTAGCCTCTACACGGGTTCTTTGATTAAAACATGTATTTTTTTATTGCTTTATGCTTTTAATAACTTAAGTAGAAAAGGCAGATTATGTGAATGGAAAAGTTTAAAATAAAATATTTTCAATAATAAAAGGCAATGAGATTTTTATGGAGGCCTGTAAAGGACATGAGAGCTTTTTTTTTAAAAAAAAAATCTCAACATGTCGACTTTAATCTCGACATTTCGACTTTTTTCAGAATCTTTATTCGGCCATGTTGTGTGTACCATACTCTAATAATTAAATTATTGCTGCTACAAGAGGGCGCTTGCAATAATTAATTATGCCATGTTGCGCGCACCATACTATAATAAGTAACATGGCCGAATAAAAAAGATTAAAAGTCTAAATGTCGCGATTAAAGTCGAAATGTCGAGATTTTTAAAAAAAAAAATCTTGCATGTCCTATACACGGGCAGTTAGAAATCGGGAAGAACTTCAGTTGGCTCCGCCCTTGTTATGACGAACGCAACTTCTAATTGGTTGGTTATGTAGTCTGACGTCACATGCTCCGCCCTTTTGAACGTCGAACCACACAATAAACCAATTAGAAGTTGCTGTTCATCATAAAAAGGGCGGAGCCAACCGAAGTTCTCTCCGATTTCTAACTGCTCGTGTCCTTTACAGGGCTCCGTAGATTTCTTTTCTACAAACGAAAATGACGGAAATTACTTTTTTTTTAACATTACGTCTATGTAATGCCTAACTTGTATATTTTTATTAAGAGAATCTTGGATGTGTGTAGAATTATGATTGTGACGTCAAACACATGCTATGACCTTGTTTTCTAGAAAAGGATTGGATTGATGGAGGAGGGTGGGGGTGGGAAGAGGGAGGTTACGGGCATGAGTTACTGCATACAGCCGACGACGATCTGCATCCATAATCTCTCATTGTTATGTTTTTTTTTTGTTGTATTTATCGTATGAATAAATGATAGCATTGTGTGGTTGGTTTATTTGCTTTCGAAAAATGAGGTGGAGAAGGTGGAGAGAGAGAGAGAGAGAGAGAGAGAGAGAGAGAGAGAGAGAGAGAGAGAGAGAGAGAGAGTGCAAATGACATACTTTGCGGCTAAAAAAAGGTCAATGATCCAATGCTCGGTTTTTTTCTTTTTTCACTCGCTGGCAAAATGTTGTGCGTCATCCGCCGCTTTGTTGAATTTACGGTGTAATTAGTTTATTCTTGCAAAGCGTTGAAACGAACTAAAAGTACAGAACCTTAACTAATGTAGATACATTGAGACAATTGGTTGAGGTTTTTTTTTTGGGGGGGGGGGGGGGGGGGGGATGGTGAAATGTGTGAAAGAAGAAGAATAAAAAAAGCCTCTCTTGTACAGAGATTATAATCAGAAGTATATTTTTTTTAGTGCCTATTGTATTTTACGAAAATGTGGAGTGGGGTTGAGAGATTTGTATTGTGTTTTGTTTAACAGGTACAAAACAAATTAGTATAGCTGGTAGCACAGGCAGTTAGAAATCGGTGAGAACTTCAGTTGGCTCCGCCGTTGTTATGACGAACGAACTTCTAATTGGCTGGTTATGTAGTCTGACGTCACATACTACGCCCTTTTCAACGTCAGACTACATAACCAACCAATTAGAAGTTGCCCGTCGTCATAACAAGGGCGGAGCCAACTGAAGTTCTGACCGATTTCTAACTGGTTGTGCAGGTAGCTGGCAACACTGTAGCAAGTGGTTTCGAGTTCGGACTCTTTTAAATTATGATTCATCATTGGGTTTGGCAGTGATGCATTTTGATTGGCTGATTCTTGGGTTAGAAGCGAGAGATCCGGCGCCTGTTGTACGCTCGCCACATGGAGCCGTGTGTGGGTGGGGGTAGACTAACGATGCGTTTGCGTTAGCGGATATAATGAGAAGCTATTTGAACGCTTTTTTTTTATTAAGGTGGTTTAATTAACAGCTGATTTTTCCAAATTTTTTTATTATTTCTGTTCTTCAGGAAAAAAATTGATGATCATTTTTTTTTGTTTATAAAAAGTTTATTTTGAAAGATATCAACATGAAAAAAAATGGTTGTGGTTCACTACAGCTACCAAAAAAAAATATAACCCTTTCCCCCTAACCGATCCTTACCTAACGAAACCTAACCGAACCTTACCTAATGAAACCGAACCTAACCTTACCTAATGAAACCGAACCTAACCTTACCTAATGAAACCGAACCGAACCTTACCTAACGAAACCGAACCGAACCTTACCTAATGAAACCGAACCGAACCTTACCTAATGAAACCGAACCGAACCTTACCTAATGAAACCGAACCGAACCTTACCTAATGAAACCGAACCGAACCTTACCTAATGAAACCGAACCGAACCTTACCTAATGAAACCGAACCGAACCTTACCTAATGAAACCGAACCGAACCTTACCTAATGAAACCGAACCGAACCTTACCTAACCTAACCGAACCGAACCTTACCTAATGAAACCGAACCGAACCTTACCTAATGAAACCGAACCGAACCTTACCTAATGAAACCGAACCGAACCGAACCTAATGAAACCGAACCGAACCTTACCTAATGAAACCGAACCGAACCTTACCTAATGAAACCGAACCGAACCTTACCTAATGAAACCGAACCGAACCTTACCTAATGAAACCGAACCGAACCTTACCTAATGAAACCGAACCGAACCTAACCTAAACTTAATTTAATGACCCAAGTAGCTGTAGTGACCCTTTTGATGAAAAAAAAGGTCTATATCTTTTTTCGGTAGTTGTAGTGACCCAGGCAGCTGTAGTGAGCCAGTCCCGAAAAAATACCCTTAAGTGATTGAGCGCTACCCTTCTAGTTTCTGAAACACGTTCAAGTTTATCTTCATTTTGCAAACGAAAGACATAATATATAACCAGAGTTCGAGAGGCGCCGTTTACGCTTTAAAATCACCTTAAAACTTTCAAAATTTCTAGTTTCAAACTTTCAAAGATTGAGACTAGAAGAGTAATTTTTGACTAATTTTTATGACTGTTTTTGTGAAATAAACCGTTTTTTTTTTTCATTTGAAACTATTTGAAAAGCC
The DNA here is from genome assembly GCA_036925085.1 of Brachycybe producta. Taxonomy (NCBI): domain Eukaryota; kingdom Metazoa; phylum Arthropoda; class Diplopoda; order Playtdesmida; family Andrognathidae; genus Brachycybe; species Brachycybe producta. The sequence goes on from JAUPFP010000022.1 coordinate 760,829, forward strand.
AAACGATAAATTTGTTGTGTTATCGTGAAACTCTAAATAAAGTTTATTTTGAACGATAACGTAATGAAAATTATCTGTGCTTTCTCTTCTATTATCAAGCTAAACTTTAAAATGGCTCAAAATTGTGTTAATTCGGTAAGATCCGCTAACATGTACGTAAACAACACTGGAGCCGCCGTATTGTTATGAGTGTGGGTGGCGGCGCTTCGAGCGTTCTTCGGTATTTTCGCCTTGTTAACTTATTAAAAGGGGGGAGGGGGTGGGAATTCCACAAGGAGTTTTCTTTTATTTCTTTTGTGTGACCTTGAGGCTGTTTTCAATGACTTCGTTGAAGGAGCAGTGATTGATGGGTGGTGACTAATTAGCATAAAGAGTAATAATCCTCCTCCTCCACCTCCCACCCTCCTCCGGGGTGGCTCCTGTTTTTTTTAAAAAAAAAACTCCTTTGCAAGCAGCTTTTGCGTCTGGCGTGTCAAATGACGTCACTGCATATTTTCATGGCCATTTCTACTAGTAGCTGTTACTCTTACTCTCCTTCACCCCCCTCTCTTTCTCTCGTTTATACAATAAACTCGTCTTTCATTTCTTGTGTTCTAATGAAGTGCCAAATGGGAATCATTGGGGATGAATTGTGGGTTTGTAGGAGAATGGTTCTCAATATACGGCCCTCGCGCGAATGCAGTACTAAATATATATAATTTTTATTATATTTTATAGCAATTTTATTCTTATTTTTTATATAAAAGCGGAATATCACTAACATGTTTTTTGTTTAATTCTTATTTGGTTAAAAATATATATATTATTGGTTAAGGTGGTTTTATATCAGGCATTTAGAAATCGGGAAGAACTTCAGTTGGCTCCGCCCTTGTTATGACGAACGCAACTTCTAATTGGTTGGTTATGTAGTCTGACGTCACATGCTCCGCCCTTTTCAACGTTGAACCACACAACAAACCAATTAGAAGTTGCCGTTTTTCATAAAAAGGAGCGGAGCCAACTTCCGTTCATCCCGTTTTCTAATTGCCTGTGATTTTAAAGGGTAAAAGTCTCTCTATTATCAACACGTGACAAATTTACCCACCAACATAAGTGGAGAGAGAGAGAGAGAGCACGTGTAGATCGAATAGCGATGACGCAATTAAAAGTTTGCCACGTGATCAAAAAAGGAAGAAGGTGAGTCAAGAGTTGATGAGGTGTCAGTACATTTCTAAGAGATGAGGATTAGTGGCGCCATCTAACGCTACACGCACAAAATAAAATGATCTATTTGCATTCTTAAATTTATTACCTGAAGATATGTAGCTTATTATTTTATTCCGGATCTTTGATGAATGCGGGGCTCGTGGGCCGCTTGTTGAGAAACAGAATAAATTTATCTTTGCGGATTTTATTTTTTTGCTGACAAAAATATATATATATATTTTTTTCTTCAAGGTTATATTATGTTTATTATGAATCAATTACGACCGATTTGTTATGCAAATCTTGATTTTTGATTCATTGAAGGGTGTGAAGGAAGGGGGGGGGGAGAGGGTGTTTTAATATTGGAGTTGGATTAAGGCCATTGAGATCGTTGAAAATTCTAATTTTTTTTCATCATCATCATCATCATCTATTTTTCTGTTTTGTTTGTTGTTTGGCATTGAAAATGTTCTTAAATTATAATTGTAATGACCGGAAGGGAGGTGATGAAACCGTTTCCGCTAATTTATTGTTACGAATATGGCGGCTGTTGCGGCGGCGGCCATTACTCTTTAGTATAGGCCTATTATTATTATAGGCAGGCCTACATATATACTGTATATATTAAATGCATGAGAGTATCATGTTAGTTTAATGGTGGTGTTGACATCCCCTGTTCAGGATAATTTATCAGCGGAGACATCTTAATTGGGTTACGAGCATTTTCATGATCTATATTATTTTTTTTTATTACGAATATTGATCTGACTCTTATTAATTTGACAAACAAACGCTTCAGTTAACGATTTTTATTAGCAATAAAAATAACACGAATATCGTTATGGTTAGTCTAGTAGACTAGAATACAATACATTTAACATTTAGAGTAACAACAAGCTTTTCTATTGTAGTGGGTGGAGGTTGTAGCAAAGAGGAGACTGAATAAGCGCTAAATAAAACAAATGCAAAACTGAATAAGCGCTAAATTGAATAAACACCAAATTGAATAAACACCAAACTGAATAAACACCAAACTGAATAAGCGCCAAATTGAATAAACGCCAAACTGAATAAACACCAAACTGAATAAGCGCCAAATTGAATAAACGCCAAACTGAATAAGCGCCAAATTGAATAAACACCAAACTGAATAAACACCAAACTGAATAAGCGCCAAATTGAATAAACGCCAAACTGAATAAGCGCCAAATTGAATAAACGCCAAACTGAATAAGCGCCAAATTGAATAAACGCCAAACTGAATAAGCGCCAAATTGAATAAACACCAAACTGAATAAGCGCCAAATTGAACAAATGCAAAACTGAATAAGCGCCAAACTAAATAAGCAACAAATTAAACAAATGCAAAACTGAATAAGCGCCAAACTAAATAAGCGACAAATTAAACAAATGCAAAACTGAATAAGCGTCAAATTGAAATAAGTGACAAATTGAACAAAGGCCAAACTAAATAAGCTCTAAAATAAACAAATGCTAAACTGAATAAGCGCCAAATTGAACAAATGCAAAACTGAATAAGCGTCAAATTGAATAAATGCCAAAAGCCAAACTAAATAAGCGCTAAATTCTACAAACGCCGAACTGAATAAGCGCCAAATTAAGTGCCCAATGGAACAAATGCCAAACTGAATAAGCACCAAATTAAACAAACGCCGAACTGAATAAGCGCCAAATTAAGCAAACGAATAAAGACAATCTTCGCAATGATATCTTTTAAATTAAACATTTTATTGTTGTTTAAAAATTGATCAAATTTTCAGTTTGGGGGGGGGGGGAGGATTATTAAAATGGTTTATGAAAAGCTTAATTTTATAACTCCTTATTATTCTGTCTTTCAGGAGGAAAATTAAGAAAAACATGAATGTGTTTTTTTTAGAAACTAGAAGGGTAGCTTCATCACGTTAGTGGTTGTCGATATCTTTTAAAATAAACTTTTTTTTTTGACAAAAACTGCTTAATCGTTGGGTCATTTTCAAACTCGCGTAAAAAGCTCATTTTGAAATATATCTACATGAAATCACCCATAAGTGTTTGATTTACCATTCTAGTTTCTAAAACACACTCAAATTTCTCTTCATTTTGCATCTGAAAGACAAAATAAGAACTGTTTTCACGTTAACACTTCAAATTAAAGCTGAACATTCTGAATAAAATAATGTACTTTAAACAAATCAAACCCCAAAAAAAAAACCTGCGCAAGGAATAAATCAATTAAAACAGGGAATTTTCTATTGGTTAAAGGGTTTATTTTAAAGTTGAAGTGCCAAATTAATTTCAATCTGGGTCCCCTCAACCTTTGTTTTGTTTACTTTAAAGATGTATATATGATTCTATCATCTTTAAAATTTGATGGAGTCCATTGTAAAAAGGTGTTTGGTTCTGCCACCAGGTGGCGTATGAGCGCTTGCGAACAGCCTTGATCGATTTCGGTTTTTTCTTATTCAGTTGTGTTTCGAGTTCTGGCGTGGATTGTTGGCTGTCAGGGTGTGGTGTGACCGTAGTTGCACGTCTTTTTTTCTCCGTCACACTCTCTCTTATCTCTTCGCTAATGCTCATCGGTGAACCGTCATGGAAAGGAGTGGGGGTTTGAGTCTCTTCAATTTCGGGGTGTTTTTTTAAACCTCATATCAATTGACTATCGATGATATTGGTTTAATTATTATGCCTTCAGAGTGTCACTGTGTGGATTTATCTTACGTTGTCGCAACAAAACCTCTCATTTCGATGTGAGTTCCGTGTATGAGGATGAGGGAGGGAGGGGGAGCTTTTAGAAATTCACGCCAGGCGGCGCTTTTAATTTATACCTAATTATTATGCGGTTATCCTACCGTTTTTTAAGGCATCTTTTACGGTGGCCTTTCGAACTCTTTCTATTATTTCTGTATTTCAGGTGCAAAATAGAGAGAAACTTGTGAAGTGTTTTAGAAACTAGAAGGGTAACTCAATCACTGAAGGGTATCTTTCAAAATAAACTTTTTATGGTAGTTTGAAAATAGCCCAACTTATAATAAGCAGTAATTACTGCTTAAATAAAAAGTTTATTTTGAAAGATATCAACATGAAAAATACTCCTAAAACGATGATAAGTTTATTTTGAAAGATATCAATCAGATGACTCTTCTACTTTCTTACCACACATTCAATTTTTTTCTTAAAATTGTAGAGGAAACCGTTTAACACGAAATTAGAATGGATTCTAATATTATTTCGTGTTAAACGAATTTCATGGTTTATGAACAGCTGATTTTTAGTGTGAATTAAGAGAAACTAGGAAGTGTTTTAGAAACTAGAAGGGTAGCTCAATCACTTAATGGTGTATTTTCATGTTTGATATCTTTCAAAATATAATCAAAATTTTTTTTAACAAAAATGTCCGATTATATTTGGATTATTTTCAAACTCAGATAAAAAGTTCATTTTAAAATATATAAACTTGAAAAATATCCCCTTAAAAGATTGAGTTACCCTTCTAGTTTCTAAAACGCTTTAAAGTTTCTCCTAATTTTGCACCTGAAAGACAGTATTAAATGAAAACCACCTTAAAAGAATTTCGTCTTAACCGATTTTTCGTCTTATCTTTTCGGCTTTCGTGTTAAACGGTTTTCACTGTGTATATTTGGGGGTGGGGGCGGGAAACTGTAATAAATATGGATTTATCTTCTTGAAAATAAAAATGCGACAAATTAATTTACACTTGACTAAATTAATCAATAATTAGAAAAATATGTTAATTTTCTTGTTATATTTTTAATCGTTTGTTTCTTAAGGACCCCAAACGATGGAAATTCGCCGTGCAAACGCCAGCAGCAGCAGCAGCATCCGATTAGTCCACCTCCACTTTCATCGTCCAGAGGAAACTACCCGTCGTATCATCTGGACCTCGGAGGCCGATTTCAGCCTAATTTTCACTACAATCAGGCTCTCTACAGAGACGGTGGTGGAAATGTCTACCAGGTGAGAGTTGAGTGCAACAAACTGCTTTTACCGCCTCCTCACCACCACTAAAAACCGCCTAGCGCCACCCCCCTCCCTCCCTCCCGGTAAACCTTCCGAACCGGTTTTTCACGATGATAAATTAACTATTTTTTAGAAAGCAAAATTTTTTATATTCTCATGAAAATCTTGTCTTGGTTTTTCTGTTTCTCTTTTTCTATTTCTCTCTCTCCTCCCCCTGTCTTTCTCGTTCTCTCTTTCTATCTTTTTCTTTCTCTTTTCTCTCGTTCTCTTTTTTTTTCATTCTCTTTCTCTCGCTTCCTCTTTCTATCTCTATTTTTCTTTCTGCTCATTTTTCTCACTTTTTCATCTCTACTCTTACACACTCTCTCTCTTATTCTCTTACTCTCTGTCTTTCTTACTCTCTCATTCTCTTACTCTCTGTCTTTCTTACTCTCTCTCTCTCTTATTCTCTTACTCTCTGTCTTTCTTACTCTCTCTCTCTTATTCTCTTACTCTCTGTCTTTCTTACTCTCTCTCTCTCTCTCTTATTCTCTTACTCTCTGTCTTTCTTACTCTCTCTCTCTCTTATTCTCTTACTCTCTGTCTTATTCTCTTTCTCTTTCTCTTATTCTCTTACTTTCTCTTATTCTCTTACTTTCTCTTACTTTCTCTTATTCTCTTACTTTCTCTCATTCTCTTACTTTCTCTCATTCTCTTACTCTCTCTCTTATTCTCTTACTCTCTCTCTTATTCTCTTACTCTCTCTCATTCTCTTACTCTCTCTCATTCTCTTACTCTCTCTCATTCTCTTACTCTCTCTTATTTTCTCACTCTTTCGTACTCTTTCTCTTACTCTCGTACTTTCTCGCGCTCTTTCTTACTCTCGTTCTTTCTACCTATCTCCGCTTCTCTCGTTCTTTCTACCTATCTCTTTTCTCTTACTCTTTCTCTCTTGCTCTCGCTCTCTCTCTATCTCTTTTTTCTCTCTTGCTCTCTCTCTCTATCATGTATCTTTTAAAAACTTGCTGAAAGTTTTCACGTAATCACGAATCTGAACATTTTATTATTATTATCACTATTAATGATGAGGATTTAAAATTTTTCTATCTTAACCTGACCTTAAAACAAAAGTCTAGACGACGAAATCTGGTCATGTGAATATCGATATATCGATGTCGAAAGAAATTTTTTTATATTGATATAATTTCTTATTGATATATGGGAGCCGACAGAAAAATAAAATCGGCGGCGGTGGCGTGAACTCTGCGCCGTTTGTTTGTGGTGCGCAGAAAAACAAAAACCGCCGGCGCTCGGCGCGGCGTTGTTCACTTGCTTGAAAAAAGCAACTTGTGTTTAGAAAAAATTACAAATTATGTATATCGTATCGGACTTATATCGATATTTAATATCGAAACTCTTAAGTGCGTTTTTTCTTCACTCGTCCACTTTGTACGGCATTATTACAGACAAGCGCCTTTTAGTGGTTGAGATGGACTGCAAATTATTTGGCGTGTAGCTGCGAAACCAACTCATTCGAATTGACAACCAATTAGAATTTTATTGGCCCCGCCCTTTTATGAGCGTCATCAATATCTAATTGGTTTGATACTTGGTCTGACGTCACATGTCCCGCCCTTTTCAATTTCTAATTGGTTGACTTTTGGTCTGACGCTGGTAAAAGGGCGGGGCCAATAAAATTTTAATGCTGGGCACAATACAGGCAATTAGAAATCGGGACAAACAGAAGTTGGCTCCGCCTTTTTTATGACGACCGGCAACTTCTAATTGGTTTGTTGTGTGGGGTTTGACGTTGAAAAGGGGGGAGCATGTGACGTCAGACTACATAACCAACCAATTAGAAGTTGCGTTCGTCATAAAAAGGGCGGAGCCCACTTCTGTTTGTCCTGATTTCTAATTGCCTGCGGCACAATTGCCTGTACAACCAACGGTTAGGAAAGTAGTTGAATGAAATGCAGAAAGTGGTTTATATTGAGTAGACTGGGGTCTGCCATAAGCTGACACTGGCATTTAGAAATCAGGGACAACTTCAGTTGGCTCCGCCCTTGTTATGACGACCGGCAACTTCTAATTGGTTGGTTATGTAGTCTGACGTCACATGCTCCGCCCTTTTCAACGTCGAACCACACAACAAACCAATCAAAGTTGCCGGTCGTCATAACAAGGGTGGAGCCAACTGAAGTTCTTCCCGATTTCTAAATGTCTGTGCCATAAGCTGACTACTTGTAGCAGTTCGTCTTGGCCACTAAAAGTCGCTCGTGTGCAATTGCCCCAAATGGTGTTGTAACACCGTCATGTTTACGGTGCTAAATTTTCTTCTTGAATTTGGTCCTTTAATGTATTCTATAGGAAAATGCAAAAAAAGAAAGATGGCGAGGGGGGTGGGGAGGTGTGTTAAACTGGATTTTGTAATTTCTGTTGTTGGCAACAAACCTGGTAGCAGTTCTATTTTTCTACGTAGAGATAGATATACATAGATAATTTAGGTCTGTGCTACTAGTTTCAGGAGATAATTGGACCTAGTTTTTTTGATATTACTTAATAAACTTGACCTTAAATCAAGGTGAACTTAAGTTTAGAAGAAGAAAGAAACAAATACAATGAAGAAAATCTGGCCGTGGGAATTTCCATATTTAATTTATTTCTCATTAGGAGGAAAACAAAAAACGGTTTTAGTTGAAAACAGAAATGAAAATTATTCAGAACAACTAGACCTGTGCGCCGCCTGGCGAAACCGCCGCCGCCGGTGTTTTTAAAGCAAAAAACGCCGCCGCTCGCCGCTTGTACTTTTTTTTTAAAACCCGCCGCCACTCGCCGCCGGTGTATGACTGGAGGCCGCCGAATTCAATTTTGTTTTGGTTGGTTTTGTTTCAAAAACTGCCATAGGAATGAAATGATACCATATTCTATATTTATCGATTTCAATTTGTATCGATAATTACCACATTCACTATATCGATATATATGTTCAATTCCAGTCGCCGCCGCCGCTGCTCGTATTTACCCTCGCCCGCCGCCGCCGATCAATATGCTACGGTGCACAGGTCTAAGAACAACGTGCTCGCAATTAGTTCTTAATGGTTTTCATAGATGGAGCCACAACGGTGTACAGGCAATTAGAAATCGGGACGAACAGAAGTTGGCTCCGCCCTTTTTATGACGACCGGCAACTTCTAATTGGTTGGTTATGTAGTCTGACATCACATGCTCCGCTCTTTTCAACGTCAGCCTACATAACCAGCCAATTAGAAGTTGCCGGTCGTCATAAAAATGGCGGAGCCAACCTATGTTTGTTCTGATTTCTAATTGATTGTCAACGGTGTTGCATGAGCTGTGACGTGTCATATTCATACTGTAGGTGTCTATGGACAATTAGCGTCGTTGATTGACCGTTGAGTTTAAAAATGTCCCATAAGTAAATCTATGAATGTGACTTCATGAAAGATGATGCAACTGTTTGATAAACCGGTTAGTTTAAAATTGTTTTGGGCTTTTGTGTAGCTGATTTCTGCTTTTTAAACAGGCAAGTAAAGACAGAAACACGCAGACGTTTGCTACGCCTTTTTATGAACGTCAGACCAATTATCAACCAATTGGAAAATTGAAAAGTGCGGAGCATGTGACGTCAGGACACATAACAAACTAATTAGAAGTCACTAGTCCTCAAAAGGGGCGGAGCAGACGTCTGCGTGTTCCTGTCTTTACTTGCCTGTGCTTTTTGACGGGTCTGTGAATGTTAAGTTGAAATATGATGCAACTGTTTGCTAAACCGTTTAGTTTAAAAAGGTTTGGGCTGTTTTGTAGCTGATTTCTGCTTTTTAGCGGATCTTTGAATGTTAAGTCATGAAAGATGATGCAACTGTTTGCTAAAGCGGTTAGTTTAAAAAACGTTTTTAGGCTGCTGCTTTTGTAGCGGATTATTCATCTTTTGGAAAGAGAAAGAGAAGAAAAAAAGCCTCGCCCAATTTTTCTCCTTCCTTTCACCTTCATTTCTTAAGTTATGAAGCGGTTCATTGATTCAATTCGTAAATTCCGCTCTTTTTTAATGGATTATTTTTTTCTCCTTATTCTGCTCGTGCAGTGTGTGTATTTTGTGTGTGCGCGCGCACGCGTTCAAGGTTGAGGAAGTTTTTAGTTCCTCGGTAAAAAAAAGGAACTTAAAAACTTTTTTTATAATCTTGATGCATCAGCAGTTTAGCAATAAAAAAAATGTCCAGATGTAGAGAAAGAGCCTCAGGGAGGAGGGTAGATGAGGTGGGATTTGAGGGTATCAGCCATGGGTCTCTTTTTCTCCCTCTCCCTTCACAGGCATGTAAAGACAGGAAGATACAGTCGTTTGCTTCGCCCTTTTATGAGCGTCAGACTAAATGTCAACCAATTGGAAATTGAAAAGGGCGGTGCACGTGACGTCAGACCACATAATAGACCAATTAGAAGTTGCTGGTCCTCATAAAAGGGACGGAGCAAATGACTGTATTTTACTGTCTTTACTTGCCTGTATTTTCTCCTCCTCCTCTTAACCCTTGGTTTTCTTCCTCCTCCTCCTCCTCCTCATCCTCGTTTCTCTAACCCCCTTTCACGATGATGGATGATGGATAATAAAAGATTTTTTTTGTTCGTCTTTGTTTTTTTTTGTTAATACTTTTCAAGGTTTTCTTTCTCTTTTTTTTTCTATGACGGTTATAAGTTATAACAACCATTTTTTTTATGACCCTCCCTCTTCTTATTTTTTGTTTAAAAGATATTAATAGTTGTGATATGTCACGAATTCATAAAAAGAAAGAAGATACAAATTTTTATTTACAATTTTGTTTATTCGTTTGTGACAAGTGGGTGGGGATTTTTTTTTGTTGGCCCTCTTTAAAGTGCCCGGTTTTGAAGTATTTGGGTAACCAGATTTAGAAATTAAGAATAGGCTAAAAAGCGACGATCACAAAATGAATTCGAATCCTAAAAGGTTCTCGAATTCTTTGTATTCGGTTATTTTGTTTTTGATAACTGAGACGATTTTGCAGCCGCGGTTTTCGATTTCGGGTAAACCGAAATCCCAAATAGGCATGTAAAGACAGGGACACGCAGACCGTTTGCTACGCACCTATTACGAGCGTCAGACCAAATATCAACCAATTGAAAATTGAAAAGGGCGGAACATGTGATGTCAGACCCCATAAGAAACCAATTAGAAGTTGCCGGTCCTCATAAAAGGGGCGGAGCAAACGTCTGCGTGTTCCTGTCTTTATTTGCCTGTAAATCCCAATCTCTAGTTTTACTCATTTTATAAAGTTACGGAGCCCTGTGACGGACAGGAGATTTTTTTTAAAAATCTCGATATGTCGACTTGAATCTTGACATTTCGACTTTTAGTCTGTTTTATTCAGCCATGTTAATTGTGCCATGTTGCGCGCACCATATTCTAATAATTAAATTATTGCTGCTACAGTACAAGAGGGCGCTTGCAATAATTTAATTTTTATAGTATGGTGCGCGCAACATGGCATAAACAACATGGTTGAATAAAAGAGATTAAAAGTCGACATGTATCGAGATTCTGGAAAAAAGTCGACATGTAAAGTCGAAATATCGAGATTTTGAAAAACACCTCGCATGTCCTTTACAGGGCTCCGTATAACGTATATTTTGCAAAAAAAAAAGTTTGGCCTTAGTAATGAGGTTTAAAAATAAGTACTGAATTAGTATATTATGTATAGGTATATTGAAGTTGAAATTGGTCAAGAGAAATGAGACTAGAATGGTCAGGGAAAATGGATTATTTCATTTCGGTATGAACCGGGACTTACTGAGTTTTGAAAACAAAACAACCCCCCCCCCCCCCCCCCGCGATTATTGAAGTGATTCGTGTGGTTCGATTCGATAGCATGGTTTTTCTTGGAAACGTCAAGTTTCACTTTATATGACGCGTCATGCGAGTTACGTGCACGTGCCGGAGTTGTCTGTATTCTCATAAAATATAACCTCCTCCCATTCCTCCTCTTTGCCTCACAGGCATTTAGAAATCGGGACGAACACAAGTTGGCTCCGCTCTTTTTATGACGATCGGGAACTTCTAATTGGTTGGTTATGTAGTCTGACGTCTGATGCTCCGCCTTTTTCAACGTCGAACCACATAACAAACCAATTAGAAGTTGCCGGTCGTTATAAAAAGGTCGCAGCCAACTTGTGTTCGTCCCGATTTCTAAATGCCTGTCTTTGCCACTTTATTTGATACGGTTCCTCTCGCAGTAAACTTTGATAGCAATCAACTGCTAAGAGGAAGAAAAATCTGATATCTGTTCAGATCGTAAAATTTTCTGGAGGTTTGTATTTCGAACATTTGTTGAAAATAAAACGACAGTTGTTTCGTGTGTGTGACTTATATTTGTTCAGAAAGGTGCGAAATCAAACATCAGTTGTGTGTCGTGTCCTTTGTCAGCTGATATTCACACCTGAATCACTAACGATTTTTTTGTTCTCTTTTATTATTTTTATATCTATTTTTCTAGGTGGTGGAATCACCTCAAGAAGCACAGTTTCGAGAGAATGATCACCACCATCATCCACAGGTGGCGACTGCGCCACCTACATCATCCTCATCACAACAACAGCAGCAACAACAACAACAACAAATTCCACCACCGCCGCCTCCACAGCAGCAGCAACAGCAACATATTTCGTATCCTCCTCAGCATGGACGAAGGCGCCCTTCGTTGCTGCCACCGTCCTCGGACTACGGCAACGCTTACAATAGAGAAAGGTATAAACAGGAAAGAAATCTCTTGCCTTTTCCGCACAGTCAGGGTTGTTGGAGTGAAAGATGCTTCTTCAGGACTGACATTAGGATACAATTCAAATTTATTTTGAAACTAGAAGAGTAACTGATGACAATTCCCCCTCGGCAATACTGTTTCAATATGAAACGGACTACATTTTGTTTGTGTAGCGTTAGATGGCGCCACTAGCCCTCCTCCCATATAAATGTACTGACACCTCTTCAACTCTCGACTCGCCTTCCTTCTTTTTTTCTCCACGTGGCAAATTTCAATTGCGTCATCGCTATTTCTACACGTGCTCTCTCTCTCTTCACTTATGAGTTGGGGGTAAGTTTGTCACGTGCTCTGATAATTAAGGTTGTTTTAGACGCGGCTTTTAGAGCTAAAAGGCTGCATTCAATTTCATCCAATTGGCGTCGAGTGTAGTTGGCCCCCCCCCCTATGGAGGACAGGCAGTTAGTTATGACGACCGGCAACTTCTAATTGGTTTGTTGCGTGGTTCGACGTTGAAAAGGGCGGAGCATGTGACGTCAGACTAGATAACCAACCAATTAGAAGTTGCCGGTAGTCATAACAAGGGCGGAGCCAACTGAAGTTCTTCCCGATTTCTAACTCCTTTCTATGGAGGTTGCAGGCGCCATCTACCTTGCATTTACACAAGTATTTTTTTCTATGAAGCCCCCTCTTAACTTACATTTTAAAACTAAGCCATAAAAATAAGCCTTTTCTTCCCTCTTTATTTTTCTGTCCGAGAAAAAGGATTTTGAATTTTTATCTTCTCCAAATTTTTTGTCTGACCCTCGAAATTGTTTTTTTCTTCTTAATATCTTAACGGAAGTCTGTTTCTTAGAAAGAGTGAGACACACGTAAACAAGTTCTGTTTGATCCACATAACACCTGTTAAGTTACATTCTGAATGATAAAAAGGGTATTAAAGGGTTGTGGGAGATGTGGTGGTGGTGGGTGTCGTAATAAGAGAAAATAAGAAAGAAAACAACAATAGACGGAGTTTTGAGAGGTATTTTTAATTAAGGGACAGGTGTTTTCTCGTCTTCGAGACTCCTTTTCCTATTTGTGTCTCAAGAAACGGAAAGAATGTTTGGGTTTTTTTTTATACGGCAAGCTCAAGTTCCGGTTTATCTTTTTTTTTTTTTATCCAAAACAGGAACCTCGAACACTATTCTGCGTATTACGATCGTGAACTGAGTGCCAATCCTGGAATGATGCCGGCTCACAGTTATCAGGCCGTAATGTCCGGTACGATGGACGTTCAAGAGCACCATCATCATCATCAACAGCAGCAGCAGCAGCAACAACAACAACAGGTGCAGCAACATCATCATCATCTGACCAATAAGAGGCCGAGGCTCACGATTATGGGAGATCCCAAAGGAGGTGGTGGAGGAATGGGAGGAGGAGGAGGAGGTGGAGTTGTTGGACCACATGGAACGAGTGGAGTGGGAGGAGACTCGCACAGACAGCTCGGAATCGAAACGGAAATCAAGAGGGTCAGTAAGAGAGTAACTAATATTGTGTTTTTTTCTTTTTCTCGTATCTTTTTAGGTTTTCGACGAAAAATCGCTCAGGTTTTGTGTTTCGATCTCGGAATATAGTAAAATGTGTTCACTTTGCCTGATTGATTTCAGAACTGACCAGTGGTCAAGCTCGAATTCGTAACTAAAAAATGTCTTCACTAAGAAGGCATTGTGAGACACGGAGTTTAGAAAAAAGTTCTTTACTTGGGCTATTTTAGAAGTAACTTTAAAAAAAAAATTGAGTTTATTAACTAGAATAGTAAATGAATGAATTTTTGAACCATCTAGACTTGCACGTACCGTCGGACGTGGCCGAATTTGGCAGTTCCGAAATTGCACAAATTGTTTTTTCAAAACAGCTTTTCGAAATATCAATACGGCTGAAACGAAAATGTGGTTTTTGATAAAAAAAAAGTCTAGTTAGAGGCTAGTTTTCAAATTGGAACTCTAACCAGGTTTCTTTGGTTGAAAAACGCTTTTTTTTCCTGGTTATTTTGTCATGAAAAGACCTCCCCTTAGGACCTGATGAATGTATTAAGAAACACACAATTTTTCTTAAAGCTGACCTTTCGACCAAATTAACATAATTCAAAAGTGTAAAATCAAAATCACCCAATCCCCCCACGACTCGATAGTAATTTCGTGTTAATATTTGAAAAATAAACGTTTTTATGAAATTTGATTATATGAAATTATGAAAATTGATGACTTAAAATTGGGTTATTTTTAAATTCCGATAAAAATTATTTTAAACGAACATGTAAAATAAATAATTATACATAATTCAGCTTTTAGGCCTACTATTCTGGTTTCGAAAACACTTTCTAGATTGATTTTTTTTATAAAAAAAAGTTGCTTCTGACACAGAGAGAGATAGAGATAGAGAGAGAGAGAGAGAGTAGTCAGAATTCGTTGGGAAAACAGAACTTAGAAGTAAAGCTTAAAACGTGATGCAAGACACAATAGCTCGATAGTTCATTTAAGGATAGATAGTGTTTTAAGTTTTAGCTTTGTATCTTTCGAATTTCAATCGAGATTCAAAAGAAACATTTTCCTTTTCTCTCCCCCGCTCTCGTCTCGCTTGTATTTTAATCTCATTCGTTTGCGAGTTTCTTTCGCTTCTCTTTTTCTCTCTCTTTCTCTCTTCTCTTTCTAGCTCGCTCACTCTTTCTCACACAGGCAGTTAGAAATCGGGGAGAACTTCAGTTGGCTCCGCCCTTTTTATGACGACCGACAACTTCTAATTGGTGTTGTTGTGTGGTTCAACGTTGAAAAGGGCGGAGCATGTGACGTCAGACTACATAACCAACCAATTAGAAGTTGCCAGTCTTCATAACAAGGGCGGAGCCAACTGAAGTTCTTCCCGATTTCTAACTGCCTGTCTTTCTCACTCGCTTTTTCTCAGTTTCTCTTTTTCTCACTCGCTCTCGCGCTGTCTCTTGCTTTCGCTTTTTTTTTTTTTTTTTGCTTTCTCTCGCTTTCACGCTTTCTTGGCTTGCCTTTTCTCGCACTCGTTCTCTTTTTGCTCTTTTTTGTGTATCGCTTCCTCTAATGATCGTTCTATTCTCTCCTCTTTTTGTGTTTCGTTCAATCTCAATCTCTCCCCCCCCCCCCTAAGAAAGAATAATTATTATGCATTGCAATCATACTTCATCTTCTACTGCAAAACAGATAAAAAGTTGTTTTTCTTTTTATCTCCTCGCAAAAAAAATACGGCGTTGAAGTTTTGGTTCCTTTTATTAGTTCTTGTTGTTGAATTTGCAACAGAAAAAAAAAATCTCTTTTCCGTTTTCTTTTTCTCTTAGAAGAAAGAGTTCAGAGGTGAGATTTTTTCAGTTTTTTTATAATAATGGTTTTTTTTCTCTCTCAGGCGAATGACCTGCCAAAAAAACAACTTTCTTGTAGTAAAATTCCAAGGGTAGACGAAGGACAACGTGAAAGAGAGAGAGAAGAGAGATTGTTTTAAAAATATTTTTTACCTGGCTTCTCGCTCGAGTAGACTCTCGAGAGTGGTACTCGTTCTAACTTCCAACTTTCCTTTTTTTTTCTGTGCTTACTTACTTAAATACCTACTTCATCATCTATCAACTTTTCTTTATTTTTCCTCCCTCTTTTTTTATCTCCCAACTTATCCCTTTTTTTTTAAAACCTTTTTTTTTTTTGGTAATTTTTTTTTCTTTCTTCGTGTGTGCATCAGCGTAAAAAAGTCATTAAAATTTTGTTCCGAAAATTCTTTCACGCCTAACGTGATGAACATCTTATTACATCTTTTGTTTGGAACACTTTTTTATTGTTACGAGTCTTCTGAATTTTTTTTTTTTTTTTTGCGATTGTTCTTCTATTTCTTCTATAACCCACTTATTTTTTTGTTCTTTTCGTTTGGAAATATTTTTTTTTTTTTGGTTGCAGCAAAAAAAAAAAAATTATAAATTTTATAGCTTCCCTGTCTTAATAAAAAAAATGCAATTCGATTACTGTTTATTAATAATAATATTACTGTTTATTATTATTAATAGTAATATTAATAGTGTAAATAACATTCGAACCCTTGGCTGTCTTTCAGGAACAAAATTGAGAGAAACTTGAAAGTGTTTTAGTAACTAGAAAAAGTTTATTTTGAAAAATAACGCGAAAATACTCTGAAGCGTTTGAGCTTAATCACTTAAGAGTATTTTCGTGTTATTTTTCAAAATAAACGTTTTTAGAGACAAAAATTAAAAAAAAATATCGTCTGGTTAATGTTTGATCATTTTCAAACTTACATGTAAAGCTTATTTTGAAAGATGTTAATATTAACTAAGCTTAAGGCGGTTTTAGAGTGTCAGTGCGTCTCAGTGGAATTTCGATTATCCGGATCTTAGTAATCCGAACTGGCCTATCAGTGTGTTTGTTTAGTTTTAACTTCCCGATAGTGAAGGAGAGAAATGGATGTTTAAAAAAAAAAACGGTGATTGTTCAGACCAGCACCGGTCCCATTTAGTCTGGATAATCTAGAAACTACTTATTTCAAAAAGGTGTCATCGTTAAAATTAAGAGGTGGGACGAATCCTAAATTTTCTCGAATCCGAATCCTAAAAGTTTCTCGAATCTCCCGAATTTCGAATCCTATATTATTCATTAAGAAGATACAAATAAATTAAATAATATTAAATATTAAATTATTAATAATAAATAACAAGTGTGGCACTCAGGGTCGCCACAAGGTGATGTTGGTGGTCCAGGTACCACCGAAATTTCAACAATCGCCAGATTGTTTGTTTAGTGAACGCTTCTATTGGACGTCAATGGAGTTGAAACTAATTTTACCAAAGTTTTTAAGTTTTTTTAGGTTAAGATTCGAAAGACGATAAAAGCGCGAAAATTCGAATCTCGAATATTTTTCAAGTTTCGAGGATTCGAATGTCCCATCCGTACTTTTTTATAGTCATAAGAGAATCTCAAGTAGATATTCGATATAATTGATTAAAATACTTCACATTATTTAATTTTATTCAGTTACAAACATGATATCTCTGAAAACTTTCAGAGCAGCTCGATCGAACTTGAGCGTTCGAATCGATTTTTGTGACGAATCACAACCGAGATCGTGATGAGGTTTTTTTGGTTTCGGTATGAAGTCGTACCACTGTTCGGCGATTTTGGTCAAATCGAAGGATATTTTTTTTTTGGCTGTTGCTAAATTGCATTTTTCGTGTTATTTTTTTTGTGTTAGGAACCTGCGTACAACCCTCAAGTGGAGGCAATATCTCCGACGTTGCCACCGGACGACTACCACCAAGAGTCTTCGCCTCTGAGAGCGTCGAGAGACGACCTCTTACAACAGATATCAAAGGTGGATCGTGAAATAGCTAAGACGGAGACGCAGATTCAGAAACTAAAGAAGAAACAACAGGAGTTGGAGATGGCAGCTGCGAAACCGGACACCTCGAAGAACGAGCCGGCGGACACGAGTGCCATCGACACCAAACATCAGAGTGTTCCTCAGATAATCTATGCCGAAAACAGAGTCAGTGCGATTCGTTTTTGAACCATTTGTACTTTAAGACTAATTCGTTAAATATCATTTCGGAACAGAAGAAAGCTCAGGAATCCCACGATACTTTAGCAAAATTAGGTCCCAAAATAGAACTGGTCAGTTTTTGGAATCGTTTTTTGAATTTTTTTTTGAAGTTCTGTGTTTTATAATTTTTGGTTTTTGTTGTTTTTTTTTTTCTTCTTCTCTTTCTCGACAGCCTCTTTATAACCAGCCTTCGGACACTGCGAGTTATCACGAGAACAAGAAGACGTAAGCATTTATAGAAACGCTGGGTTCCAGAACTTGTGTCGAATATTTTTTTTGGGGTGGGTCAAGGTGGTCTGTGGTTTGTTGGTAGAACTTCTATCGAACACTGTACTGTCGGACAGTTGTTCGATATTCAGCGATCTGATTTTTTGTTTCGAACAAAAGGTTTCGTTTATGTGGGCGATGTTTCATTTGAAATATATACACACAAAAAACCGCTTCGTTGAACAGTTTTTCTGGTTCGTTGTCGAACAAAACGTTTAGTTCAATGTTGTTGTGTCGACAAGTGGGTAAGCGGCCTTAAAAATGGGTTCATTTTAAACTGATATATAGAAAGCTTAATTTAAAAGATAAATATGATCAACATGAAATTAGCGTTATGGGATTGGGCTACCCCTCTAGTTTTTACAACATTTTCAAGTTTCTGATTAAATTTCCACCTGAAACGATAGAATAATTGAGAGTTCAATTAATTATCAGCTGTTTATAAGACGAACTTTAATAGCGAAATTTAAAATAAATTTGAAATTAATTTGTAAAAAGAATCATTTTTTAATTGTAATTTTTTAATAATAAGAAGAATATTTCTTTTAAAATACAACCCCTAGCAAGAAATTGTAAGTGTACGAGCCGAAAGTAACATTTCTGGTTTTGGTCTTCGCTTTTTGATGTTTTTTTTAGGTATTTGACTTTCAAGAAGCGACTGATGGCTCACTTTAAGAAGAGGTATCAAGAGCGACAGATACGAGAAAAGTACCTGACCGACACGTACAACAAACTGATGCAACAGTGGCTCAAGAAAGTCGAGAGGATAGAGAACAACGTGAAGAGAAAGTGAGACTTTTTCGGAAATGAAGATTAAAAACTCTTAACCTGTCTCTCTTTTTTTAATGAGTGTTCGTATCGTATTTCTTTCAGAGTGAAGGAGGCGAAATCGAGAGAGTTCTTTGAAAAGCAGTTTCCGGAACTGAAGAAACAACGGGAGGACAAGGAGAGGTTTTCTCGGTGGGTCTCTTTTTTTATTCTTCATCTTCTCGATACTCTTTTTTTTTTATTACCAATCCATATTTTTTTTGCTTTCGTTGTGTTGTTTTTTGTGTGTAAGTAGTTTGTTGTCCCCCATGTGTTGAGATTTCGTTACAAAACTTTGAAGTTTCATGAGCTCAGTTTTGTGAATTTGTCAAATACTGGAATATTTTTTTGTGAAGTTTCAAATTTTTTTTTAAAAAAAAGTTCACTTAAATTGGTCAAACGAATTCTTTTGATTAGGAGTAGGGCTGGCGATATTTTGGAAAAGTCAAAATCGGTCCGATATTTAAAGCAATATATTTAAAAAAAATCTAAAAACCGAAAAATTATGGAGAGAAAAACATCAAAATTTCGAGAGAAAAATATTGAAATATCGGAAATTACAGAAAAAAACTAAACAAGTATTAGTAATCATTTTTAAACCTACTCAATAAAAAAAATCTATTGGCAATTCAGAACCAGTTCGTCAATTACTGGAACTGATAGAACCGGTTTGCCAGTATAGTTCGAAATGATTTAAACTGGCTCCGAACCGAGTAGAAACGGTTCAGTTCTACCTTTCGCCACCCCATACTAATGTGCTGCGAAAATCTGCTAATGCGTTTGAACCGGTTTCCAAAAAAATCGCGAACCGATTCCAAACCGGTTAGAAACAGTTCGTTTCTACTCGTTGGTACCTCTAGCTTCGGTGTGGAGGCTTAGAGACCTCTCGTGAATTGAATTTTGTTGTATACTTGACCACGATTTCTATGAATCGTAAGCAAAAAAAATTCAAATATCGATCGTTTATTTAGTAGAAAAGACTACAAAGTTTGTAACGAAATATCAATTCATCTGCATCTCTTGTTTTGTTTCATGTCATCACCATTTACGGCCCGATCACATTAGTCCTTTCACCTTCCCCCCCCCCTTTTTTTTTTACTATTTTATGTCCTATAATCCACTCGGGACACACAAAAATACCGTAAGTCACAACATCTGTGAACGAGAAAATAACACTTTTCCACACACAAACACACGTGCACGAACACACTCACACGAAGATATGCGCACACGCACGAAAAAACACTTCCCTCCACTTCCCTTTTTGTTGGTTACGTTGTTTTTTTCCGAGGGTCGATTTCGGCGGCGGCGGTGAAATAGGAATGAAAATCATCAGGTCACATCAATCATCTATCTCATCTGTTATTCTCTCTTCCAACCTTCTCTCTTTCTCTCTCTTTGTCTCTCTATTCAACCCTCCTCCTCCTCCTCCTTCTTCGACATGTAAGCTCTCAAAAAACAAACCTCTATCTCATCCCCCTCCGCTCGGGCGCTCGGTGTGTCCATCTCTTAAACTTTTTCTCTCGCATTCTCATCGTCACCTTTCATTTTACACCTCATAATTTCATATTCATCACTTTTTGTCTGCATGTGTATTATGTTTCGAGAGCGGATTATGTTGTCATTCTCGAAAAAAGAGGGTTTTGAGTGGGAGCGGAAGTGTCGTTGTTTTTTTTTTTATTTCTTCCTTCGTTTCACTTGTGAGCGTCTGTGTCTTGTCTCGAGGTACTTGTCTTTGGTTCCTTGTACCTTACATTTAGATTTAAAAAAATAATAATTCCGAAATGTAGTTTTTATAACTTTGTAAAGAATTCCCGTTTTTCCTTCTCCCTGAACTCTCCGCCTTCCCCGAAAACGAAAAGCCCACGGACCCCCAATTGTAGTCTCCCCCTGTGACAGAAGGCTGTTGTTTATGTAGTTCGCAGCCATCCGGGGGAAATTCCCTTCCTCGGACCTTAAGTAGGGTCGGTGCCGGGGGACCTCAGCAGCCGTTTCAGCCGCCGCCGCCATCGTCGTCGTCCCTGCCACAGTCGACGGCCGGCGGAGGGAACGGCGGATCTTCCTCTTCCTCTAACTCGTCGTCCTCCGCCGCCGCCGGCTCTTCCTCAACGTCCACTCGGAAAGCCAGACTGACACAAGGTTCATCTGGTCAATGCTCGTTGCCATCCAGGGTGGGAACGCGGATACGGAGCGATGCCGAACTCGAGGAGATCATGGACGGTCTTCAGGAACAGGAACTGGAGGACAAGAAGATGCGTAGTTACGCTGTCATTCCGCCCATCCTGTTGGACGCTCGTCAACGGAGGATAAGTTTTCACAACGAGAACTGTTTGGTTGAAGATCCGATGACCGAATACAAGGACCGGCCATTGCACAACATTTGGACCAAACCGGAGAAAGATATATTTAAGGAGAAATATCTTCAACATCCCAAGAACTTTGGCCTCATTGCGTCCTATCTCGAGAGGAAGGTAATTGTCGTTTGGTCTGGGTCGCATTTCTTGTTTTTCTCGTGCCTTCGATTGTCGAACGAAAGATGTTTTTTTTGCGAATTCTGGTTATTCTGCAGTATATTGTGTGAGCAACACTAGGAGGAAATTGATAGTGTGTTAAAAACTAGAACGGCAGCCATATTATTTTCTTTTTGATTTCTTTTCAAAATGAACTTTTCTAGGCCCAACATTTTTTTTAAAAAATATTGTTTTGTTGATATTGTATTGTTTTGAAAGATATCAGCATATAATTACCCATATGTTATTGTGCTACCCTTCTAGTTTCAAAACACTTTTCAAGTTGCTTTTAATTTTGCTTTTAGAAGACAGAAAATAACTTGAGTTCGAGGTTTTTTCCGCGCTTAAACCATATTGAGACGTTTTATAAACACCTGTATTTCTGAACTCTTCGTTATTCTACATTTCGGGAACAACACATTTAAGAGAAACTGAAGGTGTGTTAGAAACTAGAACGGTAGCTGAAATACTTTTATGTTGTTGTTTTTCAAAATGTGATTTTTTTGAATAGACACAAATATAAAAAAAATATTGTCTGCCTTAAAGTTGGATCATTTCAAACGAACATAAAAATATTAGCGTTAATATAACATTAAGTGATTGAACTACAAGTTCTAGTTTCGAAAACACTTTCGAGTTTCTCTTAATTTTGCTCTCGAAGGACAGAATTAACTTGAGCTCGAAACGAGGCGTTTAGACTTAAAAACCAGCTTAAGACGTCTTATCGTTTTTTGTAGCTCTGGTTATTCTCGGTTTCAGAAACGAGATTTAAGAAGTTGAAAGTGTCTTAGAATTTAAAACGGTGGCTGAATCACTTAAATCGTATTTTCATGTTATCTTTGCAAATTAAACTTTTTATAGACTTAAAATTAAAAAAAAAAGTCGTCTGCGTTTTCAGACTGCTATAAAAAAAGTATATTTTAAAATATATCAAAATGTAAATACCCTTAAGTGGCCGAGCAGCCCTTCTAGTTTCTAGAACACTTTCTGATTTATTTTAATTTTACTCCTGAAAGGCAGAAAATAACCAGAAAATCGTGGGCCGTTTAGACTTTTCAAACCACTGTAATCAGGTTTCGTTTTGTTTGAGTTGACATTGGCGTTTTGTCGTTATCCCAGAGTGTTGCCGACTGTGTTCAGTATTATTACTTGACGAAGAAGAACGAAAATTACAAGCAGCTGTTAAGGAAACACAACGTAAGGAAGAAACGGTTTCCGAAACCTCAACAGCCTGCGGCACAGCCGAACGCTGCCAACCTAGTAAGTCTCGCTTTCGCAAATCGTTTGATCTCGAGCTTAGCCATGGATTAACTTTTTTTTTCTTTCGTTTCGTTATCTTTTTTTTATCATAGCCTGGTGGTGTGATTACGAGGCAAGGTGCTTCTACGGCACCAACGACCGATGACAGTTCAAAATCCATACTTCCTTCTGTTCCCGGGAGTGGCAACAGTAGTGGCAATGGCAACAACAATGCCACTTCGTCATCCTCATCATCCGCTATAAACACTGCCAGTGACAATGCCAATGCCCAAAATGGAGGAAGCTCAGCCGGCAATACTGCCATCGGTAGCGGAAACGGAAATGGTGTTACGATACCGAGTGGTAACAGTGATGGTGGTACGAACGGAGGTACGAGCGGAGGAGTCGGTTCCGGAAGTGGCGGTTGTAATTCTGGGAATAATGATAATAGTAGTAACAGGGAGGTTGGGTCGGGAAGAGAAACTCACGAGATTAACGGACCAAGGTTAGATTTGAAATTTTTTTTTTTTTTTGGATCAGGAGGATCGGAAAGATTAAAATCCGCTTCTGGTTTTGGCTTATTTGTCTAGGGAGAAGACGGACGGCAAAGAGCGAGATAAGGAAGGTACGAACGACGATGAAACGGGGGACGATCAGTCGGAGGACAACGAAGGAATTAATGACAATCAAGGTAGCCTGCAAATTTCGCTTTTTTCGTTGTTTAATTTACAATTTCAACGACAGCTAATGACATTTTTTATGAATTGTCAAAGTTTACTCTAAACTCGACTACTTTTACTCTTGAGATGGTTTTACGAACAAGCTTATCTTTGAACTCTTGATTATTCTGTCTTCCCGAAACATTAAGTGAAAACTAGGTGTTCTAGAAACTAGAAGAATATAGCTCCAGCACTTTTTTAAGGGCTGTCAGTTTAAAGTTTAGTTATTTTCAAACTTGACATAAAAAGTTTAATTTGAAAGATATCAACATGAAAATACCCTCAAGTGATTAAGCCACCCTTCTAGTTTGTAAAAGACGTTCAAGTTCTCGTAATTTTGCACATGAAAGATGGAATAAATATAATTTAAAGGTTGTTTTCACTTTAAAACCACTTTTAAGATGGTTTATAACCAGCCATTTAGAAAGGTGATAAAAAAAATTGAAATTAGAAGAGTAATTTAATTAATTGCCTTGTAGATATATTTCAAAGTGAACTTTTTATGGGATTTTCTAAAATATAAATGAATTGTTGATGCGCTTTTTTAGAGGTGGGACGAATCCTAAATTTTTTTTCGAATCCTAAATGGTTCTCGAATGTCTGGAATCCTTTCTATAAGAATTATATATTATTCATTAAGAAGATAGAAATAAATGAAATAATATTAAATATTAAATTATTAATAATACAAAAAACAAGTGTGGCTTCACTCAGGGTCAGGCCACAAGGCTATAGTGGTGATCCGGGTTGCAACAATCGCCGATTTTCTTATAGAGTTAAAACGTTAAGTTTCAAGTAGCGTTAGGATTCGAAAGACGAAAAAAAAGCGCCAAGATTCGAGTTTTCGAATCTCGAATATTTTTCAAGATTTGAGGATTCGAGTTTTCGAATCTCGAATATTTTTCAAGATTCGAGGATTCGAATGTCCCATCCCTAATTTTTTCATTATTTATGATTTTTTATGCAGATTTGAAAAATTCGGCAACCTTTTCTTTGGTCGCTTTTTGCGTTTTTCATTCTGAAAATACTTTCTAGAAAACTTTGCATTGCTATCATAATTTTGTTAGATACTAGAATAATAAAAACGCATACATTATACGTTATTTTTGTAAATATCTTTCAAAATAAACCATCAAGCTTTTGAGAAAAAATCCTTCTTGCTAATATTTAATTCTTTCATACGTCGTCAATAAATATTTAGAAAATCATATATTATTAACGCGAAAACGGATAACGTGAAATACATAGTTAAATATAAAGTTAGAAAAGATATATTCCAGACCGTTTCATTTAGTCTTAAACGGTTTCCACTTGTACTGTAGAAACCGGTTAACACGGAAACGGATAACACGAAATATATTTGTGTTCCGCAGCCTTTTTGAATAGCCATAAAAATGCTTTCTTTTTACGCGAAATTTTGTTGTAATATTTAAAAAAATATATAATCCGGTCTTCTTGATTTTTTGTTAACCGGTTTTCATTGTTTATTTTGAAAGATATACCTTCTATTTCCTGTTTTTCTCAGTTAGCGAGTTTTCGAGTTTTTCCGGAAATATTAGACAAAGTTACAAAAGACACATTGTGAACTTAGGGGTTGTTTTTATTCGTATGCTTTTAAAAATGGTGTCGTGCTTTTCTCAAAATGTGCGATGGAAAACATTTTAGTCGGGAGTTGTCTCTTGTGTTCCAAGGATATTTATTGTGCTTGAATTTTGTTTTATGTGCAAACTGATAATTCTTCGTCTTCCATCGAGTCTACCGGTACTCTCTCGTTCTTTCTTTCTTCTTCTTCCTCCTCCTCCTCAGCTTCTTCTTCGTCGTCCGTGTTTGAGTTATGACCCGGGTGACAAGTATGCCTGTGTTTGTGTACGAAATAGTACGACGGAAATTTGCAGCCGCAGATCTTGCACGGATAGAATGTGGAGTTTATTTCGAGCGGCTTTGTTGTCACCGAAGATGTCGAAGCTACGACCGGATTTTTCTGCACGGCAACTTCGACCGTGTTTGCTGTCACGTCTTTGGAAACTAACGTGCAGTTTGGATTGGCGATCTCTGCTGAGCAATGACTTTGTTGCGATACGGAGTTTTCGATCGTTAATGGATTAAGGTGTCGTCGCTTGTGTTTGATGTAACAATATCGGCTTTTAAATGTGTGGCGACAGTAAACGCAATGGAAATTGCCGCTCGTGTCCGTTTCGGAAGGGGAACAAGGTGCTTCATCGCCTTCGGAACATTCCGTCCGTCGCTTCGAAGATGGAGGCTGTTTTTCCGTGTTTTTTCCTTTCTTGATTTCCTTAGAAGCACCTTTTTGAGCTTCATCTTGTAGCGATTTTGGTTTTTGGCTACGGTCAGTCGCTTGCAGGACCATAACGAGGTCGCAGTTTTCATTGAGGATTCGTTGAAATTTGACCGGACCGTCACAGTATGCAATATCCAATATCGCTTTCTTTTCCGGTGGCGGTGACGATGATGTTTCCGTTCTTTGGTTACGTATTTTCTGTACTGATTTGTTGGGATCTTTCGCAATTGGCGATCTGCTTCTGCACGACTGTGGTATCGTTACGACATCATCTAGTTCGCTGTCGTTCGATGATACCGTCTCGTCGGCAGCTAACGTTGCTGTCGATATTGGTGCTGTGACAGTGGAAGAAGTTGTAGGCTGTGGTGGACGGGGTTGTTCGGTGGCTGATGAAAAATCTTTCGTCGGGAGTTGTGATGTGACAGTTGTCTTGTCCAGCGTGAGTTGGTTAACGACTGTGTGTGTTGGAGTTGGCGATGAGAGGAGCAGTTGATGGTAGCATGGATGATAATGATGTGGTCGGCTTGCAATGGGTCGAATCAACTGTGGAGTCAACGGAACAGTGCTCGACTCTAGTCCTAGCAAACCGTGAGGTGGTTGAATGAACTCGACGCTGGCTGTTGACAGCGGTTGTGCGATTCGTTGTTGGTGGTGTTGCGAATCTAGTAGCGACGGTGGTGTCGGCGCCGACATGTGAAAGAAAGGTGGAAATGTGTGCCATAATCTTGCGAGACAAGACGTGTATCCTAGAGTCGGATATTCGAGCCGAGGTTGCTGTGATCCGAGAATATAATGCCGGCACATGTCCACCGCTTTCGGCATGTCGAGTATCTGTGCACATTGGAGGATTTCGGGAGCGTTGTGGTAGTCCAGATGTAGTTTCGAGGAGTACATGAAGTCCAGAAGAATGGAGAACGATTTGGAGGAGATGGAAGGTGGCACTGTGATCAAGAGAGAAGCTGTGGATAGGTCCAGTTCGGCAGCTCCTAGTCGCTGTTCGAGATCTTTAGTCTTGATGGAGCTCTTGCTTCTGTTGAGCACATCGCGGAAGTAGCCACTGTGCTCTACTAGAACAGTGTGATGGGCTGGAAATTGACGGCCTGCAACACGAACCATGACGTCGATTGGATGTGGAATGCCGTAAGACATCGTATCGAAAGGGGTTTGGCAGTTTCTTTTCGTGGTGCTGTCAGAAAAGAGAAGCGGAAAGTTTCGATTAGGAAAACTTAACAAATCGAAAGAAGTTTTAACTGAAAAACACCTTACCTTAAGTGTGTTTGTTGAGTTGTAACTCAATTGTCAGTGGAGAGAGAGATGAACCGATAGATTCTTGTCAAAGATTGCAAGAATTGTTTTTTTCTTCTTCTTTTGGTTGTTGTTTTAAGTTTTTACGAAAGATAAGGAACAGTACTAGTTGAGTGTACGAGAGTTCTTTCGCATGTTAGTTCGCGAATCGACTTCACTCTCGATCTCTTCGTCTCTTTCTCGTTTGCTCTCTCTCTCTCTCTCTCGCTTCTCGGTCCTCATTGGTTTGTAGTCATATGTGGACTTATGATGACATTACCTGCAAACGTTTTGTAAATATTTGAAATCCAGGGGATCTTTAGAAAGGGAGAGATTTGGAGAGGGAGGTTAGCTGTAGCTATGGTGGTTGTGTGTTTCGATGTCGAGGATTTTTCGGATACGTGGATTGGCATACGACAAACATTTCATTTAGTAAAAAGCTTAGATTGCTGTTTTAGGTTTGCATGGGAGTAGGGAGGGGGCTAGCTCTTAGGGTTTGACATTGTTGACATAAGCTGTTTGAGTTGTCGACGTTTTTCGCGTTTTTTTTTTTTTCTCCTCTCTTTCAGCCATATGACATTACGACGGAACAACATAATTAATATTATATGCAATCTGCCACTGGAGGTGGTCAATCACAACTGATGAGTTGCCCTCGTATAATAAAATTTGCAATTAAGTTTGGAGATGTTCGAGAGTTTGGTTGCGAACTCGATAGGTACGTCAGGGCGTTAGCGACCAACAGATTATATTAACTCATAAAGCAGGTACATATAAGAGGGTCACGTGGTAGATTTTGCTCGGGACCTTTCTTGGTCATTCAGTGGGCAAGGGAGATGTTTTGGCAGTTCACTGGGTTACCGTTGGTGAGGCTGGTATCGAGCGGTGCTCGGTGGCACCAGCGAAGCTTCATATCGTAACCATAACAAGTTCTTTAAACGCTACAAAATGATTCTTCACTCGTTTTGTCCACTAGACAAAACGGTTACAAAGTTTGTTGCAAACTGAGGTTCCAAAAGATCGTAGTGCTAGTTAGCCAATGGTCATTCTTCGCAAATGGCCTCTTACGAAGATGCTTCGTAGTCCTGTTGGTTACGGAACTTGTTATGATTACGAAGATGCTTCGTAGTCCTGTTGGTTACGGAACTTGTTATGATTACGAAGGCGTCGATGAGCCACCGGAAGGTTTTTTCGATGAAGTTACGATTAGGTTAGGCAGGGTTACACAGTACTTTGGGCATCTCTTGTTTCGTGCTCGTGATCTGTATTGGCATTCTCAAGTTACGTTTTGATTTCTTATTGGTTTTCGATCAGATTTATTAAAGGTTGGCATAGATTATTGCGTGACTTTGCGCCGTTATTCTAGTTTTTTGTTGTTGCTTTTTACAGTCTGTCGCCCACAATCGCGTTGGACATGAAATATCCATTTGGCACTTGTTTGTTTAGTCATTAGGACGCACCAATTAGTAGATAATTTTGCTTTGGTTTTGCACTTTTGTTCGTATTGTTTTTTTTATGTAATTTTTATTTTATGGAGGATTTTTATGGGGACTTTTTTTTTTGCAATATTAATATGCATTTATAACAGGTCACTTATTATTCAACGAGTTCTGTTTAAACGCACTTTAATTTACATTTCCTTCTTCGAAGAGATTTACGTGACAGAATTAAATGAAAAGGACAGCTAGCTCTTAAGCTGAATGCTAGAAAAGTTGAACAAAATGGCTAAAAAAAGGACATGAGCTTTTATTAGTAAATAAGCTTTTGTTCTTTTGTGTTGTTCATCTCAGTTCTTTTTTCAGCTTAGCTTTTGGTTGACATTTAGCTCTGTTTTATAAATAAACTGAGGAAAAATGAATTTGGTAAAATCTAGAGAGAGAAAAACAAAGCGCTGGATAAACAAACTATTAAAAGAGACTTGAACAGATTCAGAGCTAAATTATAAATTAGACACGAAAGCTAAACCAGAAGTAAAGATCTATATTCATAATGATAGGTACTGTAAGTCACAGGAAGAGCTAAACTAATCAAATTTTGTATGTAAGATTTGAGTTTTAGTGTTTGCTTTGACTAAGCATTCTTTAAGAATACTGGTTTTATTCTTAATATTTGAAATCAATAATTTTTTTTAGGTATTTTGGATATGAACGGCGCAGCATAGATTGGTAGACATCGCATCTCGGCGAGAAGAGTGGCACAATTAAAAAAAAAAAACAGTTTTTTGGGGGGAAAATTCAAGTGCAAAAACCGTTTTGTTTATTCTCAATATCCGTTTATTTGGCTCCTCTATAATAGATTCAGATGGAAAAATAGCAACTTTAAACTCATTTTCCCCCCAAAATGTGTTTTTTTTAGTTGTGCCAATCTTCCAACCGAAGTGCGACATGGTGCAGTTAAATTTGAGCAGTTAAATGTTACGTATGGGGCCGGCCGAAGAACTAAATGTGCCCAAACTGGGCCTAAAGAAATTGCCAAAGATTAATTAATTAGCCTTAAACTCAAGAGCTTAATTGGACAAAATCAAACCTCAATAAGTTTTTAGCACTTTTGGTTGTGGTAAATGCGCGTCCCACTACGAAGCAAGAGCTATTATTGAATTTATTTAGCTCTTAATTTCGCCTTGAGATAATCGAGTTTATAAAATGATTTAGATGAAATTTTTATTTAGTAATAATTGTATTACAAGAAGAAAAAAGCCCTCAAAAATGATCTGGGGGTTTTTTTTTTTCTCTCTCTCTGTTGACATTTTATTAAAGTAAAAGGGGGAAAAAAGATTAAAATAATTTTTGATTTCTGAATTAAGATGATTGCCATTTAGTAAATAAAAGTTGTTTGTGTGTAAATAAAACATGGTGATTTGGTAAAATGATGTTATTTATATATAAATTTATGAGGTTAAAAGTAAAGGAATCGGAGAGAGAGAGAGAGAAATGCAAAAATGATGAATTGGCTTCAAGGGAAAAAAAATAATGAAGTAAAAAGAATCTATTTGGAGCAATTTAGTAAAATGGTGTTTATCTAAGTTGGCTCTTTTTTAAATCTGATGATATATACCTCATTTTTTTTTTCTCGTTTTGTTTTGTTGGCTCTTTGCTTAAACCTAATTAAATATAAAGTGTAATTGGGATAGATATATAGACAAGAGTATATAAATATTATACTCATTTTAGTTTTATTTGTCTGTGTTTGCATTTGATTCCATCCAATTTTAGTAAAAGCCTCTTTTCCTACGTTTCATTCATTTCCCTTGCGGATTTCTTTTTGCTTGTTGTCACAGTGTATTATTGACATGTAACATTTTTTTGCTTTCCTTCATTTGTTTCAGAGAGATAGAAGTACTTTGGAATTATTATTATTATTATTACTACTACTACTACTGCTATTACACGAGAGAATGATTGGGATTTTTAATTCCAATTTGCTTCGCTTTTTTAACCTTTTTTTTTTCTTTTCTTTTTCATATTTCTTCTTAGTTACAGTTAAGGAATTATCCTTTAAATTAGGGATGTGCCATTCGAATCCCCGCGAATCTTGAAAACTATTCGAGATTCGAAAACTCGAGTCTTCGCGCTTTTTTCGTCTTTCGAATCTTTCAAATCCTAATCTAAAAAAAAACTGATAAAATTAGTTTTAACTCTATTGACGTCCAATAGAAGCGTTCACTGAAGAAAAAAACCGTCAATAATTGCAATTTCGGTGGTCGGACCCATCTCGGACCAATATCACCTTGTGGCGACCCTGAGTGAAGCCACACTTGTTTTTTTTTATTATTAATAATTTAATATTTCATTTATGTGTATATTCTTAATGAAAAATAATAGGATTCTTGTTATGAAGGATTCGAGAGTCGAGGGATTCCATGAACCTTTTAGGATTCGGTTTTCGAGAAAATTCAGGATTCGTCCCACCTCTACTTTAAATCGCACCCGTTATTAATTAGATTTAAGTAATTGAAGTGGAGAAACCGTTAAACATCAAATTGGAGGAATTATTTTTATCGTATTAAACGTATTTACTGTTAAAAGAATTTTTGTTATTTTAAAATCTAAAGGACCAGACCGTATATTTCGCGTGGTGGTTCGATTTTTTTTGCTTTAATCTAGCACGACGTAGCCTCTAACAAGCTACGCTTTAGCCTTGTTATTAAAAAGCATATAATGTAGCATTAAAAATATATGTAGTGGAACCTGTTTCACATCAGAATCCTCTTTTCAGTTGAATAGTTTGCATTTTAATATGTCAATGTTTAAGCAATTTACTTCTATTTTATCTTATAATACTGTCACGGTCACGTGATCGCAATAGCGGCAATACTAATTTATTTTCCGTTTTTTTCTTTTATCATTTCAGCGAAACACGGTGTTCCGCATCCGTGCTCAGTCTGTAAGACAGTTCTGGAACATTTTGGTCAGAGCCGTCCCGTCACCGTGAGTACGTGCCACCTGTACGGCCTCAAAGAGGATGACCTGACTCCAGATACGCGCGTTTGCAGCTCGTGTCGGTGCAGGTCTGTACGGAGCAGGTACACCCAGTATGTACCACGTCTTCTTTCCATTCTTATTTCTGTTTCGTTTTTCTTTTCTTCTTGTCTCGTCTCGTCTCTCGTGTATGAGGATGACTTTGGGCGGCCATTTTGATCTAGAAGGCTTCTTTTTTTTTTGGTGGCTTTTATCTTTGCTTCGTGGTTTTTAAAATGTGTTCTTGCATGTGATTTGTTTGTTGTGACAATGACAATTATAGTTTGTTTTTGTTTTCTGAAAATGGTTTGAATTTAACTGCCAAGGGTTGTTAGATGTATATATTTTTTAATAATTATTGCATTTTTACTATTTTTGCAATGAAAAAACTAACAATTTAAGTCATATTATGAATTTTCCCAATTAAGGGGCTCTATAGAAAAAAATAGTTGTGTAAATGCAAGGTAGATGGCGCGTGCAGCCTCCATAGGTGGCCAACTACACTCGTCGCTAATTTAGTTGAAATCGAATGCACCCTTTTACTGTAGCTCTAAAAGCGTCCAAAACAACCTTAATTATCAGCACGTGACAAACTTACCCAGGACATAATATAAGTGTAGAGAGAGCACGTGTAGAAATAGCGATGACGCAATTACAAGTTTGCCACGTGAAAAAAAGAAATAGGTGAGTTGAAGAGGTGCGAGTACATTTCTATGGGAGGAGGGTTAGTGGCGCTATCTAATGCTACAAGCACAAAATAAATGATCTACTTGCATTCTTATGTAACGTTTTAGAATATTTTCGTTAATTCTACTCCTGGAAGTCTAATCGAAGTTAGTCATTTACACCTTACCATGTTTTCGTTTGTAATGTTTTTTTGTTGCGAAATTTGCTTTGTGCTCGTTCTGTAATTCCTGTCAAGTTCTGACTTCATACTTTTTAACTTTTTTTTTCTTCGCGATTTGTATCTCAGGTTTTTTTTTTCTTTCTTATGTTTTTTGTTTCTTAGTTGTCCAGTTCTTTCGTGTCGGACTCCGAAACGCAAGGTTAAAAGGTTACGCCCTCTACCTGGAAAGTGGTCGGAGTTACCAGTAGAAATCAAAGAACCCATCATTAAGGAGCTACGTAAGTTATGACAGAAACCACTGAGGGTTCGTCGATTAAATTAACGAACATTTTCTGTTTGGCAGAAATTCCGCTCGAAGTTACGAAATGTTGTTCGGCCTGTTTCAATCGGATCGCTCGGCGGCTCGGAACGAATGCAACGACCAACGAGCTCGTCGTACCTCTCATTGCCGACAGTCAGTGACATTTTCATTCGTTTTTGTTTTTATTTTTCTTCTCGATGTGAAAAAATATTTTTAACTTTCAAATTTAACTTTTAACAGATTCCGAAACGTCGAGGTGGACGGAAGAAGAAATGGAAGTGGCAAAACACGGTCTCAGAGATCACGGAACAAACTGGACGAAGATCTCCGGAATGGTTCTCACAAAAACAGAGGCTCAGTGCAAAAATTTCTACTTCAACTACAGGCGGAAATTGGGATTGGATGCATTAATATCGGAAAAGAGAAAAGTACGGAACTCTTTAAGTTTCGTTAAGATGTTTTTTACGAACCGTGGTTATTCTGTCTTTCAGGAGTAAAATCGAGGAGAAATTGAAGTGTAGTATTTTCATGTTGATATCTTTCAAAATAAACTTATAGACAATTGGTTCATTTTCAAACTGACATAAAAAGCTTATTTTAAAAGATATTAACATTAAAACATCCTTGACTCTTCTAGTTTCTAAACTTTTCTTCATTTTGCTTTCTGAAAGACAGAATATTCAAGAGTTCTGCAAGGCGTTTACGCTTTAAAAACTGTTTTAAACTAGGATTATTTCTGATTTTTCGTGTTTCTTTCTCGATAGTCGAAAGACTCTGAAGGATCGGATAAAGATGGTCAGATACCTCCGACCGTAACGGACGAAGAGGAGAGTGGCGAAACAACGTCGAGTTGTGAAGAGTTTAACGGGCCGGAAAAATATGACAGTTCTGATACGGCCAGTGCTCCGAGTCCGGCCGGAAAAAACATGGATGATGGTTGGTATTTTATTTGTCGTCTTTTCGAATATTTTAGTCAAAGATTTTCAAATGTAGACTTAAATGTTTGTGTAGAGATGTCAACGGTTTTTCGGAACCGGTAGTACCGCATCGCCAATTATTGGAATTGATAGAACCGGTTCGCCAGTATAGGTTGAACTGATAAGAACGGGTCCCGAACCGAGTAGATTCGGTTTCGTTCTACAATTTGTCACCTCTTAACTAATGTGCGGCGCAAACCTGCTACTGCATATTGGTAACCGGTTCGTCAAGATCGACGAACTGATCAGAACCGGTTTCCAAAAGTCACGAACCTATTAAACCGGTTCCGAACCGAGTAGAAACAGTTCGATTCTACCAGTTGCCACCTCACAAAAAATTACTTTTACTTATTTACTTTTTTTTTTTATGACTTATTGATGTGTTTTTTTTTTCTATTTTTTTTTTTGTTCTAGTTATCGATCGAGATCCGACTTTAAGGGACGGTCTGATTGTGAAGAAAGGAGTCGGTGTGATCGATGCTGCCACTCTTCTGCACGAGACGAAGGACCTGAGTGCCTCTCGTGGCAGTCTAAAGAGCAATCCGGACATTCCCGACTACGACAGCAGTGCAACTGTTAGTGCCGACGAAGGACCAAGCCAACTAGACAGTGACGTGCTACCGCTTACATCCTCGGGATCTCAATTAAACAAATTAGAAAGGAGTGGCGGTGGCAACGGTGCTCCTCTAATCATTATGGAGCAATCGCAGCAAAAGTTGGTGTGTCGGCGTCCGGACGAATCCGGTTCGACTCCTCCGACGTTCTTGGACGATGCGAGAGTAAAAGCACTCTTGTCTCAAGTTCAGGACTCGGTTTTACGTAGTGAACAATTGGGGGTTGGAGGTGGTGGTGGTGGTGCTGGCCCTGGTATTGGGCCTCAAATGAGTCCGGCTCAGTTTTTATTCGGACCTTCGAAGAAACAACCGGGAGATTGTTCAGAAAAAGACGTTGGTCCGGCTGGTGACATCGTCGTTACGAAGACAGTTAGAGACTTGATCGATCAAGCGATCGATACTTCATTTCCGAACGGATCGGGAGGAAGGATATTGGGTGCTTCTGCGCTGTCTGCGGCCAACATGCCGCACATACAAGATGTTTTACGACGTTACGAGAAACCAGCAGGCATGAAAATAAGAGACAATGGCAGAGATATGATTCCGATAGCTGTTGTGCAACAACAGCAGCAGCAGCAGCCTTTGCAAAATCAACCCTCGCAACATTTTTCATCTTCGATTCTTCAGCATCATCCTCATCCTTCGCACGTTGATTCTCATCCACCTCCTCCACCACCGATTCCTCCGCAACATCGAGCGCAACTTAACTATCACCACATTCAACAACAACAACAACAACAGCAGCAGCAACAACATCATCCACATCGGCAGCAACAACAACCATCTCCACAGCCGATTCCAATAAGAGAGTCTGTGTCCTCTGTTGGTTATTATGTTCCTGACGAACAATATAAAGCGGAGGATCTTTCGATGAAGAGAGACAGGACTCGTGAACATCCACCGCCTCCTCCTCCTCCGCCACCGCCACTGCTGCAGCAACAACAGTCACGGTCCGAATTCGGAAAACAACCGTTTCGGCAACCAGTTGCAGTCGCTCAGAAACCGTTAGAAGTAGCGCGACATCCGGCTCATCCTGGACATCAGACGGCGAACGAAAGAATGCTCGGCGCTCCACCTCCGGCTCATTCGAATCAATACAGTCGTTTATCAGAAGCTTCTCCTCATTTGCCGGCCGAAGGTCATCGTGATGCTTACCACATGATGCGACCGGCAGAACCTCGTACCAAGTCACCGTCTGCTTTCGTTTTGGATCGTGGACTTCCTCCTCACATTCCACCGTCTGCTGCCGGCCAGCGTGCTTCCTCACCACACGTTCTTTACATGTCTCAGGGTCGTTCACCGCCTTCTTCTTCATCATCGGCACAGTATCATAAGAACTCCGGAGTGAAAGGAGGAGGAGGTAGTAATTCGCAGCCACCTCCGCCTCCTCTCGTTTCTTCTGCTCCGAAACTGTCACCAAAACCGGATAAAGTATCTCCAATGGCGATGCCTCTATCGGGATACTCTGGTTCGATCACTCACGGAACTCCCGTCAATCATCCTTCGTCCATTTCTGGAGGTGGTGTTCCGCATCCACACGGAGCATCGCGATACGAGGATCTCGTACGTCACATACCACCTCCTCATCCAAAGGAAGGTGGATCGATTACTTTGGGAACGCCGGTTCAGCATGATGCAGCACTTCAGAAACGAATTGTTATTGGCGGACGTCCGGATCTTTCTAGTAGTGGTCAACCGCAGTACGATCCGAACGTACGTGGAGGCGTTTTAGTTGTCGCGGATGGTGTTCCTCGCGGAGCATACGAACGTAATCCGGTTGGCGAACAATATTACCGTCGTATGTCACCACCTGCGAACTATCCTTACGGCGGCGCTGCAGCTACTTATCCGTATGCTAGGCCACCATTTGCGACGGAACAACAGTTGAGTTCTCGACAAACGATAATGACCGATTATTACATTTCACAACAAATGCAAGGAAGACGTAACAGTGGTCCTGGCGAAAAGGAAGCGAGGCTTTCACCACGTGCTCGTGATTCGAGTCCGCAAGGGATGATGGTGGATCATCGTATGCATCCGATGTATTCGTATCCTCCTCCTCCTCCGCCTCCACCTCAAGGAGGAGGTGGATTTCCTCATGGAGCGTATCTTCATTCTTCTGATTCGAGGCTCGGTCGCCATTCTTCGTCTCCGATGCCGTACAGTCCTCACGAAACTGGTGAACCGCTGCCTCTCAATTCATCGCCAAGTGGCGCGAGTAACATTTCGTGGTCGCGAGGTCCGAGTCGTAGTCCCGGCATTCCGCCGCCGCATTCGACGCCTCCACCTTCGCAGTCGCGCGGAGTTATACGGACTACGATGTCGTCGGTTACGTCGATGCAGCCAGGAGTGGCTAAAATGAAAGGTGGTGGTTCAGCCATTAGTGGAAGTGTGATTCAATCGCCAAAACCGGCATCGCCACGCCTGGATATGGATCCTTACAGCGAATTGCCGCCTCCGAAAGGAACTCCTTCTCCGAGACACAGTTACGCTCACGGTCACGATGCTTTCAGTGCGTTGGTCGACGTAGCTTTATCTCAGTCGAATTTGACTCTTCCGAAGGCGGAGATGAACAAACATCATCATCAGCATCCGATAGCCATGATTTCTCCTGGACCACACGGTCATCGTGCTCCTTCTCGTGAAGATGCAGGACGTTCCGTCGGTCATATGAACTCTCAAATGCAGGAGAGACACAGTGTTCCCGAGGGTTTGCCTTTTGATGCAACGGATCGAGAAAGGCGAATTCGTGCCATGTACGCAAACGAAGGACCTCCACCAATGTCTCATTACGTTCATTCAGAATATGAGAGGAAGGGAGGGATGTCTGGAGGAGGAGGAGGTGTTGGGGGTGGCGGTGGTGTAGGAGGTGGCCGATACAAAGTGCCAAGTGCTTCGATGGTGGGATCACGAGAACGACCACACGAATCAGATATGGGAAGTAGAGAACGAGGAGCCTCGCCGCAAAATCATCCCATGTCTCATTCACATCATCCCCCACCGCCACCTCCTCCACCGCCGCCACCTTCGCAACATCATCAGCGACGGCCTTCTCCACCTCAAGAAGACTTGCGAAGACGGCAACAACAACAACATATGATGGACTCATTCGGAGCTCATCAACAACAACCTCCTCCACATCCACCATCTGGTTCGAACTCGTCCATGGACCGTGATCCAAACAAGTTACTGTTTGATGCGTTAGAGAAAGATCCACCGAAAGAAATGCCGAGCGCTTCGACGGGTCAAATGCCGTTAACGGCCGCTAAACTCATAGATGCAATTATATCGCACCAAATAAGTCAGGTGACGCCTTTGAGAGGACCGCAGTCTGGTCGGAGGCCTGAAGGAGGAAATGGTAACTACTCGAAGAACGTCCGGCTTAGTCCCGATTCTGGTGGCAATACGAACGACGGTCGTCCGATGTCACCTTACAAAATGTCTCGTCAGGGCGTAGCTTCAAAAGGAGGAAAAGAGGAGTTGGTCGTCACTCTAGATGACGGTGATCGGGAAGTGGTTCCTACACATCCTTTGTCGAGGCCCAGTGGCGGTGGTTCGGGGCCGATGTCTCTAAACTACATCGAGAGACCAAGTAGCCAAGGTTCACAACCGTCGCAAAGTCCAGGAGCTGGTCAGCTGCAGATGATCGATGGCAAATTAACTCTAAAGGAGCATATAGATTTAATCATCAATAAAGATTATCATAGTCTTGGTGGTGATCCTCAAGCTGTAGCCGCTGCGATACAGTTCAACAGGAACCGAGGAATCGGTGGTGATGGTGGAGCCGTTACGACGAGTAGTGGAAACGTGCCCGGAGCAAGCCGTTTTAACATGTTCTCTCCTATTGTCGGAGGGCAACTTCTGGCACCTTTAGATTCTTCGGATGGTTCTCGATCGCAGGCACGCTCTTCTTCACCCGAAGATCACGCTACTGCCGCTCAGTATCATAGTTGGAAACTGAGACGAGCTCTACAACAAGACAAAGAACGACAAAGAGAGCAACAACAACAACAACAGCAGCAGCAAAAGAGTCCGCCTTCTTCAACAGCTTCGCCACATCCTCCTCCACCACCGAGATCTCTTGCTTCGATATCGAATCCAGACGAAAGACAGATCATACGTATCGCACAGTCGGCATCTCCGAGGCCTTCGGAACATATGAAACTTTCTGCGTCTTCACCATCGTCGGTTAACCTTCACATGCAACATTCTCGTTCTCCGCCATCGCAACCTCAACCGCCACCTTCTTATCAAGTGGAACCCATCTCTCCACCTACTGGTTTTGCTCCAGATAGCAACGTTGGGGAGCCATCGAGCACCACCACCTCCTCCTCCTCCTCGTCACACGCTGGACAACCACCTTCATCTTGGATCACAAGTCCGAACATCAAGAGCTTGTTGACCACCCATCGTATCTATCAACCACCGGATAGTTCAGAAGCACAAGCTGGACATCAGAAAACGCCTCCACAACAAATCAAACTGTCTCCACTGGACTACGTTAAGCACAAGATAGTTGAGGAGATGAGGAAGAGTTCAGAGGAATGTCCAGATCAAGCGGCGAGCGTAAGTGACGGACGACCTGGGTCTCAACCACCACTCGGTTCTCCACGTGGGGACGAACGCGTTGTCGGTTATGCTCCTCCGATGGGAACGGACAAGGAGATTCCTATGGGTCTTAAATATCGTACGATGGATGTGGCCGAGTCTTCATCTGTCGTTAATCCGTATCCGGGTCCAGCTTCGCAATACGTTCCCGGAGCTATTTATCATCTTCCTCATCATCCGATGGAACCTCCGCGTGCGTCTTCTAGAGGCTCGAATTTAGACGCACCTCGGCCTCCGTATAAACGCAATTTGGAAGTGATGGAGGCATCAGGTAGTTCTGAGAGGCGAGACGGAAGACCGGGTTCCTCGTCTTCTGCACGTAGCCGATCTATTTCACCGAGTAGTTCGGATGTTGCAGACGACACACCGAAAAAAAGATCGCGGATCGGTGACCAACACGCGCCCGAAAGTTCGACCGAACGATCACACCAACAATCACTGCCCGAAAGTTCTGAAGGACTGACAAGCGTCGGAGGATCCGGTGTTTGTTCGAGCAATCAGATGGAGAATGGCAACGGTAGGGTGACGGAAGGACTTTCTGCGTTATCATCTGGTGGTGCATCTGCCGGACCATCTTCTTCGGCCGTGTCGGCGAGTGGCGTTAGAACTTCGTCGTCTTCACCCGATTACCCACAGTCGTCTCGTAAAGAAGGAGACGAAGATTGTGTCGTTCCTCAGAGTTCGATGCGTGGCAGCGGTGGTTGTGGTGTTGACAACAAGACTTTGAGTACATGGGACGACGACGTCGGAACTTCAGTCAAAGATGACAAAAACGGAGTTGAAGCGTCACAGATGGTAGACAGTCCGCAGTCCGGCGAGATGGTTATCGACGAGTCCGCAGCCATCGACAGTGCGAGTTCGTCAAAGTTAGAACCGGTGTCTCCGCCTCCACAGGAAGGCATCTCTACGTCCGAAAGACCAGAGAATATTTACTCTTCTACGGAGCAAGCTTCTTCGAGTAACTGTATGGACGTTGGTCAGTCCGTCAGTTCGTCACACAGGATGACCGAGACGAGAGGGAGTCCGGGAACGGCGAGTGGATCCTCTTCGAACTCTTCGTCGTATCCAAGCACTAGTATCTCTAGTACGGTTAGCGGCAATGCAGCCGCGTTTCCTTCGACCAATTTAGTCAGCAGTATGGGTGGCGTGAGCACCACGTACACTTATCCCTTTTCGGCTCTCTCCGTGAGGTCACTGGCCGCTACGAGCCCAACCTCTCCCTCTTCGGCCGCGGTGGCCAACACTCCGTCCTCCACACAACCACCACCTTCGCTATCTGGCTCAAGTAGGAGCAATTCACCCGTGTCGGCGTCTCGAGACGAACCTGCTCCACTCATGTCTTCGCAGTACGAACCACTGTCGGACGAAGACTGAAAAAGAAAACTTCTTCGTGACTTTTTTTTTAGTTGTGTGTGTGCGTGTGCTTACATTTCGAGAGAGACACGAGTCTCTTTCGAGAGGAGGAAACAAAAAAAAACCTCAAAACGGGCTCCACCACGAGGAGAAAGAACTTCTGTGTCGCTCGTTGCTACTTCTCCTCCACGATAAGTGGGTCTATGTCGTGTGTATGTGTTTTGCGTGTGTTTTGTGTGTGATGCTTTTCGGTAATGGGGGGAGCACATTGACCCTGTCACACATAAGAGTGTAAACCGTTTTTTTGCGGCAACCGTGATGAAGATTCGAGAGAGGTTGGTTCGTATTTAACGACACATCTCGAATCTTCTTCCGGTTGTTCGCATGTTTCTATATATATATATATATATATATATATAAATATACATATAGAGCCTTTTGAGATGGTTCTCCACCATTGCTCAAGCTCCCCTAACCCTCTCTAAATCCTCTTTTTAACTGACACAAAAAAGGGAGGGATATAAGGGGTGGGTTAAAAAAAAAACTTTTTAAAAAGATTAAAACTGGACAGGACAGGTGGCCTTAAATGTCAAATATTATTATTAAGAGTTTAAATAAAGTAAAAAGAAAATTGTTATATTATTTGAAAGAGAGAGCGAGAGTGAGACAAGCGTCGTCGAGAGGGTTTTTGCGATTTCGTCGAAACAGAGAGCGAGCGAGAGAGAGAGATTGGAAAGAAGAAAAACCAAAATCTTCGGTCTTCTCAGCAATTTTCTCGTCTCTTGTATCCTTTTTTTTATTCTGAAAAAGGTGAAAGGAAAAATGTCCTTATTTTCTTCGACAATAGTGTGTGTGGGGGGGTTTTATTTCTCTCTCGAAGGTGCGTTTTTGCGTTTGTATAAATGTTCGAAAAAAGAAAAATCCTCTCGTCTTTTTTCCCTTTCCTCGAGTTGGTTTTTTTTTTTGTACACATCTTTTCTCTTTTCTTCTTTCTTTCTTTCTTAAAAGACAAAAAAAAAACTTGCGAGAGTTTTTTATTACTCGGAAGTTTTTTTTTTTTTTCATTTTTAATTGAAAAGATTTGTTTCTTTTTTATATGTGTGTCTGTTTATATCTTTACGAAGAAGAAAAACCGAGAGGAAGGGGAAATGTTTGTAATTGTATGTAGTATAATTTGTTTTTTGTTTTTTTAAAAAGGATAATTCTTGGGAACGGATTTTTTGGGTCTCGTAAAAAAGTTTTAAAAAAAACACATCAGGTGTTCTTAAAAAAAAAAGGACCTCAAGTTCCCTAAATTCTGTTTTTGATTTTTTTTTTTCTTTTTGATGCAAAGGAATTTGTCTCTTCTTGTGTGTTCGGTACAAGAGAGAGAAGTGACAAGAAGAATGTGAACCTGTGATTTTTTTAAAAAAATAAGAAGAAAACTTGAGAAAAAGTTTGTCAAAACAAAAAATATTAAAACAAAAAAGTGAAAATGTTATTATTTTTTCTTTTAATCATTTTTGGGTTTTATTTTTCTATGGAGACCTGTTGAGGACATGAACATTTTTTATTTATCTCGTCTGGACGACTTATGGCGCATTCACACTAGGTTGGTTTTCCAGCTGCTTTTTGCTGTTGGCTGGTTGTAGCGCTCTAGTAGCATAGTCTGAACTGCTACTAACAGCTGCTTTCTCAAGCGGGCTAGTGATTTTAACAGTGGCTGGTGAAGTTGGACATGTCCAACTTTAGCAGCTACCAGCTGGTCATGTGACTCCCTTCCTGCTGCTGCCATCTAGTGTGAACTTTTTGTTGCTAGTAGTGGCACTAGTGGTAGTTGAAACTCCACTGCTTGGGTTGGTTGTTGTTAGAGTTTGTGTTTTTGCAAGACGGTGATTGGATGACTTGCACTGCTAATACCAGCAGTGACTGGACGAGTGTGAACCCAAAGCAGCTGCTGCTTGCTGTAGCTGCTAATAGCCAGCGGCATGTAAACCAGCCTGGTGTGAATGCGCCTTTAGTGTCTCGTCTGGACGACTTAGTAGGGTCTGATGAAATGGATGAACAGTGACAGGCAATTAGAAATCGGGACAAACAGAAGTTGGCTTCGCCCTATTTATGACAACCGGCAACTTCTAATTGGTGTGTTGTGTGGTTCGTCATAAAAAAGGGCGGAGCCAACTTCTGTTTGTCCCGATTTCTAATTGCCTGTTGAACAGTGTAGAATTAGATGAACCATACTTTTTTTATATCAGTGATTAGGTGGTGTCACGTTAAATGTGAACGTAAAAAATAACTTGATTCGATTTAAACAATGATTGTTGTTCCGCAGCCATGTTAGTACAGTGCAAGGTTTGTAGACAAGTATGTAAAGTGTGCTCATATTGCAAAAAAGTCCCCATCCCAATGGAAAGGCAACGGCATATTGCAACGTCAAACGTCACAATACTTTGATGTTTCTATTTATTTAGGTTTTGCCTTATTGAAAGCAATTGTTAAATTTCTCTCCCCCCCCCCCCCCCCCCAAAAAAAATAAAAAAATGTTATAATAATATCTAATAAAATATTTAATATATTAAAATTTAATATTATTATAATAATAATAATATAATATACTGTATATATAAAAAAAAA
This sequence comes from Brachycybe producta, assembly GCA_036925085.1. Lineage (NCBI taxonomy): Eukaryota > Metazoa > Arthropoda > Diplopoda > Playtdesmida > Andrognathidae > Brachycybe > Brachycybe producta. The sequence continues at coordinate 803,246 of JAUPFP010000022.1, forward strand.
ATGTCAATAGAAAATATTTTAGTTGTGTTACAGTATATGTGAGTAAAAAAAAGTTTAATAAATATTCTGTAATGAAAAAAAAAATCAATAGAAAACATTTGATGTGTTTTCACAACTTAAAAACAATTCAAAACACTGCTTTTGAACGTCTGGTATTACGAGCTGAAAGTATCATGACGTCACAGAGCTGTTCCATGGGGGCCTTTCCTATTGGCTGAAAATTATGATTTCACCTTACTTTACAAACCTTGAGTACAAGTGTTCATCCAATTCTATATGCATTCCGTTTCAGCTTTTAGAGTTACCCCACAATGTTCATTTGCCCATCTTTTCATCCTGACCCGATTTAGCCTCTTGTCTGGAGACTTAGTAAAAAAAAAAAAAATTCTTGTCCTCAACAGCGCTCCGTAATTTTCGTTTTTTTATTTAAAGGCTCTCCAGAGTTAGGTTTTTTCGTTTTCGACTGAATGTCGACCTCTAATAATTATTAATTTCTAATTACATCAGTGAAAGACTAATTACAATTGCAGATAGTTTTCGGGTTACGCGATTCATTTGTTACGAAGGTTTTCGGCGCAAGTTGAAGAACCGTGCAAGTCTCGAAACAGGTCCTTTCTGGTTGTTCGATACTGAGGCGAACCACAACTTACGTACATTGAAGGGTTGTGCACGAAAAAGGGAGCAAGATGATGGTTCATACATAACAATTTTACGCACTGCGTGTTAATGTATAGTCTTCAGGTAACGAGAAAGTTTCGTGACGTTTCGAGTTACCGTTTGGTTGCTAAAGGCTCCGTAATTAAGAGTTTGATCAGAAGTTTTTTTAAAAAAAAAAAACATGTAGATTATTATTACAGGCTCAAAAACGAAATTGTTACGTTTTAGGGCTTTTTGCACACAGGCGACTTTTCGACAACAAAATGAAGTCAGAAGTCGGCCTTTTAAAAGTCGCCTGTGTGCCAAGGTTGGCGCCCTTCTATAGAAAACACATTGTGACGACAGCGCAGCGACCTTCGACTTCATTTTGTCGTTGAAAAGTCTTGTCAAAAGTCGCCTATGTGCTAAGGCCCTTTATACCTAGTACACACCTGACAATTGAAATGCTTTTAAATAATAAATGTGTTCTACAGAGCCCTGTGAAGGACAAACAAACAATATGTCGAATTCAATTTATTCAGTTAATAATCTGAAAATATTGAGTTAATACTTAAATATAATTTATATAAACTATTGACATTAAAATATTGATTTACTATTTCAATTTAAAATATTAATAATTAAATTCAGTTTAGTATTTGGTGTTCATGTCCTTAACTGGATTCCGTATAATTCACCTAAACACGTTTAATTTGAATTCATTTAACTCGTGTATGTACACTGTACAAGGTATTAGTGTAATGAAATGCTCGATCCACATCAAGTTGACAAAAGTGTAACATGGGTTCGAGACAAAAACGCTAGAAAAAGCCGATTTTGAAAACAAAACAAAAACCTGTAACAACTGCTAAACTGTACTCAAGACAAAACCACAACAAAATTGCGACACAACACAAACAAATTTGGCTTTTTTTTTTTTTTTTTTTTTGCTCCTATAGCTGTCCTATGTAAACTCAGCAACTGTTCTGTTGTTCACAGAGTTTTGCGAGAATGTTGCATAATACCGAGACAAAACACGAACCTCTTTTATTTACCGACTTGCGAAATGACTTGTTGAAATTGCAGACAAAACAAAAAACATAAAAGTCACATAAATGTTTTAAAATTGTCGCCAATTTGTGTTGAAACATTTGAGTTTCTGTTTTGTTTTGTGTTTTGTCAGCTTGATGTGTGGGCTCGGCCTAAAATAAAAATGCTTAAATTTATGCATTTTAAACTTTGAATTTCAACATGTTTTATTGCTTTTAATACGAATCTTAAACGATAATTATAAACTAGCGAATAATTCATTAAAATTGTTAAAATGCCGTTGATTTCTACAGAGAAAGAGAGAGAGAGAGCGCGATAGATAGAAAAATGATCCGATAAATATCACGAATTTACGGACGCAGATGATTTTCTCTCGGATTCTTCTTTCTCCTCAATAAATAATACAATCAGTTCTTCCATTTTTTTTTTCATATAATACATAAGTAAATAACGATCCTATATATATAATACAACGAGAAACAGTTGCCTCATTTGGCAGTTATATAGTTTTCGTAGTTTTATTTTTTTTTTAAAAAAAATATCTGCCATGAAAAAGAAGCTTCGACGGAAACTTTAAAAAGTTTCGTTGTCGTCGCATTCGTTCGTCCAGTGGCCAAAAACTGTTAACGAAAAAATAGAAACCAAGGATTTAACAGGATTTTTTTTTTACTTACAAAGAAATCACATTGATATTTTTAAAAAAAATTTATCTTTAAAGAGTAAAATGCCTCTTCGAAACAATAAATACCTTCGCAAATATCACAATAGGGTCTCTCTTGCTGCCGTGTTCCGTGGTACTGAGTCGGTGGTGGTCCTTCCGAGGTTTCTTGTTTCGGACAGTCTTCCGTATCGTGCATGTCGAAAGCATCGCAGATGTCGCAGAAAAGTCTCGGTGGAACGGCCGATGCATTGATTGCGTTCCTGTTCGTCAAAAGAGAGAGAAGATAAAAAGAGGGGGTAAGTACGAGGTAAAGAAGTTACTGTCTTTAAATGTGATGGTGTTTTTTTATCGAAACTCACAAGTTAACGTCGGATGAATCGCTGATTAAATCTCCCATTTCTAGAATTTGAATTCTCGAGATTAACTCGTCCTTCTTCTTCTGCATGTCCACAATGACAGAGTTGAGAAACTCGATCTTTTAACATTGCGAGAGGAAAAAAAGAAAATGGTTCATTTTGGAGTTATTTTGTTGTAATTAAAAATGAATTATTTTTTTTTTTTGGGGGGGGGGGGGGGGGCTTAATTATCATTGTGGTAACTTTTGTTTATAAAAAAAGTTTTGATTTTGAAAGTTATCATCGTGATAAAATGCCTTTAGCTTATTCATTTACTGTTCTAGTTTTTTTTTAACAAACTTTGAAATTCTTAAAGGCCCAGTACACACCAGGATTCATTGTTGCGGGGCTGAATCGCATCAGTTGCGACTGACACCCGCAACATTGTTGAAATGTTTCGGGGCTGAATCGCGTCAGCTCAGATTCATGTTGTTTGACTCCCATCGAAATGGGAAAACTTTGAAACATTGTTGCGGGTCTGAATCGCGTCAGTTGCGATTCTGCCCCGCAACATTGTATCGGAACGGCCCCGCAACAAAGAATCCTGGTGTGTACTAGCCATTAGAGTTGTCAGCCTGGAAAAGTAATTACGTTTAAAGTAACTTTAAGTTATTTCTAGTAATTCTAGTTTTTTTTAACCATCTTCGGATTTTTAAGAGTTGTTTTGAAGAAAGAAAAAAAAAAGCTAAATAAAGGAATTTAAAATGACTTTAGACTAGAAAACAGCTAAGTAATTGCCAGTCTGAAAAGTAATTAAGTTAAACGTAACATTCAAAATGTAACAGTTACTTCTAGTTATATTTTAGTATTTAATAAACTTTGAATTTCTTATGAGTTATTTCTTAAAATCTGAGTAAAGTCCGATCGACTTGAAAACCATAGAAGTCTTAAAAGTTATTTCAGTCAAAGTAACTTTAAAAAGTAACAATTACTCTAGTTATTCTAGGTTTTTTTCTTAAACAAATTTTGAATTTCTTACGTTGTTTTCTTTTTTTTTTTAAAAAAAATCTTGAGTAAAGAAAGTTCAATTTACTTGAGACTTGAAAACAACTAATTGTCGGTCTGAAAAGTATGAAAGTTAAAGTAACTTAAGTACCAGTTACTTCTAATTATTCTAATTTTTAAACAAACTTTGAATAATCATCGCAAGAGTTGTCTCTATTATATAAGCTGACAAATGAGTAAAGAAAGTTTGAATTGAATTGATATTTTTAAACAACTAAATAAATTGTTAGTCTGGAAAGTTAAAAGAAATTTTATAAAGTAAACTAATGGTTATTTCGAGTTATTCTAGTTTTTAACAAATTTCGAATTTCTTAAGTTTTTTTTTCGGTCTTCAAATCTGAGTAAAGTTCAATATTGACTTGAAAACCACTATTGGTGTAATTAATCTTTCTGAAAAGTAATTACCGTAACTTTATTGAGTAACTAAGTTATAGTTACTCTGTAAAGTAACTATAACTTTGTTATCCTCTCGTTAAACCCACCTGTCCATCTTTCTCATCTATCGTCTTCTGCATTGCAAGATCTTTAAAAAGAAAAACGGAACAAGCAAAACGTTTTTATCGAAGTTGGCTTTTTTTTTTGTTGCTAAAAGCGTTTTGCGTTCAAACCTGCGACGACCGATTCCACAACTGTTTTAGTAGCGGCTCGAGATTGATGATCGGCTTCTAACTGCGATAACTTGTTATCGAGAGCCGTTTTCTCTCGTTCCAGTCGACAGTTCTCTTGCTTTAGTTTCTGAACTTCTACTTTGAACTCGGAATCGTTCGAACTAATGTCTTTTTTCAACGTTCCGATCTGTTTTACGGATTTTTTGTTTTTGTTTTTTTTTAACAAAAAACGCTTTTAAGAAAATGTTTCGTCTCGCTGACAAATTACATTTTTATACTTCTGTCTGATGCCTCTCCAAGTCTTTATCTTTTTGTTCTAATAACATCTGAGTTGTTTCGAGCATCTTTTGAAGCGTCTCTTTCTCGTTATCGTAATTTTCTTTCGTTTGAACTTCTCGGTTTTTCATTTCATCCATCTGTTTCTCCAGTTTAGAAATTGCGGCTTCGAACTTCGGAAACAAAAAAATCCAAAATTTTAACGGAAAAAAAAATACGTTTAAGTTGCGTTTCAGAAGCAACATTAAGTAGAAATTGAAAGTGTGTTAGAAACTAGAAGGGTAGCTACGTCACTTAACAATATTTCATGTTGATATCTTTCAAAATAAACTTTTTATAGAATAAAAATTAAAATAATTATGCCCGCTTAAAGTTGGCTCATTTTCAAACCAACATTAAAAGCTTATATTGAAAGATATCGTCGTCACTGAAAATGCTACCACTCGATTTATTTACTCTTCTAGTTTCTAAAAACAACTATTGAGTTTCTTTCAAGTGTAAAACGTCTCTCAAGGTAAGAGAAACTAGAATGTGTTTTAGAAACTAGAAGGGTAGCTCAATCACTGAAGGTTATTTTCATGTTGATATTTTTTTTCAAAATAAGCTTTTATGTCAGTTCAAAAATGCAGACGATATTTTTTTTTTCATTTTTGCATGTGACAAGTTTATTTTGAAAGATATCCAACTCTTAAGTAATTGAGCAACCTTTCTAGTTTCTAAAACACTTTCAGGTTTCTCTCAATTTTACTCCTGAAAGACAAAATAATCAGAGTTCGAGAGGCAGTTACTCTCTAAAACCACCTTACAGGTATTTTGATGTTAATATCTTTCAAAATAAGCTTTTTATGAGAGTTGAACTTTAAGCAAGTGACGTTTTTTTAAATTTTTGTCTGTGAAAAGTTTATTTTGAAAGATATCAACATGAAAATACCCTTTAAGGTGATTAAACTACCCTTCTAGTTTTTAAAACACTTTTTAGTTTCTCTTAATTTTTCTCCTGGAAGACAGATTAATCAGAGTGCGAAAAAAAGCTGTACGCTGAACGCTTAGTTTTTACCTCGTCCTTTTTTGAAGTTGATGCAGTTTTATTCTTTTCGATCTCTTTGAGAAGCAACGCGTTTTTATCTTGAGCTTTAATCAAGCTCTCCTGAACCTCTTCCAGTTGCTTTTGCTGTAGATCGCTATTTTATAAAATAAATTAAAGAAACTAACGGTGGTTTTCTCGTCGTAATTTAGCATCCGATTGGAGAATTTGCGCAAACTTACGATTGATTTCTCATGTTCTGAACAGCATCCTTATCGAGAACCGTTTCTGCCAATTTTCGTTTCAGATCAATGTGATGTCTCTCTAACTCTTCCTTAATGCGAGTCACTTCTGCTGTTAGAGCTGCAACGTGCTGATCTCGTTCGATTACGGCCGACTCGTGCTTCTTTTTCTCTGCTACGAGATCTGCGATTCGCTGATCTTGCTCTAATCGTAAAGTCTCTAATTTTTCACGAGAGGCATTGGCCTGAAAGGACAACAATGAAGTACTATTTATAACATGTGACGGATTATGGCAGAAACGCTTTGAACGCTTTTTTTTAGTGGTGTAGATGGACTGCAAAAAGTGGTTCAGTGTGTGGTCAAACAGACAGTTTGAATCGACATTATGCGACCACTTTCTGTAGCTCATTACACTACACTAGGATCACTTTCCAGTCACTGGCAGTTGCCTCGAGTAGTCGGTTTCAGCCACAGGTCGACTACTTATTGCAGTGCAACTCTTACCATTAAAAATTTGCTCGTCTGGGACTGGAAAAAGTGGTTGGTGTGTGGCCATAACTTAACATTCGAGTCGACTCTATACGACCACGTATTGCAGTTTACTGAAATACACATTAGGACCACTTTTTGGAGTTCGCTCAACTATGCTAGGACCACTTCCAAACCACTGGCAGTCGAGTTCGAGTGGTTATTTTGGGAGCATGCCGACAACATTTTGCAGTCCAACTCGACCACTAAACAGTCGCTCTGATGCGAACGCCGTTTTAGTCGTTGAGGACGTTAGAAAAAGTGGTTGGCATGTGGCCGAAACCAATCACTCTAATCGACATTATACGACCAGGTTTAGCAGTTCATTCAATTACACTCGAACCATGGACTTCCCAACCACATTTTTCAGTCCATATAGACCACTAAAAGTCGCTCGCGTGTCATTTTTTGTTAAAAAATAGTCGTGCCTCCGACTTTTCCTTGAGCGCCGACTCGAGTTGCGATTGTTTCTGACTCAGTTCTCGTCCAAGGCCATCTCGTAACTCCTGAACGCTCTTCTTTCCCTCTTCTCCGATCTTCCGCTCCTCTTCCAATGCATCCACCAACTCTTTCATCTGTTTACATCTCTCTTCCATTTCTCGCCTCATTTCTCTCACTTCGAGTTCTTGTTTTTGTTTTAGTACATCTAACGTACGAGTATTTTCGTCTTCTCGACTTTTGAACTTTTCTTTCAGATTTTTTACATCTTCTTGCTGTTCTCGATCAACGGAAGAAAAAAACAACAAATTTAATTTTTGTAAATTAGCCTCTCTACTCTAGTTCTTATTGTCGATACAGATGCTTTGAGTATCGTTTCCAGCGAAGTCACTTCTTCCCAGTGTTTCGTTCCGAGCGTCTCGATCTCCCGTCGGTGACGAGATTCCTGTTGCTCCTGAACGTCTTCCATTTTTTGCGCTTCTTGCTTTTGAACTTGAAGTTCGAGCCGTAACGATTCGACCGAACTTTTTTTTAAAAAAAAAAAAGGTTCCAAATGAATCGGATTTGCCAATGTTAAAATCAATGCGAGGCCCAGATTTTTTAAAAAAAATATATTAACCGTTCTTTCTCACGAAGTTGTTCGTTGATTTTAACCAACTGTGCCGAATTATCTCCAGACGATTTCATGACTTCGTCTATTTCTGCTTCCAGTTTGGTTTTCTGTTCAACGACTCCTTCGAGCCGTTCTTCTGTGCCTTTCAATCTCCGCTGAAGATCTGAAACGACAAATAGATGCAATATCGTGTTACGATCGAAATTATACGAGAATTTCTTTTAACTTGAGTTTCTAACCGGAGTTTGAGATCTGCATTTCTTCGACCACTTTCGTAGATTTGGATATTTCGGTTTCTAGTGATGCCACTTTAGAATACAACTCTTGAAATAAGGAGAAAACACGTACATTTAGTCTTTGTGTCTCGATCGAAACATTTGCGGTTGTTGTTTCAATTAAAATGACTTAATCGTAATTTAAATAACGATTTCTTTAATAACTTATTCCTGCCGAATCACAATTCGAACTTTTTAAGGTGGTTTTAGAGTAGAAACCCTACTTGAAAAATGAGGGCAAAATTAAGGGAAACTAGAAAGTGTTTTAAAAACTAGAAACGGGGAGGGGATGGAACTTAATTACTTAAGGGTATTTTTCATGTTGATATTTTTAAAAATAAACTTTAGATAGCTCCTTTTCAAACTCACACAAAAAGCTTATTTTGAAAGATATCAACGTGAAAATAATCTTAAGTGATTGAGCTACCCTTGTAGTTTCTAAAACACATTCTAATTTCTCTTAATTTGAGGCGTTTACATTTTCAAACCATCTTAAAAATCGTGATTTTATTTTCGAACTCTTAAAAATGAAGGCTAAGACAACAAACTGGCCACCATTTATAGTTCCTTCTTTAAGTGATCTGTCGCAATCCTTTTTGACTAATTCTTCTTCCTTTAAAGATAACAGAAAAGAAAAGTATCAGATCGGAAACAAAAGTTCATAAAACGAAAGAAATTTCGGACCAGAGTTGCGATCTTCTTCGTCGTATTCGACTCCGATTGTTCGAAGTTACGAACTAACGACTCCAACTTCGAAATCTTCGTATCCCTCCTGACTAGTTCTTCAGACACTTGACTAGCTTTAGAGCCTTCGAACACTTTGGCGGCTTCCAGCGAACGTATCGTGTCTTCGGCTCGACGTAATTTCTCTTTAAAATCTTCTAGTTCGGCCAAATGTTTTGTTAGCATTTCCTCCTCGTTTTGAAAATTCTAACGACCAGATCTAAATTAATTTAAGACAAAAAAAAAACACTTAAGCTGAACGTCCGCGGGGTTGGTGGAGCGTGGCGGCGCATAGTTTGCAATGTTTAGGTCCATCCACTATGAAACGCAGCGGGAGTCGGTTTTGTCCCTTCCATTCTGGTCCAGTAACCCAATGAATTCCGATCCGCTCTCTCGTCCATTAGGGCGGTAGAGCGGAGCGACTTCAAGAAGTCTCAGACTTTCTCCAGAGCGGCTCTGACCCGCTGTCGTCAACCGCCCTAATGGACGGGGCTACATTCAATATTACATGCATTTTGTTTGGGGGCCGTTTTGCTTCACTCCGCCCAACCGACTTAGCGGACGCTCAGCTTTACTCGTAAAAACGGTACCAGATTGTTCTCTTGCTCGAGCTTTTCGACTCTTGCCGTTTCGCTCTTTAAAAGTCCTTCCAACTCTCGGATTCTCTCAACGTCTGCCTCCTTCGAAGTCTGTTTCGATCGAAAGTTACGAGAGAGATAAAAGATAAATTAGACAAAAAACATCACTTTAAATTGCAAGATAATTTCATAGGAATGAAAAAAATTAGTATTCATGCTGGTGACGTGGAATTAAGAAGACACGGACACAAAAACACATTTGGAATGCGAGAGGTGGTGGGGGGGGGGGGGTTTGGCATTCGTAAAAATTTAGTCCCTTTTTTTTACTCACTTGGGACTTTTTAGCAGTTTGCTGTAAGCGAGAGAAATATACAAAAAGAAAAAGAGAAAGACAATTGGTGCAATGAATTAGGGACTGCACAAACACCATGTGTGTTTCGCATTTCGTATTTTTTGCGATTTTCTCCGTCTTCTTTTACTTTTTTGTTCGGTTAGCTGAAAAATTTAGATTTATCTTTTATTATTAGATTAATGAGATTCTTTAATAACCTCGAGATCGGATTTGTTGATTGATTCCTCTTCGACTCTGAATTGGAGATCTTCAACTTTCCTGTTTTGTTTTTAAAAGAAAAAAAGAAGCAGATTAGAAATCGTTGTTTTTATTTTCGCAACGTGGCTGTGTTGTGGTTGTTATGTATTGCTATGGGGGGGGGGGAACGCCGGGTATTGCTTTGCAAACGAACCACATGCCGCCGACTTCATTTTGCAGTCAAACTCGACCACTAAAAAGTGGTTCGTGTACGCGGGCACTTAAGTCTTTCTATGTTCTTTATTTCGTCACTTTTCTCCAGAACTCACTTCCTCTCCTCTTCCAATTGCAGGTTCGTCTCTTGAAGTTGTCTATCCGTGCTCTCGATCACCTCCTTCAGTTTCGAGATGGTCTTTGTCGAATCTTCTTTGTGGTTTTCGTATTCGGTCTTTAGAGATGCGAGTATTCTTTCGGCCTGCGACACAAAAACGGAAACCAACAGCCACCAAAAAGAGAAAAGTATTTTTATGTTAAAACAAATGTGACGTGGATTTTTCCATTTTCTAAAGTTGTGTTTCTTTTTCAAAGTGTCGTACGTCTTCTACTTGTGTCGCTGCTCGAACCATTTCGTTCCTTTCCATGTCGCGTTCCTTCAACAGCTGTTCGATGTGTTGTTCCTTTTCCTTCAAGGCGCCCTTTAAAAGAAAAAAAAAGGACAAATGAACAAAAAGTGTGGCTGGAGTAAGTCACAAAATTGATTATAATTTTTCAGTAGCATGCGACACAATTGCAACAGTTTTTTTCTGGTGGAATTTAATAACTTTAGTGGTTTAACGTACACAAATGGCGCTTAAGTCAAAATGCGCGGCCCTTTCGTAAGTTTGTGTTTTATTTTCCAAACTTAAGGGTGGCTTCACAACAAACCACCCTTGTGGCGCTACTTTCTGATGTCATGAAGTGGTTGACGCGGTCTTCTTCACATGGGTCACCATGGTCTTGATCATTAGGGGCTCGGATTTTTATGCAATATCAAAGCAAATGTTTCACAATTTGTGGTCCAAGTGCCAATTGTGAAGTAATCATTATCATTCATCATCATTGGAGCAACTGCAATTATGCTTTTTTTTTTAAATTAAAAAAAAGGCTGGTTATCAGTTTTCAGCTGACGTTCTAGCCTCTAACCAGTGTTTTTTTTTGTTATTGAAAAAAAACAACAACATAATTATTAATTGATTCTAAACGAGATTGTTACTTCAGAATTGCCCAGTGGGCCACAAATTAAGAAACATTTGCTTTTACAAATCCGATCTCTAATGATCATCATTGACAAACAGGCGATGCTCGCCACTTATGGTCCTTACTCAACCACTAATCGCCACTGTGGTGCAACAAAAAATACATTGGTGATAGCTCGTGTGAACATCTCCAATGCTAAAAACGATCACTTTGTGTGGCGCCACGAAGTGGTCCGTTTGTAGTCGGGGTTAATATCTTTTAAAATAAGCGTTTATGTCAGTTTAAAAATGATTCAATTCATAAAGCAAGACGGCAATTTTTTTAATTTTTGTGTATAAAAAGTTTATTTTGAAAGATATCTTTTAAAACCCTTTAATATCATTTTTTACCATTCTAGTCTTTAATGCACTTCGAATTTTTATTTCCTAAAACAGTGTTTTTTTAGAAGATTAAAAGTAGCTAAACTCAAAGTAGCAACTAGCATTTTTAATGCACTGTTTAAAGTCGATTAGCATGTTGTTAAGTTTATCAACCAGCATCTTTGGGGTGGTTAAAGACCATCCCATTAATGTAGAATAAGGTAAGGTCGCTCAACACTGCGCATGTGCAGAATGCTGACACGAAAGTATCATCTACTTTGGTTAACGCACTGCAACAATGCATTACCTTAACCTTAATTAACCACATGGTCTGAATCAGGCCTAACAGTTTGATGGTGATTTAATTTATGAAATACTGCAAAAGCCTTATACCTAAGTACACACACCTGATAATTTAAATGCATTTTAATAATAAACGTGTTCTACAGAGCCCTGTGAAGGACAAACAATATGTCGAATTCAATTTATTCAGTTAATAATCTGAAAATATTGAGTTAATACTTAAATGTAATAAAATAAACTATTGACATTAAAATATTGATTTAGTATTTCAATTTAAAATATTAATAATTAAAGTCAATTTTTATTTAGTGTTCATGTCCTTAACTGGAATCTGTAATAATTCACCTAAACACATTTAATTTGAATTTATTTAACTCATGTGTAAGTACAAGGCTGTTTAAAACAAAACATGCTAGTTGCCACTTCGAGGTAGATAAGATTTTTCCGTTACTGCATTCTACACATGCGCAGTAGAGAGCAACTTTACCTTAACATACATTAACCTCATAGTCTGAACCAGGCATAGCTATTTATTATCTGCCAGACACTTAAGTTAATCACTGTTTAGGATGTTAACTTATAATTCAAACGAATTAATTATTTAAGAGCGCATGTTGTGACATAATAATGGCCCGGGCACCTGCTTCAGATATGCAAAGAGGCGACCCACCTTAATCACAGACTAACAAAATTAACTAAGAAAATAATTGACAACAACCACAGAAATATTTATTTATTAAAATATAATACAAAATATAAGACATCTCTTTAATTTCTAAAAATCCCATCACCAAAAATATAATATCTAAAATATTTTATATAAAAAATACATAATTATAAATGCTATTTACATATAACATTATTAATAGTAAATTATAAACAAAACTTATTAGTAAAAAGTTTTAATTCATGTTAAAAAAAAAGGCGCCAAAATTGCTGATTGGTTCAAACGTAAAAGCATAATGAGCTTGTGAGTGACGTCACTAATGGCACTATTTTAATTGTTAACGTGATGCGGAAACAGTAGAATATAGGTAGTGAAGTGGTCGAGCCAATTTCAAGAGAGTGAACGAATACATGTTATGTGATCGATTAAGAGTGAGTTGGTTCTGATTTCCTTTCGCCGCATAAAATAAACCTCAGTTCCTTTGTTCTTTTATTTTTTTATTGCGATTTCATTTCAGACACAAAGACTCTGAATCTGATGAACCGTTTTCAATATTAGATCATAAATAAAAAAAAGACAAAAATAACAAAACGCAACACTGAAATAAGTAAATTTATCAATGGCGGATTGATACATTTTGATATGTCAATTTTTAAACACTAGAAATGACATGATGTGATGTTCATGAAGCGGGAAGATGGTGCAGATGGGTACTGTGACGTAATACGGCGTCTTCGCCATAGAAATGAACGCTACACGCCATGTTGAGTAACCCCTCAGTATTTCACACTTCTTGCTTCAAAACATCTTTGTGTGAATAATTGTTCATGCCATCACTTATCTTAAAAATTCTTTCATATGCAAATTTATCATTTACAACTAACTTTACAAAATAATTTCTTTTATTCATTTGGAAAAAGGAAATCAGTTCGGGCGGTTATAATACCAGAAAGAGAGCAATTACAAGCGGCAGAAAAGACAACTAATTTTGCATTGATTGTTTATGTGGCCATGTGCTATCTACGTATCGGTAAGCTCCGCAAACGTCCGTACGACGTAATAAACTACCGGCAAAGCAAGAATCGCAGTTAATCGAATTCCAGGACAGACTTTCACGGAAAAATCGGATTAATTGTAAGAAACTGCGGCGTTTTCTGTGTTATTTTAGCTGCGGCAGTAGCAGATAGATCCACCGTATGCAAATACGCAAAATAAAAACATGTGCAACGTAATGAGGGGCGTTGTAAACGACAGTGACCATTTTCTTGTGTGGGCGGAGCTTCTGTGAACAAAAACCCACCCACCCACGTGGCTGTTTTACTTTTTTGATTGACATTTCACAGCTGAAAATGGTCATTTATACAAAAGTATACGCTAAAGAGCGCATGGAGCTGCTTTGGTTCTCTTGTTATTGAAAGGGTGAACGGATTACATAAGCTCCGCCTCCTAATGGGTATTGGCTTAGACAAATGACTCGTTAAGCGTAAGCTCCACCCCGCCTCTGAATGGCCGAAAGCTCAACGTTAATTGGCTGAGAAAATCTCGTGACGCAAATAACTCATTTATTATGCACAGAAAATTCCATTCATAAGAAATTCGACGTTGTTTTACATTGATTTTTTTTTTTTAACTTTTGTGAAGCAAAATTTAAAAAATATATTGAATGTTGTTTATTTCAAACTAGAATAGTAAACGAATTAAAGTATTGACCTAACGTCATCTTTGAAAATTAACTTTTCATGGCAGTTTTTAAGATCAATTTTTGTAAATTGGTAAAATAGCCATAAAAACTTTTATTTTGAAACTGTTTTATTCAATCGTTTTACTCTTCTAGTTTTAAACAGATTTTTAATTTGTTTAATAATAATAATTTCATAATTAATTTTTATAATTAATTAGTTTTAATTAATTTTTATAATTAATTTATTAATAATTTCTTGTAATCAATTTTTATAATTAATTTTTGTAATCAATTTTTACAATTAATTTTTGTAATCAATTTTTACAATTAATTTTTGTAATCAATTTTTACAATTAATTTTTGTAATCAATTTTTACAATTAATTTTTGTAATCAATTTTTAAAATTAATTTTTGTAATCAATTTTTAAAATTAATTTTTGTAATCAATTTTTAAAATTAAATAATTTTCAAAATTTTTTATAATTAATTTTCATAATTATTTTTGTAATTTTTTTATAATCAATTAATATTTATAATTTTTTTTATAATTAACTCATTTATATTTTTTATAATTAATTAATATTTATAGATTTTGACATTTGTAATAATTAATATTTGTTAAAATTTGCTTTTAAAAAGTTTAGTTACCTCTAATCTTAAGTCGAAGTTTACAGTTACACCTTAATTCCCCCATCATGCAAAGCAGGGTTAATTTTGACATGTCCAACCTTTAGATACAAACTGTGCACAGGAGGCTACAATATTTGTTAGGAAATGGACTCGCGAGCCACCGATTGTACACCACTTGTATTTTATGCATTAAACAGCACCAGACAAAGCAGAAAAAGTTGAAAATCGGTAAGAAAATGGGTTATTTCTTACCTGCATCGCTGTGTGCGTTGCCGTTATGTTTGTGGCACTACTTCGAGATGGCGTCTTAAAGAAACACGAAACGAAATCGAGTTTTAAGTTACGAATAATTTCGAAGCCGCTTAAAAAAGTATCACCGATGACGAAGTGAGAGACGTGATTCCGAGTCTCGGTTTCGTCGATCGGACAGAACTTGCCGCAGATCCAATGGTATTAACGGAATCTTGGCTTCCGATTCGTTTAGGAATGGCTCCGATGCGTTTCAGTGGTGATGGTGTCGATGCCGTTGTACGTCGGATAGAAGCGGAACTCGGTTTTGACACTTTGTGAATCGGAGCAAATAGTCCGTACTTCATCGGACAGTTAAAATATCTGTGAAAACAAAAATACGAAACGATCAGATCGCAAAGATATGTCAACGGTGTAAAACGTTTGGAAAAACCGTTTTCCGTTGACCGCTCCATCGTTCTTTCCAGTCGCATTATCTAATTCGACTCCGGCCCATTCGCCTTCGGCGAAATCAGTCGAGCCAAGATAACGTAAAGTTCCGTTCTTGATTCCGCTCGCACTCGTCACTTGGACTCTTTCTCCGATGTTGAGATTTCTGGTGGCTTCGGTGCCGTAAAGTGAACTC
Source organism: Brachycybe producta (assembly GCA_036925085.1). Classification (NCBI taxonomy): domain Eukaryota; kingdom Metazoa; phylum Arthropoda; class Diplopoda; order Playtdesmida; family Andrognathidae; genus Brachycybe; species Brachycybe producta. The sequence continues at coordinate 818,579 of JAUPFP010000022.1, forward strand.
GGAGTGGAACTGCGGCTTGGAAGACGAGCCGATGAACCGGGACGAGGCGAAATGGATCTCACGCTTCCATTGGCTGTAAAAAGATAAACGGTTTACGAAATGTGATAATTGGAAGAAGAAGAAAATAACTACGAGGAAATACCCTTTATGGAAGATCCGTCATCCGAAGGAAGATCGAGGCCTTCGGCCTGCATCAAATGAGGAACCGGATAGAGAGTGAGTTTCGAGAGCCTCGAAAAGACTCCTCGCTTCGGCTCGCATTGAAAGTAACGGACTCCGGCCACGGATCCATCGTTTTTACCGATGGCATCGTCGAGCACGACACCGGCCCATTCGCCAGGAGCGAACTGAGTCTCTCCAATGTACTGAATATAACCAGGTTTCGTGCCTCCGACCCAAACACGGTTTCCAATGATGAAATCATCGGTATTCTCCGTAAGTACCCCACTTGGGCCTGTTTTTATTTATTTAATAATTATTATTTTTCAGACAACATTTTTTTTGTTTCATCGCGAGATCAGTTTGCAGTTGCTGCCACTAGATGGCGCTGAAGACATTGCTCGTGCCAAGACTGCTGCACGTGGACTGAGAGCTAGCTGTGTTGCGTCATCAAAACAACTTCAGTTGTTTGTTTTTGGCGCCACCTTGTGGCAGCATCTATAAACTAGGATGAGTAGTTTTGAACTCAAATGTCCAAATAAGGACAAGTCATAACTGGACTGTGACAAAAATGACGTCACATACATGATTTTATTCCCATTTTTTTTGTGTGTTTATCTTTAAAGATTCTGGTTTTGTTTTTAGTGAAATTAAATTTTATGGTTGAAACCAATGATTATAGTGGGCCACACGGGGGACCTTTAGAGACTCAAAAACATACCAAGTGATGCAAAAGTGCGCCACATGAGAAAGGGCACCAAAAAGTGACCCTTTCCGGCAAAAAACGCGCCAAAAAGTGGTCTTTTCCAACAAAAAAGCGCAGAAAGTTGTCCATTCCAACAAAAAAAGCGCTAAAGTGACCCTTTGCAACAAAAAACGCGCAAAAAAAGTAGCCCTTTACAACAAAAAAGTGCCAAAAAGTGGTCCTTTACAACAAAAAATGCGAAAATGTGGTCCTTTCAACAAAAAATGCGCCAAAAAGTGGCCCTTTCCAAGAAAAAAAGCGCGAAAAAGTAGCCCTTTACAACAAAAAACGCGCCAAATAGTGCCCTTTTCCAACAAAAAAGCGCCAAAAAGTGGCCCTTTACAACAAAAAAGCGCCAAAAAGTGGCCCTTTACAACAAAAAAACGTGAAAATGTGTTCCTTTCAACAAAAAAGCGTGAAAATATGGTCCTTTCAACAAAAAATGCGCCACAAAGTGGCCCTTTTCAACAAAAAAGCGCGAAAAAGTAGCCCTTTCCAACAAAAACGCGCCAAAAGTTTCAATGAAAACGAAAAAAGGCGCCAAAAGTTCTCGAAATTCCAATAAAAAAAAGTTTCAAAAGTTCCAATAAAAAGTAAACCATAAGGTCTTAAAGATCCCTCAAAAAAGTGTCCCAGTGACCCCCAATTAAGAGAGAAGATCCAGTAATCCTGATACTTACTGGATGAACTTGTTTTCTGAGTTATTCCTCCGGGTTTTGCAAAACTAGTCGTCGTCGGTTTCGTTAATTTGGACGGCGCCTTTAAATTGGACGGCTTATTATTACTCATTATTATTATTATGGATTAAATTATTAATCTCAGATTAAAAATGAAAATTTGTTTTCTCTCGCGATTCCACTTCCTTATTTTTGTTTTGTTTTTTTAAAGATGAAACGCGATTTCAATTCATATTTATAATGAAATCAAAAAAACAGATGTTGAAACGAAAAAAATTCATTAATGTTGACGATTTCTTTGTTTTTGATTTTGTCTTAATTTTTTAAGGGTGGGTTTAAACTAAGAGTATAAGTTTTAAAATTAAGTCTTCCACCCACGTAGAAAATACAAAACAAGGAAATCGGTTGGTTCACGTCTTATCCAATCCACTTTTTTCTCTTTTTTTTTGTTTTTCTAGTCAAGAGAAGAAGAAAATAAAAAATCAACAATAAGAAACTTGTTTTTAGATGGTTTTTTTTTGACAAGGTGGAAGGGGGGGGGGAGACATTTTGATTGAAATTCTAAAGGTGATTTTAAAGGTGTGTTAGAAACTAGAACGGTAGCTGAATCACTTACAGTAAGGTTGCTTTTAATTAGGGATGGGGGTACATTCGAATTCCGCGAATCTTGAAAAATATTCGAGATTCGAAAACTCGAATCTTCGCACTTTTTTTCGTCTTTTACGAATCTTTCGAATCCTAACCATAAAAAAACTTGTTAAAATCTTTGGTAAAATTAGTTTTAACTCCATTGACGTCCAATAGAAACGTTCACTAACACAAAACCCGGCGATTGTTGGCAATTTTGGTGGTCAGACCCGGATCACCAAATGGATCACCTTGTGGCCTTGACCCTGAGTGAAGCCACGCTTGTTTTTTATTATTAATAATTTAATATTTAATATTATTTCATTTATTTGTATCTTCTTAATGAAGGATGAATGAAGGATATGAAGGATTTGAGAACCTTTTGATTATTCTGTCTTTCAGGTCCAAAATATAAAAACAATCTTGAATATGTTTTAGAAACTAGAAGGGTTGCTAAATCACTTCAAGTGAGTTGGGCGCTCACATACTTAGAAGTAAAAACCCTCTTGTGTTCGGCAAAACACTTGAAATCACCTTTGGGGATATTCTTTCTTGTAAACAACTCAAGTGTGATTCATATATTGTTTTGGGTGTCAGCTAAAAAAAAAAACAGTTTTGTTTTTCTTGATTTCTTACAAAAAAGTTTGTTGTGACTTTTGGTATGATTCTTATAAAAGATGCTTGTGATATTATGAAAGTTTCTTGTATTTTTTTTTTTTGATCCTTACGTAAGTTTCTTGCGACTTTTATTGATTCTTATAAGAGTTTCTTGTAATTTTCATTGATTTTTGCAAAAGTTTCTAGTGCCTTTTCTTTATTCCTATAACATTTTCTTGCGACTTTTCTTGATTCTTATAAACGTTTCTTGTAATTTTCTTTGATTTTTACAATATTTTCTTGTGACTTTTCTTGATTCTTACAAAAGTTTCATGAGACTTTTATTGTTTCTTGCGACTTTTCTCGATTCTTATAAAAGTTTAACTTTCGTGTGCTGTTTCTTTCATTGTTTTCTGTAAAAAAAATAATTCTTGAGATTTTTCTTGTTTCTATAGATCGAATGTTTCTTGATTTCTTGAGTTTCTTGTGATGTTTCTCAAGTGCATAAAAACATTCATTAAACATTTAATCACACACACACACACTGAATCACTGAAATAACTTCAGCTCTATAAGTAGCATTTTCAATGACTCTATACTTTGCATTTGACCACCTAATACCTGATAATTTACAGAGCCCTGTGAAGGACACACAAAACAATAGGTCGAATTCAATTTATTCAGTTAATTAATCTGAAAATATAGAGTTAATTAACTTAAATATAAAATATATAAACTATTGACAAAGTATTGATTTAGTAATTTCAATTTAAAATATTAATAATTAAAGTCAATTTTTTATTTGGTTCATGTCCTTAACTGGGTTCCGTATAATTCACCTAAACACATTCAATTTGAATTCATTTAACTCATGTGTGTATATAAGGTATAAGTCACCACACGTACACTGAGCAAAACACACAATCCACACGTGCATCTCACGTGCCTTTTCGGGTTTGTATCCGCGTGACGTCACCCCCAACTCAACCGTGTGACGTCATACGGAGATCCAGGTATTTTGCAGGTCTACTTCACAAAATTGATGTAACTTGTTTGTTTGTGTGGGATAATAACCTTAACCTACCTAATATGGTGAAGAGCTAGTCTGTAATTTTTACATAACTAATCCTTAAATGGTTTTGCGTTTTCAAGATCATCTCTTTTAATGAGTTTTCTCTTATTAGAAATTGGTAAGATGCCAAATTGAGATGATTTTTCTTATTATTATTAAATAATATTTCGATCTAACCATATATAAACAATAGAGAAGAATGAAATTAATACAGGTGTGTGTTCATATCTGTGTAGGTGGATGTAGGGGGGGGGGGGGTGCCTCTTTCGAAGGTTAAAAGGGAATTGCCCAAAAAAAAAAACTATGGCCCACATAAAGAATTGCTTAAGTTTCCAGACCTAACTAACCGATTTTTACTCGTTAAATTATGACTGCCAAGAAATAAATGTAACCTAGTGACCCATAGACACACCCAACACACGGTGCTTTTTTTGTATTAGTTTTGTAACATTTTACTAATAGTTTGTGATTTTTTTTTGTTACTGGGCCAAAATACAAGTTAAATGTCAGCCAAAAAATCGCAAAAAAAAAAGGTGGCAAAAAAACAAATTGTGGCGTGATGTAAAATTATTGAAGGTGATAAACGGTGCAGAAGGTGTACAAACATGGCGTATTATTACTAATATCTTGTACTCACACATGAGTTAAAGGAATTCAAATTAAATGTGTTTAGGTGAATTATACGGAATCCAGTTAAGGACATGAACACCAAATAAAAATTGACTTCAATTATTAATATTTTTACAATTGAAATACTAAATCAATATTTTAATGTCAATAGTTTATAAACTCTTAATATTTTCAGATTATTAACTGAATAAATTGAATTCGACAACATATTGTTTGTTTGTTTGTCCTTCGCAGGGCTCTGTAGAACGGGTTTATGTTTTAAATGCATTTAAATTATCAGGTGTGTGTACTAGGTATAAGGTAAACTTTAAAACCACCTTTTAAATTTAGCGCCTCTAAAAGCCCTTTATTTGAGCTCATAGAGGCTAGCTGGGCAAATACGTGTATGACGTCATAAGAACACATTATTCGTGTGACGTCACGCGTAGGCACGTTATTAAAGCAGATAAATTGTTATGATCTTTCTGTTGATATCATTTTGCTTATCTTTAGTTTCAGTATTTTACTGATACAGTATATCAAAATTGTGTTGTATTTTTTTGATTTGTAATGTATTATTAACAAAATAGTTGTGAATTTGGGTTTTAAAAGGACGTGAATCAAGTGGCGGAAACAGGAAATTCTTTAGTTCGCGCCGTTTTTTTCTCCCGCTTATTTTTAACAAAATAAAAATATGTTAAATGCTTAATTATTTTTCAAAAATATTTCATGTACTTACCAGAATAAAAAAATTATCAAAACAAGAAATAAACACAAAACTAACGCGTTCTTAAAGAAAAGGTTAAAAAATAAAAATGTCTTTTTGGTCTTTACAAGTTGGGCCTTTATAGTTTCAGTAGTGTATCGCCGTCTAGCGGAATTTTTAATAATTAAATGCCAGATTTATTGCGAGCGCTGTAACCAATATAAATTTATAAAGGTAAAACAACTCCATGTTAGAAGAAAAATAACCGCCTGAAGAGAGTGAAGAATCGTCTGCTTTTTGAAGCTAGAAGCTTTTTGAAGCTCTTAAGTACAGTTTGCGCCCTCTATTGGCCACACTCAGTTTTGCCAAGAAATGCTCCATAGGAAAAGGCACTTAGTTGATCTTACCTTTGTATATGTTATCTTCATGCTAACTAATGATTCCATTAAAAAATTTATTTATAAAACAAAAACAAAAAAAACAATGATTATTTTCAATAAACATAACATAAATAAAACTTCCGTTAGTTCGAATTAAAAGATCTTCCAACCTGAAATAAACCAGAAAAAAAATGCAAAATAAAATACAAATATGGCGCATAAAGATTAACATGCGGCCCGCGAGCCAATTGAAAGTTGTAAGTTGAAATGACTATAAATATACCTGATTTGCCATCTGTTTCAGAATAGATTCTTGTTTTTTGAAGTTATTTTTTATTTCTTCTTCATATTCTTTTAAAGAATGTTTATTTTCTTGAATCCAACGCTTTAAAAAAAAACATTATTATTAATTTTCTTTAATTTATAAAATAAATAATAAAAACTCACTTGTTCTTCTTCCAGATCGATTTTCTTCCGGTTAATCATACCAAAGATTGTTTTTTGATTCTCATCCAATATTTCGAGCTGATTTTCTTTATCGATATTTTTGATTTCATAATTTGAAATAATTTCTAAAGCTGACAAAAAAAAATTCATTATTTTTCAATTCTGTAATTTAGAATTTAATATTCCTGTTTAAGATGGTTTTAAAGTTTCTGTTTTTCAGGTGCAAAATAAATAGAAATTTGAATATGTTTTAGAGACTAGAGATTGCACCATTTTCATGTTGATATTTTTCAAAATAAGCTTTTTCTGTGAAAAGTTTATTTTGAAAAATATCAACATGAAAAAACATTTAAGTGATTGAGATACCCTTCCAGTTTTTAAAACACTTTCAAGTTTCTCTTTAATTTTGCTTCTAAAATACCTGAATAATCAAAGAGTTCACAAATCTTAAATTACCTTTATGTTCAAATTTATGTTTTATTAATCGATTTATAACAATTTCATCTTTTTTATTAATTTGATGGTAGAGTTGATTTTTCCGACAAGTGGCGCCATCTGTTGCCTGTGAAAAAAAATACTTTTAAATTTCTTTTAAGTAAAAAGTTTTAAATTATGAAATTATTTGCATAAAAAGTACTTAAAAGTTATTTTTACCTTCAAAGGTGTACTATGAAGTGGTCCAAAAACTTTTCTTTCCATTTTTTTTAGGAAGCAAACAGAAAAAAGTTCGTTGCCATAGACTCGTATGTTAAAAGTTTTTAAAAGTTTGTTAAAAAGTTTTATAAAGTTTGTTTCTCTGATTAGAATTTAATTATCAAACTATTAAAACGAACAATAATGAATTAGACTAGACAATCAGCTGGGTTTTTTTTTCTCGCGATAAAAGCAATCCTCTTTAAAGTTCCCGGTATCTTAATATTTATATAAAAAAAAAAGCACCTGTTCCTACGTTTGTTGATTCCAGCCGTTACTATGGCGATGGCGTTCATTAAACATAGCTCCTCCCAATTTTTTTAACATGGCATTGTATTGTTAGAAAATAGTTTAGACATGACGTCATTTATTTGAAGTCGATATATGGTGCACTTATGACGTATTTAACCAAGCCGCCATATTTTATCAACCAGCCCTCGCATTTATTTATAAGCAAACCGAAATATTCAGTACATGCCTCAATTTTTAACTACAACTGGTTAAGATAATGTCTTTTCATTTCATGGAAACAGGTGCTTTACAATGCTGCGTGTGAACATATACAAAATTTCTCCATTTATTGTACGTTTTCCCCTAATTTAAATCAAACGTATTTTAGGCTTAAATTCAAGAGGAAAAGTTAGCTCCCCTCTACTTTCACTTGAAATCTCTGAGCAGGGTTCAGACATAAAAGAACATTATATTCTTGCGTAATCTTTAAAATCATTTTAATTTTTCCTCTTGAATTTAATCCTAAAATACTCATTTTAATAAAATGAGTTTAATATGAGTGAACCCTGCTTAGAGAGTTCAAGTTTAAGTACCAAGTTTCTTAATTGAATCCAGGCCGTCAATGTCCATTTAAAAAATGAATTATTGTAGAATATATACATGTTGATAAATTTTAGAAAATGCATATAATAAATATTAGTTACACGTATTTTTTTCAATTTGCAATATTTATTTAAAAAACAATAAAAAGTTTAAAATGTATTGGTATTTTAATTAAAGCTTATAGACTTATTGTGGACTAGACGCACTTAAAGCTGAATAAATTATTAATATTTCTACGTAGGTCTAAATATCTTTAAATCTCAGATTAAATAATACAATTATAGGGATTTTATGAGCCTTTTTTAAGGAAAAGCCTGACTGAACGACAAAATACAATGGCACATTGTGGGAGAGTATAATTTTAAGGGGGACGACACAGGGAGAGGAGTTTCGTACGGTATGGCAAAATGTTTTAAAATTTTTTTATTTGCGTTTTATTTGAAATCCAACGCAGAATTGAATTCTTGATATCCAGTAAAACGCGTAAGAAACGTAAAACGGCTTGCCTTACGTATACGTTCTGCTGTAAATTTCTGTGAATCTTAATGAATCTTTTATATGATTATCTACTAAGTCGTCCCCCTTGTTAGGAACCCTTAATGTACGCATGCGCAGTGAGAAGGCGGGCAATGCGGCGGCACATGGAGGCAATTTTGACGGCACCAGTCCGTCATTCCCGGTTGCGAGGCCCAGATTCCCACCGCGCCACACGTGCGCTCGTGAGTCGTTTTCTGTATAGTAGGAAAGCGTTCCGCTTTATCTTCGTGAAGCGGTGGTTGTTGTTGTTGTTTTGGTTGGTTATGTCGTTTTCTGACCACGTTCGGCCACCACGTGTTTTGCTGTCTTTTTGTAGTTACGTCGACCACCACTAGTGGCGCCACCGTCGTTAAAGGTCTATATCTTTTATTATTGTAAAAATAGTTAATTTTTTTACGACGGTTCGTTTTCTTTCTTGTTGTTTCTGATGGTTCGTCTTCTTTTCCGGGGTTGTGGTGGAACTGGTGTTGTTGTTGTTCGTTCTTTATTTCAATGTCTGCACAGGCTCTGAACTGTTCCTGTGGTCCACAGCCCACTTTTCCAGTTCCATCAGGACATTGACCCCAGTTGTTAGCTATATTGTTCACGTTGCCAATAATACAAAAAAAAACACAATTAGTCAAACATCAAAAGAAGACGCCAGAAATGTCAAAGTAGATCATTTCTTATTCTCTGTGTTTCAGATGAAGCAACACTAAGGAGAAATTGAAAATGTGTTAAAAACTAGAACGGGTAGCCTGAATCGCACTTAATAATACTATTATCATGTTCATATATTTCAAAATAAACTTTTCAGGAATAAAAAATAATAATAAACAATGTTTGCTTAAGAGGAGGGGTCTTAAGCAAACATTTTTTTTATTATTATTATTGTGTAAATGCAAGGTAGATGGCGCCTGCAACCTCCATAGGTAGCCAACTACATTCGCCGCCAATTAGTTGAAATCGAATGCACCCTTTTTTAGCTCGAAAAGCGTCCAAATCAACCTTAATTATCAGCACGTGACAAACTTACTCAGAACGTGTAGAAATAGCGATGTAGCGATGACGCAATTCAAATTCTGCCACGTGCAAAAAAGGATGGTGAGTCAAGAGTTGAAGAGGTGTCCGTGTATTTCTATAGTAGGAGGGCTAGTGGCGCCATCTAATGCTACACGTACAAAATAAATGATCTACTTGCAAGTCTTGCATTCTTAAAGTTGGGTAATTTTCAAACTGACATAAAAAAAAGCTTATTTTGAAAGATATCATCATGAAAACAAAGGGATTATGGTTACTATTCTAGTTTCTAAAACACTTTAAAATTACTCTTAATTTTGTTCCTAATAAGACAGAGTTTGAGGGGCATTCACATTTTAAAAGTCACCTTAAAGATGCGTTTACGAACAGCTGATTATTCTGTCTTTCAGAAGTGCAAAATGAAGCGAAACTAGAAAGTGTTTTATAAACTAGAAGGGTAAGTCAATCACTTAAGGGTATTTTCATGTTTTTCTTATTTTTCAACATAAACATTTTACAGGCAAAAATTAAAAAAATGTTGTTTTCTCAAAGTTGGGTCATTTTTAAAATGACATAAGTTTATTTTGAAAGATATCAACCTGAAACTACCTTTTAAGTGATTGAGCTACCCTTCTTGCTCTTCAGAAAAACAAAATAACCTGAGTTCGAAGGGCGTTTACACATTGTAAAACCACCTTAAATGTTCTATAAAAAAAGACCTCAGAAGGGCTATAGACCCACCCAAAAAAGCTTTGAAAGGTCATAAGATGAACAAAGTTGAAAACTCGACCCGTCTATAGCTCCCGAATTCTAACTGTGAAACCAGGTGTAAAAGATGGAGCTCTCACTAACCCGCTTTGTAAATCCACTGAAAGACGCAATGTTTACAAGCCAAATGTTGCGGTAATTGTAAGTTGACGTGAAACATTCCATTTCCGGAACCTTTTGGAACATGAAATTTCGTTCCAGATCCATCTTCTAACCAAAGGATGTGTCTTTTTATCAAAGAGAAAATATAAAATGCTTAAAAAGTTTGGAATGAGACTAGAATGTCCGTTTTTGACCTCCATTGCTCTTTAGAGGAAGGGGTAAAAAAAAGGATGTCTGTATGTCTGTATGACCGAGTTTGTAGGTCGAACAACTCAAGAACAGAATGAGATAAGGGCATGGAGTTTTTTTTTATTTGATTCAGTGGGTCAATATGATGCTCCTGACGTAAAATCAGAAAATTTTACCCAGGGGTTATTTTTTATGAATTTTTTAGAAACAAATTTTGAGTTTCGGTAATCTGGAAAGAAATTGAAATTTTAGAGCAATTTGATATATGAAATTTCAATTTTTTAAAAACGCAATTTTTAAAAAAAAAATCGTAATTGTAGCATTTGAAAGGGGGACTATTCCTATTATTTAGGAGGGGTGTTCCTTTCTATGTTCTGTTATTATTTTTATATTTTAAAATACATGTGACTTATTCTCATTTTAAACCATATTATTACAAATGAATAACGCATGCGCATCACATGAAACTATGTCATGTACGTGAGTACATACTGTACATGTGTGTTTATCGACATACACATGCGCGTACGTGTACACGGGGTTACGCATGCGTGCACATGTGTGTGCATACACATGCGTACACATGCGTGCATGTGTATACATTCATAAAAAATGTGGCGAACATTCGTCCAAAATGTGGCGAACATTCGTCCAAAATGTGGCAAACATTCGTCCAAAATGTGGCAAACATTCGTCCAAAATGTGGCAAACATTCGTCAAAAATGTGGCAAACATTCGTCAAAAATGTGGCAAACATTCGTCAAAAATGTGGCAAACATTCGTCAAAAATGTGGCAAACATTCGTCAAAAATGTGGCAAACATTCGTCAAAATGTGGCGAACATTCGTCAAAAATGTGGCGAACATTCGTCAAAATGTGGCGAACATTCGTCAAAAATGTGGCAAACATTCGTCCAAAATGTGGCAAACATTCGTCAAAAATGTGGCGAACATTCATTGTATGAGCATTATAAAGCAATGGGGGTCAATAGGGTTCCTTGAATCCCTTGTTTTAATTATACTTGTCGAGACAATCTTGGGTGACTTCCTTTTTTGAATTGGTCGTAGGACACACTCTGAATTCGAAGTGTCCATTGTGGTTGGCGGTCAGTTCCACGGAGGCTCGTATCAGTTGACCCTTCACGTAACTTCGAACGATGATTCCGTTTGCGTATTTGCCTCCCGCTTCGTGTGGTTTCGGATCGGAAGCATCAAAAGCATCGCCGCAGATTCCACATTTGCCTCCGTTGCGTTTCCATTGACGCTATTGTCATTGGCAAATATAAAAAGGGATATTCGAACGTAAAATGTTTTAAAAGATTTCTGATTTTATGCAAATTTAAATTTAAAAAAAATGTGCAAATCGTTTTTTAGAAATTGTAAATGGAAAGAAATCCTCAAAAATTTCAAAATAGGCAAGAGAACCGCAAAATAGGCAAGAAGATTGCATAATAGGCAAGAAAACTGTAAAACACGTAAGAAAATGGTAAAATAGGCAAGAAAATGGTAAAATAGGCAAGAAAATGGCTAAATATGGAAGAAGATGGCTAAATATGGAAGAAGATGGCTCAATATGGAAGAAAATGGCTAAATATGCAATAAAATGGCTAAATATGCAAGGAAATGGCTAAATATGCAAGGAAATTGCAAAATATGCAAGGAAATTGCAAAATGTACAATAAAATTGCGAAATATACAAGAAAATTGTTCATTTTATGCAAATAAAATATACAGTATGCCATATGTAGCAAAACCACAATTAATTGTCTGTGAAGCAATTAATTGCTGCAATCGATCAAAAATTACCAAATCATAACGATTTGGTTTAAAAATCCCTTTGTAAAATGTTTTACTGGCCAAAAACAGTTCGTTTTTTTTAAAGAAATAAGGGTAATTATGCAAATTTCCAAAGATTATGCAATTTGTGCATTTTTGTTTTGGAATTAAACTGACTATTATTGCACATATGACACATACATTATATTATGGAGTAATATTGTACCCAAAAGGGATTGGGGAACTGTCATTATGCATTTGATGCAAAATTTTGTTAAGACCTGGAACACACGCGTGAGCGGAATTCTACTGCGAAAAAGGAAAATAGGAAAAGAATATTCGCGTCTACACAAGGAACTATAATAAACCCAATAAAATAATTTCTCCAATGTGATGATGATGATGATGACGATGATGCAGGCTTATAAGTAGTTGCATTGTCTGAAAAATATCTTAAGTATGAATCCCATAAAACAATGCTGGAAATCCCTCGGAAGTGAATTCCATTGTTGAATAATCCCAGGAACAAATGACTAATAACTTGAAATCCATACATATAAAAAAATTAATACCTCTAGAAACACCACATTTTCAAAGAAAGGGTTTTATATTTTAGGGTCATTCCAATTCTTAAAAAAAAGTATAGGCTTTAACAATGAAAGTTGACAATAAAATCAAAAGTGCCGAAAAATCCAAAAAGTAGTCATGAAGTTTGGTTCACACAGGTGCAATAAGTTGATACAATTGGAATTTTTGATCATCAACAGTTAGTTGACACACTGTATGAGTAGAACACATGATTCTTAAGGGTGGGTCCAGAGTATACCAGGAACGAACATAAAGGGAGCAAAGGATAGAACCGAACCGTTTCTACTCGGTTTGGAACCAGTTCTTACCAGTTCGACCAATACTGGCGAACCGGTTCTACCAGTTCCAGTTATTGGCGAACCGGTTCTATCAGTTCCAGTAATTGGTGAACCGGTTCTATCAGTTCCAGTAATTAATGAACCTGCTCTACCGGTTTCGAACCAAAGGATGTTCGTGTTCGTGCCAAGAAGTAGTTTGAACGTTTTGGCGAACATTTCTACGAACATTTCTACGAACATCCAGTCGTTGGTGATTCTGACAGCAACCGAGGTTACAAGAGGAGGGTGGGGGCATGTTGCGAGCATGTTCTGTTCAAGTTTGAACACTCTGGCCCACAACAAACAGAGCAACGAACATATTCTGTTCTAGTATGGACCCATTCTTAGATGTTCTTTTTTTTTTTTTGCTAGTCTCCGATTGTCCTGTGTTGTTACTAACAACACAGGACATTCGGGTCAAAACATCTGGGGCCAGTTTGCCATTTTTTTTAGGCATTTTTCCTGCTAAAGTTGTTACTGCTCAATTGGGAAACATGTTAACAATTGAGCAGTAAAAACTTCAGAGGGGAGAAAAATGCCCAAAATGGCAAACGGACCCCAGATGTTTTGGCATTTACAACGTTTTGGAAATGCATGCTTCAGTTAATAATAGATTAGACATTTTACCGTGAATCCTCCACAGAACAGTTCCATGTCATTGTAATTAGGTGGATTCTGAAATCCATATCTCCACATTGAGGATCTTGAGGGTGGATCAGTGAGGCGTCCATGAGACAACACCTGCGATATCTAAGGACAACGAAATCATTAAATTATTAAAAACCCTTGCTATACATATATACCAGGCACAAATTCAAGAAGGGAAACTCATTAATTAAAATTTCAATTTGAACCCTCTGTGCAGGGATTCCATTTTTTCCATGTTGAAAGAAACCCTGTTTTGAGGATTCAAGTGCTAAATTTTTTTTTTTCTTTTCTTGATTTTAATTAAGCGTGAAGGCTGAGAGAGAGACACCTGTTCAATGATCAAAATTAATTACTAAAATACAGTTAGGTTACATTATTGACTTCTATCCATTTGCTGCTAACCTCAGTGACAGTGAGTGTGTCAGGTCAGTGTCATGCTATATAACTGACTACAGTTTCACACAACACGAACAGGAAACTATCATTTACTTATCTCATAAATATTATCGTATTTTGATATTTTAATGAAGGTTACATCTGCTGGGTAATACATTTCGTAATTATGAGTTATTATTTTAAAAAAAACAACAAATATAGCCATTGGGAGAGGGTCAGGGGTCAGAGAAGAGCTCCTGGGGCAGGAAAAGTGGTACCAGAAAAGTAATATGGAGAGTTAAAGAGTAGAAAATAGAAAATATGCACTAGAAAAAAAGAAAAGTTGCTGGGAAAGAAGAATTAGGGATGGAAAAGATTGCCAGGGGTAAGAATAGTGGAATATACACCAGAATAGAGATTGGGGGTCGGGAAAGAGGAATTGGGCACCAGTTAGGTTAAGAATATTGGAAAATAAATGTGTCGGAAGAGAGAGGCATGGGTATCGAAAGATGAATTGGGCCCAGGGAAGAGGACCACGGCAAGAAAAATAGATTGGAGGCAGAGAAGATGAGGGCAAGAAAGGAGGAATTTACTCCAGAGAAAAGATTCGGGCAGGGAAATAGGAATTGGGGATGGAGAAGAGGGCCAGGGCAACAAAAGAAGAACACATGTATATACTCCAAAAAAAAGAGATTAGGGCAGGGAAGAGGCTCTGGAGACATAAAAGAGTGCCAGAGGTGATAAATTAAATTGGAATATACATCAGAAATGATGAGACTGAGACAGGGAAAAGGAAGTTGGGGTCAGTGAAGTGCCCTACATAGGGGTTAGGGAGGTGGGGACGGAAACGAGGATCAAGGCAGCAAAAGTAGAATATATGATCCTGAAAAGGGATTAGAGGTATTAGGGGCATTGCATGGTGTTAGAGAAGAGAACCAGGGGCACCAAAATGGAGTAGGCCTACACAACAGAAAAAAAGGTCGTGGTTCAATACAGCTACCAAAGCTCAGAACAGCTACTTGGGTCACAAACAGCTACCAAAAAATATATATAGACCTTTGTTTCATCAATAGGGTCACTACAGCTACCTGGGCCATTAGTTACCAAATAATATAAGCCTTTTCCTCCTAACCTAATGAAACCTAACCTAATGGAACCAAACCGAACCAAACCTAATGAAACCTAACCTAACCGAACCTTAGCTAACCTAAAACTAACCTTAGCGACCCAGATAGCTGTAATGAGCCAAGTTATCTGTAGTGAGCCAGTCCCCAAAAAAAAATACTGGTCAGCAAAGGGGGGGAAATGGAAATTGTGATCGTATAAGAGAGCCGGCTAGGAGGGGACACAATGTTAAGAAACAAGCATTTAGAAATCGGGACGAACTTCAGTTGGCTCCGCCCTTTTTATGACGACTGGCAACTTCTAATTGGTTGGTTGTGTGGTTTCGACGTTGAAAAGGGCAGAGAATGTGACGTCAGACTACATAACCAACCAATTAGAAGTTGCCGGTCGTCATAAAAAGGGCGGAGCCAACTGAAGTTCGTCCCGATTTCTAAATGCCTTTCTTAAGAAGGATACGTGATAAAGAAGGAGGAGGGAGGCCACTTATTTTTTTGCGGTTTGTTTCCTAGTTTTCAGTAAAAGAGAGCCGTGAATATGAACACATTAATTTGATGTGATTTAATGGAATGTTTTGGATGGTTGAATTAAATTGCTCATCTTGTTGTGTGTGTGTTCACTCGTGAATAAAAAGAATCGATTTTTTTTTTCTTCTGTTCAGAGTGAATTAACTTTCTCTGGTGAGAGATCTTTTTCTTATTTTTTTTTAGACAGACAGACAGACAAGTTTTTTTTTTCGATCAGGGCCAATGGGTTTCAAGAAGAAAATCTTCTTAAAATATGCAAATTGTTAAAAGATTCTTGTAAGAAATTAAATTGGTTTTTTTGCATTGAATCAGTTTAAATTAATTTTGTGTTATTCATTTATTACAAGTATTATTAGTACTTCTTGAGAGTTAACTCTCGAGTAAAACTTGGTATAGTGTCATGTCTTATACCTTGTACTCACACATGAGCTAAAGGAATTCAATTTAAATGTGTTTAGGTGAATTATACGGAATCCAGTTAAGGACATATGAACCAAATAAAAATTGACTTTAATTATTAATATTTTTACAATTGAAATACTAAATCAATATTTTAATGTCAATAGTTTATCGGATTATATTTAAGTATTAACTCAATATTTTCAGGTTATTAACTGAATAAATTGAATTCGACGACATATTGTTTGTTTGTCCTTCACAGGGCTCTGTAGAACACGTTTATTTTTTAAATGCATTTAAATTAGCAGGTTTGTGTGCTACGTATTTGGTAGGAAACTTGACTAAAGTTGCGGAAATTGCAATGAAATGTTTATTTAAAATTATATATACTGTAAACATCAAAACAATCTCTAAGATAGTTTTAAACTGTAACCATCCCTGAAATTCTGGTTAAAAACTAGAAGGGTATCTGTGTCACTTAATAGTATTTTTATGTTGATATCTTTTAAAATTAACTCTTTTTTTATATCAGTTTGAAAATCACAATTGGTAAGTTTTTCTCCATAAAAAGTTTATTTTGAAGGATAACAAACATGAAATTACTATTAAGTGATTTAGTTACCTTTCTAGTTTCTAACACGTCTCAATTTCTCATTAATATTTCTCGTGAAAACTTTTCATAAAAAAAAAAGAATTTCATGTTGAGATCTTTCAAAATAAGCTTTTTCAATTAGTTTGAAAATGATTCAACTTGAAGAAGACGATATTTTCTTAAAGTTTTTGTCTATAAAAAGTTTATTTTGAAAGATATTAAACATTAAAAGAATATACTTAATTACTTGAGCTACCGGCCATTTTAGTTTCTAAAACGCTTTTAATTTGTTCTTAATTTTTCTCCTTAATGAGGAGACAAAATAATCAAGAAGAGAGTTCGAATGGCTTTTTGACATTATTCTTAAATTCTTTTAAGACGAAATAATAATTATTCTGATCTTTTTTATTTTTCGTGTTAATTTAAAATAAATTAAATTGACTGTCAATCTCAGAACACACAAAAAAAACTCTCAAGAAGAGTTGGATATAAAAACTGTCAAGAAACAAAAAAAAAAGTGAGTACTTACTAAGAAAATAAGAAGACATATTAAGATAGAAATCCAAGAATGATGTTCCATCTTACGTCTGGTTCCATTCAATGTCAGAATTTAATTAAGAAAACTTTTTGAAAACTTTTTTTTTTCCGCCTTTGAGAAGAAGAACTTTGTAATAAAATGGATTTCCAAGTGTAAATGAATAGAAAGAGTGTGATTTCAACGTCGTTTTATATTAGAACCAATTAAGAACACGTTTCTTTGGTTTGCCATGGAAATCTACCCAATCATGAAATGGCTCTTTCAGTTTGCAAATTACCAAGTAGACCAGTGGTTCTCAATACGTGGCCCCCTCTCAAGCACACAGGCAATTAGAAAACGGGACAAACAGAAGTTGGCTCCGTCCTTTTTATGACGAACGGCAACTTCTAATTAGTTGGTTATGTAGTCTGACGTCACATGCTCCGCCCAACGTCGAACCACACAACAAACCAATTAGAAGTTGCCGTTCGTTATAAAAAGGGCGGAGGCAACTTCTGTTCGTCCCGTTTTCTAATTGCCTGTCTCTCAAGCCCATCTAAATTCCAAGACATTATTAATCTTTTTTTCTAGAATTTAGTGGTTAAATCTATTTAGATCCGCATTTTAAAGAAAGGAAACTCAGCTTTTCAATTTAAGAAATCCTCAGAACAAGAGTTCAAAATTTTTCGCAAAATTTATTATTGATTATCCTTAAATAAGGTTTTGTTTATTTTTAAACCCTGCTAAGAGGGTTCAAGTGCCTAAAGATAATTCAAGAAAGAAACAAACAAGATTTTTGCATTTTGGAACCCTGCTCGGAGGGTTCAGGTGTATACTTAGGGAAAGAAATTTAGTTTTGAACTCTCGCAATGGAATTACAAGAATTTTTCCAAGTTGGAACCCTGCTCAGAGGGTTCAGGTGGTATACTTAGGGACAATTCAAGAAACAAATTTAGTTTTTAAACTCTCGCAACAGTTATAAGATTTTTCTCATGGTCTTGACCCTTGCTCTGAGGGTTACAGTGCTGCATGATTAAAACTAAGCTTTTGTACTAAATCTTTTGAAGCCTCAAAACAGGGTTTCATCACTGAAAACCCAGGCTATTTAATTGAGTAACGTTGTGAACAGAGTTTTTTTATGTTTGGAACCTGCGTATATTTGCAATAGAAAGCAACAATAAACCTACTTTTAACTTTATGATCTGAATCAGGCCTTAAATAGGTTGACCTTAGAAGTACTAAACTTGGAGCACACTACATCGGAACAGGACGAATCGGAATATTTTGATAACCAAGCATTGGATCGGATCGGAAATGCCACATTGGCGGGGCTCCATTTGAAATGTTTGTTATCAAAATATTTCCGATTCGTTCCTCTTATATCTTGTACACACACACACATGAGTTAAATGAGTTCAAATTAAATGTGTTTAGGTGAATTATACGGAATCCAGTTAAGGACATGAACCAAATTAAAAATTGACTTTAATTATTAATATTTTAAATTGAAATACTAAATCAATATTTTAATGTCAATAGTTTATATAATTATATTTAAGTATCAATCTCAATATTTTCAGATTATTAACTGAATAAATTGAAGTCAACGGCATATTGTTTGTTTGTCCTTCACGGGGCTCTGTAGAACACGTTTATTATTAAAATGCATTTAAATTATCGGGTGTGTGTACTAGGTAACAGGCAGTTAGAAATCGGGGAGAACTTCAGTTGGCTCCGCCCTTGTTATGACGACGGCAACTTCTAATTGGTTTGTTGTGTGGTTCGAAGTTGAAAAGGGCGGAGCATGTGACGTCAGACTACATAACCAACCAATTAGGAGTTGCCGGTCGTCATAACAAGGGCGGAGCCAACTGAAGTTCTCTCCGATTTCTAACTGCCTGTTACTAGGAATTAGGATCTCTCTGCCATAGGCCAACCGGCTGCTTGCAGAGTATTTTTTTTTGTAATTGTAATTGATCCGATCCGATGTAGTTTCCGATTTGCTATTAGTTTTGGTTTTGAAATTTGTATGGCTCGCGGGCCAACATATTAAGAACCACTGCATTTGGTGTAAAAGTACAATGAAGTTGATTGAAAAAGAAAAACAATACAAAAAAAAAAGCTGGAAGGTTTTTTGTTGTTGTTATTATTGTTCTGCGTTTTTGATTGTTGGCAGCTTAAAAAGCGTCAACTTTTTGTTAATTTTTTTGGGTAATTTTTATTTTTGATGAAGTTTACTGAACTGATTATATAAAAAAAAAACTATTTTCAAGGTAGAAAATGTAGTCTGAAAATATTTGTTATCTAGCTCTAATTAATTTCTGTGTTGTAATTAATAATTAATAACTGTGATTAATCGTCCAGTTGACCTTAAATAAATCATTAGAGAAAGAAAAACATTGTTTAATTTTGTTTATTTTTTAGCAACAAAATTGTGAGCTTCGTTAAATTTAATAATTAAAACAGATTTATGAGTTATTTTAATTATGAGATCTTATTCATCATATATCAGAGTTTCAAGTTTTTGTTTATAAATTTTTCAACTTTAGCTAGGGATGAACTGAGGCTAAAACAGCTCGTTCGATAAGCTTAGCTTAAGATACAGGCAATTAGAGAACGGGACAAACAGAAGTTGGCTCCGCTCTTTTTTAAGACGACCGGCAACTTCTAATTGGTTGGTTATGTAGTCTAGCGTCACTTGCTCCGCCCTTTTCAACGTCGAACCACACAATAAACCAATTAGAAGTTGCCGGTCGTCATAAAAAGGGCGGAGCCAACTTCTGTGTGTCCCGATTTCTAATTGCCTGTGCTTAAGATGGGGTTATGAACAGCTGATTTTCGAATTCAGATTAATTTCAGAATCTGAGCAAAATTAAGAGAAACTCAAGGGGAATTTAATTTTTTAATATCTTTCAAAATAAACTTTTTATACACAATGCTTAAAGTAATGTCATTTTCAGCATAATAAAAAGCTTATTTTAAAAGATATCATCAACATGGGAATATTCAACATGAAAATATGATTGAGTTTTACCCTTCTAGTTTCTAAAAGAAAAACATTCAAGTTTCTTTTCATTTTGCACCTGAAAAACAGACTAATGAAAAGTTTGAGATGCTTTTTACACTTTGACTGAAAGTAAGCAGAAAATAAGACTGAAATTGTTTTTTATTGCCAGACGCGGAATTTTATTTGATCAACCAATAGGAAGTCGTCTTTGAGTTGCGTCACTCCTTATGGCCTCTCCTCTTATTCTTTCTCACAGGCAGTTGTGCACAACACTCAGATTTCGATTGCCCCGCCCTTTTATGAGCGTCATTAATTTCTAATTGATTTGTTGACTTGGTCTGATGTCACATGCCCCGCCCCCTTTTTATGTGGGGACGGCAATTTCTAATTGGATGATATTTGGTCTGACGCTCATAAAAGGGCGGGGCGAACGAAAGTTTAGTGCTGGGCAGAACTGCCTGTTTCTTTCCCTTCTTCTGTTGAAATGTTTTCTGTTGTAAATTGTAATGTGTTAAAATCTCCTTGTGAATGCGAAGGGGAGCTACGGAGCCCTGTTGAGGACATGGCTTTTTTATCGCGTCTAGACATGATACTAATACCTAGTACACACCTGATAATTTAAATGCATTTAAATAATAAACGTGTTCTACAGAGCCCTGTGAAGGACAAACAAACAATATGTCGAATTCAATTTATTCAATTAATAATCTGAAAATATTGAGTTAATACTTAAATATAATTATATAAACTATTGACAAAATATTGATTTAGTATTTGAATTTAAAATATTAATAATTATTAAAGTAAATTTTTATTTGGTTCATGTCCTTAACTGGATTCCGTATAATTCACCTAAACACATTTAATTTGAATTCATTTAACGTATGTGTGTGCAAGGTATAAGTCGGGTCTCGATGAAAGGCGAACATTAGGGTAACTCTAAACCCCGAAACAGAATACATATTGAATTGAAGGAACACTATACTTTTTTATATCGGTGATTACTAATTAGATGGTGTTACGTTAAATTAAGCTTATTGCAGGGGGTCTGGGGGACATAGCCCCCAGAATGTAGAAAAAAAATCACATGATTTAATTTTAAAAAAATGGTTATGTTATTCCGCACCCATGTTAGGACAGTGTTCAACCAATTCTATATGCATTTTGTTTCAGGTTTTTGAGTTACCCCATAATATTCATCCTTGCATCGAGATAAAAAAAGAACAGGCAGTTAGAAATCGGGACGAACTTTAGTTGGCTCCGCCCTTTTTATGACGAAACGCAACTTCTAATTGGTTGGTTATGTAGGCTGACGTCACACAACAAACCAATTACAAGTTGCCGGTCGTCATAACAAGGGCGAAGCCAACTGAAGTTCTCCCCGATTTCTAACTGCCTGTAAAAAAAGATCTTATGTCCTCAACAGGGCTCCGTAGAAAGCATAAAAAAATTACAGCCTAAATTTTTTTTCTCTTTTCTGCATGTGTGATCCCCTTCCGTTAAAATGAAGCAGCAGCGGCCGCGGAAAACGAAAAGACAGACACGGAAGGGATGATGTTATCTTCTTGTACAGAGAGTGGAGAATATCTCGGTCGATATAATCTCATTGATCTTGATTCTGACTTGAAATCATGGTAGAGTGATCAACCAATAAGTTTCCATTCTCATTTCCATAAAGTTTTTACCTTTTTGTGGTTCGATGATTTTCGTTTTTACCCTCCTTGTAATCAAAATGTGTAATTTTGTTTTTTTTGTGGCTTTAACAAAAAAAAAACGTCCTTTTAATTTTAGCGTTTTTTTTTTCTCGTTGTTGTTAACTTTAAACTAAAAAAAAGTAAAAATCACCCATCGAACTTGAATTTTTTCCATTCTGAAATCAATTAAGCCAAAATAAAAAAATAAAAAAAAACTTCAAAATAAATGCAAAAAAAAAATATGCAAAGAAAATTGCTCATTTTATGCAAATGCAATTTATATTAGAAAAAAGCATAATTTCTAATTGGCCAAAACATTTTATTTTTTTGGTCAAAACTTTTTTAAATGCAAATACAAATTCAGAAATGTGCAAAATGTTTTTTATTAAGTAAATGATTTGGAAGAGACAGAATAAGCGCCCAAATTAAACAAACGCCAATCTGAATAAGCGCCCAAATTGAACAAACGCCAACCTGAATAAGCGCCCAAACTGAACAAACGCCAACCTGAATAAGCGCCCACACAAAACAAACGCTAACCCGAATAAGCGCCCAAATTGAACAAACGCCAACCTGAATAAGCGGTCAAACTGAACAAACGCCAACCTGAATAAGCGCCCAAACTGAACAAATGGCAACCTGAATAAGCGCCCAAATTGAACAAACGCCAACCTGAATAAGCGCCCAAACTGAACAAACGCCAACCTGAATAAGCTGCCAAACTGAAAAAGCACAAAAGTAGTAAAGAGGTTTTTGAACAGCGCTGAGTTCACGTCACCGCCAATATTTCTTTGATTTCGACGCCGTCGATTTCATTTTCCCGTTGGCTCCCACCTCTAGTGGGGGGAGAGTCGCACAATCACTCAATTGTCATAAACCGGAAATTATTGACAATTTTTTTGTTGCAAATTCTTTTCGTTTTCGAGAAAAAATATGGCCGAATCTCAGAAAGAAAGAAAAAAGGAATTTGAATAAAGTAGGTGTTAAGTTTAAAAATGCAACAACAACAACCATGAAATTCGATTTTATTCAGTCTGATCTTTTCTTTATTTTAAGAACAAAACATGTGAACTTTTTCAATTTCTTTTTTTTTCTTCATTTAAAACACTTTTTCTTAAAAATGGAAAAACGTCATCCAATACCCATTTTTTACTATGTTATACCTAGTACACACCTAATAATATAAATGCATTTAAATAATAAATGTGTTCTACAGAGCCCTGTGAAGGACAAACAAACAACATGTCAAATTCAATTTATTCAGTTAATAATCTGAAAATATTGAGTTAATTAACTTAAATGTAAAATATAGAAACTATTGAAAAAAATATCGATTTAGTCTTTCAATTTAAAATATTAATAATTAAAAGTCAATTTTTATTTGGTGTTTATGTCCTTAACTGGATTCCGTATAATTCACCTAAACACACATTTAATTTGAATTTATTTAACTCATGTGTGTGTACAAGGTATTTTTGTGTTTTATTTCATATTTAAATTTGATTTGAGGTTAATTTTGTAAAAGTTGTTTAAAAATGGCGCCACATCTACTGCTGATTTTCACAGTTGCCAAATGATCGGCTCTCGTTTGGCCGATATTCAGGATCCAGATCGGTTTTCTTAATTCGTAAGCCTCGACAACGTATCTGTATGCCGAGTTAACCTACGGAAAATAAAAAACAAACAAATGAAAGTGGTGAACGCAAATGAAAGACCAACAAATTGTCATATCTAGCTTATAACCTTGTAATAGTCACAAAAGCAAATTACAAATTTTTTAAGACATTTGTTGTAATTATACTTGCTATTGACTAGTATACAACATGAAATATGATAGTCATAAAACAGCACACAAAGAAGTGACATCATAACGTAGGACTGTCACAATTTTATGACTTTTTTTTCTTCCTGTTATTTGACGCCCTTGATATTTTCTCGATATCATAAAGAGAAAGTAGAGGTGGAACGAATCCTAAATTTTCTCGAATCCGAATCCTAAAAGGTTCTCGAATCCTTCATATAAGAATCCTCTATTATTCATTAAAAAGATACAAATAAATGAAATAATATTAAATATTAAATTATTAATAATAAAAAACACAGTGTGGCTTCACTCAGGGTCGCCCACAACGTGATCCATTGGTGATCCGGGTCCAACCACCGAAATTGCAACAATCACCGGTTTTTTTATTAGTGAAAACGCTTCTATTGGACGTCAATGGCGTTAAAACTAATTTTACCAAAGATTTTAAGAGTTTTTTTAAGATTAGGATTCGAAAGACGAAAAAAGTGCGAAGATTCGAGTTTTCGAATCTCGAATATTTTTCAAGATTCGCGGGATTCGAAGATTCGAAAGACGAAAAAAAGCGCGAAGATTCGAGTTTTCGAATCTCGAATATTTTTCAAGATTTGCGGGATTCGAAGATTCGAAAGACGAAAAAAAGCGCGAAGATTCGAGTTTTCGAATCTCGAATATTTTTCAAGATCCGCGGGATTCGAAGATTCGAAAGACGAAAAAAAGCGCGAAGATTCGAGTTTTCGAATCTCGAATATTTTTCAAGATTCGCGGGATTCGAAGATTCGAAAGACGAAAAAAAGCGCGAAGATTCGAGTTTTCGAATCTCGAATATTTTTCAAGATTCGCGGGATTCGAAGATTCGAAAGACGAAAAAAAGCGCGAAGATTCGAGTTTTCGAATCTCGAATATTTTTCAAGATTCGCGGGATTCGAAGATTCGAAAGACGAAAAAAAGCGCGAAGATTCGAGTTTTCGAATCTCGAATATTTTTCAAGATTCGCGGGATTCGAAGATTCGAAAGACGAAAAAAAGCGCGAAGATTCGCGTTTTCGAATCTCGAATATTTTTCAAGATTCGCGGGATTCGAATGGCCCATCCCTAAAAAAGAGTAAAGTTTACATGTAACGACGTTCCCAAAACGAGAAGACCATCACTTTGAGGTAATTCTTGGCGAACTTCATTGACTGTCGCTAACGGAACGGCATCTCCGAAGAAAACTATTTTAGGTTTCAGAATCCCATTGCAATTATCGCAAACCGGAGTTTGAAAACGTTCGACAAACTCCTAGAAAAAGCACAAAAAGAAAGGTTCAACTATTCAAGTCTAAAGCAAAAATATCGTTTCGATCTTTTTTCTTTCCGTATCGTATTTACAGTTGGGAGATCGACGTCTCCATCGGGTCTTTGTTCGATACGATCCATCTCGAATCGAATCGGTTCGTTTTGAGCCGCTATTTTGCTCTGTAACGCTTTCCTACATATCAGGTTGCCGCAGTTCATACAAACAACTTCGTAGCTAGATCCGTGAAGCTCCAAAACTTTACGAGAACCGGCTTTATGATGGAGATGATCTACGTTTTGCGTAACGATTAACCCGATTTTCCCCTTTTCTTCCAAATGTTTCAGGTATCGATGAGTGACGTTCGGCTCGAAAGACGAGAAACGATTCCAAGCGACATAGTTCCGAGCCCAGTATCTTTGCCTCGCTTCTTCGCTCGCCATGAAAGTTTGATGCATCATTGGACGATAGTTCTTTCGAGCAATGAGTCCGGTGAGTTCGGAACGATAATCGGGAATTCCACTTTCTGTTGAGATTCCGGCTCCACTTATAACGAGTAAACGCCATGAATTTTCAATAAAAGTGCTTAATTCTTGTAATTCGAAATTCTGAAATATTAAGTTATTTGATAATATCATATTAGTTCCGGCAACTTTTTTTATTTTCTTCTATTTTATCGATATTTCTAATCATTTTTTTTTTTTACTTTTTTTTTTCTTCTCCCATTTTATCAATATTTCTCAAACAATTTTAAATATTTTCTGCAATTTTATTAATATTTCCCGCAATTTTATCAATATTTCCTCAAAAGTTTTAAATATTTTCTGCTATTTTCTCAATATTTCCCATCAATTGTAAATATTTTCTGCTAGTTCATTAATATTTCGAGACAATGTAAAATATTTTCTGCAATTTTATTAATATTTCCCGCAATTTTATCAATATTTCCCGCAATTTTATCAATATTTCCCGCAATTTTATCAATATTGCCCCAAAAGTTTTAAATATTTTCTGCTATTTTTTTAATATTTCCCATCAATTTTAAATATTTTCTGCAATTTTATCAATATTTCCCGCAATTTTATCAATATTTCCCGCAATTTTATCAATATTTCCCGCAATTTTATCAATATTTTCCGCAATTTTATCAATATTTCCCCAAAAGTTTTAAATATTTTCTGCTATTTTTTCAATATTTCCCATCAATTTTAAATATTTTCTGCAATTTTATTAATATTTCCCGCAATTTTATCAATATTTCCCGCAATTTTATCAATATTGCCCCCAAAAGTTTTAAATATTTTCTGCTATTTTTTCAATATTTCCCATCAATTTTAAATATTTTCTGCTATTTTTTCAATATTTCCCGCAATTTTATCAATATTTCCCGCAATTTTATCAATATTTCCCGCAATTTTATCAATATTTCCCGCAATTTTATCAATATTGCCCCAAAAGTTTTAAATATTTTCTGCTATTTTTTCAATATTTCCCATCAATTTTAAATATTTTCTGCTATTTTTTCAATATTTCCCGCAATTTTATCAATATTTCCCGCAATTTTTTCAATATTTCCCGCAATTTTATCAATATTTCCCGCAATTTTATCAATATTTCCCGCAATTTTATCAATATTTCCCGCAATTTTATCAATATTTTCCGCAATTTTATCAATATTTCCCGCAATTTTATCAATATTTCCCGCAATTTTATCAATATTTCCCCAAAAGTTTTAAATATTTTCTGCTATTTTTTCAATATTTCCCATCAATTTTAAATATTTTCTGCAATTTTATTAATATTTCCCGCAATTTTATCAATATTTCCCGCAATTTTTCAAAATTTCCCACCAATTTCCCTCCGATAGGAGGCTATGACTTGTGAGTGGACGGCCTCCAATAATAAATCAATTGAAAACATGACGTCACTGCACATGTAATCTAAGCTCATGTGTTTACGCCGTGACGTCATTAACCCTTTTCTTCCCATCAAAGTTAGTATAGACCAAGGATACTAGATAACTTGGTACCTTCACTACCTTGGTATATACCTACCGTATGTGGTCGATATTGAGGGACAAGTGATAAATTAGCAATAGATGACAATTTTCTATTGCAAACTTGTCGTAATGATAAATTTATCGCAGATTTTATACAATTCATTACTTAAAAATCAGTTGAATCCCACAAAGCACATTGAAATGTAAAATCTAAAAAAATTACTCCTGGTGGGCATGAGATTATCTTATTGAAGTGACGTTTTGATGCCTACGGGATGAACTATATTACTTTTATATTCTCTAAATCCAATGGTGATACGCGCCATTGTACGACACCTACATGTTGTTGAAACTTAACTTCAGATAAATAAGTAGTCGCGTTGAGGGCGCGTGAAATGACGTCATTATGTCTCATAAATGGGATTATGGGAGGTTAGGTAGACTTCCGCTTATAATGGGCGGTGTTTTGTGAAAATTGGTTGTGAGTAGTTAAAAACACAGGCAGTTAGAAATAGGTCAAAATTTCAGTTGGCTCCGCCCTTGTTATGACGACTGGCAACTTTTAATTGGCTTGCTATGTAGTCTGACGTTGAAAAGGGCGGAGAAAGTGACGTCAGATTTTATAACCAGCCAATTAGAAGTTGCGAGTCGTCATAACAAGGGCGGAGCCAACTGAAGTTTTGACCTATTTCTAACTGCCCGTGTTAAAAACGCTGTGAAGGTTTGGTTTTTAAAGTTTATCAATTTTGTTGTTGTTTTCAGTTTGTTTTTGTCATTTTTCAGTAAAAATTCTTTATATTATCGTATTAATTCTTAGTCCGTACGTATTCTGAAATGGTTTTCCATTGATTTATTCAGTTTTAATTGAAGAATAGAGGAAGAAAACGACGAAAATGTACGGTCAACTTGAACCCGATTTTTCATCCGTTTTGAGTCTCATACATCACCTAAATGCGGATGAATTGAAGAGATTACTAAACGAGGAAGAAAGATGCAATGAATTCATTAAAGATGCACAACAAGTAACCTCTGAAAATTGTCATTTTTTGAGTTTTTAATTCGTTTAATCCTGTTATTTTACAATTGTTTCTTGTAGGTTCGAAGCGTTGAGATTGAAAAGGAAATGTTAATGGCAAGTAACAAAAGTTTAGCCGAGTTTAACCTTTCCAGAGAACCCAGATTGAGTCAGGCGAAGTCGCAGTTAGCCGAAACGTACGAGAAAGCTGTTTCCGTCTTCAGTGAAGCTGAAGTCAAGAAGAAGGAGCTCGGTTTGAACAACGTTTTGCTTCCTTTACGCGCGTGTAGGCTTTTTGTTTTAAGTCATTGTTTCGTTTACAGAGGATGCATCGAAACAGAACTCTTTGGATACTACTTTAGCTATCTTACAGACGGCAGCGGCACAGAGCGAAGAGGAGTCCGAAGTAATTCGTTAGATTAAATATTTAATTTTTGAATCTTTTCTAAAAAAAAAAAAGATGAAGATTTTGAAGCAACTTATGAGAGAATTTCATATTTGCTTCAGGCTAGAACCAGTACACATTACAGAGAAACTAGGAAGCGTTTTAGAAAGCTCAATTAATTATGGGTGTTTTTGTGTTGATATCTTTCAAAATAAACTTTTATAAACAATAAATTAAAAAATATTATTTGCTTAAAATTGGGTTATTTTCAAACTGGTTTAAAAAGTCTACTTTAAGTGGTTGAGCTACCCTTCTAGTTTCTAAAACACTTTTGAGTTTCTTTTAATTTTGCTTCCAAATGATGATGAAATGAAGTTCTATTGTTTTTCTTGAAACAATTTTGATTTTTTTCTGACCGTTTTTTTGTTTGTCATTTCAGAACATAGCAGAGAAGTTTCTAGATGGTGGACTAGACGTTGAAACGTTTCTTGACGAATTTCAGAGTAAGCGGAAGGTTGCGCATCTACGGAGGATCAAAGTGGACAAGATGACGGAACTTTTGAACACTTCGAATCGTGCGGCTGTGACTCCGACTGCAAACAACTCTAACTGGGGATACGGTGGCGGCGGCGGCGGTGGAATAGGAATTTACGGTAATCAACAACAACAACAGATGCCTATGATGAGAATGCCACCTGGATCCAACTATGGACATCGGATGTAGATACATGAACGGTTTTTTTTTAGTATAACTGCTCTTATGTATTATCGTTTAATTCCTTTTTCATTATAATATATTTGAGTTTGTGAAGTTTTCGAAGTATAAGCGAAGGCTCTACTATTTGAAGGCGTGTTTGTTAAGGTGTGTGGCCAATAGATTTTTATTAGAATTAATTACAAATGATGAAACTAGATGGAGTTACGTCAATTCAGGTGGCCACGCCTTTAGACGTCTTGGGACGTGGCTGAGTTCAAGAAGCGAATTTACCAGTACAAGTATGTAGTTTTTTAAAAGCATTTTTTTTTTAAAAACAAAACGCAATGTCTTTTCGAAACGTGATGATTAAATTAAGCGAGTGAACCCTTTTTTGTGATGTTCTGTTCGGAAATAATTATCTAATAACAGTTTTAAAACGTTGATAACAGCAAAAACCAAAAATCAGCATTTTAAAACTCGTGAAACGATTCTTTCCGAACATGATTGTCACAAAAATGGGTTCCCTCGCTTTTATTCATCAAGTTTCGAAAAGACGAAAGGTTTTAATAAATAATGCTTTTAAAAAAACGTACATACTGGTACCAGTAAATTTGCTCCTTGAACTGTTTTTCACTGTACAAGTCAATGGGCGTGGCCGCCTGAGGAGCACGATTTAGAACTTTAAGAACCTATAAGACACTCCATGGAGCCGTGCACGCAGTGGAGTGTGTACGCTTTGTGAGGACCCTGTCCTCATGACTTAACAACACTGCCGTGACGTCATACATTTGACGTCATTGCACCTGTTCTCTCTCTTCTCTTTCGCCCCTTCTTCTTAGAAAAGAGAAAGAATGTTTCGTGCATGCTGTTGCTAGGCAACGAAGCAAGACGACTGCATGTGTGATCAGAGGAGCCTGGGAAATGCAACCAGCCTCCATAATTCTGTCATCACTCTGTCTGTTTTCTATTTTCTTTCTAATAAAAGTTCTAAAGATGTATTACACTTTTGACAGCAAAAGTCTAATCTTACTCACACTTTCGATACTTTTAATGTTCTTTTAATGATTATTGCATAGCTCAACATTGGCACATTAATCCTGTGAAATGGCCCAATGTTGAGCATAGCAATAAAGTGATTTTGACATGTTCCCCGGAGTGCCCATAGAGTTACATGGTGACCCGGGAGGTTGTGTTCATTTACATATTGTCAAATGATTGGTCAACGAATATCACATGATCAGGATTGCATGTGTATATAAGTTGAGCATTCATGAATTGTAAGAGTGGTTGTTCTTGTTTCTGATGTGTGGCCGGTGGCTATGCCTAGCCACCTGGCTAGAGTTCTGTTTTGATTATGTGTGGCCGGAGGCTATGCCCGACTAGCCACTAGAGGTCATAGAATGTTACTGTTGAGAGAAGAGGCTGATTCCGGAACCAGGATAACTAGGACCTGCTGAGAGTCAAGAGCCTGCTGCCTCTACAACCGCATCGAGCCGAGGACGGACCTGATGACGTAACTAATGATGGGCCAAGAAGACAGACAAAGGAGGACAACGCAGTAATCGATTCGAACCACAATAATACTCTGATCGATCACTTATGTTTGTAACTATAATTGTATTGCTGAGAACATGACAAGAGCTATTAATAAATGGTAATAAACGTCTATGGGTTTATTTCCTTAATGCTGTCATGTCCAATCAATAATAGAAACGGAACAGGAAGGGTAATTTGCAGTGGCTGCGCTGAAAAGAAGAGTCGACAGCCGGTTCTCCGTCCCCTGTATGCGCAAGTAGTGTCTGTAGTGTAAGGAACACTACCAGTAAGGGGGCCTCTCTTGTGCTATTTAGAAGGAATAGTCGTCTGCTAAAGCCGTCTGCTCAAACGATAGCAGACGAATCTCTGGCAGCGTGAACGGTAGCGAGAGGGGAAAGCTTACACTTGGTGGAGGTGCGTTGGTATGCAAATTACCCAGAATTTGAGAGTTGTTTGATTGGTTTTCGTGTACATTTTTAACGCGAAATTTGAAAATTTGGCTAACGGTTAAAAGTCCGCGAAATTTGAATTTTGAATTAGTTTAAAGATGCAACGATGCGTGAAAACGAGTCTTATGTTAATGTTCTGAGTTTGAAAAAAAAGTTTTGATGACAGCTGCGTCTATATCACCAGCTGTTCGCGATTTTAAAATTTTTCATCTAAAAGTCAACGTTTGAATACGAGTGTGCAACTGAACTGTGTGTGAACTGTGATTGAATAATCATCTGGAACTGTGTTTTGAACTGTGTTACGATGAATTCCGACTACGAAGATGCAAACGATGGGCCACAAGCTGGAACTGCAGAAAGAACTGATGAACCCACAGGACAACAACTGACAGAAATGACACAGATGGTTCAACCTGGTGTGGTGAGTCACGAAAATTTTAGTATGCATGGCGCTTTAAATATGGAACGAGAGGTCTCCGCTATGGGTCTCTTGATGCTGAAATACACGCCGGAACAGCGAGCCTTTTTATTCGAGAACCTGACAAATTATTTTGGGCCTGCACGTCACTCGTCACCTAGAGCTGGTACGCCAATGGCAGCAGAAGCAAGCTTAGGACCTCCACATTTAGAACCAGAGCCCACTACTGCAACCCAAAGGCATGCCCATAGAGTTAATGAACAAAACGTAGCTCCCTCACCCTTGAACGAACCTGAATGGACCCGCGCTCCTCCTTGTGATCGACAATGGAGACAGACTGGTGCGTGGCACCCTCTTCAAGGCTTTAAAAGATTTAATGGGTTAGAAGACATTCACGAATATCTAGAGAATTTCGAAGCTAAAGCGCGTCTACACCGATGGTCTGACAATGAGCGATGTAGCTATTTCTCCTCATGTCTTGATGGCTACGCTTTGCGATTTTTGAGTTCGTTGATGGAAACACAGCCGATTACAACATGGGTTGAAATGAGAACACACATTGTCAAGAAATTCGGAAGAGCCAACCACGGAAGACAATGGATGAAGCAACTCCAGAGCTTGGTCCAACGTGATGATGAGCCCTTCTATCAGTTTGCATATAAGTGTATGGAACTTTGCGATAGAATTACTCCAAATGGAGGAGATGAATTACGAATATCTCAACTGAGTAGAGGTATGCGCAAGGAGATCTCTGCAAAACTTTGTGGATTACCCCCGATGACAGCTGAAGAGTACATGGAGCGAGCACATTGGATGGAGCAAGATTTGATTGCTATGGGTCAACTGGCTATAAAGAGCCGAAATACTCAAAAAAATCAACAGTCCAACCAACCGCAGCAACAGACTCCACAAACTCGAGGAACGCAACCTCAGACGAATACAAATCAGCAAACGGGAGGACAACAACCGCAAATGCAGCAGAGCAGGCAGAAGAAACATACGAAGAATTATGGTCAGGAACCACAGCAGCAGCAGTCGAATCAGCAAACGCAACCGCAGCGTCAGCAGCAGCAGCAGTGGCAGAACCAAGGAAACAGAGGAAGAAATTACGGGCAAGATAGGAATTTTCAAGGACCGGATATGCGACAGTGTTTCAACTGCCAAAAGACTGGACACCTGATCAAAAATTGCCCTGAGCGTCAGAACGGACCTCCTAATTCTGCAGTTAGGCATATTATGGAGACTTGGAAACAACAGCAGGAAGTCGAGAAGGCAGCCGCAATCGCCGCGACTAGTGCCATTACCGCCCCACCTACTGTCCGCCACCTGACCCAAGAAGAAATGAAGTATGCGAATCTACATGGAGTTAGGATCCTAGTCCCAACTCTTTCTATTGTCCCAAGTACTACTGAGAAGCACCTGTTAAACTAAAACAGGCGGAGGACGAACCGAGTGTCGGACCGCCTGTATCTGAACCCTTAACCTCGGAAAGAATGTTGGTAAAGAATGTCAAGCCCGGAAAAGCAACCGTGAGAGTACTGCAGGATGAGAGAATTGAGCACCTGCAGATGATGGAGTTAAGTAGAGAAAGGATGAAAGGAAGTGGCCAATGGAAGCGCCCTTCATCATCGGATGTCCAGCAGATTAGCGGATCCACCTCGAACAACCCAAGAGGCACGAGAGATAGTGAATCGGCGACGGTAGCCAGAATAGCTCGTCCCCCGACACAGCCCATGACCTCGACTTTGATTGATGCGGTCCAGAAGCTTACGGAGGTATTGAATTCATTCCCAACGAGAGAAACGGTGACAGAACAGTGTGATCAGAGAGATACTGTTGGAGGACATGATGTAGATGCAATTGAGAAGCAAGAGATTGTGATGACAATAACGGAACCAACGGAAATTCAGTCAAGAATTCCTGAGTTTGGCCCTCCGAGAATTTTCGTTACAATGAATGGAGTAGCTGTAGAAATGATGGTTGATTCAGGAGCTGACATAAGCATACTAAGCGAAAAAGTTGCTAAAATGATTGGCCTAAAAATTGACCCGGCTCCAGCTGAAGAAGCAGTAAATGCAGTTGGTGGATCGAGAATCCGAATTGTTGGATCAGCAGAGGTCAATGTACGACTCTATAAGAAGCTGGCAACGACGCGGATTATGATTATTGATGGACAATTCGAGGCTTTGTTAGGAAACGACCTCGGAGCTGCGTTCCGATTGATAATTGACATGGAAAAGCGAGCGATCTACTTCAAAGAGGATATGATGGAGGGAGGAACTTCTGGAATTGTTGAGAGTACCGACCCCATATATACCTACGTTCCGATTGAAGATGCAGTACCTGAAGCGCCAAGGATTTACAAGAGAGTAGAGGGAGATGGAAAGATCAACTCATCTAGGAGACAATCCGATTATGGTTCGATGATCATACCCACCACCCCGACTGTAGATGGAAACCCTTTGACGCTGCGCTTGATTAGAAGAATTCGTCTTGATCCCTGGGAGGAACAAATTGTTCAAGTTCGATGCGATGACTGCCCTAAGAAAGGAGAAATGGTCTTGATCAATGTAAACCCAGAGGTTTGGGAGAAAAAAGGAATCATGACTGCACCCGGAATAATGGAGATCGATGATCGTAGAAAGATGAAGGTACTGGTGCGCAATACCACTTCAAGGACTCTGACGCTTGGTGCCCATCAAGGAGTTGGCACTGCAGAAGTACTTGACACGGCCCTTCACGTGACCAATGAAGAGACTTTGAATAGTAATCTACCTCAAGGATCAACGATCGAGGCGGAGTCCACAGTTCAAAGAGTACATGAAAATGGTGAATGTTATGGAGATCTACACCCAGTCCATAAAGGATCGGTAGACGGGAAGAAGACCATCAGAGGGACCATGAGTAATGGAGATCGTAGTGAAAGTGGAGACCTGACTGGAATAAAAGGCCCAATCCATAAAGGAATGGTAGACGGGGAAAAGTCCAGCAGAGGTACCGCAAGTAATGAATATAAAGATGTAAATGGAGACCTGACTGGAATAAAAGGCCCAATCCATAAAGGAATGGTAGACGGGGAAAAGTCCAGCAGAGGCACCATGAGAACTGAAGAAGGATTCGAGGATTGTCTAAATCTAGGACCTAACCTAAATGCTGAGCAAAGGAAGGCTATGAAAGATTTACTCCTTGAATTTCGAGAATCGTTTGCTTTTGATCTGAATGAGTTGGGAGAAACCAACCTGACGGAGCATGCGATTGATACTGGTGATGCACGTCCAGTAAGGCAGCCATTGCGACGCACAGCGCCCGAAGCACGCGAAATCATGAGAAATGAGATAAGAGAAATGTTAGATGCTGGAGTTATCAGACCTTCAAAAAGCCCTTACGCAAGTCCTGTCGTAATTGTGCGGAAGAAAGATGGAAGACACCGTTTTTGTGTTGATTATCGGAAATTGAACGCCGATACGAAGATGGATACGTATCCGCTACCTCGTATAGATGATGCGTTGGACTCACTTGCGAACAGCAGATATTTTGCCACATTGGATTTAGCGAGTGGTTATTGGCAGATTCGAGTTAAAGAAGAGGATATCGAGAAAACAGCGTTTATAAGTCCGTGTGGACTTTACGAATTCAAGAAGATGCCTTTTGGTCTTTGCAACGCACCCGCAACAATGCAACGCGCATTGGACGTTTTACTTGCTGACCAAAAGTGGGAAACTTGCCTCGTCTACTTGGACGACATCGTTATATTCGGACGAACTTTTGAAAGTTTGATGGAAAGGCTGCGAACAATTCTGGAACTGTTACGGAAGGCGAACTTGTCGTTACAACCGAAGAAATGTTTCTTCGGGTACAACAAGGTGTCATACCTGGGACACATCATTAGTGAAGATGGAGTCGCACCCGAGGAAGACAAAGTCATTGCCGTTAGAGATTTCCCACAGCCAAAGAATGTTACAGCTGTAAGAAGTTTTCTTGGATTGGCAGGATATTACCGGCGTTTTATAAAGGACTTCGCCCACGCCGCTAAACCTTTGACCGAGCTAACCAAGAAGGAAAATGAGTTTAAATGGACTGACGAAACGGATCGAGCTTTTAAGCGAATTAAAGCCCTTCTGATCGAAGCGCCAGTTATGGTTATGTACGACCCGACAGCCGAAATATCGCTCCATACGGATGCAAGCGATCATGGATTGGGAGTTGTATTGTACCAGCAAAAGAAAGATGATGTTAAAAGAGTTTTGGCTTTCGCCAGTAGAACGTTACAAGATGCTGAAACACGGTATACAACGACGGAAAAAGAGTGCCTCGCTGTCATCTTTGGGATCACAAAATTCAGGCCTTATCTGTTCAACCGCGATTTCACAGTTGTCACTGACCACAGTTCCCTATGCTACTTGAGAAAAGCACCACGCTTACAAGGAAGATTAGGAAGATGGCAGTTATTGTTGGAAGAGTATCGTTACAAAGTTGAGTACAAGAAAGGAATTACTCATGTGGATGCGGATAGTTTGTCACGAAATCCAGTGGACACGCCGCAAGATGAGAATTTACCTGTTACTATCGAACACGACATGGATGATGGAGTCATATATGCTGTCCTACCAGCCTGGAATTGGGCTGAAGAGCAACAGATAGACCCAGAAATTTCGGAAATTTGCCACGAATTAATGGAGCAACCGAATTCCATCCTGAGCAAAAAGTATTCGATTTTTAGAGGATTGCTGTACGCTAACGTCTTGGGTACTTCGCAACCAATTTTGTTAACAGTCGTGCCAAAGCAATTACAAAAGCAGATCTTGGAAATGGTGCATGATGAACCTGGTTCGGGTCATCTGGGATTTATGAAAACATATGGAAGATTATATAAGAGGTTTTTCTGGAAGAAAATGAAGAAGGACACTTTCGAATATATCAAGACTTGTGATATATGTCAACGGTCAAAGAAAACGCCTCTCAAACCTCAAGGATTTCTAGAACCCATTTGTGTGGAGAAACCTGTCGAGAAATGGGGAATGGATTTTGTCGGACCCATGACGTCTTCCACTGCAAAGGTTCAACACATACTGGTTGCTGTGGATTATTCAACAAGATTTTTGATTGCAAAAGCTGTACGAAGAGCGACTGCTTCGTCGATCGTCACTTTTATTCGAAATAACTTCGAGAGAGGATTTGGAACGCCATCGGATATCATATCTGATAGAGGAACTCAATTCGCTAGCAAGAAGGTGGACACATGTCTAAAAGAATTAGGAATCAAGCACCATTACACTACTGCCTATCACCCACAGGCTGATGGACTGGCCGAGAGATGTAATAGAACTCTGATTGAGATTGTTCAAAGGTACCTTGACCCTGAAAAGTTACAAACTGATTGGCATGGAGTTCTTGATGATGCTGTATGGGCTTACAATACAGCCATACAATCCTCAATGAAGTACACACCCTTCGAGCTAATGTTTGGAAGAAGAGCTCGAGAGCCGATTGACAACATTGTGCCATCCGCTCCCGAGATTGCCTCACGAGAAGAGAGTAATCCTTTGAGTCATCCTGAGCTTGAAATCGCCCACGCTAACTTGAAAGCTGCGCAAGAGCTACAGAAAAAGAACTACGATTCAAAGAGAAGAAAACCAGAAGAGTTCAACGTAGGAGATGAAGTTCTGATGTACGATCACACTCCGAAACTTGGTTTAACGCATAAATTGGCGCTACCTTACAAAGGACCAGGAGTTATAACGAAGAAGTTAAGTGATTTGGTATACGAAGTCGAATTTACGGACAGAAGAGGGAAGTTAGCGCGTGATACCTTCAATGTAGTTAACTTGAAGCGGTATCATCGTAGCTGCGAAGTTCGAGAACAAGTCAACCAAGTTTTGATGTTCAGTAACTTACCCACTGTCAACGCTATTCGATACGTTAAAAGAAGAAATTGTTCTTTGGATAAAATTCCGTTGAGAAGCGAAGAGAGATTTGAATTTGGTACAAAAATGGCTACAGGAGGTTTAAAGGAGAGTAAACGCCTGAGGCATCCAGCCGGCGATACGTCATTAGCTCCCCCAGAGAAACGTCACAGTGGAGAGTATCAAGATGGAAACTTACCTACGTCATTGATTGAAGGAACGGAAGCGATGCCCTGTGTTGGTAGAGAGGATTCTGCGCAGCAAGTGTCCAAAAATGGCGGCTGGATTATAGAACCTTTATCTACAACGGAACGAAGCAGTGGCTGGACCATTTGCGGATCTAATAAATTGAATTTATTTATTACCGGAAAAAACGTTACGCTTACCCCTGAAATGAAATCTGACGAAAAAACTTCCACTTGTACGCCGCCGGATACAGCCGGAATTTGCGATAAGTACCTGAAAACCTGGAGAAAGTGGAGAACGCATGATCGAGACGACGATACGCTGGAAACGGAAGACGACTGCGCGGACCTGAAAGGAAAACCACAGGAGCCAAGAAGGTACTGCGCAGGCGCAGTGGAAACAGATGACGAGAAAGTGAAGCGGAAAAATAAGGAAATAGAAGCAAAACAGGAAATTGAACCGAGTTTGGACAAAGTAACGTCACCAAGGAAACTGACCAATAAGACACGATGTCGGCACTTTCAAAAGGAGACGCCGCTATTAACAAAAGTATTGTCCTTAAACTTATGGAGAGCTGCTTGGACACGCCATAATTTAATTCCTAACAAAGAAAGTAGACAGTTCTATAATTTGTCAACTCACCAATTGGTAACTGGAGTCCGAGAAGCTATAGTCGCAAAGGATGAAAAAGAGAGTAACGGGTTTTTTGTAACAAAATACGCGGAACCAAAAGCGGATTTATTCTCCTGCAGTAACGAAAAACGTAATTCAAAAGTATCAATGGCCGAAGGAAATATGAACGTTTCATCAAATTCATTGGAAATGGACGCGATAAGTATCGCCTCCGGAAAAATGGACGACAGTCCGAGGTTGACGCCGTCTACCTCTCCAACGACAGAAATGGAACTACGGAGTTATATTGAACAGTTGAAAACGGCACTGAGATTAAAAGATTTAGACGTCCCCCGTGCATCTACACCATTGGAACTGGGAGTCCAGGGTTTCGGGGACTGGGCCCAGGAACAATCGGGAGGAAGCATGAGCCAACCTGTAACCCCTATGGTACGAATCCGGGGCACCACGAGCCAAATCATGTCAGTCACGTCGATACACGAATTACGAGAA
This sequence comes from Brachycybe producta, assembly GCA_036925085.1. NCBI lineage: Eukaryota > Metazoa > Arthropoda > Diplopoda > Playtdesmida > Andrognathidae > Brachycybe > Brachycybe producta. Next base: position 857,069 of record JAUPFP010000022.1, read on the forward strand.
ATATCCATAGAAGGCCTGCAAAGACGGATTATGTCGCTAGAACGAAAGCGACGATTTTTTGAAAGCGACCCACAGTTAGCCTCTTACTTTGAGTCCAAACCGAAGTGTCCCAGTCAGCAACCGTACCAAGGTAGTTCCGACGGAGACTGTATACTAAACAACTGCTTGGTACACCTTCAAAATGAACTGGCCTGCACTGGAGAGGCGTTCCAGTATCAAGGTAGTTATAATATACGAAATGTGGTACCACCCCGCTGGAGTACGCAGCAGCCTGGGAGGAAGCATGCCTTCACCTTACGCTGTGATGAAGAGATGGCGATAGTCCGGGTCGATACCAGTCTAAATATGTGCACAGTCTACATCAACCCCACTCCTACGCCGCAAGAACCCCTGATGCTGCCGATTGGAACTTGGGTAGCGAATCTGGTTGACATGCCGATGTTGGAAACTTCGTTAATGCAATATGCCTATGGCAGAGGAAGAGGATGCTTAGAAGAACGCATCGCAGAGTCCTTTTGGATGTTCTACAAGGACATCAGTCGACCAGCCATCCCTATAACTGCGACTGGCGAAACATGGGCAACGATGACAGAAAGGATTCTGGATACGGATGAAGACGTCAGGAGAAATCCCTGGGCCTCCCCCATTGATCTTGGGCGACGCTAACCTAATGATCTTTTCGTTTTATTAAAGAGATTAAAAATCATCTCGTTTTATTCAATCCGTTTCAGTTTAAATGTTTAATAATGTTTCTTTGTCGTTTCAGAGAAATTAATCTCGTTTCGCTTCATTTTCATTTCAGAACAATAACGTTCTCTTATTTTGTTTTGCAAATAATGTTTCTTGTTTTTCATGATGATCATTCGTCTCATTTCAGGAAACAATGTTTCTCTTGTTTGTTTTCTTTTTCTTTTTTTTTTTAGCCATAAGTTCTGGCTAGTAATTTCTTTTCGTTTCTTTCATTTTCGTTCAATTACGTTTTGAAATTGTATAACGTCAAGAGAAGAAAAATAATGTATCGTTTTTAAATTCGAATTGTTTGATCGTTCTGAGTTTCGCGTTTGCATATTTTGATGATTATGTATAAATTTTGCAATTTCACTTGTTTTTGGTGGTGGAAATTGTTGTTTAAGAAAAAAAAAAATAATTTTGTAATCTGATTTTATTGATTGAGTGTTTTTTTGATAAATTATCGTATTTTCTACTTATATTTCTACTTTTGCTTTTGATGTTAGTAATAAAGATTTTATACTTTGATAACTCTGTTTCATTCTAGTTCTTTCCTTTTCTTTGCATGACAATGGAAGAAATCGCTCCTGCATGAGGGTAGGGAAAGTTTGGAGATAATTAACTAGAACAGATAGATTAGATGGAGTTAGCAAAGTAAATATAGAAAACAAAAGTTATTGTTTAAGTGTAATTGGAATAGTACTCTGTAGAATTACTGGATTTAATGGTGAGAATGAAAATGGTTTCGATTAGTAATTCGAAACAAAGATAGTTTTAGAAGAAGGTTAAAATGAATAGAAAGGGGTTATTGTGCGAGTGAAGAATTTATGATAGGGTGTGAATATAGGAGAGATAATAGAGAAACGGTAGTACGTTAAAACATGAAAGCATGAGGGTGAATGTTGTTGTTTGCATAAATAAACATAACAAGCTTGGGTGGTTAAAAACTGTTTTATTCGTTTCGTAACGTGAACCGTTGGACGGAATGCAGAATGAGATGTGAATGTAAACGAATCCCAAGGGTAGGCTTTCCTACTTTCCCCTTCTTTCATCTTGGCACCGACTTGTCTGTCAAAGCATGAGGACATGCTTCAATTTAAGTTGGAGGGTGTGTGAGGACCCTGTCCTCATGACTTAACAACACTGCCGTGACGTCATACATTTGACGTCATTGCACCTGTTCTCTCTCTTCTCTTTCGCCCCTTCTTCTTAGAAAAGAGAAAGAATGTTTCGTGCATGCTGTTGCTAGGCAACGAAGCAAGACGACTGCATGTGTGATCAGAGGAGCCTGGGAAATGCAACCAGCCTCCATAATTCTGTCATCACTCTGTCTGTTTTCTATTTTCTTTCTAATAAAAGTTCTAAAGATGTATTACACTTTTGACAGCAAAAGTCTAATCTTACTCACACTTTCGATACTTTTAATGTTCTTTTAATGATTATTGCATAGCTCAACATTGGCACATTAATCCTGTGAAATGGCCCAATGTTGAGCATAGCAATAAAGTGATTTTGACATGTTCCCCGGAGTGCCCATAGAGTTACATGGTGACCCGGGAGGTTGTGTTCATTTACATATTGTCAAATGATTGGTCAACGAATATCACATGATCAGGATTGCATGTGTATATAAGTTGAGCATTCATGAATTGTAAGAGTGGTTGTTCTTGTTTCTGATGTGTGGCCGGTGGCTATGCCTAGCCACCTGGCTAGAGTTCTGTTTTGATTATGTGTGGCCGGAGGCTATGCCCGACTAGCCACTAGAGGTCATAGAATGTTACTGTTGAGAGAAGAGGCTGATTCCGGAACCAGGATAACTAGGACCTGCTGAGAGTCAAGAGCCTGCTGCCTCTACAACCGCATCGAGCCGAGGACGGACCTGATGACGTAACTAATGATGGGCCAAGAAGACAGACAAAGGAGGACAACGCAGTAATCGATTCGAACCACAATAATACTCTGATCGATCACTTATGTTTGTAACTATAATTGTATTGCTGAGAACATGACAAGAGCTATTAATAAATGGTAATAAACGTCTATGGGTTTATTTCCTTAATGCTGTCATGTCCAATCAATAATAGAAACGGAACAGGAAGGGTAATTTGCAGTGGCTGCGCTGAAAAGAAGAGTCGACAGCCGGTTCTCCGTCCCCTGTATGCGCAAGTAGTGTCTGTAGTGTAAGGAACACTACCAGTAAGGGGGCCTCTCTTGTGCTATTTAGAAGGAATAGTCGTCTGCTAAAGCCGTCTGCTCAAACGATAGCAGACGAATCTCTGGCAGCGTGAACGGTAGCGAGAGGGGAAAGCTTACAGCTTTTAAGAAAGTTTCGTCTTTGCTATAGAAAAATAGGTTTACAGAGATTTATATGTGGTTTACTGGTCGTATTATAAAGAATCTGAAGCATCATCGATCATTAAATGAGTGAAAATAGATGGCAAAAAGATCTGAAGTGTTAAATAAACGTTTTTAAATGGAAATTTTAAGAAAGCTTTTTTGAAGTTTTGTCATTTTCAATTTTGTCGTTGGCGTCGTTCGTATTAGAATACATCTCTTGGCTGGAAGAGTGGCACTACTCAAAAAAACGCTTTTGGGGGGAAATGAGTTCAAAGGTGAGAGAAAATTCATGGCTTACTTTGCTGAGCTTCTCAAATGCCAAACCCGTTTTAACTATTTACATTATCTGTTTGTTTGGCTCTCTTACAACTTGAGTCATTTTCCCCAAAATGTGTTTTTTTAGTTGTGCCACTCTTCCAGCCCAGGTGCGATTGAGCCACCTTAAGTGTGTCAAATTTCAGTTTTTCAAAAGTTAGTGGCACGTTTGGGCTTTTTGAGTCCTCAAAAGGTGAAACTCAAGCCTGAACATCAGAGAACGTTTTATCAAAAAAAAAAAAGGAAATATGATCATAATAATCACAAATTAATGGTTTTATTAAATAACTTTTCATAACATTTTACAATAAAACAACAAAATACGTTTATTATATTTCTATTTTAACTTTTATTTTTAAATACAATTAATCTAAGGACATCTCATTATCGAAACCGGATATCGGTTTGGTCGTTTTCGCGATGAGATTCTCTTTCGGTTTATCGTAATCAATTCGATAAGTGAAAAATGCAATACCCAATAAACCGAAAAGGAAGACGATAACCGATACCTCCAGGTTTACAATTGCCTTTTTCGACACTTTATCCTCCTTTTTACGTTTTGCAGTAAACACACGGTCCAGACATTCGCCATAATGGTGCTTAGCCCATTCGTCGAAGTTGTACGCGCTCGTCTGTCCTGTCATAACCGTACCAGCTCGTTGTCTCGTAGCTGGTCTCTTGTTACGAAAGGAACCTTCCCCGTCTTGGCTACGATAAGGAACATCTTCCGTAGTTGTCGTCCGGTCGACGACAATACCTTGATCATACAGGCGCCTGGATCTATAACTACCGAGGACATCGTAAGCGTCGGTTATCTCTCGAAACTTGTTTACCGCTTCCTCGTTACCGAAGTTCTTGTCCGGATGATACGCCAACGATAACTTGTAGTACGCCGCTTTGATTTCGCCTTGTGTCGCCTTCGAAGAAATTCCGAGAGAATCGTAGAGACTTCTCGTGCTCGTGACCTCGTCCAAGGTCATTCGTTTTGACAATGACCTTGTCAATGTCAGTACGCAATCTAGGCGTGTATAATCGATTGTCTTTCGTAATTTTTGCATTATGAATAATTTCAGGCGGCACTTCGACCCTTTTGGACGGCGTTAATTGCAGTTTATTGATAAAATCGATCATGTTTTGGAATCAAAATGCATTCTAAAATATAAAAGCAACAAAATTTATAGTAAATACGTCTATAATAAAGACAGTTTACCTGTGTAATATTCCAATATATACCTAAAGCCGGAAAATCAGCCGATTACCATACTCTTAAAGCGGCTCGTGCATCTATTTACGGATAACCAGTACGTTACGTAAGCTATAGCGTAATGTCAGCGTTTAGCCAAAGGGAGTAAAGACTTTGCTCTCTTTGGTTTAGCTTTCTGTAATAAATTGCTTGCGGATGTCTTACGGACGACTATAATTATCGCAAATCTTTCGCTGATAGCCGCTCAAGTATAATTTTTAATTGGCGGCGGCCAATAATTTGTTCGCCGAAATTAAATTCTTGTTTTATTCATAAATTACAAAATAGGAATTTATTTGAACTTAGCATTTTATTTATGAAAATTGATTAAATAGATGAAGTAAATAATTATATATTTTTGTTTATTTTCTACGATCAAAAGTTTCAATTATTTCTTGTGGCCGCCATTGAGATAGCTGAAATTGTGAATTTCGTGGCGGCGATTGTTAGTTTACAAAATACTCAATAAGTGGCGCATGCACCGTGTTTCTTTTTGGTTTTTATAGAGTTTGATCTAGAGCCGAGTTTTGGTTATATTACAAGTGAAATCGAATCAATCCGTGTGCTCTGAGCTGAAGTTGTCTATTTAAAATGGCTTCCGGACGCAGACCTGAGCATAAATGCCCACCAGAAATGGTAAGAATACAAAATCTTAGCTTTAAATGTTAGATATTTCACTAAATAAAAACCATGTCAAGTCATAAATACATTATTGTTGTTGTTATTGTAACACTTCCATTGAAACCGCGCTAAAATAGGAAAACCACGTGCGTTTTCTGTATACGCATCGTTAAGTTACGCATACGCTACGTCATCGATTTTTTTTGCATAGTTTTTAAGCACGTTTGTGGTTTTGTAAACGCTTCGTTAAGGTTTCAACAACCGTTATAACTTCTGAAAGCTTAAGATAATGTTTCGTGTTGTTGTTTTCAGTATTATAATGAAGACGAGGCGAGAAAATACACTGGAAAGTGAGTAAAATTCATTCATTTTCTCTTAATTGTGCACCTGAAACACAGAATAACCAAAGTTCGACAATTGCTAATACTTTAAAACGCGTAATTAGGAAATATCTGTCTTTTTTTTTCAGCTCCAGGATGATCGGAATCCAGTTACAGATGTCAGAAAGAGCTGTCGAGCTCTTGTCACTTCCCGACAGTGTTCCGTGTTACATTCTAGACTTAGGGTAACTTGTAAATTGTGATGTCATATAGATGTATGTCACGTATTGCTATTTTGTTTTGTTTCGTTTTCGTAGTTGCGGATCGGGATTGAGTGGAGAAACTTTGACTGATCAGGATCATGTTTGGGTCGGCCTTGACATCAGTTCTGCTATGTTGAGTACGAAAACGTCATCCGTTCTCACCTCGGAACGGTTTAACGATGATTGAAGAATGAAAAATTGAACGTTTTATTTTTGAACATGGTGGAGAAAAATTATGAGAATTTTTTGTTTTCATAAAAATAAACTTTATATTTTACATGGGGGAAAAACAACCGAAAAACGGTGAAAAACGAACTGTAGCGACCATTAAAAGTTTATTTTAATAGATTTGTCGTATTGAAGATTGTCGTCGTAACTTTATTTTACTCTTCTAGTTTCAAATAAATATTGAAATTTTTTTCTAAGTTTTTAAAAAAAAAAACATGCGATTTCACAATGTTTTTTCATTTCCGAATGTTCAAAGATGATGAAAAAGAGAATCGATTTTCTTCTTGAATAAATTGATGTCGTTTTTATTTGTGTGTTGCAGACGTGGCTCGCGAGAAAGAAATTGAAGGTGATTTGATTCTGAGCGATCTCGGACAGGGTTTGAGTTTCAGAGCAGGAACGTTCGATGGAGCTATCAGGTAGTACACGTTCTTCGTCTTTCTTACGAGAACGTTTTTCATCTCGTTTCTTCAATTTCGACAGCATTTCTGCACTCCAGTGGTTGTGTAACGCCGACAAGAAGAGTCACGTTCCTTCGAAGCGGTTATTTAAGTTTTTCAGTATGCTTTACAGTTGTCTAGTGAGTCGCAACATTGCGAACGGATCGAAGTTCTGATTTAATACCCACGACTTATTGTTTTTTTTTTTGTCTTTAGAGTAGAGGAGCGAGAGCGGTTTTCCAGTTTTATCCGGAAAATAATAACCAGGTTTTCTTAGATCGGTTTATAAACGGCTGATTTTCGAACTCTGATTATTTTGTCTTTTAGGAGCGAAATGAAGAGAAACTAGAAAGTGTTTTAGAAACTAGAAGGGTAGTTCAGTCACTTGAAGGTATTTTCATGTCGATATCTTTCAAAATAAGCTTTTTATGTCAGTTTGAAAAGGACTCAGCTTTAAGCAGATAATGATTTTGAATTTTTGTCTTTAAAAAGTTTATTTTGTAAGATATCAACATGAAAATGCTTTCAAGTGATTGAGCTACCCTTCTAGTTTCTAAAACACTTTCAAGTGTCTCTTCATTTTGCATCTGAAAGACAGAATGATCAGAGTTCGAATGTCGTTTTACACTTTAAAACCACCTTATAATTTTAATTTGCCAATTAGAGTTTTTAATTCGAACGTCGATTTTCTCATTTTCAGATCGAGTTGATTACTCAACAAGCGATGAAAGCCGGATTTACGGGTGGTTTAGTCGTCGATTATCCTAACAGTACTAAGGCGAAGAAGTAAAGATGACCTGTTCGACGACGGTTTTTTTTTTTGTATTAGAACACCATAGCGTTTTTTTTATTATTTTAGAATCTTTCTTGTGTTGTTCACTGGTGGATCTCAACAAATGCCGAAAGCGCTCGGAGATGAAGGAAAAGAATCGGAGAACCACGTCGCTTACAGCGATAAAAGGTTTGTTTTTCGTTTTTTTTTAAATTAAAGTGTGTTATTTAAACGTTATTAAATATAATGAAAACGGAAATCAACAATCGGAAGAACGGAATCGTGGTTTTTTTCTTTTGCATTGCAGTGTCTTCGAGTAATTAAAATTTTAATAAGATTGAATTTACAGAAACAATAAGCGTAGGTTGCTTAAACATCATTGAATTTTAACTAGTAACACATTCTTTTTAATGATGATCGTAATTTAGTTGTTTTACTAGTGTAAATGACCCGAACACATCTGAAACATCAGATACGAGATCAAACGTTTTATTTAAAGACGTTCGCTGTCGACTTGTGTGGTCAATTTTGGCCACAAACACTTTTTGCAGACCGTCACTACCACTAAACGTCGATCATTTGTGAATGCCCTTAGAAGGAATTACATCTAAACACTGAAAAACGCACTCGTACACAGGCAGCCGCACGATTATTTCGAAGGCTTAATTTAGGCAGAAAATAGCCTCAAAATACACCCAGGGTTTAGCCACTCATTTCATAAATATCGTGTTATTTCTTGGCTTTCTTTAAGAAGAACACTAAGGGGATATTGAAATTGTGCTGAAAAACTAGAAAGGTAACTGAATCACTTAATGGTAATTTTTTTATATATATTATTTAAAAATAAACTTATTAAGTTGAAGGATAATTTAAAAAAAAATATCTTATTTTAAAAGGTGGTAAATAGCATTAAGTGATTGGGCAACCGTTCTAGTTTTTTCAAGTTTCTCTTCTGTTTGCACCTGAAAGACAGAATAATCGGAGTTCGAGAGGCTCCGTTTACACTTTAAAACCACCTTACGAATACCTGATTTACGAACTCTGGTTATTCTGCCTTTCACTAAAGAGAAATTATAAAAGTGTTAGAAACTAGAAGGGTTGAAAGACAGAACAGCCATATAAGTCTTGTGTTTTAACCAATTGTTCAATCAATTTTTTTTTCGTCTGAGCGTGGCTTTTGATTATTGTCCATTGCTATTTTCTTCTTTACATTAGAGAAAGGATGAAGAAAGCGAGAGGAAAGCCATTGAAGAAAAGCAGGGATTGGATTCTGGAGAAGAAAGAACGGAGACGAAGACAGGGAAAGTAAGTTTTGGTTTCCATTAAGCGACTAGACGCCATAGGTGCCATGTTAAGTGAAATTTGATGTGTCCGAAATCATGGTTCCGGTTCTAGCTAAATTTTAGTGCCTTTAAACTGAATTTTTAATGGTTAAGTTGCTTGTTTCGCCAGGTATTAACGTAATATTATCTTTTAGTTGCCAATTGCAATATTTAATTGGGTTTTTATTTTAAACAATTTTAAATTATGATCCACGTTAAAGACTTGAGGTGGGACGAATCCTAAATTTTCTCGAATCGGAATCCTTCATATAAGTATCGTATATTATTCATTAGCAACGCCGGTTTATTTGTTAGTGAACGCTTCTCTTGGACGTGAATGGAGTTAAACTAATTTTACCAAAGTTTTTAACAGTTTTTTTAGGTTAAGATTTGAAAGACGAAAAAAACGTCAAGATTCGAGTTTTTGAATCTCGACTATTTTTCGAGTTTTTTAATCTCGAATATCTTTCGAGATTTGTGGGATTCGATTGGCCCATCCCTATTAAAAACCATTGACCTTAAAAAGGTCCTTTTTATGCAAGGTTGGTAGAATTAACGGGTTGGCTCGTTGCAAAGGACGGGGGGCGTGTACTAATTTTGGTTACTAGGTATGAATTGCGGAGAACACGTCAACCATCACCACGTCGTTAGTGAAGAGTCAACCTGTTAATTCTACCAGCCTTGCATTTTGCTAACCACGTTTTGGTTTTTTAAAATCAGTTAGCTTTAAGAAAAATGGGGTGTATTCCTTAATGTTCTTGGAGTATTAAGGTAAATTTGCGATAATTCGAATGGTCGAGACCTTTAAAAGCCGCAAAATCGACCATCTCGTGACACGCACAAAACTTGTCTAAATTTTTAACTTTTTTTTCTGAGATTGTCACAAAATACATGCTTTCTTACGAATATCACGTGATATTTTGCTCTGAAGTAGTAGCACTTGCAGTGCTATTATTGAAAATGTGTCAAGTCATATAGAATCCATTAAGTACGACACAATTTTATGTTCCACTTCCAGAGAGACGAGACCAGATTCAAAATATACTGGAAGGAAACGTAGCGGCCGATTTTGATATATCGTCTTTAAAACAGTTCAATAAAAACAAAATCGCATAACTCGAAGAAAAAAAAAAACAGAATTTCAGATGTTTTTCAACTTTTATTCACAGTTATACAAAAGAAAGTATTATTTCTAATTCAACCAAACAGATTCTCTCATTCCACACACTCCAAATACAAATCCAGTCATGCATGCAAAAATAAGAATTTTTACTTTTAAATTAAAAAAACACACAAGAGCAAAAAATTTAATTCAGAAGTGATTTTTCTTCTCGTATTTTAATTTACAATCAACGGGGGAAAAATCTTTGAAAAAACTGTTATCTGTAACAAACAAAAGCGATAAAATAGCTTTTTTAGACGTTTTTTCTTCCCAACAACTTCATTTTTCTTTTAGACGTTTTTTAAATTTCCAACAGTTTTTAAACTTTGATCACAGATCGTTTTTTTTTTTTTAGTTATTTATTGAAATGGTGACTTAAAAATACAGGGGAAAAAAACAAAACAAACGAGAAACAGGAGAAAACAAATAGAACTAAATTATTGTTTTTGCGAGTTAAAGTTTTTCTTCTCTCAGAGCTCTTCGTCGTCGTCCGGTAACGCTGTCTCTTGAGCTTCCTACAAAGCGAATACAAGAGAAAATCGTTGGTTAATAAACACGACAAGGGTGGATTTAGTGGCGCGCCAAAGATGACGATTTGGTAGCTGAAGCTGAATAGTAGTGTCATGGTGGCCATAGATGGCTATGGTATATATATATTCAACACCAAATATCATTTTCAGCTACAAAACTTTCATCTTCAGCGCGCCACTAAATGCAAAATAATCAATTCAAAAATCAGTTAAACGTCTTACGAAGAAACAAAGTGTTTTAGAAACTAGAACTTGAGTAACTGAATCTTTTAAGTTATATATTTTTTAAAGTAAGCTTTTTTAAAACAAATTCAAGTTTCTCTTCGAAAGGCGTTTTACACTTTACCTTGAGCTCCTGTTCGATCTTGTGTTGCCATTCGGGATCCATCGTCACTTCGGGCGGAGCGATGGCCGGCATTGCGACGAACTCGAGATTCGGATCACCGATGAGTTTTCTAGCGAGCCAGAGGAACGGTTTCTCAAAGTTGTAGTTACTCTTAGCACTGACGTCATAGTACTAAACCAGAGAAACGAACAAAAAAACCACAAATCGATTAAGATTTTTTAATACGAGAAGATCGTCGTTTCAATCTTAAAAGATCATCTTTTCGTTATCTCAGATTAGAGGGACGGTTCCTTTCATCAAATTTGTTCGAGTTTCTCAATCGTAATCATCATCGTAAAATGGTTAAGTAGAAAATAAACGTTTAAAAAAAAAAAGAAAACTTGTTCTCTTTTCACCTGAAGATTCTTTTTTCTGTGAAATACGATGGATTTGGCTTTAACTTTTCTGTCCTTGATGTCGACCTTGTTGCCGCAGAGAACGATGGGAATGTTCTCGCAAACTCGGACAAGATCTCGATGCCAATTTGGAACGTTCTTGTACGTTACGCGTGACGTAACGTCGAACATGATAATGGCGCATTGTCCTTTAAGAAGAAAAAAAAAACAATAAATTGGATTTTCGTCAAGGTTTTTCTTTTGAACTTCTGTATAGAAAACGTTTGCGATTTCGAACAAAACGCTCGTGAAACGACTGTCCGTTACCCTGGATGTAATAACCGTCACGAAGACCTCCGAACTTCTCCTGTCCAGCCGTATCCCACATATTGAATCTTATCGGTCCTCTGTTTGTGTGGAAGACGACCGGATGAACTTCGACACCCAAGGTAGCTATAACAGAACACGAACAAACATAAGAAAAACAGGAAATTCTTTCAGTTACGAGCTGTTTAGTCTTTTAAGTACAAGACTGTACAACTTTTACTTTTTAAAATTATTACAAAGGTGAAAAAATATACTTTTTTCAATTACAAGACTGTAGAGAGGCTAAAATCTTAATTAGACTCTTTAAACCACTATCTACAGAAGAACTCTAGCCTCTAAACAAGTTTTTCTGATTGAAATAAGGATACATTTTGCCTTATGCACGTCTTTAGCTTAACCATAGCCTCCTTATATAGAGATCTCTATGTAAGGAGGCTATGGCTTAACCTAACACCTTCTAAGCCTTAGCTTCGAGGCTAGTACGAGAATATGGAACTTTTGAGCACTTTTGGCTCAACTTATATAACTTTGCAGCTTTGTCTTGGAAGCTAGCAGCTCTTTATACTTGAAAACGAACTCTAAAACAACTTAATTATGTTGTTCTATAGTTGTTGTAACTTTACCAACATATTTCTTTTCGAATTCTCCAGTCATGTGTCTCTTAACGAACGTTGTTTTACCGGTTCCTCCATCACCGACCAAAACGAGCTACAAAAACACAGAATAAAGCGGGTAAGTTAAGAAATTCTTTATGAGAAAAAAAAGTACGAATACTTATTCCTTCTTATACTGAACCTTAAACGTAGGAGTAAAAGTACTGTCACTTTGCGCCATTTGAAAGTTTTATTTTTCTTTTTTTTTTTTTTTTTGTTTCTTGAAAGATTCAACTGAAAACAAAAGAAAAATGAGACGTGAGATTTCAGCGTTTTTCTCTTAAGAGCGTAACGCGTTTTTCGTTCAAAAAGGGTCGATTATGAGAGCATTTATTAGTTAAATTTCAAGCTTTATAGCGTTAAACACGTATTAATTAGCTTTTAAATGCATTAATTGTATTTTAAATTAATATTTTCGTGGTTGTTTCGCGTTCTTTGTGAGAAAATGAATCTCTCCTCCCCCTTTTCCAATAATGGCGGGAAGAAAAGATGCGCCAAAGTCGGCCTTAAAACAGGAAATTTCCATTAATTTTTGCAAAATTTCCTATTAAATATAACATTCTAAACGTACTACGGATATTATTCTTGTTATAAATACTGTTTTTGATTGTCGCAAATGTCAGATGAACTTAGATTCAATTGATTGAAAAGAAATAATAACTGCGCGCAAAATTAATTTCTTACCCGCTTCTTCGTCCTTTTTTTCCCCTAGAAAAATCCTTTCACAATGACGAGAAACTTCTATGACGTCAATTCAGTAACAAAACCGTTTCTGTTTAGCCTCTATCCATACCACGTTCATTATAAATACAGGCCGTTGGCGATAGCTTTGCCCCATTTGATTTTGGCCAATAGGCATGCAGTATTTTCTTTTTTCAAGCGTGTAAAACACAGGCAAGTGTAGCCGGTACTAGCTTTTCGTTTGCTCCACCTTTTTGTGAGCGTCAGACCAAATATCAACCAATTAGAAATTCATTACGCTCATATAAGGGCGGAACAAACGAAAAGCTATTGCTGGCTACACTTGCCTGTTATAAAACAGACTACAGTTGCTTTTCGCTCTTTGCTGTAAATATCACAAATTTATTGAATTTTCAAATATAATAATAAAAATGAAGAAAGAAAAAATAATAAAAAGAACACGTTAAAAATTATGTTTTTACCAATATTTAATCAAACTTTGGATGAAGAGTTGTTCTTCCATCATCAAACACAAATTAATGTTTTCATGGCTAATTGTTATCGATAAAGTATGGCTTTCACAGCGATTTTTACTAAATGGGGGAATACTGCATTTCTATTGGCCAAAATCAAATGAAGCAGAGCTATCGCCAGCGATATGTTTATAAATCAGTGAGGCTTCTTTATTTAGGAGTTTATTAGGATGAGGGTCTGATTAGAGGCTAGTCGTGCTGTTCTGTAATTTTTTTTTCTTGCATATTCCGTTATTCATCGATGTTTCTATCAGCATGACGTCACGTGCGTGGAAAATAATAGAAATGTAGGAAAGTGACGTCACTTTGCTAGATAATTCGATGAATAACGGAATGAGGCGGTTTTTAAAAAGTCTAGCCTCGAGGTTCCAACATTTTCAAATTTTTTGTTTTCGTTTTTTTTTTCATCCATTGACAACGGGGACGACAGAGAAAACAATCCTGTACGAGATTCACTGAAATTCACAATAGCGTGTATACATGGCAGTTCCGTTTTATGTTTTATTTGCGTTTTACTGGATTTCCAGAATAGAACTGAATTTTAAAAATCCAGTAAAATGCGGATAAGAAGTAAAACGGCTTGCCATACTGTACGAGTCTCATTTTCGGTGTCGTCCCGCTTGATTTGGTATAACTTGATTGCTGAGAGGCTAGAATTCGTCGCGACTCACGCCAATTTTTTTTTTTAAAGTTAGGTCCAAATTCAAGTAGTTGTGGTTTGAACTTCTAGTTTAGTTTTATAAGCAGGGTTACAACATAAAAAATTGCGTTAAAAGTTATTTAATAAAATAAGGCTTCTTTATGCTCATGCCTAATCCAGACAGTTGAAGAGGTTCTTATAGGGCAAAAGATATATGACTAAAGTTTCTTGAATTCTGGCCTTAAAAATATTTCAATTTGAATTTTCCCGCCTCCAGCTGTTACGGCTGGATTAGCGGTCGCCGTCTATTGTTTTTAAGAATTTTTTTTTAATAATTCTTAATTAGTGTTATTATTTATTTTCATATCACGTGTGACTAAAATATAATGAAGCCATGCAATTAAAATTTTAAAACAATGGAGAAATCTGGTAAGCAGAAAATTTGTTTTTGTTTTTGTCAGCTCGTCGCCGCCGCCGCCACTGCTTTTTTAGAAAACTATAAGCTGCTAACATTGCTGAACCGGTTATTTTTTTAGTAATTGGTTATATGTAATCATTAATCGAACAATGTTTCTGACGTCACTGTCATTCTATCATGTGCGCATGCGTCGTACGCACTCCAGGGAAATTTTCAATGGATGCCGAACGTCGGCACTGATGATTCTTGCTTTTATTCGTTCAGTGTTATTAGTATTTATGTATTTTATGTTTGGATACGAGATAAAGTAGAAGTGTGAATATATAGTGGTGGTTAACGCCGTCAAGAAAATGACGAAGGATAGATTGGCGGCCTTAAAAGCGGTGAGTAACTCTTGTAAAACGGAGGGAGGAAGGGAAATCCGATAGGGAAATAAGCGTTTTGACTGCTAGGAAAATAGAGGTAGTGTAGGCATTACGTGCCATTATCGAAGACAGTTAATGGGCAACCTAACATGGCGTGTTCCTAATTTATTGTGTATGGTTTTAAGACGCCATGTTCGTACACTTAAGTGAAATATGTGTGCTTCAATATTTCACCTTTGGAGGTGTGGTTCATGTCCTTTTTATGAGGAATAGGAAACGAAGCTCCTTGTTAACTACCGCTATTCATTACGAGTGATCGGATTGCTCTAAGTAACATATGAATCTATGAAAAATATTAAACGGATCTAGATCTGATTACTCTTGAATTCATTAACCGAACGAATCGCGATTAAAAAATTCTAATTAGCATCTTAATAAATGACATATCTTTGATTTTTATGTTGTTAATAACGGGTTTTTATGTATATTTAATTAAGAGTCATTCATTTTGTAGTGTAGTTTTGTTATTTTATCAGTAAATTAGCTACTTTATTCATGATTTTATCTGTCATTATGATAAACCGGAAGTGTGGGTGGTTTTTTTTTTTGTATTATAATAAAAAGAAACTGACATTTAATAATTTTGTTTTCTTGTGAATTTTTTTGTTATTTTTTGAAGGCCCAAAGTGACGAAGATGACGTGGGACCAGATGACGTTGCCGTTAATGTTGATAACAGAGATGGATTCATGGACGAATTCTTTGCTGAGGTAATGATTTTTTCAATGAAAATAATAAGGGAGGATATATACAATAAAACCGGAAGTTCATTTTTCTTAGAAGGAAGTTTTTATCGCAAGATTCCGTTCACATTAATAACATATTCTTATCGTCATGATATATAATCGCGTGCTGATACGAGTGACGTCACGAGCCGTGTTGACGTCACACTCTCTGTTCCGTGCACGTCGAGGTGCACGTGCTCTGTTGTTTGTTTATTTGTTTAGAAAGCTTGTTTCGTATTTAGTTGATAACCCAGATTTATTTTTGTTGTTTTCTAGTCTTCTTCCAAATTGGATCTTTGCCAATCATTGTCAAAGATTCATTTCTATTGTTTCAGTGTGTTTTTTTACTAATTAGAACCATTGTAATTAAGACATGTGTCTTGTTCTCATTTTTTAACCTTGTTTACACAGAAGGAAAAAAAAACTATTGAAGACAAAAGTTGGACTTTTTAATGACAAGAGAACAATGGCAATAGAAAATGTCAGAAACGAACCCATTGAACTGTCGAGTCTCTTTTAGGGCTAGCGATATTTTGAAAAAATCGAAATCGGTCTGATATTTAACGATATGTGTAAAAATCGGGGGAAAAAAAAATCGATTTTAACGATATATGGGAAAATCTGAAAAAAATTCGATTTTTAACGATATGTGTAAAAATCGAGAAAAATCTGAAAAATCGATGCTTAACGATATATATATAAAAAAAATCGATGTTTAACGATATTTGGAAAAATCGAGAAAAATCTAAAAAACCGATTCTTAACGATATATATAAAAAAAATCGATGTTTAACGATATTTGAAAAAATATTTGGAAAAATCGAGAAAAAAAAAATCAAGATATTTTTCGGTATTTGTACCGAAAAATATCGAAATACGTAAAAAAAATTGAATGGTATCAACATGTTTGAATGAACACTTTTTATTTTTCCGATTTTTCGATACATTTAAAAAAAATATTGAAATATCGATATATCGAAAATTTTGCCAGCTGTCGTTTTTTTTTTTTCTTCTTGTTTGAGGATTGTGCAATTCGAGTGTTGTTCAACAGGTGACTCGCGTGCCACGTTCGGTATCATACCTTTGAATCATTGATCGAATTTTATGTTGGCTCGTGAGCTAAGTGTTTAGAATCTATGCGACTAAAGTGACACTCAGCGGCCGAGGTTTGGCAAAAAGAAATAGAGAGGATGTTCTCCTAATAATTGTAGGGGATTTTTTAAATAAAAATAAGGATCATCCGAGTGGATTTTTATCAAACATTGAGGGCCAATATTGGCTCCATTTTTCAAAAAAAAATATGTAAATGAAACAATTTCCTTTTTGGTTATTTTGCATTTAAAAAGCAAGTGTATTAGAGACTGGAAGAGTAAATAAGACACTTATGGGTGATTTTTCTTGTCAATATCTTTTTTTTAAAACAATTACAGTGAAATCCGTTTAATACGAAAATGAATAATACAAAGAATTGGATAACATGAAATATAAATATTCAGTTGCGATTCTTAGTATTTCAGTAGAGAATTTTTTTTTTCTTTTAAAGCAAAAAAAAAATATATTCAGGTTTAATTTCACTTCGGTTTCTATTGGATTTATGGCAATTTCAATACATAAAAAATTATTTTATGATAATCTAAGGCCTTGTTTCCACTTTCAACCAAAAATTTAAATTTTAACCCCAATGGAAACAAGGCATAATAAACAATATTAAGTACTTTCAAAACTAGAAACGTTAAGAGTAAATTCATGTTAATAACTTAAAATAAACGTTTTATGGCGATTTGAAATTGAAATTGATCAAACTTTTAATTTTGTTTAGGCCTGGTTTCCATTGAGATGAACTTTTTGAAATTTTCAACTTGTGAAAAATAGAAGAAACGTGGCCCCGTCTATGATACTGAATAGGCGGAAGGGCCACGTTTCTTCTATTTTTTTTCACCAGTTGAAAATTTCAAAAAGTTCAAATTTCCATCTCAATGGAAACCAGGCCTAAACAAAATTGAAAGTTCAATCATTTTCAATTTCAAATTGCCATAAAACGTTTATTTTAAGTTATTAACATGAATTTACTCTTAACGTTTCTAGTTTTGAAAGTACTTAATATTGTTTATTATGCCTTGTTTCCACTGAGACGAAAATTTAAACTTTTTTTGAAAATGTCAACTGGTAAAAATAGAAGAAACGTGGCATTTCCGCCCATTCACTTTATCATAGGCAAAGGTCACATTTGTTCAGTTTTTCACCAGTTGAAATTTTTTTTAAAAAGTAGAAATTTTCAACCCAATGGAAACATGGCTTAAACAGTAGATTTTCGACTTCTGATCATTCTGTCTTTCAGGAACAAAATTAATTTAAAAAAAAACTGCTAAATGACGTATATTTTCATGTTTTTGATATCTTTCAAAATAAGCTTTTTATATGCAAAAATAAAAAAAGTCTGCTTTAAAGTTGGGTCATTTTGAAACTAACATAAAAAAGCTTATTTTTTTAAAGATATCAACATGAAAATACCTTTAAGTGATTGAACTACCCTTCTAGTCTTGAAAACATATTCAATTTCTCTTCATTTTTGCACCTGAAATACAGAATCAAATAGTTCAAGAGCCGCTATTAAAACCATCTTAAAGTTGGTTTTAAATGGTATAATATCGTTCATTTTTAACGATTATCTTTCATTTTGCATAATAAATGATTTCATTTCTGAGAAATTTCGTTGGGTGTGGATAAAAACGGATCAATTTGTTTTGTGTTTTTATAATCACAAAAGGAGAGAAAGAAAGAAAGAACAATAGACAGAAATTTGTTGCATAAGAATAGCTCATATTTAGTATGCACCTTTCTCTCTCTCCATCCATCCATCCATCTCTCTTTCTCTCTCTCTCTTTCCATCTCTCTCTCTCTCTCTCTCTCTTTCCATCTCTCTCTCTCTCGTTTTGACGTTATGAATACAGAGTATAAAAGGGAGATCGATTTTTAGGGCGGCGGTGAGAAAAGGTGAATATGGTGGGTGGTACCGAACTTCCGAGTGTCTTTTTTTTATATTTAGATTCCTGAAATGATGGAAGTTGGGCTTCCAATTGTGAAACGAAAGCTATTTTTGGAGTTTGTCTGTATTTTTTTGAGACACCTTGTATTTAATATTACACAGTCTCCAGGTGTTTTTTTTGTGTGATAAGCTTTTGACTAAGTGATGAATGACGTCACTGGTAAAGAACCGCCCTCTTTGAAGCGTTGGCTCGCGCGCACGCGCTTCCTGTCTATCAAAAAAAAATGTCAATCGAATTTACAGGGTGGTTGGTTATGCACAGCCTCTTTGTAGACTTTTTTTTGTGTGGAAGCTTTTTTGAGCTTTCTGGAGCCAGTTTTAACTTTTCACTGACTGCATATTTCATAATTCATCGTTTTATTCATCGGTGTGACGTCATGTTTGTAGAAATGTATCGATGTGACGTCATGTTTGTAGAAATGTATCGATGTGACGTCACATTGCTGGATAATTTGATTGAATAACGGGAATATGCGATACGGCTTGTAGCCTTTTTTTCTTTTAATAATCTAAAT
Source organism: Brachycybe producta (assembly GCA_036925085.1). Lineage (NCBI taxonomy): Eukaryota > Metazoa > Arthropoda > Diplopoda > Playtdesmida > Andrognathidae > Brachycybe > Brachycybe producta. The sequence goes on from JAUPFP010000022.1 coordinate 876,033, forward strand.
AGAGGTGTCAACGGTTCGGAACCTTTAGAATCGGCTCGCCAATTACTGCAACTGATAAAACCGGTTTGCCAGTATAGGTCGAACTGATAAGAACGGGTTTCGAGCCCAGTAGATTCAGTTTGGTTCTACCCTTTGCCACCTCTAACTAATGTGCTGCGCAAATCTGCTCATGCATATTGAGAACCGGTTATGGTCAGTTCTTCGATTTTGACGAACCGGTTCAAATGCATTAGCAGATTTGTGCAGCACAAAATCTGTGCAATATTGCGCATCTGCGCATAATTTGCTGCGCAGATCTGCTAATGCATATTGGGGACCGGTTTGTCGGGGATCGACGAACTAATCAGAGCTGGTTTCCAAAAAAAAAAAAAAAAAAAAAAAAACGCGAACCGAGAACCGATTAAATCTTGTTTCGAACCGAGTAGAAACGTTTCGGTTCTACCCATTGCCACCTCTCTAAATCCAACCAATTAGACATTTTATAACATTTCTTGTGAAGTCTGCAAGACAAGAATTTCTTCATTTCCTGCATTCAATGGGCTCCTCACATGATAGGCGAATTCAGAGTGGGCGTGGTTGAGGTGAGGTTGAGAATATAACTTCGAAAATTCATTGCACGTGAACCGGAAGAACAATAATGGGAACTGTTGCATGCCATGCATTCCCAGTGAAGTCTTCAGGACAGGCATGTCTTCATTTCCGGTGTTCAATGCACGATTTAAAAGTGAGGCTTCTTCTTTAGAGTGAGGTCTGATTGATGCTACTTACTTTTTCAAGTAATTAGCAAATGCGTCACACATTGTCATTGTGTATTCTCCGAATTTCTCGTTTTATTTTGTCCTAAAAAAGAAGATATTTTAAGCTTCAGAATAGGAAGAAAAAAATTTCATAAAATATTTGTTCTGATCAGATTTAATTAGGGATGGGCCATTTCTAATCAAATCCCGCGAATCTTGAAAACTATTCGAGATTCGAAAACTCGAATCTTCGTTTTTTTTCTTTCTCTCGAATCTTTCGAATCCTAACCTTAAAAAAACTGTTAAAAAATTTGGTACAATTAGTTTTTTTTAATTCCATTGACGTCCAATAGAAGCGTTCACTAACAAAAAAAACCCGGCGATTGTTGCAATTTCGGTGGTTATCCGGATCACCAATAGATCACCTTGTGGCGCCCCGGAGTGCCATATTGTTTTTTTTTATTATTATTATTAATAATTTAATATTTAATATTATTTCATTTATTTGTATCTTCTTAATGAATAATATAGGATTCTTATATGAAGGATTCGAGAACCTTTAAGGATTTGGATTCGAGAAAATTTAGGATTTTGGATTCGAGAAAATTTAGGATTTGGATTCGAGAAAATTTAGGATTTTGGATTCGAGAAAATTTAGGATTTGGATTCGAGAAAATTTAGGATTTTGGATTCGAGAAAATTTAGGATTTGGATTCGAGAAAATTTAGGATTTGGATTCGAGAAAATTTAGGATTTGGATTCGAGAAAATTTAGGATTTGGATTCGAGAAAATTTAGGATTTTGGATTCGAGAAAATTTAGGATTTTGGATTCGAGAAAATTTAGGATTTTGGATTCGAGAAAATTTAGGATTTGGATTCGAGAAAATTTAGGATTTTGGATTCGAGAAAATTTAGGATTTGGATTCGAGAAAATTTAGGATTTGGATTCGAGAAAATTTAGGATTTTGGATTCGAGAAAATTTAGGATTTTGGATTCGAGAAAATTTAGGATTTTGGATTCGAGAAAATTTAGGATTTTGGATTCGAGAAAATTTAGGATTTGGATTCGAGAAAATTTAGGATTTTGGATTCGAGAAAATTTAGGATTTTGGATTCGAGAAAATTTAGGATTTTGGATTCGAGAAAATTTAGGATTTGGATTCGAGAAAATTTAGGATTTTGGATTCGAGAAAATTTAGGATTTTGGATTCGAGAAAATTTAGGATTTGGATTCGAGAAAATTTAGGATTTTGGATTCGAGAAAATTTAGGATTTTGGATTCGAGAAAATTTAGGATTTTGGATTCGAGAAAATTTAGGATTTGGATTCGAGAAAATTTAGGATTTTGGATTCGAGAAGGATTTTGGATTCGAGAAAATTTAGGATTTTGGATTCGAGAAAATTTAGGATTTGGATTCCAGAAAATTTAGGATTTGGATTCCAGAAAATTAAGGATTTTGGATTCGAGAAAATTTAGGATTTTGGATTCGAGAAAATTTAGGATTTTGGATTCGAGAAAATTTAGGATTTGGATTCGAGAAAATTTAGGATTTTGGATTCGAGAAAATTTAGGATTTTGGATTCGAGAAAATTTAGGATTTTGGATTCGAGAAAATTTAGGATTTTGGATTCGAGAAAATTTAGGATTTTGGATTCGAGAAAATTTAGGATTTGGATTCGAGAAAATTTAGGATTTTGGATTCGAGAAAATTTAGGATTTTGGATTCGAGAAAATTTAGGATTTGGATTCGAGAAAATTTAGGATTTGGATTCGAGAAAATTTAGGATTTGGATTCGAGAAAATTTAGGATTTGGATTCGAGAAAATTTAGGATTTTGGATTCGAGAAAATTTAGGATTTTGGATTCGAGAAAATTTAGGATTTTGGATTCGAGAAAATTTAGGATTTTGGATTCGAGAAAATTTAGGATTTGGATTCGAGAAAATTTAGGATTTTGGATTCGAGAAAATTTAGGATTTTGGATTCGAGAAAATTTAGGATTTGGATTCGAGAAAATTTAGGATTTTGGATTCGAGAAAATTTAGGATTTTGGATTCGAGAAAATTTAGGATTTGGATTCGAGAAAATTTAGGATTTTGGATTCGAGAAAATTTAGGATTTTGGATTCGAGAAAATTTAGGATTTTGGATTCGAGAAAATTTAGGATTTTGGATTCGAGAAAATTTAGGATTTGGATTCGAGAAAATTTAGGATTTTGGATTCGAGAAAATTTAGGATTTTTGGATTCGAGAAAATTTAGGATTTTGGATTCGAGAAAATTTAGGATTTTGGATTCGAGAAAATTTAGGATTTTGGATTCGAGAAAATTTAGGATTTTGGATTCGAGAAAATTTAGGATTTTGGATTCGAGAAAATTTAGGATTTTGGATTCGAGAAAATTTAGGATTTTGGATTCGAGAAAATTTAGGATTTTGGATTCGAGAAAATTTAGGATTTTGGATTCGAGAAAATTTAGGATTTTGGATTCGAGAAAATTTAGGATTTTGGATTCGAGAAAATTTAGGATTTTGGATTCGAGAAAATTTAGGATTTTGGATTCGAGAAAATTTAGGATTTTGGATTCGAGAAAATTTAGGATTTTGGATTCGAGAAAATTTAGGATTTGGATTCGAGAAAATTTAGGATTTTGGATTCGAGAAAATTTAGGATTTTGGATTCGAGAAAATTTAGGATTTTGGATTCGAGAAAATTTAGGATTTTGGATTCGAGAAAATTTAGGATTTTGGATTCGAGAAAATTTAGGATTTTGGATTCGAGAAAATTTAGGATTTGGATTCGAGAAAATTTAGGATTTTGGATTCGAGAAAATTTAGGATTTTGGATTCGAGAAAATTTAGGATTTTGGATTGAGAAAATTTAGGATTTTGGATTCGAGAAAATTTAGGATTTTGGATTCGAGAAAATTTAGGATTTTGGATTCGAGAAAATTTAGGATTTGGATTCGAGAAAATTTAGGATTTGGATTCGAGAAAATTTAGGATTTTGGATTCGAGAAAATTTAGGATTTGGATTCGAGAAAATTTAGGATTTTGGATTCGAGAAAATTTAGGATTTTGGATTCGAGAAAATTTAGGATTTGGATTCGAGAAAATTTAGGATTTTGGATTCGAGAAAATTTAGGATTTGGATTCGAGAAAATTTAGGATTTTGGATTCGAGAAATTTTAGGATTTGGATTCGAGAAAATTTAGGATTTGGATTCGAGCAAATTTAGGATTTGGATTCGAGCAAATTTAGGATTTGGATTCGTGAAAATTTCGGATTTGGATTCGAGAAAATTTAGGATTTGGATTCGAGAAAATTTAGGATTTGGATTCGAGAAAATTTAGGATTTTGGATTCGAGAAAATTTAGGATTTTGGATTCGAGAAAATTTAGGATTTTGGATTCGAGAAAATTTAGGATTTTGGATTCGAGAAAATTTAGGATTTTGGATTCGAGAAAATTTAGGATTTGGATTCGAGAAAATTTAGGATTTTGGATTCGAGAAAATTTAGGATTTTGGATTCGAGAAAATTTAGGATTTTGGATTCGAGAAAATTTAGGATTTTGGATTCGAGAAAATTTAGGATTTTGGATTCGAGAAAATTTAGGATTTTGGATTCGAGAAAATTTAGGATTTGGATTCGAGAAAATTTAGGATTTTGGATTCGAGAAAATTTAGGATTTTGGATTCGAGAAAATTTAGGATTTTGGATTCGAGAAAATTTAGGATTTTGGATTCGAGAAAATTTAGGATTTTGGATTCGAGAAAATTTAGGATTTTGGATTCGAGAAAATTTAGGATTTGGATTCGAGAAAATTTAGGATTTTGGATTCGAGAAAATTTAGGATTTTGGATTCGAGAAAATTTAGGATTTTGGATTGAGAAAATTTAGGATTTTGGATTCGAGAAAATTTAGGATTTTGGATTCGAGAAAATTTAGGATTTTGGATTCGAGAAAATTTAGGATTTGGATTCGAGAAAATTTAGGATTTGGATTCGAGAAAATTTAGGATTTTGGATTCGAGAAAATTTAGGATTTGGATTCGAGAAAATTTAGGATTTTGGATTCGAGAAAATTTAGGATTTTGGATTCGAGAAAATTTAGGATTTGGATTCGAGAAAATTTAGGATTTTGGATTCGAGAAAATTTAGGATTTGGATTCGAGAAAATTTAGGATTTTGGATTCGAGAAATTTTAGGATTTGGATTCGAGAAAATTTAGGATTTGGATTCGAGCAAATTTAGGATTTGGATTCGAGCAAATTTAGGATTTGGATTCGTGAAAATTTCGGATTTGGATTCGAGAAAATTTAGGATTTGGATTCGAGAAAATTTAGGATTTGGATTCGAGAAAATTTAGGATTTTGGATTCGAGAAAATTTAGGATTTTGGATTCGAGAAAATTTAGGATTCGTCCCATCTCTCAACTTTTGATTTTTGACATATTTTTTGAGAGAGAAAAAAAAAATACAAAGAAAAGACGATGTTTTTTTTTAATGTATTGGTTTTTATTTATCGGAAATGCTGATTGTCAACTTGTGTATTTCTTTTGTCTTTTTGGTTCTAATGCATAAGAAGCATTGGAGATGACCTGATCGATTTTTTTTTCTCTCTACCTACCTCTCTCTCTCTCTCGTTCTCTCTTTCTATTTACCTCTTGGTTGTGATTGTCTTCACATTGTTTGGTTATCATCGGCTTACATCAAACACACACACATGCCAGAGTTTTCTACTGTTTTGATCTCCTATTAGCACTTTAGGGGGTGGTTGAGGGGGCGGGGAGAGAGGCTATCGGATTTGCCAGACTGCGAGTCTCGTGAAGACTCTTTCGCTGGGTACACACGATCCATTTCATCGTGTAATGCTGATGGATTTTGTTAATTCAATCCAACTTTTAAATTTTAAAAAGTTGCAAAAGTATCAGTGGATTCACGTTATACTTGAGTGCTTATTACAATTTAAATTACGTTTAAAAAAAATAATTGAACTCGAAAAAATAAACGACTAAATTAGAAACCGAATACACTTGTTAGGTTGCAATCCCATGAGGCGGGCTAGTATTCAATTTGGCCGGTTTTCCTTTTTTGCATAAAATATTGCCAATCCAGCATAAAATGCCATTGCTGCCAAATTATTTTCTCAGAATGCCTCTGGTGCGTCCGAACTATAGAAACGAACAGAAACTTTGTTCGCGAACAGTGTGAACCAGCGGTCTCAAACCTTTCGGACCTCACGGACCACAAAATTCGTAATTTTAAATCCCGACGGACCACTAATATGAATTTGTTTTTCAAAAAGATAAAATACGTTTAGCAAATAATGATCCGAGAACTTCCATTTTATTAATAGAAAATCTTTAAAGGTTGTTTAATTGTAACTGAATTATTAAAAGTTAGTTTATTTATTAGAAAATAATTGAAGCTTAGGGTAGAAGAACGCGTGGGGTGGGGGAAACTGAACTGGAAATGTAGCTCTCATCGCGTGCCTCCGTATTTTACGAGAATTGTACGAGACTCGAGTACATTTCGAGAATTTAATGCAATAGAAACACGAAAATTGTTATTCAGAATAGAAGAATTTAATAAAACAAAAAAATGCAAATATTGTCCAGATTTTTCTGCGGACCACCAAAAATTTATCGCGGACCACCGGTTGGCGACCGCTGGTGTGGACGGTTTTCCAAACACTTCTCTGTAACAAAATTTGTTCGTTGTTCTGTTCGACCTCGATCCACCAGTTGTAGGGGTTTTGCCTGTCGCATCAAAGGATGTTTGGGCCAGGAGTAGTTTGGACGTCTCTCGGCAAAGGAACATTTCTCTCCGAACACCCAGTGATTGACGGATTTGACAGCAGCCGAGGTTACTAATTGGGAACACGTTCTGTTCAAGTTTGGACACACTGGCCACGGCGAACAGAACAACGAATATGTTCTTTGGAAATGTTCGCGAACATGTTCTCTTTGGTGTTCTGTTCTAGTCTGGAATCCACCCTTTAAACGGGCTATATCGGATATATTGCATCGTATTCATTTTCTTCGTGCCGCGCGATAACTTCTCTGAATGTTGCTTTTGAAATGTAAATTAACGAAGAGTTTTTTTTTTATAGAAAATTAATTTCAAGTTCTTTTTTTTTTCATTATTTTCTCAATCAGGTTGAAGAAATTCGAGAAAACATTGATAAAATCCAAGCCAATGTGGAGGAAGTTAAGAAAAAACACAGCGCCATTCTTTCGGCGCCGCAGACCGAAGAGAGTAAGTACATCGTTCTCCGTTCTCGTGTAATTCAGGTATTTTTTTTTAAAAAAATGTCAATCAGGTCCGGACTGGACTTGTAAAATGTTACTGTGAAAAACTTGAGGGTGGCGCCGGCCGCCTAGCTGTATGTACCACAACCATTGTAGAGGCCTACTCTCGCAATATATGCTTATTTGTAATCGCAAATATCACCAGAGAATTCTATGAAAGGCTCATATTTAGAGTTAGGAATGAAAAAAAAAAGTTTAAACCAGGCAATGTGCAACTTCATTAAAAGTGTGGGCCGGATAGCGAATCGATTGTTATCGCTTTATGAACAAAATTAAGACAAATCAAGATAGAAGAGCAATAAAATCAGTCATTTTCAACAGAGGGTCACTGTGATGGGTTTATTTCTTCTATTGCTGAAAGGGGCGGGGTTGGGAGGGGTAGTTTCTGTAAATAAGCTGGCGGGCTAGATTCAGTGAAACTGGGAAAAGTCCTCATGTGCGGGATAAAATCAGGGCGGGCCGAATGTGACCCGTGGGACGTATGTTAGCCATGTATGTTTTAGAGCATTATTATTATATATATATTAAGCCAGGTATGTGTGTGTGTGTGTGAGATCTAACGCTGTACAAACAAGAACAAAAACCTTGAAGCACGTCGGAATTTATATAAATTTAAATGAATAAATGAACCGCTTTTTTCTCAAGGTCAACTATATGTTGCACTCTTCCCATTCAAGAACCCCATGATATTAAATTGGAGAGGGGAAAAGGTTGGAAAGTGTAGAGGGGGAGGGGGGAGAGAGAAACGTGGAGGGAGAAAAAAAGGAGGAGGGGTGACTGAAATTGAAATGAAAGGAGTAAAAAAGGAACAAACGACGCGCATGCGCACACCAGAGAAAATGAAAAACTCAATTTTCTCTTTCAAATATAAAAAGGGGAGGGGATAATAGTAGCAAAATTAAACTACAGTTTATCACGGGCAATTGTGCCCAGCATTAGAATTTCTTTTGTTCTGCCCTTTTATGAACGTCATCAATTTCTATTTGGTTTGTTACTTGGTCTGACGTCATAAAAGGGCGGAGGAAAAGAAATTCTAATGCTGGGCACAATTGCCTGTGAATTTTGCTCCCGTCGTTTATGACGGGTTACCCCACTAGTTTTTAAATATTTTTCGACTTTTGGCCGTTTTTTTTGCAAAAAGCCAAAGACTTTTTAAAATTCTTGATTCCTTGTGCATTTCCAAGCTTTTTGGGGACTTCTAGGGCCAGTTGTGCGCTCCTGGAGTTGATAGAATCGGTTCGCAAGTAGAGGTTGAACTGATATGAATTGGTTCCGAACCGAATAGAAGCAGTTCGGTTCTACCCGTTGCCACCTCTAATGCCGTAAAACTGTTTCGTTTTTAGTTACTTTTCGGAAAGAATTTCTGTGCAGCTCTGCTTTTATTATTATCGATGTTTCCGATAATTTTCGATTCGTCCATTTTTTCTTTGTTGTGTTTTAGAGGTCAAACAGGAACTTGAAGACCTGATGGCCGACATAAAGAAAACAGCCAACAAAGTCAGAGCAAAATTAAAAGGTATTATTGAGAAAAGTGAAATTTCGTAGGCCCTATTGTAAAACTCTCGGAATAAAACGTCGATTTATCCGGGGTTTTTTTTTTTTCTCTCTCTTCAGTAATCGAACAAAACATCGAACAAGAAGAACACACGAATAAATCGTCCGCAGATTTAAGAATTCGTAAAACGCAGGTCTCGATAAGGCGTCAGATCGTGTTGTGAATCGATATTTTTTTTTATTTTTGTATCTCATCCGTTTTTCTTTTATTTCTAGCATTCGACGTTATCACGGAAGTTCGTTGAAGTGATGACGGAATACAATCGGACGCAAACGGATTACAGAGAACGATGTAAAGGACGGATTCAGAGGCAATTAGAAATAAGTACGAAGTCTTGTTTTGTTTTGTTCGAAGGAATCGGCGGGGAAAAAACATTTCTTGATTTTGTTTTTTTGTTTCGTTCGACAGCCGGTAGAACGACGACCAACGAAGAACTCGAAGACATGTTGGAAAGTGGTAATCCGGCCGTCTTTACTCAAGGGGTTAGTTCTGAAGAGTTCTGTTTTTCAGGATTTTGCGTGTTTTTTTTTCTATTGTCTCTTTTATCATCGTGCCGTTAGATCATAATGGAGACGCAGCAGGCGAAACAGACGCTGGCCGACATAGAGGCGAGGCACGCGGACATCATCAAATTGGAAAACAGTATTCGTGAATTACACGACATGTTTATGGACATGGCGATGCTAGTCGAAAGTCAGGTGGGTTTCGCTTAAACTTTAATCGTTGTTTAGTTTTTTCGAGTGAATCGTAAGATTCTTTGAATGTTTTATTTTCGAGTTACGTGGTCGGCATGCTCAGCTCATATCAGTGCTATTCATTGTTATGGGGAGGGGGGAAGTCCTTAAAACATTGCACCCCAAAATGCGCCCTTCCAAACCTCCTGCGGGAAGGGGGGTGGGTGTGGTTTCCCAGCTTACGTTCCTGTTGAGGTGGAGGATGTTTATTTTGATTTCTGGCACACGAAGCGCCGATAAACTTTGAACAGTTTTACTTATTATTTTGCTTTTAACCCCAATAATGTTGGAATTTATTTGAAAATATTAAATTAACATTTTCACTACCTTCGAGGTAGTGATTGGCAATTTCATGAAATCTATGAAAAGTTGTGAAATCTATTGAAAAATTGTAAAATTAATTTGAAATCCATGAAATAAAACTACGATAATTGCATTAGTTTACCATTAACTTTATTTCTCACATAAATGTGGCAACTAATGACTGGAAACAGGATTTTTAAAATAAATTTTACAGTTTTTTTCAAATATTTCAAACTCATGTCATGTGAAATATTTCAATGGCACATCACTACTACCTCCAACTCTTGGTCGTCTTGTGGAATTGGGACGAGATATGGTTACTGCAAAAAAAAAAGAAGCTTCTAAATGTTTGGTTTTTCGTTGTTTTGTGATTTTTGTTTTGTGTTGACTTAGGGAGAAATGATAGACCGAATTGAATACAATGTGGAACACGCCGTAGATTATATCGAAACTGCTAAGCAGGACACAAAGAAAGCAGTAAAGTATCAAAGTAAAGCAAGACGGGTGAGTAGCGAACTCTTTTGAGTTCTTTTCTTCTTCTTTTTTAGTTGCTTTTTTCGTCGTCGTCGTCGTTTTCTATCTTATCTCGTTCTTTCTTCTCCGTTGAAGACACATTTTACCCCCCAACGACTCTTTGAACTTATTCTAACGAGTTCCAATTCGAAAAAACTTCTTAATTTTCTTCATCTCCTTTTTAACAACAAACTTAGCAGCTTTTTTTTTTTTTAATTAATTTTGTTTTGTTTTATTTCTTTTATTTTTTTCTTGTTTTTATTTTGATTTATTTTCAGAAAAAGATCTTGATTTTTATTTGTGTAATTGTGATTCTACTGCTAATAGCTCTCATAATAGGTCTGAGTGTGGGATTAAAGTGAGTTTTAAGTAAGACTTATTTTTTCTATCCTCGTCTGTCTGTCTGTACGTCTTTTATTTATTTATTTTTAGTTTGAAATTTCACTTATTCCTCATTAACCACCTTTAACTTGCTTATTTTTCTTGTTTCTTGACAATTCGTTTCCCCACCTTTTATTTAAAAAAAAAACTAAAATTATTGTTTAAAATCAAACAAAACAGTTAAACTAATAATATTTCACGAGAAGATTTTCATGTTTTATAACAAAGACTAAAAGAATTACACTGTTTTCGATCGACGAGACATGTTTATAGGCGGATTTACATCGAAGGAATGGCAAAAACATTGTTAGTAGCGAAATGTTAATAATAAATATGTTAATTAACATTTGTTTTTTACTTGTTTTGGTAAATGTCGATTACAAAATGCTAATAACAATGTTTTTGACAAAAATGTTGTTTTATAACTTAAGAGCCATTTTACACCAGGGGCCCGTTTCACAAAACTACAAGTCTTGTCTGTAGGCTTGCCACCTGTGGAGGACAGTCCTCCATTCGGAAGAAATGTTCTCCGGCCAAGACCGTCCTCCACGAACGTATTTAAGTTTTTATAAAATTTGTTGTGTGGAGGACATGTTTGCCTTCGTGGAGGACATTTCCTCCGAATGGAGAACTGTCCTCCACAAAGGAGGAAAGGTGGCAAGCCACACTTGACAGTAACAATTGTTGATTACAAGTCTTTGTAATCGCAACTTTTTGGTTGTAGGTGTTTCGCAGACATTTGTACACAAAACTACAAGTCTCGTTAATAACGATAAGATTGTAGGACCAGGGGCGTAGCTAGGCAACCGCAAGACCCGCAACTGCGGGAGGGCGCAGGAGGTTTAGGGGCGCAAAAAACGAAATGAAAGTTGTGTATATTCAAAAATAATTGATTAAATTACGCGAGTGATTCCAAATCGCTCGCTTAATTTATTCAGTTAATTTCAAAAATCGACTTTCATTTAATATTTACTTTTAAAAACTACATACGTGCACCAGAAAATCTTCATAGAGATCAATGGGCACGGCGGAACGACGGTAGGAATAGTCGGAAAAATAGTAGGAACAGTCGGAAGGTTAGGTTTAGTTAAATTAAGCTTGTTTCAGGGTGGTTGGGGGCGCAGCCTCCGGTTTTTAAAAAAATTATTCTTATTAAATCAAATTAGTCCATTGTTCGACTGTTCCCTAATTTGATTAACGGGAAGAACGGTTGGAACAACGGACAAAGAATTTAATAATTTTTTAAAAAATGGGGGGCTGCGCCCCCAGACCCCCCTGCAACAAGCTTAATTTTCTAACCTTACGGTACGGTTACGGTAGAAAATCTTCGATTGGTAACAAGTGTCAGTAACAAGTTTGACAACTACACTTGTTAGTTACGAGTGATCTTTTGTGGTTTCCAAGTAATTCGCTTGTAAACTTGTAAAAAAAATTCACTTGTAATTACAAGTGTTCACTTGTACTTTAGTGAAACGCCAATAAGTAGATATTTTACAAACTTGTAACTGACAAGACTTGTAGTTTTGTGAAACGGGCCCCAGGAGGTAACATTGCTGAAACAAAATAACAAATATTAAAAATCGGCCTATAAAATGTTGTTATCAACATTTGTTGATAACGTTTGCTAGTAACATTGTTAAAAGTCTTTAGAAATTTGAATCATTTTGTCAATAACAAAAAAAAGTTATCGTGAAAGTAGAATCTTGATATAACCGTTTATTTTTCTAGTTTCTAACAAACTTTAAAATCGTTGCTTTTTTGTTGACCGTATAATAATCGTAAAATTTTAACAGATCCATTAACTTTTTTTAAACATTAATTTTATTATGTTGTTAACTTTGCACTTTTGAGTTTTATTTTTTTAAAGTTGATTTAAGTTTTGATTTGTTTTATTTATTTATTATTTTTTTTTTCATTTTGTTTTCGCAGAAAAAATTAGGCATAATTGTTTGTTGCGTCATTCTGCTACTCTTGTTAGTATTTGCCATCGGACTTAGCTTCGGACTGTAGTCGAACACTTCGTTGGTCGGTCAGTCGAGAGACCGACGAAGTTAGGAATCTCTAAAAGAGCGGACAAAGTAAATCACACACGTCCCCCCCCCCCAAAAAAATAGCGCAATCTTAATGTAAGAACCAGCGAGAGAGAGTCCGAGGCTAGAGGGACAAGTAACCAAGTAGAAGTTCCTAGTATGGAGTGGTGCACTGCCTGATTAATGTACCCCGAAGGCACTGCCAATCGATCACAATGGACCAAATATTAGAACTGTACTGTACAAATGTGTCACAGTTGCCATTTATTTTTTTTTGGCGCGTAATCTTTCGAGATTTCTAGTACGGCATAAAAATTGTAAATAATTTATAAAATGAGTTATATAAAAAAAATCTATAAAAATCTATAAAAAAAAATCTACTTAAAATAACAAGCGAGACAACTTTATTGTCTTTGCGTAGCCGCTGGCGTCAACCAGGGAGTTGAACCGGAAAATAGTTCGATTACATGTAACAGTTTAAAAAGGAGTTTGTTTCGGTTCAGAATGAAACTGGATTGAAGCAATGAGGTTCAAACTGGGTTGTATGATTCAATTTTGTTTGACTGGTTTGCAGAAACTAGTTTCAAACTGTTTTGTACAAATCAGTTTTGTTTGACTGGTTTGCAGGAACTAATTCCAAACTGTTTTGTACAATTCAGTTTGTTTGACTGGTTCACAGGAACTAATTCCAAACTGTTTTGTACAATTCAGTTTTGTTAGAACCATGGTTTGCAGAAGCTAGTTTCAAACTGTTTTGTACAAATTAGTTTTGACTGGTTCACAGAAACTAGTTTCAAACTGTTTTGTACGAAACAGTTTCATTTGGTCTCCAGAAATAAATTTTAAACTGGTTCGTAAAGTCGGTTTTATTTTACTGGTTCACAAAAATGAGTTTCTTATGACTTTTCACAGAAATCTGTTTCTATAGCCGGTTCACATAAATCAGTTTCGTGTAACTGGTTCAGCTTTATTCAAATACATCAATTTTTTTAAAAAAATTAGTTCTCGTTTGGTTGATATAAGTCAGGGAACCGGTTTAGTTTTCTTTCGCCCCGAATTAGTTTTTTTTTGTTGATTCCGTTATTGCCCACATAAGTCAGTATTTATATGAACTGAAAATATATTGATCCAATTTAATTCAAACGATTGAATTGAACCGGTTGTTTTAATGGTAATGATAACTATTTTGTCTTGCGACTGGTTCGGCTCTCTTGTTTTTTTGCTTCTCCACAGTAACCCTTCCTCTTCTGGAATAAAAACACAATTTATAGAGAGAGGGAGAGAAAAAATTAGCCTTATGCTTGTACTCATTTTTTTGGTCCAAATCATTTTTCATCATTTTAGCATGTTTTCTTTTTCCCTCCGAACTTCCCTCTTTTTTGTTGTTGTTGTTGTGGTCAGTGAGTGAGTGAGTGGAGAGTCCAGTTGTAACATTCACATTTACTTATTTTTATTGATTTTATTTTTCTTTCTGTATTTATATATTTGTTGTTGCCATCGACCTGAACTACGAACTTGAGTTTCGGTTTCGATTCTCGTGATCTAGTGACCGATACTCTTTGTTCGTAGTACAAGTCGGTTCTTTATTTTTTTTTTTGGTGTAAATACAGCTGTTGTTTCAGTGTGCATATTCGGTGTACACGCTTTCGTGTTTGTATTCCGAGCACCGCTTTAACTCGTAAATATATACATATATATATATTTATATATAAAAAAAAAAGTTTTTCTTGTATTAAATTTGAAAACAATTGTTTTTTGTTTGTTTTTTTAAGTTTTTTGTTTTGTATATTTTTTATATTTTGAATACAGTTGACCTTGATGACGGTTTTTGTTTTGTTGAGGATGTTGTTTTTTTTTACAACAAATGTCTCGAAAGTAGACTCGGAAACACTTCAGAGAGTTAGCTTTCTAGAAAACTCCCCCAGTTTAATAAACTGTTTGAGTTTTTTTATGTGGATATTTTGACGCTTACCAGCGTAATTGTTTATTTTGCACTTGCATGAGTTTTACCTGGTTCACATGTAAAATATGTTTACATTTGCGAATACATTTCCGATGTCGTTGACGTCGTCATTTTTTTTCTTCTTCAAAAACAACCGGTTATGAATGGAATCATAAGTGCACTATGCAAGTTGTGTTCTCACTACAAGCTCTCAAACTTACATTAACAAGAAATTACCAAATATTTCGTAATTTATAAAGGTATGTTTCCATTCGGACTCATGAGTCTGTATACATGAGCTTGCAACATGGCATTGACAACATATAAATTCGGTGTTTTTTTAAGTTTTTTTTTGTGGAGGTCATGTTTCAGACACGTACATGTAAGTTCGATCCAAACTTTCGATCAGTTTCCATAAAACAGATTCATATATAGGGCCTAGTATAGAGTCGTGAGGCTTAAGTGGAAACATACCTTAAGAATATCAATTTTTTTTATTGAAAAATAACTTTCTGCTAGCATGGAAACGCAAACGTTAAACGTAAACGTTATGAGCAACGTTAACGGATGATGTTTTCAAGGGGGCGACTGAATAAGCGCCAAATGGAACAAACGCCAAGCTGAATAACCGCCAAATTTTTGGCTTTTATTTAGTTTGGCGTTTCTTCCATTTGGCGCTTATTCAGTTTGGCCTTAGTTCAGATTGGCGTTTGTTCAATTTGGCGCTTGATCAGCGCCACCGTTTTCACGTGGTGACCCTAACCAAGTTTGCTATGGCGCGCGCTCAATTACAAAGGTAAACGTTAGCATCTCGTATGTGTGAACCGAGCATTAGCTTTTTAGACATTCTTCGAAAAAAACTTAAAACTTATTCAGTCAACCGCCATTTTATAATGATGGTAATTTTTTTATTGTTTTCTTTGGTTATTTTTTTTTTGTTGTTTTGTTTTGTTTTTTTTGTTTTTTTATTTAGATTTGTTTTAAAACAGGAATTGTGGGAAATATGTTGTTTTGACATATGTTGTTTACAAGGAACCAATTGCAGTAGGCTCTTCTGTAAGGCACCAAATTAATATAAAATGCACCTTTGTTTTAGCGTTGTAACAAATATTTTCTAGTTAACTGGTTACAGATTAATTTTAATCTCGTTGTAAAAATTCGAAAGTTACTTCGGAGTTCTTTGAATTTGTTTAAAAGCTATTTTTTTTAATTCAAGTTTCTAAAAGTTACTTGATTAACGTTTAGTTACTTTCATGTTTCATTCTAAATTACTTGAGTTACTTGATTTACTGTCAGATTTGTAAATTTAGTCAGGGTTACTATAGAGTTACGTTCAAGTTCTAAAGACTTATTTGAATCAAGAAAGTAACTGAGGTTCGTAAAAGTTACTGGAGTTATTACCAAGACTATTTGAGTGACGAAAGTAATATGTTGTACACACATGAGCTAAATGAATTCAAATTAAATGTGTGTAGGTGAATTATACGGAATCCAGTTAAGGACACATTAACCAAATAAAAATTGACTTTAATTATTATTTTAAATTGAAATTACTAAATCAATATTTTGTCAATAGTTTATATAATTATATTTAAGTATTAACTCAATATTTTCAGATTATTAACTGAATATATTGAGTTCGACATATTGTTTGTTTGTCCTTCACAGGGCTCTGTAGAACACATTTATTATTTAAATGCATTTAACTGTGTATGTGTGTACAAGGTATAACAGACGCTCTTAAAAGTTAATCGAGTTATTATTAAGCACTAAATAATTGACAAAAGAAAGTAACTTATGTTTTTTTTTTGAAAGTTACTCGACTTACTTTCAAGCTCTTAAAGCAATATATCAGTTAAGAAAGTAACTGGAGTTCTAAAGTTACTTGACTCCGTTTCAAACTCTTAATACTTTGTACACACATGAGTTAAATGAATTGAAATTAAATGTGTTTAGGTGAATTATACGGAATCCAGTTAAGGACATGAACCCAAATAAAAATTGACTTTATTATTAATATTTTAAAATTGAAATACTAAATCAATATTTTAATGTCAATAGTTTATATAAATTATATTTAAGTAAATTAACTCAATATTTTCAGATTATTAACTGAATAAATTGAATTCGACATATTGTTTGTTTGTCCTTCACGGGGCTCTGTAGAACACGTTTATTATTTAAATGCATTTAAATTATCTGGTGTGTGTACTAGGTATAAAGTATAGTTGAGTTATGGAAGTAACTTAAAATTTCTTCAGTTACCCGAGTTATGTTTAAGCTGTAATTGCTGTAAAATACAGTAGAGCGTCGATTATCGGAACCAGTTTTTTTTACTTATTCTTATGGAAATAAAAAATTCTTTGCAATCAATTTTTTTCTTACATTTTTTTTTTTTCAATTTTTTTTATTATTGTGAGTTCGATTATGTGAACTTTCGATTATCCGGAACGAGTCATATCCGACATTAGTTCCGATAATTAATCGACGTTCTACTGTAACTTTTTAAGTTTTTAAAAAGCTTCTCTCTCAAAGTTAGTTTCAATTTCGAAAAAAAAAGTTACTCGAGTAACTTTCAAATTTAATTAAATCGTGTTTTTTCCTATATATAATAATTTCAACTCCGTAAAAGAGTCTTATGAAATACGAAATATATCCAGATCCTTAAGGAAGATGGAATATTTTTTGAAGCGGTTTTGGACGATCATCAGATTCGCCATAAATCTTTTTTTTTTAATAATTTTGTCAAATGAATTATTTATGTCTCATTTTCTCCCATTCTGCAGAAGAAAATCATGATCTTGATCTGTGTAATCATTCTGTGCATTGTGCTCGCCGCCACGCTCGGCAGCTACTTCGGATTGTGATCTCGTATCGCTCGCTATTCATTTGGGCAACGTAAGCGCTCCAAATTCTCTCTTTTGCTATTCTTAAAACAAAATTACTAAATTGACTTTTTTTTTTTTTCTGCATCGAAACCCCAATTTTTCAGGCGTTTGAAATTGTTCCTCGATGTCTCTCTTTAGTTTTTTGTTTTCTTCTTTTTTTTTTGTTTTGTTATTTTTGGCCCTTTCGATCACTTTAGCATTTTTATGACAAATGCTATAATTATTATTATTATTATTATTATAGTGCATCTTGCTTAAAAGGCCATAAGTAAAAATAACTACAAAAAATTGCCAATTTTAAATACCAAGATGCGTTATTTAATATATTATTTGAGAATGGTTATTTATTTTTTTTTAAAAAAAAAAATCGAGAATCTATAGATGAATTCAATCGGTTTTTTTTGTGCACGAATTGTTTATTGATTAATTTTTTACGAGCGTCAAATGAAAGCATTTGCAGGTTTGTAAAGACAGCAGAAGCAGTTGAGCGCAGCCAGAAAAGTTCGTTCTGATTGGTTATTTAGGTTTGTTACGTGTTTGATTCTTGTTTGTCATGGGTTTGATGCTCATAAAAGGGCGGGGCAAACAGAATTGTTTCAGGATGCGCCCAACACAGGCAATTAGAAATCGGGACATACATAAATTAGCTCCACCCCTTTTTATGACGACCGGCAACTTCTCATTGGTTGGTTATGTAGTCTGACGTCACATGCTCATCCGCCCTTTTCAACGTTGAACCACACAACAAACCAATTAGAAGTTGCCGGTCGTCATAAAAAGGGCGGAGCCAACTTCTGTATGTCTCGATTTCTAATTGCCTGTGCGTCCAACTGCCTGTTGTAAAGACAGGGAGATACAGTCGTTTTATGCCCCGCCCTTTTATGAGCGCCAGACCAAATATCAACCAATTCGAAATTGAAAAGGGCGGGGAATGTGACCTCAGACCACATAACAAACCAATTAGAAGTTGCCGGTCCTTATAAAAGGGGCGGGGCAAACAATTGTATTTTACTGTTTTTACTTGCCTGTAAATGAAAGCTATGGCTGTATTTTAAAATGTTTAACACAATGCAAAGCTGAAACAATGGGCGCATTCGGAAACGAAAGAGAAAAAAAAGCGTTCATATTTATGAATGTGACAATTGTCATTGCAAATTTTGGACTGGCACGCGAGTCACACGTTGAGAATCTATCGCTTATTATTCTTATTTGGTCACATGACACTTTTATTTTGACCACGCAAAAGTTCTGAACTAAATTCAATGCAAGTTTACTAAAGAAAGAAAAAAATGTTACAAATTTTGCACTGAAAAATTCACTCTTTTTTTATTTATAAACAATAAAAGGCGCTTAAAATATTTGAAGGCGCATGCATTATAATGGGCAGGGCTTAGCAAAGTAAATGAAATGACGTCATTCACCTGTCCGGAGATGGAGACCAACCACGTCATCAATTTTGCCAGCATTTATATACTTCGTCAATTTGGCTGAGTGCCACGTGACGCGTTATCTGTTACGTCATTGTTTTTGTTTGAGGGGGGTGGGTGAGGTACCTGATGACGCAATAATTAAAAAGCGCCACCTAGGTGGAGGAGAAAAAAAAAAGTTTTATTGTCGGTAATGTTTGCACGCGTGTTTGTTGCAGTCGTTGGCCAATTATATTGTTTGCACTGCGATGTTCTTTTTTTTGCATGATTGTTCTTTATGAATTTATTATCTGGTAAGTAATATTATATTTTATTATTTGATATGATGATGCATCCTGAAAAAAAAAAACTGTTACAGCTGCAACTGTATTATTTTCTGCAAGAATGTTGATGACGTCATATAGCCTTAGATGTTTCTCAGCCTGCAGAGATTATTAACATTTGACAGCTGTAGCAAACGGGCAATAGATCTAATTGAATTTAAAGTACAGGCAGGTGTGCTCAGCACAAATCCATCGTTTGCCCCGCCCTTTTATGGGCATCACGCCAGATATCAACCAATTAGAAATTGAAAAGGGGCGGGGCATGTGACGACAGACCAAAACCAAATAACAAACGAATTAGAAGTTGCCGTTCCTCATAAAAGTGGGGGCGGGGAAAACGATGGATTTGTGCTGAGCACACTTGCCTGTTTTAAAAATGTGTAGGACCTACTATGTATGGACTCAAGATTACTGGTTACATTATTTAAATGAGCTTCATACGCCAAAGATAAAACAGGCGCGTTTGGATTCAACACAAGAACTTCCTTTTATGAGCGTCAGAACAAATATCAACCAATTAGAAAGTCCCGTTCCTCATAAAAGGGCGGGGCATGTGACATCAGACCAAGTAACAAACCAATTAGAAAGTGCCGTTCCTCATAAAAGGGCGGAGCAAATAAATTTCTTGTGCTGGATCCACCTGCCTGTAAAATAAATCGGAACAATCGAAAAAAAATATATTTCTGATGCGTTCAGTTCCTAAGCGCTTTTGAAGCGGCTCTGATTTTAATGCACTATCTGAACATCAAGCAAATGTTTCTCAATCTGTGGCCCTATATGTGCCAATTGTGAAGTAGGCCTAACAATCCCATTTTTGGAGATCAACCAAAAATTATGTCTTTTTTTTAAAAAAAAAAGCAAAAACACTGGTTAGAGGGGGTAGTACGTTAGTCGGTAACTGATAGTTATCAGACATTAGCCTCTAACCAGCCTTTCTGATTAGAAAAGCATAATTTACAATTGTTCTAATGATGATTGATGATTACTTCACAACTGACAATTGGGCCATAAATTGAAAAACAGTTGCAAAATATTATTGCATAAAAATTCGATCCCGAATGATTTTCAAACATGAAAGGTACCTGTTGCCTATATAGTAAGCTGATGGAGCCGCTTTGCAAAAGCGCTCAGTGACTGAACGAACCGAAAGATGTGTAGCTCATTTAAATAATTCAATATCAGTAGAATATTCAGTTAACAAGTTTTAAATTTGCATTATATATATATAAAACAATGCAATAATGTTTTAATTAAAATTAATTAACATAAGTTTTTAATGTCTTTTTATTTCAGAAAAAAATCCTGATTATAATTTGCATAGCAGTGCTGGCTTTTGTTATCGCCATCACGTTCGGAGTAATATTTGGTTAATTAACATCACTAGTTAAAGGTCCAAGTGTGTTTATGTCTGGTTAAAAAAATTCTTTTTCCCGTGTATTTAATAATCTTTCTCATCATCAAATCAATTGTGTGCGCTTTTATGAAGACAAATATTTTTTCTTCCCACTCACCCCCTCACCTCCCCCTTTTTGGGTTTAATTTTTTTTCTTTCGGTCTGCTGCTATAGCTGCTTGTTGATTGGTGATTGTTTTAAACTTTGCAACGCCCCTCGAACTGGCCGACAACGTCGATTGGTCATGTGCTTTTTTTTTTTTTTCTTAAAAAAAAAAAAAGCTTTCTGTTTTTTGATTGGTTTATCGTGCTAAACTTGCAACGCCCTCTTTATTTATTATTGGGTTCTCAATTTTTTTATGTGGTTTTTAATTGGTGATCATGTAGGAGATTATTGCACATCCGCCCACCAATGACGTAATGTCATTTGGTCACGCGTGAGATCGAGTGGCCATTTTATTTTTCTTAACAAACTTTTTCTAAAAGTTTTTTGAAATTCAATAGAAAGAATTTTGTGCCAATTTTGAAGTTTTTTTTTTCGTCTTTCTTTTAAGAAAGAAATTAAAATTTTATTTCGAACGAAGAAAAAAAAAAGTATCTGAAATAAAAATATCTCGATGACGATATATTTTTTTAAAATAAACTTTTTATCGCGGTTTTTAAAATGGTGATTCTGTTTTTCACTTTTTTAAGTTGATCAAAATAATCCATCAAAATGTAAAATTTCCGTTTTTTTTTTTAAAAAAATACTGTAAAAAGTTTATTTTCAAATGCAATTGTCATTGAAATATTTATTTCAATGCGGTTACTTTTCTAGTTTCAAATAATTTTAATTTCCTTTTTATAAAGTTTTACATATTTATTGTAATTTTTTTAACTATAGATCTATAATATCTTTAATTATTTAATTTAATTAGATTATTTTAATTTATTTATTAGTGGAACAAAAAGGATACGTTTTGTAATGAAAAAAAAAAAAACCTAGTTTGAGGCTAGTTTTCTTGTCGCATTCCAGAACACTACGAAACTCTCTGACTTAGAGAACGCTAGCCTCTCTATAGCATGACAACAAATGTAGACTACTTATTACAATCGATAAGACTGGTTTGAGGCTAGTTTTCTAATTACTTATACCAGTCCACTATGAAAACCCCTTGAATAGTGAACCCTAGCTAGCCTCTAACTAGTCTTTTTGACATAAAAACTACAGAAACCAAAGGCATTTGTACTTAAAACAAAAATGGTTGCCACAAATTCAGCGAAAAAACTTCAACTTTTTGAACCCTTTAATCATGGTTCCAACATGAAAAAAAAAAAGGATTTTTCTGAATATTTGTTCAGAGAGTTGTAATTCAAATGATAATTTTTTCTCTCTCATGAATGTGGATCTGATTTTCCTTTGTAAATAATGTCAGACACGCTCGCAAGGGGGCGTTGTTCGTTTTCACGTAACCTTTGACCACCGTAACCTTTTTTTTTGTTGTCTATATCCTTGATTCTAATTAAAAAAAACAAAAACAAGAAGAAGTAAAACCAAAGTTTAAAAAAAAACTGCCTGCTGTAAATTTGAAACTTTTAATGACGTTTTTTTGTCATGAGGCCTCTGTAAAGTTATTTGAATAATATTGCAACAATGAGAAGAAGAAGAAGAAAAAAAAAAAGTAATTTAACATAAAACGATCTCACTTTATTGTTGCAGTTGTATTAAATAACAATAACAATGTCATTTCTAATAAGATGTGTTTGTTTGTTTGTGTGTGTGATTTTAATTGATATATCTCTGCTCCATCGTAATGTATGGAGACAATACATTTCTGGCCTTATTAAATCTGTTTGTCTTGTCTTTAATAATTGTTTTTTTCAAATTAACCTTTCAACTTTCTTAAAGAAGCCCCCTCCCCCCCTTTCACATGAACCACTTTGACTGCAAAATGTGGGACAGACTAATCGTAGGTCACTAGGTAACCTATGCTTTCAGATAGCTATTTCTGGAGAAGAACTGTGGGTCACTCAGTGACCTACACTTAAATATGAACTGTGGGTCACTCAGTGACCTACACTTAAATATGAACTGTGGGTCACTCAGTGACCTACACTTAAATATGAACTGTGGGTCACTCGGTAACCTACAAGTAAATGTTAACTGTGGGTCACTCGGTGACCTACACTTAAATATGAACTGTGGGTCACTCAGTGACCTACACTTAAATATGAACTGTGGGTCACTCGGTGACCTACAAGTAAATGTGAACTGTGGGTCACTCAGTGACCTCACTTAAATAAGAACTGTGGGTCACTCAGTGACCTACACTTAAATATGAACTGTGGGTCACTCGGTGACCTACAAGTAAATGTGAACTGTGGGTCACTCGGTGACCTACAAGTAAATGTGAACTGTGGGTCACTCGGTGACCTACAAGTAAATGTGAACTGTGGGTCACTCAGTGACCTACACTTAAATATGAACTGTGGGTCACTCAGTGACCTACACTTTTTTATGCCCCAGACTCCCTGCAACCCCACCTAATCACCAATAGATTTATATATAAAAAGGTCTAAACTGTAGGTCACTTGTGTGTTATGAAGTGTAGGTCGTCACCTAGTGACCTACGATAAATCTGGCCCGCAAAATGTTGTCACATGTGGTTGACATTGTATTGATAGGGAAAGAGAGGCTTCACAACAACTTTTGAACCTGTCGCTAGAAAGTGGCCGATCTCCACCACTGGCGACAGTGTTGCTTCTTTTTCTCCCACAAACCAGTTAGCCAACTAACTGGGCTTTTTTTCAAATTAACTTTAAACTTTTTCAAAAAAAAAAAAGGCTTTTGACACGATCCACTTTGAGTGGTCAAGTTCAACTATACGTGTAAAATGGTGACTAGGCTGTGGTTGATATTGGATTGCTGGATCTTTTCAGCAAGAAGGTGTTTCAATTTTTTTATCCTTACATGAACCACTTTCCAACTACCTGTTGCGTCTCGGGTAAAATCGGTTTAAGTATTTTTTCTTTTCTTTCCAAAGATTAGTTTATTAAATTAAAATCGTAATTTTATACATGAGTAATTTCAAATATAATAATTTGAGATCCTATTTACAAATTTATTTGAAAAATATTTCTAAGAGTGTAAATTTAAAACACGAAAACGGCTTATCTGTATGAATAACGCACAAAAAGTGGTCGAAATCGACCACACTCGAGTTGATTTTATAGAACCACTTTTTGCAGTTCATTCAACTACACTAGGACCACTTCACAACCGCTGACAATCGACTCGAGTGATCGCTTTTGGATACATGCCGAACACTATTGGCAGTCCATCTCGACCACTAAAAGTCGCTCGTCTCTGTGAATGCTCTAAAACGTTTCCATTTCACGATCGAGCCACCGTTTTCAAATTTTATTTCGCGTGCATTTTTAGGTGCCATTTATATAAATATATTACGAAAAATAGATTGGTAAAGAAATATGTTTTAAAGTGCAAGGTTTCGATTCGTTCTGTAACGATTCCGAAAAGGGTACGGGTCAAGAAAGTTCGAATCCCGTGTTGCTAGTTATGGCATAGCGTAATTTTTCTCGAAGTGTTCCCTTTTTCTGATAATTAGGAAGTTTGAGAAGGTTGAAACAAGTGGATGACGTCGGAAGTCGGTTAACCGGATCTTTTTTACGGATGGCAAAAAAACCACGGATTACGCTGCCCACGGTGTCACCAGTATCCTGAAAGTGTAAAAGAGAAAAAAAGCATACAGTAAGTGTTCTTAGTTTTCTCTGGGCCATTTGCTTTTTTTTTTTTTTCGAGTTTTGTACCTGATCGTCGCTGACTTCGACGCAGCGTATCGAAAAGGGTGGATCCATGTGGGCGAATCCGAGCAATGGAGGTTTAGAACAACTAGTAACGAACTTAGAAACAAAATAAATGTGATTTAGGGTGGTTTTAAAGCTGTAAACGCCTCTCCAACTCTGATTATTCTGTCTTTCAAAGTGCAAAATTAAGAGTGACTTGAATGCGTTTTAGAAACTAGAAGCGTAGCGCAAATCAGTTAAGAGGGTATATTTTAAAGTCATAAAATATTTTGAACGTTTGGTTTCTAACAAAGTTTGATATTTTCCTTGAAGTTGCTTCTGAATATAAGTTTACGTTCACTTTATAAAAACAAAACAGAAATGACTGTTGAATCACCTTCAGGAAGAGGCTTCGTTCCTGTGGAGTAAAATCTTTGTCCAAGATATCGAAAAGCCAACAGATGACACGATGACTGTCGTGAAATCCGCCGTAGTAACGAGTGTGTTTCCTGCTCGAGAAAAAATTAAAGGCGTAAAGGCATCTGAAAATCTCCTGAAATGATTAATAACTCTTCTAGCCAACTTCAAAGTCCGGGGACTATGAGTCTCCAAGGTCCGAAAAGACTCCCGAGTCTCCCAGGTCCGAAGAGACTCCCGAGTCTCCAAGGTCCGAAGAGACTCCAGAGTCTCCCGGGTCCGAAGCGACTCTGAGTTTCTGAAGTCCGAAGACTGTGATGTTTTCGATACTCGCCTGAGATCATCGAGATCAATCTCCATCGTGTCTCCAGAAATTAATCGTTGTACTTCTGGAGTGGAAAAGATGGAAAGCCATTCTGGATGAATGATGGAACGAAAACCACGAATAAAAGCGATGGTTTGCTCTTTGATCTGAAGATGCATACGAAAATGAGCCATCAAGTGGATGTAACTAATTCTGAAATGTAAAAGAAAAACACTTAAAAAAAAATTATCGATATTATAGAATTCGATAAATTTTAACGAAAAAATGTACTTGTTTTCGTTTGTTACCGGAACGGCTCGACCACCGGGAACAAGTTCGTGAGTTATCATCTGTCCCATACAATCGTCGTCGTACGAAAACGTCAAGTCCAAATCACGGATGTCACCGTCGTGATGCTACCATGATAATGGATCAATGGAGTCGAACAGTACGAACGGTAAAGAGATTTTACCTTAACGTATGTTAAACTTTTATAAAGATCGGCATCGAGAGATGGCAACTCGTCGATGGAACTGTATAGAGCACTGTATTGATGTCCTAGGATGTGGCTCAGAAAGAAAGAAGCGAACGGAACGTCAACCACGATTCCCTGTTAATAACAGCGACAATTAACGTGTTTCAATCGAAAGTCCGCCAAAAAAAAATCCCAGTTCTTTAATGTGGTGACAATTACTTCGTAAACCGCTTTGCCCAACATACGTCCGACGAATTCGAACAACTGGAGATGATTTTCTTGAATGTGAGATGTGGGAGACGGATACAGACGCTCTTCACTCGTAACCTATTACGACGATAAGCAAAGTCTTAATTGGATACATATTCCGAATTTGAGAAACAACTACGAAGAGACCTTAAAGAGATTAAGCGAAGGATTGAAAACCCTTCGTATGGTTTCCTCGAGAAACTCCTTGAAAACGCCATCCTGATCTATTCCGGCTTCGTCGAGACCCTTTTTTCGTCATAAATAAACTTAAAATTACGAAGTGAAATTTCACATTGGGTCTGTTCGGACCGACCTGTTCGTTAACGAACTTAATTCTGATGACCGCTTTCAGTCCTTGAGGTGGTAACATCGCAAGTTGTCTGTATCCATCCTAAAGAAGAAATTCCACCAAAAACCGTTTTAAAGCTGTAAACGCTTCTCAAACTCTAGTTATTCTGTCTTTTGGGTGCAAAATTAAAGGAAACTTGAATGTGATTTAGAAACTAGAAGGGTGGCTCAATCACTTAAAATAAGCGTTTTTGCGTCAGTTTGAAAATAACTCAAACTTTTAAGCTTACCGATGTTGTTTAACACCTGTCAATAAAAAGTTTATTTTGAAAGATATCAACATGAAAATAACACTTAAGTGATCGAGCTACCCTTCTATAGGTTTCTTCTAGTTTGAGAAACTTGAATGTGCTATAGAAACTAGAATAGTATCTCAATTCCTTAGGAGTATTTTCATGTTTGATATCTTTCAAAATAAACTTCTTAATTGACAATTAAACAATATCGTGTGCTTAAAGTTGGGTTATTTTCCATGTTGTAACCTTATTCAGAAGGTTGAAGTTTGAAGTTCAATTATTAAAGCTCAAATTCAAGAAGAAAACTTGACATTTGAATTGCAATCTTAAACCCTCAAAGCAGGGTTCCAATATAGGAAAACCCTGCATAAGATGGTTTATGAATAGTTGATTTTCGAATTCTTGAAACTAGAAAGTGTTTTAGAAACTAGAAGGGTAGCTTATTTTAAAAGAATATCAACATGAAAATACCCTTTAGAGATCTGAGCTCTACCCTTTTCTAGTTTCTAAAACACATTCAAGCTTCTCTTCATTTTGAACCCGAAAGGCAGTAATAATAGGTGTGCGAGAGGCGTTTACTCTCTAAAACCACCTTGAAAAAATACAAAAAAGACTCGCACCTCGACAATACGAGAACGGTGGACCGTGACCAGCGTCGATTGTGGCGATGCGCAAGCCGATTCGGTCAGTCCCAAAACGACTTTCTCATTGTTGATGTATTTTCTAAATAACAGCACCCTCTATATATAAAGAAAGCGTTTAGTTACGATATAGGAGAAAAAGTCGGGTGGATCGTAACCTCCTTGTGAGGAACGATGTGCGGAACTTTCTGCAAAAGAACCTGAGCACTTTTCTTTCCTTTGTCAAGGTCGTTCATGAAAGACGATGGTCGAATCTCTCTGCATACGCAACAATAATAAAAAAAATTATTAAGGTTTAGACCCTGTTTGTTTTTCTAGTTTTCACGATGGGTTTCGACTAACTTGATCAACCAGTGGTCGTCCGAAGTGTAACTACGGCGACAATCTCTCTGATACAAAAGCATCAGAAGAGTGTGAACAGAATTGAAGAAAGGGCTGCTGTTAACGGTCTTCACATCTACGATAAAAGATGAGAGAACTCGGTCGATCGTGTTACGGCAAAAGTGTTAACGCCCCTCTAGTTACTGTCTTTCAGAAGAGCAAAATTACGAGAAACTTGAAAGTGGTTTAAAAAACTAGAAGGGTAGCTGAATCACGTAAGGGTATTTTCATGTTGATATCTTTCAAAATAAACTTTTTATGAGTTTTTAAAGACCCAACTTTAAGCAGACTACATTTTTTGTCTATAAAAAGTTTATTTTGAAAGTTATCAACATGCAAATACTATTAAGTGATCCAGTTGCCATTCTAGTTTCTAACACATTTTCAATTTCTCTTTAATGTTGCTCTTCTGAAACGACGGAATAAACCGGAGTTTGAAAATTTAGCTGTTCATAAAACAAACTTTAAAAAAACATTCAAAGTGTTGTAGAAACTAGAAAAGTAACTAAATAACTTAAAAGCATTTTCTGATGTTCCATTCCAAGAAGAAATTGAAAGTGTCCTAGAGACTAGAACTGTAGCTAAATCACTTAATAATAAAACTTTTTATAGACAAAAATTTAAAAACTAGTATCTGCTTAAAAGTTTGGTCATTTTTAGACTGTCATAAAAAGCTTATTTTAAAAGATATCAAACATGAAAAATACCCTGAAGTGATTGAGCTACCCTTCTAGTTTCTAAAAGACTTTCAAGTTTTCTTTTAATTTTGCTCGTGAAATACAGTATAATCAGAGTTCGACTGGTATTTCCACTTTAAAACCAGCTTCTTCTTCACTTTAATGATTCAATTGCTCTTTCTAGTTTATAAAACTTTTTAATTTCTTTTTGATGTCTACAAGAACAACCAATAGTTTTATGTTCTAATTATTTCTCTTTCATTAGCATATTTTGCAAATGGCAGCTTTATAACACGAGAACATTTCGAACAACAATCGAGTGACGTTCTAAAGTTTCTACCGATCAAATTATTCCAGATGATCTTAAACACGAACTGGTTGAGAAAGAGGCTCATCGAGTGGAGATCTTCAAGCTTGAAAGGCCTCTGTTGTTCATAAAGTTCCATATCGTCTAAGATCCTAGATGAAACAGAACGAAAAACGTAAAAAGTACGACTTCGATTGTCTCGATCGACACTTATGAGATCTCCATAAAATTACGTGATTAAATGTGTCGTGCAGTCGCAAAAGAGCATCAACATCTGAAATTCGGGTGCCGTCGTCTTGGTGTTTACGGCCAAGTGATCCAGGAACGCTTTAAGGCCATGATTCGGTCCGAGACACGAGATAAACCTCCAAAGATTTGGTAACACGATGTCTTGATAACAAAGTCCTACATCACGAAATAAAATATCAAAAGACAATGATTATTGTAGTTGCGAACGACGGCCGAACTATTGAAAATGCACCACCTGTCAAAATGTCTAGCCTCAGCTGCGTAAAAGTAGCGAGTGCCATCTGATATAACGAGCACGTGATCGCCACCGTGGTCGTTTCGGGCGATCCAAGCTTCAAGTATTTGCTCGGAACGTTCTTAGAAGATGCTTTTTCGATGGCCTTTCTCAGAAAATCTTTAAAAAAAGAACCGTTTCGGTCGTTAAAGCTGGTTTTAAAGTGTAAACGTTTCTCGAACTCTTGACTATTCTGTCTTTTAGGAGTAAAATAACGAGAAATATGAAAGTGTTTTTTTTAGAAACTATAAGGGTAGCTCAATCACATTTTCAAGTTGACATCTTTCAAAATAAACTATTTATACACAAAAATTAAAAAATAATGTTTGTTTAATACATTAATCTTTGTGTTTAAATAGTTTATTTTGAAAGATCTCAACATGATAAAAGTGATTCAACAACCCGTTCTAGTTTTTAACACATTTTCAAATTCTTTACAGTGTTCCCTCTTCTGAAATGCAAAATAACCAAGTTAATGTTTGAGCACTTTGTAATTTTAAGAACCTTTAATTGCAACCGAACTTCCATTGGAGGGTGAAGACGAAGAAGCTCCAACTTGAAACCGAGAGTCTCCAGAAGACGAACTGCAAGACATTGTTTGTATCAAAGGAGAAAACGTTACGGACAAGAGACCAGCGTTCCATAATAGTTGCAGTTGCTTCTTGACGAACGGAACGGCTTCATGTAAGCTGTAAAAAAAAACACATAAAAATCTTATTTTTACAAAAAAAAATTAGCAATTTTCACAAAAAAAATTAGTAATTTTATGTAAAAATTAGCAATTTTACAAAAAAAAAATGTAACTTCACAAAAAAATTTAGTAATTTTTACAATGAAAATTGCTAATTTTATGAAAAAATTAGCAATTTTACAAAAAAAAATGATTAATTTCACCAAAAAAATTAGCAACTTTATCAAAAAATTAGTATTTTTAACCAAAAAAAATTAGCAATTTTTACCAAAAAAAATTAGTATTTTTTACAAAAATAATTTTATTTTTTTATTCAATACAATGAATACAATTTTATACTATGAAAATTAGTAATTTTTATAATGAAAATCAGTAATTTTTACAATGAAAATTAGTAATTTTTACAATGAAAATTAGTAATTTTTACAATGAAAATTAGTAATTTTTACAATGAAAATTAGTAATTTTATGAAAAAATTAGCAATTTTACAAAAAAAAATTAGTAATTTTTTACAAAAAAAATTAGTAATTTTTTACAAAAAAAATTAGTAATTTTTTACAAAAATAATTTAATTTTTTACCAAAAAAAATTAGTAATTTTTTACAAAAATAATTTAATTTTTTTTATTCAATTTTCTTTAAAATTTTTTTTACAAAATAAACTTTTTCTGATAGTTGGTAACTCGTTTATTTTTTATTAACAACTGTTTTTTCTTCCACTTCATACAACTAGAAAAAGTGGTATGAAAAAGCAAATTTCAATTTACCCCGGTTCGATCTTTTGAACGAACCATCCGAGAACTGGATGCCAGTGAGTGAGATTGGACTGTTTACTAACGACGTAACTCTTGCAACATTCGATCAAACGAATGATTGCATTCTGAAAAGAAGATGTCTTTTAAGTATTATTGTCATAGATGCTGTTTTTGAATTTTGTCGTCACCATTGCATCCAAAAGATTAGACGAGAGGGTCTCTTTTTCAAGATACATCAAATGAATTATGTTTCCTGCAACACAAAAAATCGCCGATAGTTTGCAAATCGTTTAGTTTTCAATTTGAAGAGGGTCATGTCACGATGTTAAGGTGGTTTTAAAGTGTAAACGTCTCTCGAATTCCGACTATTCTGTTTTTCGACGGTAATATGGAGAGAAACTTGAAAGTGTTTTAGAAACTAGAAGGGTAACCGAATCACTTAAAGACATGTTTGATATCTTTCCGTTTGAAACGATCCAACTTTTTAAGAAGATGAAATTTTTTTTAATTTTTGTTTTTAAAAAGTTTACTTTAAAAGATACCAACATGAAAATACTCTTTCGTGACTGAGCTACCCATCTAGTTTCTAACACACTTCCAAATTTCTCCTTATTATTACTCCAGAAACGCAAAATAACTACACTTCGAGGGACTTTTGCGTTTTTAATTCACCCTAACGAATTGTTTCGTACACACCTAAAAGAGAAAGAATGGAACCACCGTCCAAAGAGTTTAATACGGGTCGCGACTGTTGGTCGGAACACAACATCACAATGCATTTTGCGAGAATCTCGTTGCTCCAGAGGAGACCTAAACACTGTTATAACATAGAAGCAACTGTTTAGATTCTTTACACCGATCTTTATCTTTCGCCGTGACTTACTTCGGGCGATTTAGTCTGCAAGTGAAGAACCAATGCCGGAACCGTGAGGATGTGTGTCACGAACTGTCCGAGGAGGTTCTCCGTAAATTGCGCTGCAACCATTGGCCTGAAACAAAAAAGCAGTTCAGATGATTCAACACTAGTTAATTTCTGGCACTTGATTTTATATACCGAAGCGAAAGGTTTATAATGGCAGAAAGCGCCGCGTGTTTAAGACTCGGAACTGTCCTTGCGAGTCCCTTCATAAGCAACATCTGAAAATATAATATGTAGGTGTCGTAAGGCCATAAAATTGTTTGGAAACGAATCGAGGTTAAACCTGAAGTGTTTGATATAATCCTTTGAGAATCAAGTGTCCCATTATATTGGCACAAAGTTGGTTCATGACTGGCTTAAGTCCTTCATCTTTCATAAAGATGAAAAATTAATCGTTATTGTTTCTTTCTAGTATTTTAAGAACCGAAACTCGTCATGTTACTTACTCTGTTTCGATTGGAGGACCTTCCAAGTGTTTGTCGAGGTGAACGTCACCAGTGTGTGTAAGTGTAACATTATGGCTTTGACGTCGTTCGGAGCTTCGGGCTGCGTGACACACGATAGTTACGAGTTTCACATTATTTTCTAATGCTTCATTTCTAGAAGCACTAAAAAAATAAATTTCAATTACCTTCAGTTGTTGCAAATAGCAGCAATTTTGATACAAAAGGATTTTGACTTGTCTAATCCATTGGACAGTGTTATCTTTGGACATTGCAACGCTCACGTAACAGACCTAAAGAAAACAAAAACAAAAGTGGAAAGAATCCAATTCGAAGCTCTCTTTCGATCGAGTCTTAACCTTCATATTTTCCACGTCCATCGTGGCCACCACATAACGGCAGATCCTCTTGAAACGCTGTAAAAAAAAACAGAACAAAAATATAATATTCGCTAATCAATGTTAAGTATGTTTTAGTACGAACTGTTCCGTCTTCGATCGGATCGAAGATCATAAAAAACTTTTTCAAAACTTTGAATATTTCGACACCTGAAAAATAAAACAATGAGAGAAGAATTTCGATTAGTCCTATAAATAATTTTCTCTCAAATTAATTACTAACTGGAATGCTTTAAATTTTCTTTCGAAGTTTCTTCACCAAAAATTCCATCGACCTCCGATCTGAACAGGATAAAAATTAAATTGTATCATATATTTTGCAAAATAAATAAAAAAAAATCCTTTAATAATACCTTATGTCGTTTACGAACTTTCTTCGCACGAGAAAACCTCTTGTGGCAGCCTGAAAATGAACATTTTAGAAAATTAATTTAATCTAATTTTAATTATTCGAATTACAGTTAATTTGTTAAATTTAATTTTAATTGTTAATTTAATTGTTAAATTTAATTTTAATTTTTAATTTGATTGCTAATTTAATTTAATTGTTAAATTTAATTTATTTGTAGTTGTTAAATTTAATTTTAATTGTTAATTTAATTGTTAAATTTAATTTTAATTTTTAATTTAATTGCTAATTTAATTTAATTGTTAAATTTAATTTATTTGTAGTTGTTAAATTTAATTTTAATTGTTAATTTAATTGTTAAATTTAATTTTAATTGTTAATTTAATTGTTAAATTTAATTTTAATTTTTAATTTAATTGTTAAATTTAATTTTAATTGTTAATTTAATTGTTAAATTTAATTTTAATTTTTAATTTAATTGTTAAATTTAATTTTAATTGTTAATTTAATTGTTAAATTTAATTTTAATTGTTAATTTAATTGTTAAATTTAATTTATTTGTAATTGTTAAATTTAATTTTACTTGTTCAATTTAGTTTTAATTACTAATTTAATTGTGTTTTATTCAATTGTAATTGCTTAATTTAATTTTAATTGTTTAATTTACCGGTAATTATTTAATTCAAATTTCATTTTTTTAATTCAATTTTAATTTTTTTTATTTAATTCTTATTTTTTTAAATTCAATTTTCATTTTTTTTAATTAAATTTTAATTTTTAAACTAAATTTTTTTTTATTCAGTTTTAATTTTAATTATAAAATTCGCCCATAGGTACGAGCTCGTATAATATAATTTTGATATTATGACGAAAAGAATCACTTGATTGGGTAATTACTTGTGACGTCACTCAAATTACCCCCCCCCCCCCCATGTTTACAAAAACTAGAAGGGCCTCCTCGTGACGTCACGCGACCTACACAAAATGAACATGCGCCTTGTCAAGAGCGGGTAGAAACTGTGACGTCACCATCGTCAGAAGCCAAAGAAAGGGTTCATGTTGGGGTTACAAGTGCATGTGAGTTTTTGACATCAGTCTCTTGACATATTTAGATTCATGACCTGTATGGAAACGGCCGCTTGTTCTCGTCTCCTTTCATTTGCGCGTTCTTGTCGCGCTTGTTTAGCTTGCTCCAGGAATTCATCTTTGCTCTTTGTTTGGCCAAACATCGCTCCAATGGATCCAGTTTTAACGTTTTTCGGGCATGCAGCGCTTTTTATCACTCTCTGAAAGTCTTAATTGTCATTATTTTTTTAGTTAGCTATATAATATCGCAAATAAATACACGCTTTCATGCGTTTGTTTATCAGGAAATTGCTGTTTTCGTATCGTTATATTAGATTTTGTGTTTTGGTGAAATGTTCTATGTTACTCAATGAACTCTAGTTATGCTCCGAGCAATCTATTTAATCCGCTTTTGCGTGGTATCTACACGGCGTCCTCTATTGAGAAATAAATGTATAAATTTTGTCGGTTCGTAACGATCATTTGACCGGTTATTATAATTTTCTGCTCGTTGACCCATTGTAACATAATATAAAATAAATGAAGTTACTATTGAGTGCAAAGTGGTGTACATAAATGGCGTCGGTCTATTCACTGCTGCTTAAATGACGCGAGGACGCCATATTCGATGTACCTTCAGAATATAGGTTTTATGGTGCAATGATGTGCTTAGCAATTGTGTCATAGAAGTTTATTATCATGTTCTCTATGGATGCTTCCGTCTTTTGACGTTTCAAGTAACCGGTTACTGTAGTGTTTCGTCCTTCCGACTCCTTCGTCGTCATCATTATAATAAAAATGTCTGCTTGTAATGGATACGCTGTTTCCGTGTCTGAAAAACGTTCATTCTTCTGTGATGTGGCTGCAAAATATCCTGATATCACTTCAGATGGAAAGATCGACACTAAAGAGTTCTTGGAAGCTTCGAAAAGCATTGTCTTAATGTTTGGTGAGGTTTTTTTCTTATTTTTGTTGTTTATAATATGTTAGGAGGACATTTGTGGCTCCTTGTATTGACCCTGCGTTAACCTCATACTATGGTGACCTATGTAAGAGCCACGTTAGCTCTACTCGTATTCGTTTTGCCACGTTTTAGGCTGAAGCGGTTCGGAACGAGCTTCGATTTCGATGATTGATAACGTTTTTTTTTTCGATTATTGTTTCTGATTGGCTTTAATGTCTTATTTTATGATTTAGATTTCTTCGGAAGGGGAATGGCGCCCGTTAAGTACGACGTCAATGGGAATATTGAGGTATTTTTAAAGAACCATTTAAAATGACCGCCCACCCATTCACCGTCCTTAATTAGAATCTTCTTGAATTTAGACTTTGTTGTTATTGTTCACTTGACACTAAACGTCATTATTGGCTTCGTCAAAACAGAAAAAACTAAAACTAAACTACAGTATCCCGCTTTGAGTATGCGGAAATTCTGTCGATTAGCAGCTGATATTAGCCTCTACGCAGGAGATTCTACAACGTTTTTCGGCCTAATTCGCGGCTTCCCCGTATTACCCCATAACTAATTATACACTCCACAGTGTTAGATTATGGAGGTCCGTTTGGGACATTTTGCACAAAGAGTAACTGAATAATCCTGGTTCATGTTGTCATTTACGGACTTTTATTTTCCTACTAGATTTGAAAACCTGTGACATTCACGAGGTTAGTTTTTACGTCTTTGGACTTGCGTGTCTTTGTATTTGACGCTTATATGGCTCATAACCTCTACATTCAGTGATCCCCTAAGGACTTAAGCCCATTGATACGCCAAGGCCTGTTTAGTAGTCCACTTCGAGCACTGATCCGCCAAGTCCAGCATACAATTAAGGGGCCTTGACCATAGCCTCCTTATCCTAAAGATAAGGATGCTATAATTTGACACATGAATCACTTTTTAGTGGTCGAGGTCGACTGCAAAATGTCTTTGTATGCAAAGGTCCGGCATCTTTCTATAGAAATACATTGTCAACCACAGCCTAAAAATATTCATTTTTATCTGAAACACTCACGGTTTTGTTAAACAGTTTCGAAACTGTCGACTCGAGACGTTTTTTTCATTTTTTTTATTCTTATTTTGACACTTAGAAACTTGAAAAGAAATTCAATGCTGATCCAGTACGGTTCAAAATGCTAAACGATATGATTCGAAGCGAAGTGGACGAAGACAAAGAAGTGAAACAGTCGGTAGAAGCGCTCTTGTGGCTCAAAAGGTATCCTCGAAGCAATTTGCATTTGCGGAAGTTTCTAACAGTTAATCTTGTTTTCGTGATTTTTCTTCTTCTCATATTTCAGGGCGTTGGAATACACGAGGTTTATCTTGAGATGTCTCGTTGAGGACCACAAGAGTGGAAGAAAAACCGAAAACTTAGTTCCTTTTTGTACTGTAGCATACGAACAGACGTTGAAACGTTATCATGGTTGGGTCGTACAGAAGCTATGTGCGGTAAATTATCTTGTTAAATTTTTTTTTTTGTTAATTTGAGTTTTATTGCCTAAGTTTGAAAAAAAACTTCCGTTTATTTCTGAGTATTTTCTGTTTCAACCGTTTCCCCCACTTAGGTGGAAACGCTTCTAAGCTGGTTAAAAGGTTGCTGCTTCGACGGCTTTGTAACGAAGTTATGCTTCCAATATGGTTTTCGAACTCTTGATTATTCTGTCTTTCAGAAGAGAAGCTAAATGAAGAGAAGCTAGAAAGTGTTTTAGAAACTAGAAGGGTAGCTCAAGCAAATGAGGATATTTCTCAACTTTAAGCAGATGATATTTTTTTTTGTATCTAAATAAAAGTGTCTTTTGAAGGATACTAACGTGGAAATACTATTGTTTCAAGTGGTTCCTTCTAGTTTTTTAAACAAATTTTCAATTTCTCTTTAATGTTCTCTTCTGAAACTGCAGAATAATAAAAGTGCAGAAGAAAAATTAACAGAAACTAGAAAAGTGTTTTTTTTTTAGAAACTACAGGTTAGCTCGATCACTTAAGAGTAGTATGTTTTCATGTTGATATCTTTCGAAATAAACTTTATATAGACATAGATTTAGGGATGGGACATTCGAATCCTCGAATCCCGCGAATCTTGAAAAATATTCGATATTCAAAAACTCGAATCTTCGCACTTTTTTTCGTCTTTTATGAATCTTTCGAATCTTAACCTTAAAAAAACTTGTTAAAATGTTTGGTAAAATTAGTTTTAACTCCATTGACGTCCAATAGAAACGTTCACTAACACAAAACCCGGCGATTGTTGGCAATTTTGGTGGTTATCCGGATCACCAATGGATCACCTTGTGGCCTGACCCTGAGTGAAGCCACACTTGTTTTTTTATTATTAATAATTTAATATTTAATATTATTTCATTTATTTGTATTTTCTTAATGAATAATATAGGATTCTTATATGAAGGATTCGAGAACCTTTTAGGATTCGGATTCGTGAAAAGTTAGGATTCGTTCCCCACCTCTAATAAGAGTTAAACAAATATTGTTCTGCTTAAAGTTGGGCTGTTTTCAAACTGTCATAAAAAGCTTATTTTTAATGATTGGGGGCGCTACCCTTCTAGTTCCAAAAGGCCTTTTTCTGACATTTCTAAGGAGAAAGTGAGTTAGAGACTAGAACTGTCGCCATCAGGATACTAAGCGATTAGGCGCGACCCTCTTCTAGTTTATAAAACACACAGTTTAGAAATACTTTCTAGCTAGTTAAAAAGTTGCTACTGGATGGCTTTTGTAATCCATTAAAACCAATCAGATAAATTCTTGGCTAATTAAATTAGCTGGAACTCGACTTTATTCGGACATTAGGAACGGTAAACGAAGTGCAGGGGTTTATTACATAATCATTTTAAATCATTTTCGAATGTTTTTTTTTTTTAGAAAAGCGAAGACTCGACAGTTTTTCTATGTTAATTTCCATAGACAAAATTGTCTAACAATTAAAACCGTTTGAACTTCTTAAAATTCCAGAATCACTTCCATTACTTAGCTATGGTCTATAACTAGGTGCAAAAACGAAAAATTATATGAATTTATCGAAGTTATAGTTATGAATTTTTCAAATAATTGTTTCCGATTTACTTAACGGTGTGTTGTTTGGCTCTTATTAGCTATCGATTCGTGGTGTGCCTTGGAGGAGAGATTTTCTCAAGTCGTTGGCTTTTGATCGTGAAGGAATGGAAGACGTTGTGATCATCGACATGGAAGAGTTTCTCGCTACTCTCGACGCGAACGTCGACGTGATTATCAAGATGTACGACGATTGGGGATTGAATTCGGACAAAACCATCTAGAGAGACAGAGAGAGAGAAAAAAAAGGTGATTTCGGTATCGTTGGTGGTTTTCTTTTGCGTGCGATGTTTTTACAACACACGACGCAAAGAAAAACATAAATGGATCCTGGTTGTCCGTGTGATAAAAATGCAATCATTCTAAGAAAAATTCTACATAAGACCGTTCCAGATTTGGTTTTTGTTTGTTTTTGTTATTTTGGTTTTTTTCGTTGCCCCCTTACAGCGACATTTTCTTTTTCTCTGTTTTTTTCTAGTTTAGTTTTTGTCTCGAAATGAAGAACAAGATCTCGGTTAGTTTTATCGGAGGTCGTCTCGAGACGCTCTGAATGAAAGCAAAAGACTTTCGATTAAGTCGCACACAAGTACGTGAAAGCCGAGTGCACGCGAATGGTTTCAGGGATAAACTCGGCCTAAATTCAAGAAGTGAGCTTGGCACTTGAGAGGTGAAAGTTGAAAGTGTGTTAGAAACTAGAAGGGCAGCTCAATCACTCAATATTTTCATGCTGATATTTTTTTAAATTAAACATTTTGTAGACAAAACTGAACTTTGCTTAAATTTGGGCCATTTTCAAACTGACATAAAAACGCTTATTTTGAAAGACTCTGGCCAATAGGCCAGAGGTGGCACAAATCCTATATTTTCTCGAATCTGAATCCTAAAAGGTTCTCGAATCCTTCATATAAGAATCCTCTATTTTTCATTAAGAAAATGCAAATAAATGAAATAATATTAAATTATTAATAATAAAAACAGTGACACAAGGTGATATTGGTGATCCGGGTGTACCACCGAAATTGCAACAATCGCCGGTTTTTTTGTTAGTGAACGCTTCTATTGGACGTCAATGGAGTTAAAACTGATTTTACCAAAGTTTTTAACAGTTTTTTTTAGGTTAGGATTCGAAAGACGAAAAACGCGCGAAGATTCGAGTTTTTGAATCTCGAATATTTTTCAAGATTCGAGGATTCAACGAATGGCCCATCCCTAATATCGACATTAAGTGATTGAACTACTCTTCTAGTATCTGACACTTTTATGCCTGACAGACGGAATATTGAGAATTTGAGGGTAATTTACACTTGAAAACTACCTTAAATTCCTATTCTAAGGTTTCAAGTGAAATTGTTCAGGTGCCGAGTTTGTCTCTTTGAAACTTTTTAAACAGAAGTGCAGCGATTCGTGTATTCCGAATGC
Source organism: Brachycybe producta (assembly GCA_036925085.1). NCBI lineage: Eukaryota > Metazoa > Arthropoda > Diplopoda > Playtdesmida > Andrognathidae > Brachycybe > Brachycybe producta. The sequence goes on from JAUPFP010000022.1 coordinate 915,008, forward strand.
TTTTTGGAAGCATATTTTTTAAAAAGAAATGCGATGTTCACATTTGAAAATAGAAGAGTAATGGACTTCCATAATGAATTTTTCAGAACAATGTCTTTTAAAATAAACTTTTATTAAATTTTGAAAATGTTAACCAGATTTTAAGTTTTAAAAATTTCCGCCCATCTCTTTGAAATTGTCATAAAATGTTTATTTTAAAAGATATTTTCATTTACTTGTTCTGATTTCAAACAAGCTTTGAAATTTGCTTTAAAAAGTTTACACTTTAAAAATCTAGTTTATAATCGTTGAATTGATTCGAAACTCCAAACAAAGATCGAAATATTTAATCCTTATATATTTTAACTTTTAAGAATAATTTATTTATTTATGGGTCTTTGTTTTGTTTTATTTTCGATTGTCGCAGTTGCGATGATTTAGTATTTTATGATCCGCAACTGTGCTCCATTTTACTGTTCTGTGCTTCTTTTAAATATGGGATTAAGTTTAATACGAGAGATTGATCTATATTTTTGGTAGAAATGTAGTCATTGTAAGTATAAAAAAGACGGGTAATAAGTTTTAATTACACAAGCAGGGTTCTCCCTAAATATCAATTTTCATTTTTTATCTGTCATTCAGTGAAATTTGGTCGTATTTGGGGGGGGGGGGGGGGGGGGGAAGGGGGTTTGCAAAATTAGAGTGGATAAAAATCATTAAAAAAAACACCCCACAATCATATTTTTTTTAATTTAAGATGGTTTTTTTACGAACGGCTGGTTTTCGAACTCTTGATTATTCTGTCTTTCAGAAGAGCAAAAACTAGAAGGGTTGCTCAATCACTTTTAGAGTAATTTCATGTTGATATCTTTTAAAAGAAACTTTTTATGGACAAAATTAAAACATCGTCTTCTTAAGGTTGGGTCATTTTCAAATTCATATAAAAAGCTTATTTTGAACAATAACAACATGAAAATAACCTTAAGTGATTGAGCTACCCTTCTAGTTTCTAACTAACTAAAGTGTCTTAAGACACTCTAGTTTTTCTTCATTTTGAACCTGAAAGATAGGATAATCAAGAGTTCAAGATGCCCCGTTTACACTTTAAAAACCCACCTTAAGAGAGTTTTCATGTTGATATCGTTTAAAATAAGCTTTTTATATGAATTTGAAAATGAAAATTTGAAAATTTTGAACTCAGTTTGCATCGGATAATATTTTTTAATTTTTGTACATAAAAAGTTTATTTTGAAATATATCAGCATGAAAATACTATCATAACTAACTTAAAACACTTAAAGTTTAGTTTAAAATTGTTTTAAAAATGCAAAATAATCAAAATTCTAGAGACTTTTTTATATTTCCTAAGTTTTCACTGGAGTTTTAAACCAAATTTCAAATTCACTGAGAATTCCAGATTTTTTTATGTTGGTGAGGAGGGGGAACCCTTGGGAGAGTTTTTGCACAAATAGCCAAAAGAAGCACTAATAAGTAGCAAAGTGGCTTCTTTACGAAAGTCTCGAGCGATCCGAGATTTTACCTTTTGGCAGAGCTTGTTGTATACGTGTGCCTTCGTAAAACCTTTTTTGAGTTGCTACTGCTGCTATCGAAGCCGAACTAGATATGCGTTACTCGAACGATAAGTGAACCACTGAATCACTTTGATACACATATGAATAGAATACATATTGAAATGTAGTATTTAATTAAGATGTATAACTTATATTGGATATAAATGCTAATTTATAAATGGGTGCCACGAAAGAGTTCAGATTTAGCAGCGGTGTCTTCGAGTCGACTCTTAAAAGTATTGACACTCAATCTTAGGGTGTTCACAGAGAGAGCGATTTTTAATGGTCGAGATGGACCGTAAAAAGTGGTTGGGGTGCGGCTGAAACCGAACCACTCAAGTTGACTGCCAGCGGTTGGGAAGTGGTCCTAGTGTAGTTGCATGAACTGCAAAAAGTTGGCGTATAAAGTCGTCTCAAGTAGTCGGTTTCGGCCCGTCCATTTGGACCACTAAAAGTCGCTCGTCTGTGGACGCTCTTAGAAACTCTGTACATTAAACGTTCAAAGTTTGATTAGAAACTAAAAAAAATTAGTTTCGTGATGATATTGTTCAAAATAAATATTTATAGTTGGTGAATAAGATTTTTATGTTACTCTTTCAAAAAGTTATTAAAACTTTTATTTTGAAAGACGTCATCATGAATGTTTTTTTCTTGACTTTTCTAGTTTCTAAAAAAAACTGTAAATTTTTCTTTATAAGATGGTTAAATACCTGTTTTGAATATCTAAATTTTACGTAAAACTTTTCATAAGCAATAACTTCTTTAAAGGGAAATCAGTTTTTCTTCTTTTTTCAGCTTTTGTTGACAGTAGGGCTTTTTCTACTGCTTAAAATTTTCTAGTATAAGGCAACAAAGATCTTATTCATATTTAAGGTGGCTTTATAAATATTTATTTTGTTTCCCTCCCCCGCATGGCACCACTGCAGTGGCTAACCGGTTTTAAAATTTTGAGTTTTCAGGAGAAACATTACGAAAAAATTCAAAGAGTTTTGGAAACTAGAATACTTGGTGATATTGCTAAATAATTTTCATGATATCTTTCAAAATAAACTTTGAGACAATTTGAAAAAGGCAAAAATAGTTTTTCATGGAAAAACCTAAAAATGGGTCCATTTTCAATGAAAAAGCTTTTAGCATAATCTTTACCATTCTAGTCGTAATGTTGTTTCTAAAAAATGTATTCGCTTGACGTTTTTTCGTCAAAATTTTACGCAAAATAAATATCTATAAAGCCGCCTTAAATTAATATTTACAAAAACTTAAGATTCTCGGGTGACTTTGTCGATTCTAGAGAATGCCTCACTAGCAATTTAAAAAAATATTGGATTGACATTCTTTTTGACCAATCGCCTGGTAGCGACCTGTAGACGTTTCGAGTATTCCTGAATCCGAACGTTCTTTCGTGGCATGCAAAATAATTCTTTATAAAGACATTCATTTTTATTATTAAAAAAGTAGCACTGTTTTAAATGCATTTTTACGACTTCAACCAATTATTTTTTTATTATTTTAAGCAAAACGGAATGAAGTTACAAATACAAACGTTGTGGATTTTTTCTTTTCTTCAAATGGACTCTCGATTTACAACTAATCGTCGTCTTCCGACGTTGCTGGAGTGCTTCCAGCAGATTCCTCCTCCTCTTTAACCTTATCATCCTCCTCTTCCTCTTCTTCCTTTTTCTCTTCTTCTTCGGACGACTTCGGTTCCTTGAAAGTAAAAAGAAAATCCTCAGAATTTGGAAATGATCAATGTCATCGCAAACGTGTTCATTTGAAAACACTAACCTCTTCCTTCTTCACCTTCACGGATTTCTCCTGTTTCGCTTTGCCTTTAGCTTTACTCTTCTTTGCGTCACTATCGTTATCTGAAGACGATCCATCGGAACTGCTAATGTATTCTTTGCTTTTATAAGCTCCCGGTGATTTCTGCGGCGATTTCTGATTCTTGGAAGATCCCGATGATCTCTTCTCTTTCTTCACTGGAGTCGAAGGAGTGGCCGAACTTTCGTTGACGTTCGCTTTGTATTCGGCCAGTGCTTTCTCGTATTCTTTCTTTCCCTCTTCTGCCAACTTCTCCCATTTCTAAATAGCGAAAAAGATACTTTTAAAATCGCAACACGGATACGTGTTTTGTTTCGTTTTTTTTTACCGTTCTGTTTTTAACGTCTTTCCATTCTTCGCCTGCTTTCTTGCTCAGATCCGTAATAGAGATTCCCGGATGTTCCTTCTTTAATCTTTCTCTGTTCTCGTTCAACCACAAGAAGTAAGCAGACTGCGGTCTTTTTGGTTTGTTCTCGTCTCGTTCTTTCTTCTTCTTTCTAGGTTTTCTTGTTTCGGGCTGCGAAAGCAAAAGAAAAAATCATTGACGAAACCCTAAATTTTCAGATTTGCGGTTTTTTTTTTGGAGGATTATATTCGTCATCTTACCACTGTCTTCGCTTTTCTACTCTTTTCTCTATGTTTCTTAGCGTCCTTCTCTTTGTTCGGAGAACCACCTTCCTCGTCGCTGCTCGAGGAAGATGAAGCGTTGCTATCGAACCTAAACGAGCATAAATTACGAGCCAAACTTTCTTAAGGTGCTTCACCATTTGTCGAAACAAATGTCCTTACAATATTGGCCCAAATTCATGAAGGAAACTTCACACTTGAACCCTCTTGAGCGGGGTCCCAACGTAGAAATTCAAAGACTGTACCCGTCTCAAATAACGACAGGGGCTGAAGGTAGAGGCTAGCAACTAAGGGATTGCATTCGAGTACCAAGTGCGCCAGCATGTTCCAATCACATTACCTAGAAGTATAGCTAGCCTCTACCTCCAACCCTCATTTGAGATATAACACCTATACAAGAATACCAAATATAATAGCGTTTCTTTTTCTCCCCAGAGGAACTCTGTTCAGAGGGTTTAAGTTTCCTTCTTGAATTTATTATTTTAAAAGTGAAAGAAAATTTTTCTTCATCACTTTCTCGTAAAACCTTTGTTTTAGAATTAACTTTTAAAAATCGAAAAATAATTTTCACGATATTTTTTTTTTTAGTTTTTCTCTCTCTAAAAGTTGCCTTTAAAAAAGTTTACTATTGCGGCATGTAAACTTTTGACTTACTCTTCAGCAACTTCGCTTCCGCTGTTGTCGCCAGGATTAAACGATTCGTCAGATTCATCATCGGAATCGTCGCCTCCGTCATCATCACGCTCTTTAGCTTCGGCCTTGACACGAGCCAAATAGACGTCGGGTTCGTCTTCGACATCGGAATCCACGAGTTCGTCTTCTGCATAATTCAGAGCTTTTTCTTTTTTAGTCTGAAAAACATAACGTTAAAAATTACTTTTATATAAAACTTTAAAAAAAAAAAGATTATTTTCTTTTAAAGTTTTAACCATTGGGCCTCGGTTTTTAACACGGAGTTTTTTGTTCGTTATGAAGTCAAAAAGTTTTCCATATTCTTCTCTGAAAAAGAGTTAGATAAGTTAAAACGAACGCTCGGCTCGTACGGCAGCTTTTTCGTACTTTTCGATACTACTGAAAGTATGAACGACTCCGCTTCGTAACTCGACCTCAAAATCGAACGAACGGGTGCTACCTCCGCTACGAGCGAAGTTAACGCTGGCAACTTCTTCGAAACGGATGTGAATCGGAGGCTTGTGAACGTAAATGAATCCACGTTCAAGTGGATACATGAATCCTGCCGCCGCTTTATAAGAGCAGCTCACTGCAGGAGTTTGAGAATTTCTGAAACGATTCATTTGCAGAAAAAAAAATTACGTATCTCTCTTTTCTCTCTTGAGGATTTGATTCGGAAGTCTTTTACGAACCCGACAAAGCTTCCAGGTACGGTTATCTTTCTCTGAATCAAAACCTTCATCATTTTACTCATGACTTCATATGTCGGTCCGGTCATTTCTTTCTGTAGTTTTCCTTCATATTTCTCTTGAATCTCTTTGCTTTAAATTGCGAAATAAGACTTAAATGAGATTATATGGAACGTTGGATATACGAGGTTGTAATTTAATATGTCGAAGGTCTGATCACGCTGATATCTTTCAAAATAAACTTTTTACAGACAACAACAAAAATACTGCTTGCCATAAAAAGCTTATTTTAAAAGATATCAACATGAAAACACCTTTAAGTGATTGAGCTACTCTGCTAGTTTCTGAAACACTTTAAAGTTTCTCTTGATGTTGCTCCTGAATGACAAAATAAACAAGAGTTCGTTATACTTACTCTGAGAGTCCAACTTCGAGAACTGTTTCGTCCTCGTTATTAAATTGCAGAATAAGGAAATGGTATCTCGTCTGTCCTTGTTTTATCGGTGGATCGAGGCTCACCTAAGAAAATGTTAACACATCTTTATGTTTTTCCTCATCCATTCTTTTCTTAAAACAGAATACGGAAAAGTTGAGAACAAACCACGAAGAACATCTGACGTTGATCCTTATGCGGAAGTAAAAAGAGACGTAAAACGGTCGACATCGGAATCTTGTAATCAAACGTCTTGCCGTGAAGTTGAATGAAAGATGGAAACAGTTTGATATCGTAACGACCGCTAAAAAAAAATGAAAAGTTAAACTACAACGAACAACAGTATGATCTAATTCATCCGATCTTACCGTGGCGTAAGACACTGTACTTCTTTGAAGGTCGCAATCGCATCTCCGGTCGCTTGAATGATGTTCGCTTTTGACATGACGTTGTCTCGAAATGCCTGAAACGGAAAACAATTTCTTTAAAAAGACCGTAACCTTCAGAAATTTCTTGTTAACATCATGGCAAGACTTACGAAAGGATTTACAAAATGATGTTTAAAATTGTGCCACCAAATGACATTAAACATCGATTTGACAATCCTTTGGTATATCTTGTCGTCATTTTAATGAGAAATTACTGAAAATTAGGGTTTCTTTAAATCTTTATTCGACGCGATGCAGAAAAAAAGAAAAGAAACAAAACAAACTTCGATTTCTCCTGCTACATCGGATGGAACGTGAAACCGTAATTCCATCAAGGAAACGGCCGCATCGTCGTTCTGATGGAACTGAAGGGTGACTTCATTCTTTGCTGCCGTGCAATGCGAGACGTTTGTCAACGGAATCTCAAATGCAGTAGTACGATCGATGTCGAATGAAAGAACGGATCCTAAAATGTAAGTTATGTTTGACATGGGAAATGAAATCTGATTTATTATTTTTTATTATATTATTTATTATCATACATTGTTTTTTTATATTTTTTATCGAAATTATATTTCATTACATAAAATGTAATTGGATTTATTTACTTAGAATAACGTATTCAGATTTTTTTATTATTAGTAATTATAAAAATTATCAATTAATTTGAATTAATAATTATATTTTATAATAAATAATTAACATAAATTTTAATTGTCAATTATGCAAAATCAAAATTAAAGACAAAGTATTCACGTTAAATTCTGGTAATAGATTCTTAGGTACTTCCAATAAAAAAAACTTAGCACTTGAACCCTCTATGCAGGGTGCCAACTTAGAAAAAAACCCTTTTGAAGGATATCCAACAAAACGGACTTTTCTATATTGAAGTTATGTACAGAGGATTCAAGTTTTAAGTTCAAGTACCAAGTTTTCTTCTTTAAAATAATGATTTAAAACAATTTACATAAATTTAATCTCATTATTTATTTAAGTAAAAAATCGGTTTTGTTCTTTAAAACCGATTTTTTTACTTAAATAAATAATGAGATTAAATTCAAAGCAATCGTGACTTTATACGAAACCTTGTTTCTTACCAGTAAAACGAACCGTTCCCCAGTTCCAGCCTTTTAAAGAAAGTTGTTTTTCCTGAAGGCTCTTTCCTGAAGTATGATTGAAGAACTTCGCAAGCTTCTCTTGATCCTGAAAGCGATGACGAAAAAAAAAAAGTTCTTTATCACGAAGACACTTACTGACGGATACAAAACAACAAAGACAATTACGGCTTCTTTGAACCCAGCGAAACGATGAAGTTGACCGTTGTTTAAAAATATACGAAGTCCGTAATCTCCGGCCATCCTCATCCAGTTGACAAGATCAACGTCTGTAGCAAGAATCTGTTCGACTTTCCCGTTTTTATTGTTTTTGAAGGCAATTGCATTGTTAGTAAGCTTCAATCTGCCATGAACCTACGTAGAAGAAAAAAAAAATGAAACGGTAAGTTTCAACTTTTGCGACATAAAATAATCTCACTATAAATTAACATTAAAGTCTATGGAGCGTAAATCTAATCGAAGTCGTCTAATTTTTGAAGTCTAGTTTGAAATAAGATCAGTGTACCAATATGACGTCTGTAACATTAATTGACATTCATTTTAGATGCCATATTCGATCAACCGTCTCACTATCTTGATGCACATTTCTATGCTTCAAAATATGACTATCAAAATTATTGTTCATGCCCTCAAGAAAAGTTTCCCGCGCAAAATGTTCAATAATATGCGATTTTATCAACATATTTTGTTGTTTACGTTACCAAAGCTCCGCTAACTTCTTGCATTACGTCTGGAAACTCCAGAAAATCCATTTTTAGTTAATTATTTTCAGTTTTGCACTGTTTACTTCAGATGAAAGGCGACAAACGACTCAAACAATGAAGTAGTAAAATCTTAGACTATTACTCTAGTCTAAGGTAAAATGAAAATCGATGAAGTTGACAATGTAAGCGTATTGCCGTTGCAGTAAGTAATCGAATGAAAAAATAGAGTAACAGTTTTGCTCGTTACCAAGGAAGTCAACTGTTGCTAGGGAAGCGGCGGCCATGTTATGACGACACAATAAACCTTATTTGCCTTATTTGCTGTATATATTAATAGGGTTTCATGTGTTAGTTGTGTTATATGTGAATAAAATAAATAAAAACATTATAAATTATTGTAAAAATAGATTGTAATTACTAAAAATTCTGTAATTATATATAATAAAATTTAATATTAATATTATTAATAATAAATATAAATAAATAATATATATTAATGATAATAATTAATCAATTAATAATATTAATATTAAAATATAATATTACATATAATAAAAGATTTCAATAGAAAACATGATAGTTGTATTTTTGACGAAAAACCCGGGATAAACCGGGAAAAACCCGGGATAAACCGGGATAAACCTGGGAAAAACCTGGGAAAAAAACACCAAGAAAAAAACCCGAGAAAAACCAGGGGAAAAACCTGGATAAACAGGGAAAACCACGGGATAAACTGAGAAAACCCCGGGATAAACCGGGAAAACCCCGGGATAAACTGGGAAAAACCCGGGATAAACCGGGAAAACCCCGGAATAAACCGGGAAAAAACCCGGGATAAACCGGGGATAAACTGGGAAAAACCGGGATAAACCGGGATAAACCGGGAAAAACCCGGGATAAACCCAGGATAAACCGGGAAAAACCCGGACAACTGTGCCCAGCATTAGAATTTCTTTTCCTCCGCCCTTTTATGAACGTCATCAATTTCTAATTGGTTTGTTACTTGGTCTGACCTCATAAAAGGGCGGAGGAAAAGAAATTCTAATCCTGGGCACAATTGGCTGTGAACCCAACTAGTAGAATCTACATTCGTTCAAGAGTGAACTGTGATTAAGACAAGGGGGCGGACATTGGAGGTGAATCTCGTATTACATTTTGGAAATCCAGTAAAACGCGGATAAAGGAGTAAAATTGCTTTCCACGCATACAATCTGCTGTGAATTTTTGTGAATCTTTGTAAATCGTAGTGAATCTCGTACGTGATTTTCTTCAATGTCGGCCCCCTTGAATTAATACGTAAAGGCATCGATTTTGGTATCTGGCAACATTGATTCATACATTGCTGATTTTCTGGTCATCAGCTGATGTCTTTATTTTCGTTGTCTATGGTTATAAATGCCAACAAAACGCATAATTGAAAGACAATAACGAGACATTACGATGTCGAGTAGTTGTTCTGACAGTTACCAATGGTTATCAATTAACGAGGACGCGTTGTTTTTGCACGACGGTCTAATAAGAGTAACGGACTTAATCGACTTGCCCGAAAGCGAATCGAATGAGATCGGAGGAGGCGCGCCGTCTTCGTCTTTGCAGTCGGACTCAAACGCAAACGACGATGTTAACGAGCACATAATCGCTTTAGAAACTAAGAATCCGCGCGAATTAAGTGACCGTATTCTTTCTATATGTAGAACAGAGACAAATTCATACGGTAGATTAGTAGAATATCGTTTGAATGCTCTCAAAGGGCTTTGGTTAGCTCGTAAGAAAGTAGCTTCAGAACAGTTAGAGCAAGAGGCTTCAGGGCGAGAAGAGGCGATTTCCTTGCTCAAAAAGCAAGGGTCTGGATCCACGTCTTGGAATCCAAACGAGCAAACGACTCCTTTTTCTTCAAGACTCAGTCTTTTGCTACTTTTTCCTCTGATACAGTCTCAGAGTCGTTCTGATCCGCAGCTCTGTACGACGACAATAGCTCTCCTTTTGCAGTGTCTAAGAGAATGTCCTCCGCATAGCCTCACTAAAGAACCAGGAGACTGTCTGACTGGGCTCGAGAACTTGCTTTGTGCGTGGCTGAGCGATGGAAATGAAGAAAAGGAAGTTTCGAGTCGACTCGATGCGAAAGATGATCAAGAAGACGTTTTTGATGGGTATAAGCCATAAGTATTCGCTGCTGCTCGTAACTCGAGTTAAAACGTTTTTTTTTTTCTTTCTCAGGGTTCAAGAAAAGGTCGAAGGAGTTAAATCTGGATGTCTCCGTTACGAATCGGCTCGTGACAAGTAATAAACTGCTTATTTGTCAGACTAAAACATGCAAACTTAAGATAAACGTAGAAAAAACGTTTAATTGAAGCAGAAAAGCAATTTTACCATTATTGCAACTGAAATGGGTAAACGAAGGAGCATAGAAATGATATAAATAGTATTTTTGAAAATAAATTTTAATTAGTCTTTGGAAAAAGTTTATTTTCAAAGACATTATCAAAATTATTTATGGCTTTTCGTCTACTCTTATAGTTTTAAATAAATCTTGAAATTGTTTTATGTAAATTACTCGAACCTTGGTCGAAAATTGAGAAAAGAAACGGATTTATTTTGTATTAATGACTTATAATTATTGACAGAGACAAGAAAACGACCGAAATGATGTCTACGAGTCGTTCTAGACGTTTGTCTTTGCAGGATATGGAAGGAACTGCTTCAGCTCTTGTTTCGCTTACTTGCGCTCGGTATTTTTAATGGTTAACCTTTCAACTAACAGTGATTAATTTTTTTTCATGTTTGTTTCGCTTAGAGGTTTTATGAAGAGTTTCGTAAATACGATCCACATGTTGCAGAGTCTTAAGAGTATCGACAGTTTGCCGGTCGCGACGACGTTGGTGAAGCTTCTCGAATTGGAAGGAGGTATCGGTTGTTGTTCGTCACTTCTCGGTAACAGACACGTTATATGTTGGGGATTCGAAGATATGCTCAAGTGCCGCAAAGAGAATGCTGCAGACAAGGAATCGCGAGGCTAGATTTTTAGCTTAGTCTGAATTGGTCTCGACAATCTAGAAGGCTAACTTTTCGTTTTTGGGGGGAATTTTTAGATGGAGAATACTGTAGGAGTTTGGCTTCTGATGGACATTTTCTTTACACTACAAATGCTGTCGGCCAAGGACTGTCTAAAATCGGAACTGGATTTGGTGGAACTTTAAGGTTTTTTTTTTCTGTCTTTATTTGTTTCGCGAGTTAATTTTTTTTAATCGAAACAATCGGAAGATTTTTTTTTTTGACGTTTAAACGTCTATATGTAATTTGAAAATAACTTCAACTAAAGGAGTAACACACACTCATACAAAAAAATATCATTGCCGAACCTATAATTTTCCTAATGCCGATGCTTTTAAATATGCAAATATCAAGCGAATGTGAAGTGAGCCAATTGTGAAGTAATAATCCCCAGCAGATTCCCCAGTGTAGATCAAACAGTTATGATTTTTTTCAATTAAAGCGCTGGTTAGAGGCTAGATCGCTAGCATACATCTAGCCTCTAACCAGCCTTTTTTATTAGAAAAGCCGATTCGGATATATTAAAAAACCTTGACTATCGGTGCCGATATAATCGGTTTGCCAATGTATCGGTCGAATTTTTGAGCATCCTACTTGCTATTTCAAATTTCTTACGTATTTTCAGAGGTTTTGTTTATGTAAAGAACAATGATCCTGGCCCAGGACGTGTAGCGTTTGGCAACGACATGCTGCTGTTTCGTCCTCACGACTTTGACGTAGACAAAGAAGGTTCAAGTTTGGCGCTGGTCGTCGATCAATTTAATCTGAAGGTTTTTCTCATTTTTGTCGTTACCGATACTTCAACGATTGTAACATTTGTTCGTTCTTTTTTATTATATGGACGCAGGTTTTAAATAAAGTGGCTCTTCCGTCTAGTTTTTCATTTCGTGGCACTGTCACAACGATTCAATTCTGCAGTGATGGACGATACTTTTATTGGATTTGGTGTCCAGTTAGTCCGTCTGATAAAACTGCCAAAGGGCAATACGTATACATGGATGCATTTCATGTGGATGTACGTTTTTGTGCAGTTTTTTTGTTTTTTGAACTGTTTAGAACATTCCCGAAATTTTTGTCTCTTATTCCAGAACGACAGCAACGAATCCGTGGTCGTTCGTAAACGAGTTTTACTTCAACGGAAAGACGATTCGTGTAACAAATCTTTAAACGAGACGCTTCTTTCTCGGTTACGACCGTATCGTCCGGTAACGACTGCTAGCATCGTAGCTTTGTCTGGAGCTTCTCAGCCTGTTTTTGGTTCTAATCAAGAGAACAGTGGAGGAAGTGGAACCACGGGAGGAGGGGGAGGAGGAGGTATTTGACAAAATCTGTTCGTACTTCGATGAATTGCTTAATTTATTTGTGTTTTCTTAGCAACGACAAGTTGTGGCGTTCCGTTAAAGGTTCTTCTCCGTTCACCGATCTACACTTGTGGCAATTTTGTCGTAATCTTAACTTCGTCTGGCGGAAGTAGCAATAATGTTGCCGCGCGGACGCTTTTCGGAAGTAGCTCTAGTCTTGCAAATCTACGATGTTCGTTAACGTCTTTTGTTGTTTGTTTTTTGTCGTAATAATAGTTTCTTATTTTTCTCTTAATAGCTTTAGCAACTAATTTATGCTTCAGCGTTAAAGATGGTCTGTTTGTGGGCCGTTATGAACTCATCGATGCGCCGACTTGCAGTTTGTCTCGTGGCGCTCAATTGCAAGGACTTGGTTAGTATTTTTATGGTAATAATGTTCCTGGTATTTTTAAAAAGTTCAAATGTTTGCCGTACATTGAGACAGTTCTAAGATTGTGGTTTCGGCCTTTAGGTTTTTGTTAAAAAAGGATAGAACGTTGTTGGAGAGTTCTCGGGGTGCCGAACTGATATGAGATGTTTCAAAAAGCTTAAAAAGTATAAAGATTCAAAAAACAACCAAAAATTGAAAAATATTTAAATACTCTTAAAAGACCTCAGAAGGGTAGAGGTGGTAACAGGTAGAACTGAACCGCTTCTACCGGTTTAATCGAAACCCAATATGCATTAGCAGATTTGTGCGGCACATTAGTTAGAGGTGGCAAAGGAAGAACCGAACCGAACCTGCATTGTTCTGAACCGGTTCTTATCAATTCGACCTATACTCGCAAATCGGTTCTATCAGTTCCAATAATTAGCAAACCGGTTTTACCGGTTTGAAACCATTGACGTTTTTACAAAAGGGGTCAAATTTGTTTTCTGAAAACTCAAACTTGTTGAAAACTCGTAAAAATTATTTTTTCAGGAAAATGTGAATGTGAAATGTGAAAACATGTTTGTATTTGGAAACCTTCCTACTTTTGATCTCGTTTCCAAATACAAACATGTTTGCAACATTGTTTAAAAGAATCTCACTCTTGATTTGTTTTTTCTCCTCTCGCCTAGGCGTTTGTTACGATTCTGTTAATAATTTCATCTGGGCTTGTTCTAATGACTGGGTGGACCAGTTTTACAATCCCGGACATCAAGCCGTCCACCACGTTTATCGTCGGCTAGGAATCGACGACGTAGTATCGGCATCGCCTCCGGTCTCCGATCGTTTCTCTGTTCAAGATGTGATCCGCTTCCTTCTCCAGCACGTTGGAAGCATGTGTTGCCACCAAATGAGCAGCGATCTGTTTCACCCGCAACCACTGAATACCATTTTTGCTCTTCAACAACCAATCGATTTTCTGCTCTTGACAAAAGTTCTCGATATTCTCGACGTTGCCGTACGAGTCAAAGACGATCAGATTGTTTGTTGTGTCCTAGTCGTATTTCAAGTAAGAATTGCTTTAGAATAAAATGGTTTCTTTACTTAAGATTTTCCAACTAGTAGAATTCAAAGTAGGATTTCGTGAGCGACATTAAGGAGAAATAGAAAATGTGTTAAAAACTAGATCAGTAGCTGAATCACTTAAGAGTATTTTCTTGTCAATATCTTTCAAAATAAACTTTTTATAGATAAAAATTAAAAATTACCTGTTTAAGTTGAGACATTTTCAACGGAGATAAAAAGTTTATTTTAAAAGATATTAAACATGAAAATACCCTAAAACGAGGTAGCTGCCCTTCTAATTTCTAAATCACTTTCAAGTTTCTGTCAATTTTGTTTCTGAAAGATAGAATAGCCGAAGTTTGAAGTGTGTTTACACTTGAAACCACCTTAAGTTATTTTCTCTTTTCTTTTAGGTGATTTTCAAAGCTTTTAAAGGTGAAAGTGATGCCGATAACGTGGTACTCCATCGTATACGGTTCGATGATTACATCCTGTGGTCATTTCGGCCTTTGATGTTAATTGTATTCGTTTATTTCGTAGCTCAATGTTGTGGCAACTACTGTCGGAAAACGAGAGTAGAACTGGAGCTTCTTCCGAACCATCCTCGAAGCGGAAACACCGTTTAGGCGTTGAAGAAGAAGCTTGTCGTGTTGTTTGTTCGGGTCTACACGTTTTGTATCCGAGTCCTCGCGAACGTGGAAACCTTCTGAATCGACTCGTCGTCGAAGGAGATCGTAATCCTGCGTTTGTCCGACTACGAGATCTTATTCTTATAGAATACATAGAACATTTGCAGGGAATTGGTCTCGTGTCATCCGAAATGATGCTTTTGAAGTCAGTTTTTAGTTTTAAAAGTTTTAGCTTGATTTATTTTAAGATTTTTATTTCTAATAATTTTTTGTTTGATTTTTAAAGAGTTGACGACGATCTGATTTACGAGTTTCTAAAGATTGCCATACGAGATTCGTGTTGTCTTCTTCGCCAATTTGTTGATGTTGTTGACGAAGAGTTTGACAGACTTTTGTTGTCTATACCGGTTAGTAAAACGTTATCTTTGTGCTTTTTTCTATGTTTTTATGATCGTTTTCCTAACGTCATCTTTTAGATTGTGGTCTTCTCGAACAACTGTAAGAACAAATTTTAAGTCGAAATTGGAAGTGTTTTTTTAGAAACTAGAAAAGCAAAATAATTAATTTAAGATTTTGTTATGAACAGCTTGTTTTTGGACTCTGATTATTCTGTGTTTAAGAAGTGTTAGAAACTAGAACGGTAGCTGAATCACTTACTAGTAATTTCATGTCGATATCTTTTAAAATAAACTTTTTTATAGATAAAAATTGTAAAAAAATATCGTCTGCTTAAATTTGGTTCATTTTCAAACTTTACGTATAAAGCTCATTTTAAAAGATATCAACATGAAAATATAATTTCAGTGATTGAGTTTCTTCTTCTAGCTTACGCTTTAAAACCAACCGGTTTACTCTTCTAGCTTCTAAAAGCCTTAAAATTGTGGTCAAAACACCCTTATCAGTTAATATTACATCGTTGAATAATCGGTCGCATCTTATTCATTAAAACGTAACTCTTCTTTGGCCTGATTTCCGTTTTTCTAATAAAAAATGTTATTTTTTTTTAACAAAAAATGCTAAATATGCAAATGAAAATGTATATTGTAGGCCTATAATAAGCCGAACCACATTTAATTGTTCGATGTAATTAAGAAGCAGTCAGAAGAAATAGCAGAAAATGCAAAATCAAAACTTTGAAGAAACTCTAATTTTTTTTTAAACTAAGTGAAATTATACAACTTTATGCAAATTTTTGAAGATTATGCAATTTGTGTATTTAATGCCTCTTTTAATTAGGTTTGTTTTGTTTTATTCTAAATCCGCAGATCGCTTCGGCGTGCACACAATACTTGAGTGCACTTCAAAACCAACTGATCCGTGAAGCAATTTTATTCAAACCGTCAAAGAGTACCGATGCCGACGTCGACGATACGAACATCGATTGCATCGATGTGAATCTTCAGCTATCTGTGATTCAGTTTGCAATGAAAGTGTTGAGCGGAGCTCAGGAAGTTCTCGAAGTTCTTTTCGAAGTGTGCCAAAAGATTACATGCCGAGTTACGAACGGCGACGACGTTCTTGACTTTAAACTACAACGTATTGCAAAGGCTACGATTCTCGGACAACTGTTGCCCGTTTTAGTTACGTCGCTGACTCATGAGAATCTAAAGAATCTCAAGTTTGCCGACTCGCTCATGTCGCAGCTTGTTAAATTAGCCGTTCTCAGTAGCAGAGTGTCGCTTCAGATGAAAAAATACGTTGCGATTGGCGGTTCAGACAGAGTCCAAACTAAAACGAAAGCATCTCAGAGTAACGATCTCGCCAGTTCGAGTGGAAATTCTGAAGAAATAGATCTTGACGGACAGGAGAAAGTTGGATTTCTGTCTGGATATAAAGTTCCGACACCTTGGGCTCGTGGTTGTACGGTGGAATCGATTCATCCAGTTCGCGATAACTATAAATACAAGGAAACCGTCCACATTGCCGGTGCTCGTTGCCTCTACCTTCGTTTCGATCCGAGATGCTCATCTCAGTATGATTACGACAAACTGATCGTTTACACCGGAGCCGACACGACTTCGCATAAGATAGCGGAATACGGCGGCAACACTTTCGGATACGGAAGTCGGAGCGTACTCGGATCGGGATGGCCGAAGGATCTTGTCAAAGTTGAAGGTGATTCGGTGACGTTTGCTTTCGAGATGCGCAGCGGTCGAGAGCATAACACTCCCGATAAAGCCATGTGGGGTTTTCTCGTATCTGTCAGAGCTCAAGAGCTAAGTGAAGCTTCTACATCAGGACTTCCGTTTATCGTTGATTTGGCTCTCGGTTTGTCCGTTTTATCATCGAATGTGTTGCAATATATGTACGACGGTCCTCGACACAGCCGCGAAGAAGAGTCGTGTTCGATAATTTTACGCTCGCGTCTTATGAATCGGTGTATCGGTCTAGTTGATAACGATATAACGAAGAAGAAAACGATGTCGACACCGATAATCGATGAAAACGTGGAACTCGATGCGTCTTCTTCATCTTCTGCAGCTGAGAATATAATGCATAATCGTAAAGACTGCCTTTCGTCTGATGTTCTTCACAAGTTGCGACTGCTGTCCGGTTGCGTCGCCCCACAACTGAGGCCAAGTATTCGATCCGTCCTTCATGCCGATGTTCTCGAAGCGAAAGTCATCTCCGCTGTGGTCAACATGATGCAGTTGCCGAGCAGTTGTTCCGCGTTGACAGCGTTTCAGGAACAGGAAGAAAATTTCGAGAGGCTACTTGCCATTTTGAATAAGTCATATCAGAAGCTTGATGCGTTGACGCGAAGGCTTCAAGCGTTGGCTGAACACGAACAACGTTGGCAGAGCGAGATGGAAGATATAAGACAGGGAATGATGCCGGCAAACATGGCTTTCTTTGCCGATTATCATTTTTCCGACACAAAGACGAAGGAATTGTCGATGCTTTGTTTTCTCAAAGGGATCAACACCGAAGGAATGAATTCGGAGGCGATCGTTTATGCTCTGAAGGAGAAACTGGAAGCGGAAGCTTATTCGAAGGATCCGATTGCCATACAATCGTTCGTTAAGACGCGGCAACTCGTACAGACGATACTTGAAAGAACGGAAATACTTCTTCTCGTCACTCTAGATTCAGGTTCGGTGTTCGATGTCATGCAACCTCTTGGCCCCTCCGAAGTGCCGAAACCGTCGTACTCTCGTAGTTTATCTGCACCTTGTCAGATGGAGCTACAGTTTGATCGTCAGGCGTCGACACCGAACGAATCGCAATCTCCAAGTCAACGAAAGCGACTCAGTTGGGGCAGATATTCGACATCGATCCTCGACGACACACATTCCGACGACGATATCTACAACTTTCAAAAGCCGAACTGTCATGCGCTAACTTTGGTCGATCAAGTTTTCTTGATCGTTAGTAACCAACCGGAAACTCACGTCTCTTGTCGAGACTTAGTTTCTGCTGTCGCTATACGACGCGAACGCGGTAACACTCGCAAACTTTCGTTGTATTACATGAAGGAAATGTTGTTAGCTGCTATGAAAGTTGACGGAGCAACTCATTTGGTCACGATCGTCTCTTCGGTGTTACACAGCGGGCCGCGAATTGAGGAGTTAACCTGCACTGGTATGGCAGGTGAAGTGAGGAAGGCATTCGCAGAAACGGTTACTCTTGTTGTGCAACTTGCGGCACAGTATCCTTTCGCTTGTTGCAACAGTATCGGTTTGCTCTGTGTAGTACCGTATACACGCTGGGAAGAACAGTGTCTAGTTGAAAGTGGACTAGTTCAGTTGTTGGACAAGCTGTGCAGTCTCAGTAACCGTCAAGGAACGTTGAGAAGTGTTGACTCGCAGGCAGTTAGCCGACGAGTGGCCACGATGGCCTGGGCTAGCTTTCAGGTTCTGGCAAATTGCTGTGTCTCATGGGAAGAAGACGATGAGGCTGTAGACTGCAAAGAACTGGGTCATTCTGGTCTCGCTCAACAAGTGGCTACGTTGTTGACGAACCACTTGGCTCGAGCGACGGACAACAGTGCGAATGATTCCGCCAGTAATGAAGCTCTTCAGGAGGTTCTCTTCCTTCTGAATAACCTTTCTCGCTCTCAGATGGGAAAAGCAATTCTGAGCCAACCGACGTGTGTGTCGAAGTTGCTTTCGTTGCTTCTCGATCAGAGACCGTCTCCGAAGCTCGTTTTAGTTATTTTGCAGCTGTGTCGTACGGCATTACCGTTGATGAGTGCCGAAGGTTGCGTCAAGGTTTCTCTGCCATCTTGGGGAGATCAGTTGGATGGTTTTTCAACGTCGAGAGCTGACGATGTTCCGGCTCAGATTGCAAGCTTGTTACTAGCAAAACTTGGCGATTACGTCATTCCTGGTTTGTTCTCGTTCATCTTCTTCGCAAACGTTTTAGATCAGTGGTCGAGTAATGGGTCGTTTATTTTGCAGGTCTTCAAACGACTGCTTTGGCAGGTGGTTCGAATCTCGATTCGGCTTTTGTTGCCGCCAATAAACAGGGCAACAATGTTTCCAATCAAGTTCCTGCTAACACCGATCAAGATAAATCCTGTTCGGACGAGACAGATTCACTCGACTGTCAGTTGTCCGTGTATCTGTATAAACGTGAAGATCAGCCAGTTCACGATGTCATTCAGCCACTTTTAGGCACCGAAAGTCGATTGTTTCGACTCTCCGGTAGTAGCAACGTCGACCGACTTGAAAGAATATCTAGAGAATTAACGTCACTCGGGAGAGCCGAAGTTTGTACCGAGGATGCTTTGTCCGCGTTGAGACGTGCGGGGAAATGGGCGCAAAACGGAATGGTCGTAAGCACCGGTCCGGCTGTCGAGAAGGAATCGTCTGACACTAACAGCGAGCGAAAAAAGATCACGGTCGAAATGATCTGTAAGGAGCGGAATGCGGAACTTGCTAAGTATGCTTTTCTTGTTTCTCTCACGGTTGTTTAATTTGAAATAGTTACTGTATAATTGCGTAATTAAAATAATATTTATAAAAATCTTGTTTTTTTTTACAATTATTCAATTATTTTAAGTGAAATTATAATAATTTCTGTTCTGTTTTAAATTATGTTTTTAATCGAAGGTGTGATCCTGTTCGAGTTTTCATCAGTGGACAAGTTGCAAATAGCATGGCATCGGAAGTGATTGCACTTTTGCACGGGCTTTTGACGGCAACGACAGCTAAGATATGGGCGTCGGCCGTGGAACGTGTTCTCGGCGACGCTCTTTCGTGCCTTCCCACTTTACTGAAGCAAGTAGAGACGATTGGCAGCCAACAATGCAATCTTTCGAATCTGTTGCACATGTGTCGTCAAGTGGTGGCAACACTTTGCGCATTGGGTGGTTTCAAGACTACTCTTAAGCCGGGTTGCGAAGTTCTGGTTTACGGTGCTGGTAACTCTAACTGCATTGGTTCCGTGGTGAACATTTGCGAACGAAGAGGTCTGGCGACCGTTCAAGTTTACGACGCAGAGCCCGGATTTGACACGATTGTCGTATCGTTGTCTCGTTTGACTCCAAGACAAAATGAGGTAAGTGCATTTTGACCGAATTTACAATTTTTGTTTTTATATTTATTTCGCGTTTCCACTGTCAACATTTTGCCAAATTTATTATGTTTCTATATTATGTATTATAAAATCTTCAGGTGACAATAAAAACTTACAAGAATTAAAACTGAATTAAAATTTAACTGAAATTAATAAAAAAAATTAAATGAAATTAATAAAAAAAGTTAAATGAAATTAATAAAAAAAGTTAAATGAAATTAATAAAAATTTAATTAAAATTAAATGAAGTTAATAGAAAAAAATAAATAAAACTGAATAAAAAAATTAACTGAATTGAATAAAAAAAAAATTAAATGAAATTAATAAAAAATTAAATAAAAATGAATTAAAAATAAAAATTTAATTAAAATTAAATGAAGTTAATAGAAAAAATTAAATAAAAATCAATTGAAATTTAAAATTTTAATAAAAATTAAATGAAATTAATAAAAACATTAAATAAAAATGAATTAAAAATTAAACAAAAAACATGTTAGTGATATTCCGCTTTTATAAAAAAAGGTCTAAAAAGTAAAACAAGACATTATTGTGTCTGGTGGTAATGGTGTTGATTTAGTGGGTTAGTGTCTC
This sequence comes from Brachycybe producta, assembly GCA_036925085.1. Classification (NCBI taxonomy): domain Eukaryota; kingdom Metazoa; phylum Arthropoda; class Diplopoda; order Playtdesmida; family Andrognathidae; genus Brachycybe; species Brachycybe producta. The sequence goes on from JAUPFP010000022.1 coordinate 935,613, forward strand.
AGCCCATTGGTTATATATGGCGGTTTAAGTTGGTCATTGGTTCGTTCCCCGTGCGGAGTGTGGAATTATATTTTCAAATAAATTTCAGAGTTGTTTGTCCAGCACACAAACAAACAAAAATTATGAATATGAATTTAAGATACGGAATATCGAAATGACATAGAAAAACATAAAGAAAAGATAGAAGGAAAATGGGATAGGAATAAAGAAAACTCAATTAACAATCACAACAAGAAAATTAACCCAAAAAATGTTTTGAAAGTCAAAAAAAAAAACATGACATAATCTTGTGTTGTTGGTGTAGTGTTGTGGGTTTAGTATCTGAGCCCATTGGTTATATGTTGGTGAACTTGGTCACGGGTTCGATCTCCGTGCAGTGGGAATTGTATTTTCAAATATATTTCAGAAGGTGGCGGTGGACAAAAACAAACGAACAAATTATGAAGTTAATTAAAAATGAGTAAAATACAAATTAATTGAGAAATTACTTAAAAAATTAAAAATTCCAGAAATAAAATTGAAAAATTAAAAAAATTATAGATTAAAAAAAATGGTTTAAAAATTGATCATAGAAACGCAAGCTAAATGCATGTTCCGCCAATTTCTTGGCCAATTTATTTTTTTTATACAAAAGGTGGTGAAAATGTTGATCGTGGAAACGCTCCATTTGAGTAGCGGCGCGACATTTAACGTATTGTTTTTATATTTTTAGTCTCTTCCAGTTCAGCGATTGTCTTTGACAAATCAAGTGATTACGGCATTACATGCACTGTTCGTAACAGACGACAACGGCCGATTTCCAGTTCAAACACCGTTGCTCGTCGTAGGCGAAGGAAACAGTTTACCTATGGCAATATGTCGTATCGTAGCGGAAATACGAACGCGAGCGTCGATGGTGATGGCTCAAAATCTGAAGGATCCATCGTTTGCAGTGGCTTTTATGCAACATTCGGGACAAGACGTTTACGCTCTAAAACACTTGGCCAAAGAATGTTTACCTGGAGATCGTCTTTCGTCGTCTGAACTTCACTGTGGAAATCTACGAATGTTGTATCGAGACTGTGCGAAACCCCCTCCACCTCCCAACAAGAATAACAACAAGAGCAAAGAGATTGTATGGAACACTACTAAAGTGTTTCCTCCTGTGAGAGCTTCTCTTTTCTCGCATGGTTTAACCGGGATCACTTTTCTTGGAGATCCTCGAGCCGGATCAGGACTTCCGAGAGGAACTTTGGTCTATGCTTCGCAGCCCGTTCCACAGCATTCACCTTCATTTTATTGGGAATTGGAAGTTTGCTCGCTCGGAGATCCGCAAGAGGACATGGGTCCGGTTTTATCGTTTGGTTTCGCTCCGAATGCAGAACGTAAAGACAGTGCATGGGCGAATCCGGTCGGAAGTATCTTGTTTCATAATAACGGCCGTGCTGCTCATTACAACGGAACCAGTTTGTTGCAATGGAAGAGCATTCGTTTAGATGTTAGTTTGACAACAGGAGACGTGGCCGGTTGCGGTTGGGAGAGGACGAGCGAGACTCCAGAAGTTACTAACCAGCAAGCGAAGGGAACAGTATTTTTCACACACAACGGATGCAGATTATCGGCCACTCTGGATGATGTCGTCGGTGGCATGTGGCCCGTCGTTCACATTCAGAAGAAGAACACTCGTATCAAGGCTAACTTCGGAGCTCGGCCTTTCTTGTTTACCGATGGACAACACCATATGAATCTAGCTCACGAAGCTTCGGAGTCTACAGAAGAGATCAGCGCTAATTTTAGTTTGTTACCGTTTCCCGGTTGTTCCGATTCAGAGAGCGATATCAGTGAACGAGCAACGATGAGTAGTAGTACCGAAGGAAGAGACGTCAGAAGTCCACCTTCGGTTCCTTTTCGATCAGTGCCGTTCGTGTCTAGCCGCGATAAGGGCAAAGATGCTTCGTTACGTTGCATGTTTCAGCTCAGCTATGGCAACATGCCGACAACCGGGCCAGACGGCCTTCCACTTACTTTAACCAGTCAGGACAGCGAGAGTGACGTTGATGATGCTAACGATGAACAACAGAACGAAGATCATTATGCGCTTCTCGTAAAAGCGTGGGAGAGTCGTGTATTTCCGGTCATTCGAAGACGTTTTCGTAACGAAGCCGAACGTCGAGACGGTTTGGAGCAGATTCGAGGAGCGTTACAACTTGGAATGACCGATATTGCTAGGCAGACCGTTGAGTTTTTGTATGAGGAGAACGGTGGCATTCCTCGTGATCTACATCTTCCAACGATCGAGGACATTAAAGACGAAGCTGCACATTTTAGTATCGAATGTATTCGTAAAGGAATGAGTGTCATTATACGATGTCAGAACGGTTCCGTTTCAGCAACGACCGTAATTCCTAAATTTGCCGTCCACAGCATGCTGAGGACGTTCGGTTTACCAGGTGTCGTTTTGGACGTCGACACTCAACAAGAACTGGTTCAGGTTGAGACGTACTTAAGAAGCGAAGGTGTTCTCGTACGTTATTGGTATCCTCTGGACGTTCTCGAGCGACCACCACAAGGTCTTCGTAAGACAGCCGTCACCGGCGCTCAGATAATCGATACAAACAGTTTGGCCATTCATCGAGAACTGTTACGACTCGAAGAGTCATTAGTTAAGATGTACTGTCGTGATGCTCTTTTGAAGTTAATCGAGTTGTGCAATAGTCCTGATTTTCCCATTCTCAATTCGACCGGTAGTAACACAGCTGTCGCAGCAAGTGCCGACGTCTTTCAGGAACTCGATGTAGAAAATCTTCAACTATTATCAAATAGCTTTTTGGCGCCTCCATCTCTAAACGGAGCCGTTCTGGATTTTTCGTTAACACGTTGCCGGTCTCCGAAAGATGCGTTCGCAGCTGACTCGTGTCTTACTTCGGATTTGTTTTATGGCGATCATTCTCCGCTTCGTGCCGAACTTGCATCGGCGATCGTACGAGCAGCATCTCTCGGAGAGGATTATCTGATGGAACTGACGAGTCAAATGGCTTCTTGTCTTCAATTGGCTCCGGAAAACTTTCTTTATGACCATATTCCCGTGACAGAATCGAAGACGGTTACGTATCCTCAGTTTTTGGGAGCCGCTTTTTTGTTTGTTGGATGCAAATACGACACGAAAGCTACAAGAAAGGAATCTTCGCAACATTCCAGAGCACCGTGGGCTAGAATCTATTGCTACAATGGGCAGGAAGTGAAAAAGAGTGGATTGCCCGCACATCAGGAAGTCGTCTCGTATCCAAGAAGTTTAATTTCTTCTACTAATCCATCGTACGCAACCGGAGACGATTATCCACCCGCGTTACTTTCTTATAACCGGTTGCGAGTTAAAGTTGGTGGCGGTTCTTTGGTACCAGGTTCGGTGGTGACCATTCACGCTATTCCGACCACGTTTCCGTTAGCGATAGCTTACATCGAGGAACTTTTATGCATTCGTTGGAAGGAGACTTTGAGTCAACCGATCAAATCGGAAGATGCTGCCTCTGCCGATGGCAAAACTGCAAATTTGGTTTCTTCGGCAGTTTTGCTGCAAGTGGTGGAGTTGATTACAAGCTATCTGAACCGGACCGACGTTCCGTTTCGATTGAAGGAATGTCTGTTTCATCTTACTGCAGAGCTGTTACGTGCAATGCATCACCAGTCGGAGGAACGTTCTGAAGAATCGCCACTCTTTCGATCGACTGGGCAGATCAGTCCGTCGGTTGCTTTGCTGTTGCAGTTACATACAGAGGTTCTTAGTCTTTACGAGGAGGAGACTAAAACGTGGTCGTCTATAAGCACATCTAGTGGAATGGGAATCGGTCTTGGAGCCGGAGACTGTGGTCGCTTCTCTTCATATTTTCAAGCATTATTAGAAATCTCTTTAGCTGTGGCTGATGCTACGTACCCTTTTCCACCGGCTATTAGACCTGGAATGTCGATGGGAACGTATAGTTCTCAGTCGGGAGCCACAGGAACGCCCACTTTGTCAACACCCGTTGCGCCTCCGAGTCCTTCGACGCTAAAGCGGAAAAAGCTCAAAACAAAATCTTACAGAGGCCGCATTTTACCGAAGTCTCGATCCGGATCCAGTAGCCCTCGTAGCAGTCTGTCAGAGTCCGAACTGCCCGGTCCTAGTGGTATCGTTACCGGTAGTGAAACACCAAATTTGACGTTAGGTAGTTCGGCCAGCGTCAAAGCCGAAGATATGCTTTGGTTTCATCGAGCGTTAACCATGTCGGAGATTCTTCGGTTTCTTGTTTGCGGTCGTCGACAGGGAGCATCCGTAACGGATGATGCGATTTCCGATGCGTTTCAGTCGCTCGTTACTTCTACGGCACACTCAAGACTTCTAATTATTAACGGAATTCCAAATCGTCACAGTGTCGATACTCTGAAACAAGCTATCGTCCGAACACTACGAAGTGTCGGTGGAGTTTACCATGGCGATGTTTTCTTGCCGAGAAGAGAGGACTGTGGTGAGGCCGCTTCTAGTAGCGGTGGAACTTACACGTCCGGTTCGACCGAACGTGCAACGTCCAAGGATTCTAGAAGTCTGGGATTTGCTGTTATTCAGCTAAGATCGAAATCGAAGGTAAAAACTTAAGTTTTGTCCATGAATTACTCAAATTTGTACCACTTTGTTGAAAACTTTTCAGATCGATTTCGCCCGAAAGTCTTTATTCGCTTGTAAGACTCTACTGGACAGTTCGACTCCAGAGATCACTTCGATGTCGGACGATCTGTCGGAAATGAGCGACGGAAACTTATCCATTGCAACTGTAAACCAAACTTTGCAGTTATCGGACGCCGAAGACAATCGTGCTCTCGATCTGTACTTGAAATCGAAGGTAGATCTAGTGCGATTGTGCGATGTGATGTAACTTACGTACGAGTATTGAAACTTTCTGCTTTTTTTAAAATAGATTTTCTCTGATTTTAATTACGGCGAGTTGCTGGATGATGCCATTAACGCTTTAACGGACATCTTTCACAGTTGCTTCATTGTCGATGAGCATTTGAGTATGGAAACATCTGGCGAAGAATCTGGTTTTATCTGCCTTAGCAAAGAACAGATTATGAACCAAGCCACAGGTCCGTTTAAAGTCTCATTTGCAAGAAGTACAGTTTTTTTTTCTTCTGCAAGTTTATCTGGTTATTCTGCGTTTCAGAAGAGCTACACGAGGAGAAATTCAAACTGTTCTAGAAACTAGAACTGTAGTTTACACTTTAAAACCACCTTAATTTTTGATTTTGGTTTTTCTTCTGTAGGTAATCTGATGCTGAGTTTTATGAGTAGTGTTCGAACTGCCAAGACAAGTTTGGTAGACCATGTGTCTTCTGTGTTGGTTCAGTTTGGATTCTGCAAACGAAGCGACAAAGAATGGCAGTACGTTAATAATATTTTTGTTTTAAAATAATAATTATCTGTTCTTGTTTTTCACTGTTCTAGTTTGAATTAAGCTTTGAGTTTGTTTTAAAAGTTTATTTTAATTTTGTATCAGTATCACTTCACCTCCAGTATTTTAACTTAAACGATTTCTCTAATTTTTCTTTTGGAGATCTCGTGAAGAGATACTTGCAGGAAAACAGCGTCATAAGAAATCGGCATTCAGGAAGATGTCCAAAGCGAAACTTGCGCTGTCGTATCCCGACGAAAAGTAAGTTTCGATCACGTTACAAATGAGATTTATCTACTAAAGATACTAAAGAAATTGTGGATTTATCTGAATTTGATGCAGATTGGACGAGAGCGAAAAACGAATCTCGTTGGAAGAAAAAGACAGCTGCGACGATACAGAAAAAGATGACAATTCTTGCGAGAAAGCTTCCAAAGATTCAATCTCGAGCAAATACTACTTAACTTTAGAGGGTTTCTTGAAGTATGTCAGCGAAAAGGCAAAGAATTCGACGTATGCCATTTGGCAAGCGCTTTTTGCTTGCGGTTTTGATTTGCATTTGGATAGGTAAATTGGTTTCTCACAATGTTGATTTAAAAATGGCGGATTGCCGCAAAGCTTCAAACTTCAATGTTCTTTTTTTTTCTTCAATAGATGCTCGTGCACTGAAACGAGTCAAGCGCTTAACATGTCCAAGTTATGGACATTAGAAATGGACTGTGCTCTTGTACGCTACGTGAATTCCTTGTGTCGTCACTTGGCTGTAACTCCGTCTCGCCTTCATCCTCATGAAATATATTTATCTCCGGTCGAAATGACGAGTGCGGAATATTCGTGCCTTCAATGTGTTCCCACCGAGAGTCTCCGTCTTCGTTTCGCTCTCCTGCAGTCCCTGAATAATACGATGGAGACTTTTCTTCTCCCGATGATCGATTTGCGAGCTACGGACAAATATCCGCACAGCATGGCTGCGTTGTTGTCGAAAGCTAAGGGCATGATTTTTTATGACACTAAAGTTACGATCATGAATCGGATTTTAAATGCGACTGCTCTTCGGAAGTCGGATCAAGCCGCTCCCGAAATTAGCCTCGATCCTCTGGAAACGATAGGAAGTAAATACGGAGGCATTAAGATGTTTTATGAACAGCTGATTTTCGAACTCTTGGTTATTCTGCTTTTGAAGTACAAAATGAAGAGGAACTAGAAAGTGTTTTAAAAACTTGAAGGGTGACACAATCATTTAAGGATATTTTTATGTTGATATCTTTCAAAATAAAGTTTTGATTGACAAATATTAAAAATATTGTCATTTTTTAACTGATATAAAAAGCTTATTTTGAGCTACCCTTCTAGTTTTTAAAACCACTTTTAAGGTTCTTTTGATTTTGCTTCCGAAAGACAGAAAAATCAGAGTTCAAGAGGCGTTTACACTTTTAAAACAACCTTAAATAGCATAAAACTAGGAAAACTTGTTAGACACTCTTGTAACTATTGATATTTTCTGCAATCCTAGTAGCCGACTCTCAGAAGATTGCGAACACAAAGTTCTTTCTAGCGATGCAAAAGTTACGAGACGTTCCTTCGAGTCAATTTTGTGTACAATTAGCTAGCGGAGGTGATCCGATGTACTCTTTTAACGTACGGCTCGTCGGAGAAGAAGTTCATGGAACGAGTATGTTTAACTTTTCACCCATTTACGCAAAGCTGTCGTTAAAGTTTCGATTTTTATATCTTATTATTTCGATAATTAGGTGGATCTTTCAGACACTTTTTATCTCAAGTTTCTCGTGAACTTCAAGGACCAATTTTACCTCTATTGATGCTCTGTCCGAGTGCGGCTGCAAATCGTAACAAAGGAAAATACGTTCTACAACCTGGATCTTTATCTTATACAGAGGAAAAGATGTTGGAATTTTTTGGCCAAGTAAAAACAATTTTAGCATTGGAACAATTCCGCTCGTGTTTTCAATTAGAATAACCAATTGTTTCTTGTTTGTTTTTTTCTTTCTAAATTTTTAGCTCTTGGGAATAACAATTCGTGCCGACATTCCGTTACCAATTGATCTTGTTGGGACATTTTGGAAATCGTTACTTGGCCACGAGCTCGATCCGTTGTTGGATCTTTCGGATGTCGATATTTTAACCTATAACTACATTAAGGAATTTAATACTGTTAGTATTTTTTCAATCTGAATTTGTGCTTTATGGTGCTTTATTCGGTTTTCAGTTTAAACGACAAAAAAAAAAAAGATCGGAAAGTGTTTAAAAGGTTTCAAAAGGCTTCAAAAGAAAGCAACTGACACCTAAAGTCACAAAACGCTTAAAATAGTTTTCAAGAAAATTTGAACTCGTAAAAATGCCAAAAAAAAAGTTCATGTTTATTTCTTTAAAAAACTTCCAAAAATCAAAATGGGAATGCCCTGAAAAGGCCTCAATCATTCATTAATTTGAGAAAAATTGAAATTAAGAAATGTAAAAAGAAAATTATGTTCCAACCTTTAAAAAATATGGCCAAAAATCAAAATGAGAATGCCCTGAAAAGGCCTCAAAAACGCCCCTGGCTCTAGAAACGTAAAAATGTTCTTAATTAGTTCATTAATTCAAAAAAATTGAAGCTAAAAAATGTAAAAAAAAAAGTATTGTATTGACTTTACTTTTTAAAAAAAAAAATGCAAAAATCGAAAAGTGCCCTGAAAAAGCCTCAAAAGTGTGCAACTAGCCACAGGAAGTCTCATGAAGTTTAAAAATACAGTAGAGTCCCGATTATTTAAGCCCCCGCCCCTCTCCCCTTTACGATCTTCCTCGTTCATGCCAATTAATGAAAATACATTATGTGCTGCAAGAAAAAGAATATGCTGTGTTGATTTATGAAATATGAAAATATTTAAAAAATATGTAAAAAAGTATATAAAAAGACTAGCACGGATAACAATAGTACCTTGGATAATCGAGACTATGGTTTTAACTTTTAAAAGTTCTAAACTAGAAAAAAAAATTTGTAATTCTAAAAAATTCACAGCCTTTGTCACTCAAATTATTACTCAAATAAGTTTATTAACTACGAGTAGTTTAAAAAAAATTGTAATATAAAATTGTAGGTGGATAACGTGGACGATTTTTCACAGCTCCTCGAAGAACATCACAATCCGCATTTCGTTTATTCTAGTCTTACCGGAGAAAAAGTGGAACTTTGTCACGATGGTCAAAATGTTGCCGTAACGTAAGAACAGTTTCTCCGTTTTCCATCTTTTCGTTTTTTACTGAACTCTTTTTTTTTTTTTTCTTCGTAAATTGTCAGCTGGGAGAATCGTCTCGATTATGTATCGGCAATTAAAAACCTACGAAAGAAGGAGTTGGAGTCTAAGGAACGTTATCTTGCGATTCGTGCTGGACTCTCGTCTATTGTTCCATATCAGATTCTTCATCTACTTACTCCTTTCGATTTAGAGCTACGCACTTGCGGATTTCCTGAAATCAATCTAGATTTTCTCAAAGTGGGATCCTTTCTTTGTGTCTTTTGTTACGAGGCGTTGCTTCTATATTTATTTATTAATTATTATTATGTTTTTTTATGGTTGTAAAAAAAAAAAAGGCTCACACGATGTATCAAGTGGGCTTGATGGAATCGGATACTCACGTTCGGTTCTTCTGGAACGCTCTCGAGGGTTTCACGGAAGACGAACTTCGAAAGTTCGTCAAGTTTGCTAGTAATCAAGATCGTATTCCTTGCGTCTGTCCGTGTAGAGACGGACAGTCGGATGCCGTTCACGTTCCGCCGTATCCGATGAAGATAGCTCCACCCGAAGGAAAACCAGGCAAGTCTCGGAATTTATTTTATTGTTCGCAAATAAAATGTAGCCACTGCAGTGACGCCGTCCGGGAGGGACGAAAGCAAAAATAAATATCTATACGGCCACCTTAAGTGACTCACTTACTCTTCTAGATTGTAATTTCTTCATATAACTTTGTGTTACGGATGTTCGACTGTCACTAGTGGTCGGGTCGTTGTAAATATTTCTTATACTTTTCTAGGATCGCCCGATTCTCGATACATCCGGGTCGAAACTTGCATGTTTATGGTGAAACTGCCTCAATATTCGACGCAAGAGATTATGACGGAACGACTTCTGTATGCGATTAACTGCCGAGAAGATCCTCTGAGTGGATGAGAGAGAGAGAGAGACGCCTCTTCGTAAAAAAAAGGTAGTTTCCGATCGTTCTTTTCTTTTTCCTCTTTATAATAATTTGGATAATTTCATCACAAGTTTGCATTTTTTTGTTTGTTTTTTGCAACAAAGTGAAAGTTTTTTTTTTTTAAAAAATCCAGATATAAATTTTGATTTTAATTTGTGCCATAAATTAGAAAACCAAGAAAATTATTGTTTTTTTTTAGCTGTTTTGAAACTAGTCATTCGAGACAAGAATTGTGTGTTTTTTGGCCTTGTAGTTGAATTTGGGGGGGGGGGGGGGAAGTGTGATAATTTTCAATTTATTTAATTATAAAAATTCATTTTCAGGAAAGAATCAAATTAAAAATTAAAAATTGCTGAAATATATAATTATTGAAACCATGTTTCCTGTTGTTCTTGTTTTTTTTATGCTGCAAAGTAAAAACTTTTTGTATTTTTTTTTTGCGTGAGACGAGACACTGCAACATTTAAGTCTTTACTAGTTTTTATTTTAGTTGACATGATAACTGTTATCCCGTTTGCGTGGTGGATTTGTATTTCTCCTATAGTTTAACCAACTTCCCCCCATAATTACCTAGAGAGAAAGCTGAAATTGTGTACACTGCAGCCTCTACTTAGGGTGACCTGTTAATCTATCAAATTTCGACGGATCCTCTCCTCGAATGACCTGTGTCCATTGTCCGCCGTTATAGAAGGGGAGGGTATCTAAAATAACGTACTTATCAACAAAATAAATGACAGTAGTCCCAAAAACAAAAACGAAAACATGTCTTAGTAGAAATAAAAGAGCTTGTACCCGAAAAACATAGGTTTTTGTTAGAATATTGACTTGTTTTTATGTCAAAAAGACAAATAACTGCAGTTGTTTTATGAACAGGTGATTTTCGACTCTCTACTGGGTATTTTCTGTCTTCACAGGAACCAAAAGAATAGGAACTAGAAAGTGATTTAGAAACTAGAAAATTAAAAATATTTTCATGTTTCAAAATTAAACTTTTTATTGGCTGAAATATTAGAAAAAAAAAATATTGTCTGCTTATAAGCGTCGTTTACTTAAAATTGGTTTATATTAAAATTTGCATAAAAAGCTTATTTGGAAAGGTAAATATATCAACATGAAAATATCCTTAAAAATGATTAAGCTATTAATACCCTTCTAGTTTCGTAAACACTTTCAAGTTTTTCTTCCCTGAAAGACAGAATAATCAAAGTTCGAGAGGCCCCGTTTACAGGCTTAAAACCACCTTAATATGTTTTATGAACAGGTGATTTATATTTTAAGAGCAACGCTATAAGGAGAAACAAAAAAGTGTGTTAGAAACTAGACGAGTAAAGTGAGTCACATCATAATATTTTTCACGTTGATATTTTTTTTAAAATAAACATTTATAAACATTGAAATTTAATGTTTTCAATTTGTAAAATGAAACAAGAAAACATATAATGAAAAAAGGTAGTTTTAATTCATATAAATTACTAATTAAAAATATAAAATAAACATAATTTGTATTTCTTGCGGAGAAAAAAAAAAGATAATAATTATTTTGAAAATTTTATTAACCGAGCCAACCCATCATACTTCCGAGCCGATTTCCGATATTGTTGAAGATTTTTCTGATCGGTCCTTGAGCTGAAGATACAGGTGGAGGTGGGGCCAGTGGGTGTTGGCTCAGGTGGTTATTATAGTCCAGCGGTGACGTCATTGGACCAAAATTATCCTATGATTAAAAAAAAATTAAAATACATTACAATTTTAGAAGTCGTTCTCCAAATGTATTTTTTCGTCTTAGAGAGGAGAGTCTAATAGTTAAACTACAAGTAGTTAATTATTTCACAATAATTTTAAAGAGTGGGATTAATTAAAATTTCTTAAGGTGGCTGAATAGATATTTATTTTGTTATTTTATCCGCAACTGGCGCCACTGCAGTGGCTATTATGTGGTTTATTTTTCAAGCGAACAGTTTTCAGGAGAAACATTACGAAAACATTCAGAGTGTTTTAGAAACTAGAATAGTTGTCGATAATACTAAAAGTTTATTCATGATGATTTTCAAATATAACTTTCAAAATAAACTTTTTTATGATAGTTTGAAAAAGGAGAAAATAGTTTGGAAAAACCAAAAAAACGGATCATTTTCAAACTGAACTATAAAATTGTTTATTTTTTAAAGATATTGTCATGAAAAAACTTTTAGCTTAATCTTTTACCATTCTAGTTTTTAAAACATTTTAATTGCTTGACGTTTTTTGCGTTAATAAATATTTATAAAGCCACCATAAAGATTCTTATAAGTGAAAATGTAGAACTTCTGGTTATATATTTGTGGTTCGGAAGCAACAAGAAAACTACGAAAAATTAAAAAGTATTTTAGAAACTAGAAGGTTAGCTCAATAACTTGATAGTATTTTCATGTTGATATCTTTCAAAATAAACTTGTTATAAACAAAAAAACATAATAAAATGTTTATTTTGAAGAGATATCAATATAAAAATACCCTTCTAGTTTCTACAACATTTACAGTTTTTTTCGTCTTCTTAATGTCGTTTCTGAAACGCAGAATTTACCAAAGTTCTATTGTATTATTATCCTTAATTTGCATATTTTGCAATGGCTACTTACAAAATTGAATGGAAAAAAATTATGATTTAAATCACGATTAAATCACAATTAAATCTCGATTTAATAAAAAAAACTACTTTATATTAAAAGTTTTCAATTTAATTTATATAACATTTTGAATACACAACACACACAAGTTTGTGCAAACATGTCGTTTAATTGTTTATTAATTTTATAATTACTAATTATTAATTTAAAATAAAATTGAAGTTTTATTAACTATTAGTTAACATATTAAAAGTAACTTAAAAACATAAATTTTGTTAGTTATTTGAAATTTATTAAAAAAATGTAAAAAAAAAAATCTGATTAAATCAATAATTTCAATTAAATCAAAGTGATTTGAAAACACTCCACTCTAGAATTAACTATTGACATTACAAAGTAGTTAAAATAATTTCGTTTTAAACCAAAAAAACAAACAAAACAAACATAATATGTTAATAAAATATTTCTTACCTTTCATTTCTTTATTGGTAAAAGATCCCGAAAGTGAAATAAACCCAAGGAAAAAATTTTTATAAGAAAGAAAAAATGAAATAATTAAGAACCCAATTTCCCCCAAAAAAACACCTTGACGTAGTTACGAAAAAAAAAAGAATTAAATATGAGAATTATATTATTTTTAATTGTTTAAATTCTAATGATGATGATGATGCGGACCGAACGAAAAAGAAACACAACAGAAATATAATTTAATTAGTAGAGAGCGGATTTATATGCACGAAAACCCTTCGAAATATGCATGCTTGATAAAATTAGAAAATATGCTTGAACAACACTTTTCAGCTAAATTAAAGCAAAAAAAAAAAGTAAAATTAACGAATATTTAATAATTATAATTTTAATCATAATTGCTAAAAAAAAACATTTCATCAGAAATCAATATGAAAAAAAATAATAATAATTATTTATAAATGACATAATTTAAAATGAGATCGAATTCATTTTGTAAAAGTTGGAATTCGTTATAGCGCTGAGTTTTTTTTTTTCGGTTTTTACTGAAAAATAAAATACAAAATTTCGTTATAAATGCATAAGAAAAAGATCCGTTTATACTGTTTTGCATAATTTTTAACATCGTAAACGATGAATTGCTTTTAAAATGTTCGCAATTTTTGTTGTTTCGATCGAACTCGTGTTTCATGCTTCAGGATGCGTTTGTGTACAAATAAATTATCGTATAGTAAAAGGAAGAATAAGAGATTGCCATAGTTAAGAGTAGACAGAAATAGTTTGTGGTAGTTAGTCGGCAAGCGGAAGCCATTCCAGAATTGAGAGCAGATGTGTCCAGAGGTTTAGAAGTGTACGAAGAAAGAGGATCCTCGTTAGAAGATACGAACGGATCCCAGAGTTCGTCATTGTCTTCAACTGATTGCTGTTGTGGGTTTACGGCAGCCACTCTAATGTTAGTTCCGAGTTTGTATTTTCTTCCTTCTCGAGGTTTAGACCCATCACCACCATCACCACCACCATCGTTTGTACCAACACCGGGGTTAGTCGTAGTGTTCGGAATCGAGTTTCGACTTACCGCGGCTGATCTGAACAGAGTTAGGTTCAGTTGAGTCGGTGTTTCGTCTATGACTGAAAAATGTGCTTCTGTCGGAGCGTAACCTTCGGCCACGGCCTGAAAGATACAAACAGCTTTTGTATAGTAAGCCTGGTTCATTCGTATTATAATATTGTAGATTTTCAGATTTCTGGAGGTATTTGAGCGTTTTGAGGCCTTTTCAAGGTAATTTACTACTGGTTTTAAAATGTAAGGGCCTATTTAATATTGGGTGCCGTAAGCGTATGCCTGTGCCTAAAATGGACCATTGTTCTTACTTCTATCCTGTAGACTCCCGGAAGAAGTATTCTCCAATATTCTCCATGTTTTGTCGTTTGAAATCCAATCTCTCGACCTTTGATTTTTAATATAGCTCCTTCGACCGGGTTTCCAAATTCATCCCTCACAAACCCTCGGACTCCTGAAATGCAAATTGTCACAACAATTAAGATGGTTTTAAAGTGTGAACTCCTCTCGAAACCCCTTGTTATTCTGTTTCTCAGATACAAAATGAGAAAAGACTTGAATGTTCTTTTAAAAACTAGAAGGGTAGCTCAATCATTAAAGAGTATTTTCGTGTTAATATTTTTTTAAAATAAATTTTTTTATGTCAGTTTGAAAATGACCCAACTTTAAGTAATTATATATTTTTTTATTTTTGTCTATAAAAAGTTTATTTTGAAAGATATCGACATGAAAATATCCTTAAGTCATCGAGCTGCGTTTCTAGTTTCTAAAATACTTTCTAGTTTTTTTTTTTAATTTTGCTCTTCTGAAAGACAAGAATAAGAGTTCAAATATCAGGTGTTCATAAAACATCCAGAGATGGAAGCAATTCCTTGGCTGGTTCGGCTACGGTACCTCTGTGCGCTTCACCGATGTAAAGTAGCAAAGATTTGACGTTTTCTTCCCAGAATTTCGGTAATTGGTTTGCAGATGGATATTTACAGCAGGACAATTCCAATGTAATTTCCATGCAACTTCCCCAAATGTAATTATAGTCTTGCATCCCACCTACATTAGAAAATGTTGAAAGAATAAATAATTACATTTTAATTGAAACAAGAGTTTTACATTGAGTATTCAGAAGTATAATTCTAGTTTGACTATATACTGTATGTGGCCCATATTCAAGAAGGAAACTTGCTACTTGAACTCTCTAAACAGGATTCCAAAATACTTCGAGTTGAATTGAAGTTTAAGTATGAAGTTTCTGTCCTTTATTTGGGCCAATACTGAATGAAATACTTTTGGATTTTTTTCGAAAGCAGCAACAAGTTTGGTAGTTTGGGTTGAATTGTGGTTGGGCTTTTGTTGTGGTTGAGTTCGAGTATGAATTGAGTTTGGGCTGAGTTCTGGTTGCATTTGAATTGAGTTTGTTTGGGTTGAGTTTGAGTTTGGGCTGAGTTTGGATTGAGTTTGAGTTTGGGTTGAATTGTGGTTGAGTATGGGTTGAGTTTGGGCTGAGTTTTAGTTGTATTTGAATTGAGTTTGTTTTTGGTTGAGTTTGTTTGGGTTGAGTTTGAGTTTGGGTTAAATTTGGATTGAGTTTGGGTTGAATTGTGGTTGAGTATGGGTTGAGTTTGGGCTGAGTTCTGGTTGCATTTGAATTGAGTTTGTTTATGTTGAGTTAGAGTTTGGGTTGAATTGTGGTTGAGTTTGGGTTGTGATTGTGTTTGAGTATGGGTTGAGTTTGAGTTTGGGTCGATTTCGGTCCATTCCAATCCAGTTTAGCTCGAGTTCGAGTTCAGTTAACTGGAATTCATTTAGCTCAAGTGTAGAGAAAAGGCATTTAGTGTTGCTCTCTTCTGAAACTTCAGAATAAACAGAGTTCGGAAAACATCTTAAAAGTTGGTTTAAGTGACATTTTAACGTTGATAATGCCATTACCAGTTAATGGATACCATTCAGCTCCGTTAGTAGTTCCGTTGAAAAATTTAGTTCCCATCGGTGAACACGGCACTCCGAGATACATGCTTCCGTGATTAAATGAATAGACTTGAGCCAGGTGTCTGAATACATCGTCGTCCGGTGTCAGAGATGCCGACGATACAAACTGGTTTAAAACTAAAAAGAATGGTTCGAAAATAATTAGCTCGACTTATTTTCTTGCTGTTGAGGTTACTTATGAACAAGGGTGGCGGCTATTTTTTGTTTAAAAAAAAACTAGAAGGGTAGCTGAATCCCTTAACGGCATTTTCAAGTTGATATTATTTAAAATAAGGTTTTTATGGCAGTTTGAAAATGATTCAACTTGAACCTTATTATATTTTTGGTCTATAAAAAGTTTATTTTGAAAGATGTCAACATGAATATACTATTAAGTGGTTCTACAAACCTTCTAGTTTCAAAATGCAGAATAACCAGAGTTCGAAAATCAGCTGTTTATAAAACGTAAATGATTCATTTACGCTTCTAGTTTCTAAAACACTTTTAAAGTTGTTTGAAAAACACAAAAACTAGAATTAGTGATGTTTCTGACGTGAAAATTACAAAAGTACAGTGATTTAAATCACCGCCACCCTACATATTGCAAATCGTACTTCCGAATCAGGATTGAGGTGGGCCATGGGAAGGGCACAGTGGGTCAAAACAAGGGCACGAATGTGAGTGGAGTTAGTACGAGAGTGAACTTACTTAGGTGAGGAGTGCTATCAAAGGGGTAACTTGCTACAAGGGCACCCCCATGCAGACCGGCCGACAACACAAACTGATTACTCGTGATCCAGTTACGGACCGCTCGAACCTCGGCCTGTTCCTGAAGCCCGTTCGCATTGAAGTAATCGGGAAAGTTGCGGTTCAAATCATAGCTCCTTGCGTTATACCTAATACGATGGCATGGGTCACATACGAGGGAGAGGGGACGGCGGAGAAGGTTAGTGAGAGCCGAGAATGATCGAGGAAGACAAGGGATTTCGGGAATTGGATAACAAATAACAAGAAGGTGCCTCGGTGTTAGTTTTGTTAAGTTCTTTACAAGATGCTAGTCTCCACTTACTTGTGTTTGGATTGTTGTCGAATGGATAACTGGCCACCAGTGCGCCTCCGTGTAAATTAGCCGACAATACGAACTTATTGTTGAGGATCCACTCTTGTACGGCCAATGTCTCGACCTGTCGCAACACTTGGTTCTCCCGAAAGTAATCGGGAAAGTTGCGGTTCAGGTCGTAACCTCTAGCATTATATCTGTAAAGCAAGCGGATAGGATGCGGATTTTGCGAATTGTCTGTTTTGACACATGCGATCTAATTTAATTTTGCATATTTTGTACTTCGAAACACCGTATGTTTCTCGTAAGACTAAAGAGCCGTCTACACGCATTGCAACAAGGGGAGACTTTTTGACCTTCAACAAGGAACAAAAAGGTTCTGGACGCTTTTGGAATGCAACATGTTTCTTATATCTAGACAATGTTTCCAATTGTTGCTACATGTTTCATGTTTATGGAAACATCTGGAGATGTTTTGCAACAAGTTGAGACATTTCGACCTGCGTTTCTGCAACAATAAAGTCTTCGATTGTCTCAGATGTTTCTGTTGCAAGTCTCAGATTGTCTCCTTTTGTTGCGTGTTTTCATTTCCAATTTGTTGCTACATCTTTACAGTTTATGGAAACATCTTGCGACACTTGTGTCATTCTGTGTGGACGACTCTTTAGAAAACACAGGAGGATCTTTGCTTCAAGTTACAAAATGTCACTGAAATGTGAATCCATGACGCTTTTTTCTCAAAAAAAAAAAGGCATTAACAGAACCAACTTCACGCTTTTTTTTAACACAATACACACAAAGCATGAAGCGCAAAGTGTCAGCTGTGGGTTCAAGCGATAACTTCAAAGTTGTTGCAACGTTGTGACATTTACAAATATATTTTTACAATGGACGAAATATACAGAAAACAAAAAGAAGAAAAGCATGTTGTTATATACCTTCCTTTGCCTCCCGAGCACTGTCCTTCCTGCGACACTTCGAAACCATCGGGATTCATGCTCGGCATTATGTGGATTCGAGAGTTATCTAGTAACCAGCGGACGTACTGATCGCTGTTGTAATTCCGCAACAGGAAAAGGATGAAATGAAGAAGGACTTCGCGTCCGACCGGCTTTTGTTTTTTTGGATTTTTAGATTACAAAAATAAGACAATTAGATTAGGATGGTTCCGTAAATTGTATCTTAGATTTTTATCAAGGTATGTTATTTTAAATAAAAAAAAAATGATACTGACTTCGTTTCCGTGTATGTTTCCTACATATTTAACTTCCGGCTTTCCAAGCATGTGTTCGAACGGTGATTTTGATACGACCATCACCCATAATTCACGACCTAAAGAGAAATAGAAAATGTTTACTTTCGATGAATTGTGTTGCCGGATCGAAGTGGTGATGATGGTGAAGGTTTTAGATTGAAGGTGTTGATATGTCTGTTTACAGAAGTGGTGTAGTGATGGCTGGTTTAGGGGGTTTTAGTGGATGTTTTGGAATGTGGTACGTGGTGGATGTTTAAGTTACGGTATGCTTGTATATGTTTTGGGAGGTGGTGATGGGTGTTTTGGGAGGTGACGGTGGATGTTTAGGTGTTTGTGGATGACTTGGTCGTGGTGGCTGTCTAGGAGGTGCTGGTGGATCTTTTTAGTGGCAGGTGGATGTTTTTAGAGGCTGGTGGATGTTTTTAGGGGCTGGACGATGTTTTTTAGGGGCATGTGGATGTTTTTGGTGCTGGTGGATATTTTTAGGGACCGGATGCTGTTTATTAGGAGCTGGTGGATGTTTTTTAGGGGCTGGAAGGATGTTTTATGGGTCTGGAGGATGTTTTGAAATCTGGTGGTGGATGTTTAGGTTCTGGTACGCTTGTATATGTTTTCGGAGGTTGTAATGAATGTTTTGGGAGGTCATGATGTTGGATGTTTTGGGAGGTGGCGGTGGATGTTTAGGTGTTTGTGGATGACTCGGTCATGGTAGCTGTCTATGATTTGCTGTTGGATGTTTTCAAGGACTGGTGGATGTTTTGTGAGGAGCTGGTGAATTGTGTTCTTTTGGGTGGTGTTGGATGTTTTCAAAGTTAGTGGTGAATAATGGTATCCCAGGTGGTGGATGTTTTGAGAGTTGGTAGTAGTGATTTAGGAGGTGGTTGTGGTACAGTAGATGTTTAAGAGATAGTGGTGGAAGTTTAGCAGATAGTGGTTGTGGTAGAAGGTTTAGGCGGCGGACCTGCTGATGGAGGAGGTAGTGGTGGAGGTTGTACTGTGTAGGCCTACCTTGCACGGACTTTCCGACAGAGTAGAGTGCCGTTAGGTTGGTGTACGTTGCACTGATGTCTTTGAGTACGGCTGTCATTTCATCATAATGATGGTAATTGAATGGTAGATCTTGGCCTCTTACTAATTGAATGGCCGACAAGTAGATGTAGAAGAAGACGACCACCAATAGGGACACATACCAGTAGGCAGGCCTCATTGTTGACGAACTGCTCAAACACAGATCGAAAGTTTTAAAAAAAAATATATAGTTTACTAAATACTGACTCAATTTATGTCATCATGAAAACATATGTAACATAATTTTTTTACTATTCTAGCTTCTAATAAACTAAACATAAATTTTAACAAAAAGTTTACTCAGTATGATATCTTAAAAGTTGTCTGTTAGCCCATTGAACGGCTATTCTAGATTGTAATCAATTTTGATTTTATTTTCAAATAATTTTCATAAAATATCTTTAAAAAATAACCTTTTCTACGTAAGATTAAAATGGTCATAATTTAAGTTTGGTAAAAAAAAAACTGTTTTTCAATTGACTTGAATAGTTTATTTTTAAAAAATCTTTCACCACATTAATTTATTATTCTAGTTTCTAATTTAGTTGGATTTTGTTTTCACTTAAATTGAAAGTCTTTAAAAAAAATAAACTTTTTTTATTTTCAAAAGCTTGAAATTCATCATTTTTTAATTGTTCGCCGAAATTAAGGGAAAAATAAAACAATATTTTCGAACTGGCATAATATATAATTAATAATATAATATATTGTAATAAATAATAAATTATGTAATACGCTTATATAATAAAATAATATAAAATGTAAAATTATAATAATAAATAATATAATTGATATATTTGCAATAAATAATAAAAAATAATATAAATAATATAATGTAATATAATAAAATATAAAATATATAATTATATAATTATAATATAACATAATATATTGGAATAAATAATAAATTAATATAAAATATATAATTATAATAATAAATAATATATTGCAAAAAATAATTTAAATAATATAATATTTTAAATAAATAACTAACATTATAGATTCATATTTCATGAATTGAATGATGGAAATTCACTTTTAAAATTTTGAAAGAATTTGATCTGATTCCAATTTCTACATTGTGATATATTAGATTTTTTATTATACAAATTCCAGTACAAAAGTATTTGGAAGGAGTTTTTAAAAAAAAAATGTCATAAGAAGGAGGAGGCTAGTACTGAATAAAAATTTAGAGAGTTCATTCACTTTGATTTTTATTTCCCTATATTGCTTGTGGGTCATTCGATCGAGGCTTTTTTTTTAAAGGTCAAACCTTATGTTTGAAAAAAAATATTCCGCTACTTTTGTGTTCACGGTCACATATTTCATTACTTTGGCCCCGCCCATACTTTTACCTTCTTTACATTTTTAAGTCTCTGAACAATGTAGTTCAAAAGTTTGTGCCACACTCCCACAACCACATTGTTAACCCTTTACCTTTTACGCCTATATATATATATATATATATATATATATATATATATATATATATATATATATATATATATATATATATATATATATATATATATATTTGATTCACCCTGTATTTTCTTTTTAATAAAAAGTAAAATTGAAATGAAATACAGGGTGAGGTATAAGACTTTTTTTTTTTATAAATTAAGAAGGTGTACTCAAGATATTTTCTATTATATATTTAAGAGCTTTTTCACACAAACTACTTGTGGTGGTCGAGTTCGACTTCGAAATGTAGTCGGTTTGTGACGAAAAAGCGACCACTCGACCACTTTCGAACCACCACTATCGACTCGAGTGGTTGGTTTTGGTGACAAGCCGACCGACTACATTTTGCAGTCGAACTCGACCACTAAAAGTGGTTAGTGTAAAAAGGCGGGCTGAAGATGAAAATTATGGAAGCTCTGAAAATAATATTTTGGCGTCAAATATACCATAGCCGTCTTGTGACCATCTTTTTCAGCTTCAGCTACAAAATTTTCATCTTCAGCGCGCCACTAAATCTACCCTTATACCTAGTACACACCTGATAATTTAAATACATTTAAATAATAAATGTATTTTATACAGAGCCCTGTGAAGGGCAAACAAACAATATATCGAATTCAATTTATTCAGTTAATTAATCTTGAAAATATTGAGTTAATACTTAAATATAATGAAATAAACTATTGACATTAAAATATTGATTTAGTATTTCAATTTAAAATATTAATAATTAAAGTCAATTTTTATTTAGTGTTCATGTCCTTAACTGGATTCCGTATAATTCACCTAAACACATTTAATTTCAATTCATTTAACTCGTGTGTGTGTACAAGGTATTAGTGTTTTTATATTTGTTTTACTCATTTTTGTCAAGTTAATCAGTATATATGCAAGTAAACACTTAGAAATATGCAAATTTTTGGGGGGAAATAGTGCATTTTATGCAAATAGAAAATAAACCCTCAAAAAATTGCAAAATATGCAAGAAAACGGTTCATTTTATGCAAATCAAAATGTATATTATATAAGAAAAGCATAATTAATAAATTATCTGAAGAAATAAATAGCTATAGAATCATCAGAATCAATAAAAGAAATAATATTGAATGTTGATATCGTTTAAAATAAAACTTTTTATGTCAGTTTTAAATGATTTCTTTAAATATATATTACGAGCTCGTAATTGAAAAAAAAAAGTTTTAATTTGAAAGATGTCAACATGAAAATACTATTTTAAGTGATTTAGTCAGTTTACCCTTCTAGTTTCTAATTTACACGTTCAATTTCTCGTTTGTGTCGTTGTTCTTCTGAAAACGCATATTAACTTAAGAATTCTGAAAATCAGCTGTTCATGAAACACATCTTAAATAAATATAAATAATTAATATAATTATTTATATTATTTAAGATATTTTCTTAAATAATATAATTATTCTTTGCACGTATTTTTTAAAAATAAAATTTACCTTCTTGTTGTTTTTGTTTTTTTCTCAAAAGTGATATTTCACCACAACACACAAAATATGTTTATAGCAAACAAATCAATATTCAAATCACGTTTCTTTTTTTAAAAAAACAACTACTAACAATAATTAACTTAAATGTTAATATATAATTTTAAATTAAAAAAAAAATCATTTAAAAATACTTCGCGAAAATCACAAATGGATTTTTCTAGTCCATATTAGCTAGCAATAGTAAAATTTCTTTCTTTCTCAGGTATCCGGTATATAATATAATGATATAGGCTAATATTATTCCAATGTGAACTTCTTCAAGTTCTATGTGAAACTGAACGGAAAATATTTGTTTTCTTCTTCTTGGAAAAAAAAGGTGTTGTGTGAAGAAGATTTGCGGAAGTGGATAAGATGGAAAAAAAAAATAGAAGGGGAGGGGATTCTGTATGGGTGACACACACCTGTTGATTGGGCCATCTTTAATATCAAAAGAATACCCCTTTTTTCAGGTTTTTTTTTTGGTTTTTATGGTTGGATGCTCTTTAACTATCTTGCAAGATATATAGGTAGCTCAACTTTATAAGGTGCATTTTTATGCGCGCTTTAAGGTTCCAAAATCAAGCTCTAAGCTTCCGAAATCAAGCTCTGAGTTTCCAAAATCAAGCTCTGCGTTTCCAAAATCAAGCTCTGCGTTTCCAAAATCAAGCTCTGCGTTTCCAAAATCAAGCTCTGCGTTTCCAAAATCAAGCTCTGCGTTTCCAAAATCAAGCTCTGCGTTTCCAAAATCAAGCTCTGCGTTTCCAAAATCAAGCTCTGCGTTTCCAAAATCAAGCTCTGCGTTTCCAAAATCAAGCTCTGCGTTTCCAAAATCAAGCTCTGCGTTTCCAAAATCAAGCTCTGCGTTTCCAAAATCAAGCTCTGCGTTTCCAAAATCAAGCTCTGAGTTTCCAAAATCAAGCTCTGAGCTGTGTGCAAATGTAGCTTACAACTCGTTACATGTGCATTTTAATGGTGGAAGTCGATCATCGGCTTTTATCTGTGCGCGGCAAACGAGCAAACAACTCCTATCTGTCAAGGTGGCTTTTCATGTGCACTAAAGGTGCATTTTCATGCACGCTGTGTTTTTTTCTCCAACATGAGCGGTGTGTTGTACATGTTAGGTTTTTGCTTTTCTAATTTCTTAAAGTTTCTTTCAAAACTAAAAATAAACCTGAGCAAGGGTTCCAGCATAGACAATATCCTCTTCAAGGGTACTCAATAAAGTATGTTTTCTATGTTGAAACTTAATACCCTGTTTAGAGGATTCAATTGAAAGGTGCTAACTAAGCATATTTTTTTGCAGACATCCTGTATATATTTATTGGTATTAATCAATAAGTCTGTATGATTTTTTTTTTTATCTTTTATTAATCAAGTGTTGCCCTTGAAGCCCCATTTCCAACCTTTTTCTTTCGGTACCTGAAAAGTGAATCTTGGCTAAAGTTTTACTTATTTAAAATTCATATATCGACTTCTTTAAAAAGCATTCAATTTGTGAATTTATACTTTTAGGTGTGTTGCTGAAAGGTAAAAAAAAAACCTGTCCCAGGACAGGATCTGGTTTTTAGAGATTTTTTTAATTTTTCAAAGTGACTCATGGGAGTGGTCACTTAATCGCTGGACAGTTTAGTTTTAATCTGTAGCTAACTTGTACCAGGATCTGAACTTGGATATAGGGTTTATTATTGTTTTAAAGTATTTATTTATTTAAAATATTAATTACAAGTTATTTGAAAAATAAACAATTGATATCAAAATAGATATTTATGACATTGTTTGACATGGAATATCATATCATATTATGAAGTAATTTTAGTTGTTCATCTGGTCCATTAAGGGGTCTAATAATACCTTGTACAATGTACACACACGAGTTAAATGAATTCAAATTAAATGTGTTCAAGTGAATTATACGGAATCCAGTTAAGGACACATGAACCAAATAAAAATTGACTTTATTATTAATATTTTAAATTGAAATACTAAATCAATATTTTGTCAATAGTTTATTTATTATATTTAAGTATTAACTCAATATTTTCAGATTATTAACTGAATAAATTGAATTCGACGACATATTGTTTGTTTGTCCTTCACAGGGCTCTATAGAACACGTTTATTATTTAAATGCATTTAAATTATCAGGTGAGTAATAGGTATAAGGGCCACTCATATAATTAACATGAGTTTCTTAGTGTTTTTGCCTCTTGAAATCTTATTAGTAAGAACAAGAATTGTGACTCCTAAAGGGGCCAAAATGCCCATATTACTCTTCTGAGGTTTTATTACCCATATTTTTTGGGGTTCCCATGTATATATATATTTTGTGCCTATTTTCATGTTTTATATGGCGATAAATTGGAGGATTTCTACTAGATTAATTTTATACATTTTTTTTGTGAAATTCCCCCCCCCCCTCATTCTGTTTTGTGTTACCGTGTGATTATTAAACATAAAAGATTTTTGTAGGGAAAATTATGTGAATTTACTAACAAATTTAGAGCTTTTTAGAGAGTGTGACCTGTTTTTATTTGGGGGTAGAAGGAGGATGAGGATGGGCTCACATTTTAAGGCCATTGATTCCAATGATAATATGTAAAAAGGCAGGGAGGGGGGGGGGGAATACAGGGTGCATATAAATTTTAATGGAAAATAATGGATAATATAATGTAACATAAATTATGTTTTATATTAGCTTTTTTAAAAAGTCTGAGAGTTTCCACTTCAGTCAATCACTTTTAAAATAACCTTGAATTTTCTCCAGGTGTGGTCTTCATAACCTGTAAACATGTTTCTTGATGTAGAGTAGAATGCCGATTATCGGAACTAATTGTTTGACATGATTATAGTTCCGATAATCGAAGGGTTCATATAATCGAACTCACAATATAAAAAAAAGTGGAGAAAAGTAAAAACAAAAATCTGGTTTCAAAGAAAAATTTTATTTCTATAAGTAGTATTTCTCTTATACTTAGTACACACACCTGATAATTTAAATGCATTTAAATAATAAACGTGTTCTACAGAGCCCTGTGAAGGGCAAACAAACAACATGTCGAATTCAATTTATTCAATTAATAATCTCAAAATATTGAGTTAATACTTAAATATAATTTATATAAACTATTGACATTAAAATATTGATTTAGTATTTCAATTTAAAATATTAATAATTAAAGTCAATTTGTATTTGGTGTTCATGTCCTTAACTGGATTCCGTATAAATTCACCTAAACATATTTAATTTGAATGCATTTAACTCATGTGTGACTACAAGGTATTAGAATAAGTAAAAAAAAAATTGGTTTCGATAATCGCCGTCCGGATAATCGACGTTCTACTGTATCATGAAAATGTTAACAATTTGTTGAAGCATTCTGTATTTTAAGATATCACCGTCATCACGGTAGTTCACTGACTTTCATTCATTTTTTGTGTTTTTTTTAAACTTTAAAAAACATTTAATAATTGCAATAGGAAAAGTTAAACATTTTTTTAACAACTCTGAAAACTTTAAAAGGATTTTTTTCAATTTTTTTACGAACTAATACGAAGAATTACGAGTTATTTACGAACTTATTACGAAGAATTACGAATTAATTACGAACTAATTACGAAGAATTTAAAAATTTTAAAACAATTTAAAAACTTTAGAAACATTTTTTAAAAAAAACTTTACAAACATTTTTTTTAGAAAACTTTGAAAAAATTAAAAAAGTTTAGAAAACAATTTAAAAACGTAAAAAAAAACGTTAAAATCACATTCAAACAATTTGAAAACTTTAGAAACATTTTCTAAAAAAACTTTCAAACAATTAAAAAAGTATAGACAAAGTTTAAAAAACAATTTAAAAACTTTAAAAAAAAACGTTAAAACCACATTATGAAGCTTTTAACATGAAATTTTGGACATGAAAAGTCTGGAAATACTGTATTAACATGAAAAAAAAAAATGAATCAAAATATTACGAAATTTTAAAATATAGTAATAAGTGATAAAGTGACTGTGCTAAGGAAATCTTTAAAAATGAAACTTTTCTACAATTATTTTGAAATGTATACGGATACAATTTCACGTTTTTTTTTTCTTCCAAATAAAGTTCTCAAAAAATCATGAACGGAATTTAACTGATATATTTTAAAAGAAAATTTTTATAGATAAAAATTAAAAATTATCATCTGCTAAGCATCGTCTATTTAATTATTGGTCATTTTTCAAACTGACATAAAAAGAAATAAACGATATTGAGTTATCTTTCTAGTTTCTAAAACATATTTTCTAGTTTTATCTTAATTTTCTGCTTTTTGAACGTGTCAGAGTTCAAGGAGTTGTTGTTTTACTTTATAAAATCAGGTTAAATGTCAACTCATTCATATCTTTTCAGAAGCAACTTTGAGAAAAATTTAAACTTTGCTAGAAACTAGAATAGTGTAAGTGTATGTGTAAAAAATGTATTTCATAATGATATTTTTTTTAAATAAACTTTTGATGGAAATTTGAAAATATTTTTCACAAAAATATCTGTTCAAAGAAAAACAAAGTGAAATTTCATCATTTTTTTAAAAAAAAAAATTGAAATAAAAAGTTTATTTTTCAAAATATCAACATGAAAAAAAAATACATTTTAACAAATTTATCTACAATTCTACTTTTTAATTTCTTATTCAAAATAATTTTTAAAACAGTTCATCGATTTGCATAATGGATGAACTGTTTTTTTTTTAAATTAACATGAAAATAAATAATAATTAATAAAGTAATTAGTGATAATTAGTTATGAATTTTAAACTTACTTTGTTCTAAATGACAGCCTCATCTTTCTTTTTTTTTGTTAAAAGAATATTTAAAACTTAATTACAAATCGCTTATATAAAATTAATATTAACTGAATTTAAATACAAAATTAATATCCTTTTGTTTTCTCGAAATTATCTTATTCCATTGGTGCTCATTATACAAAGACAGGTAGGTGTGTGTGTGTGTTAAATATGAAATTAGAAAAATGTTTCCTTATTTCAAAGAAACAGTTTTTATGATTCGGTTTCTAGTGACGAATAGACACGAAAATGACTACACTACACAATTGGGGGGAAAAAGAAAAAAAAGTTGTCCACACCCCGGATCCAACCCGCCCCCTCACTCTCTCATAGAAACGCCCTTAAATTTTATTTTGGCGCCAATAAATATTAATCTTGGGTCGGAGTGACGTCATCTCTCTGTTTTTTTTTTTGTTTGTTTGGAATAGTTCATTTATTTTCGATTTTCAAATCAAAATTATTAGCAATTATTATATTGATTGACATTAATTATGTGCGGATGTGGAATAAATTAATGAGAAATCCGCAGAGAATTAACGGTTACGAGACAGGTATCTGTAGACAGCTTCAGAATTTCTTTGGCGCCGCCCTTTTATGAGCGTCAGACCAAATATCAACCAATTAGAAATTGAAAATGGGCGGGACACGTGACATCAGACCTAGTAAGATAAATTAGAAACTGATGACGCTCATAAAAGGGCGGAGCCAAAGAAATTCTGAAGCTGTCTACAGATGCCTGTGTTACGAGTGGTTGTACTAAGTAATGTCACGAGTGGTCGTCTCAAAGAGGTTCACTGTCTCTAGTGGTACTATGATATTGTATAGTAATATAACCTCTTTGAGCCGACCGATATTTATTTTCTTTATACATTGTACACACAAATGAGTTAAATGAATTCAAATTAAATGTGTTTAGGTGAATTATACGGAATTCAGTTAAGGACATGAACCCAAATAAAAATTGACTTTAATTATTAATATTTTTACAATTGAAATACTAAATCAATATTTTGTCAATAGTTTATATATTTTATTTTAAGTATTAACTCAATATTTTCAGATTATTAACTGAATAAATTGAATTCGACATATTGTTTGTTTGTCCTTCACGGGGCTCTATAGAACACGTTTATTATTTAAATGCATTTAAATTATCAGTTGTGTGTACTAGGTATTAGGAAGTGTAAACGTCTCTCGAACTCCGATTAATTATTCTATCTTTTAAGTGCAAAATGAAGATAAACTTCAAAGTATCTTAGAAACTAGAAAGGTAGCTCAATCGGATGTTTTTTTATGTTGATATTTTTTTATGTTGATATTTTTTTCTTGTTAACTTTTTATGTCAGTTTGAAAAATGAACCAACTTTAAGCAGACAATATTTTTTATTTTTTGGTCTTAATACCTAGTACACACACCTGATAATTTAAATGCATTTAAATAAACGTGTTCTACAGAGCCCTGTGAAGGACAAACAAACAATATGTTGTCGAATTCAATTTATTCAGTTAAAAATCTCAAAATATTGAGTTAATACTTAAATATAATAATATAAACTATTGACAAAATATTGATTTAGTATTTCAATTTATAATATTATTTAATAAAGTCAATTTTTAGTTGGTTCATGTCCTTAACTGGATTCCGTATAATTCACCTAAACACATTTAATTTGAATTCATTTGAATCATGTGTGTGTGTGTGCAAGGTATTAGGGTATTTTTATGTTGATATCTTTTGAAATGAGCTTTTTAATTGAGTTTTATAAAATGTTCTACTTTAAGTAGACAATATTATATTTTTGTATATTTGTGTCAATAAAACGTTTATTTTGAAAGATATCAATATATGAAGATGTTCTAGTTTCTGAAACACTTTCAATTGTTTTATTCTTCTGAAACTGCAGAATTAACCAGAGAGGGAGGGGTTCGAAAATTAGCTGTTTATAAAACATATTAATTAGATTTATAATTTTTTGTTTTTACTGTGTATTAAATTGTTTTTTTCTTTTTGAAAATGTTTATTTGACTTTTAGAAGAAAAATTGTTTATCATTTTTCTTTTTTTTTTTTGCTAAGGGCAAAGTTTCAGATTGAAGAAAAAAGTGTTGTTCACTTCCAGGGCAACTATTGTTCAGCTGTTGTTGTGGATTCACTATTTCACAGGAAGTTCTAATTGATTTCGAGGGGCCTCTTTCGCTGATTTTATTTAAGATATTATAATAAATAGACGCCATAATAAACTGTAGAAACGGAAATTATTTTTGCTTTTTTTCTTCTTCAAGATATTAATCATAATAAGATTGTCAGAATTCTGTTTTTTTATGTCAATTTTCTTTTACTCGTTGTTTTAATGTAAAAATTAAACCTCGAAATATTTTTTAAATTTTATCAAAATTTCTTCTAAACGTCAATATTTTCATTTTTACATTTATTTTAAACTTTATGTAAGTTTATTCTAAACTTCATCTAAACCCTGGCAATTTATTTCGAACTTCATCTGATTTTTTTATCTAAAATTTTATATTTATTTTAAATTTGATTTAAATTTTTTTAATATTTTATGTAAACTTTTCAATTTGTTTAATTATCTAAGTTTCTTCTAAATATTGAGGTTTATTTTAAACTTCATCTAAATTTCATTTAACTTTCTTTCAAACTTAAATTTCTTCGAAAATTTTAAATTTATTTTCTAAACTTCTTTTAAATTTATTTTTTAAACTTCATTTAAATTTATTTAAAACTTTTAAATTGCTTTCAAACTTTTAATATTATATATAAAGTTATTAAATTTATTTCAAGTTTTTAAACTTATTTCAAACTTCATCTAAACTTTGTTAAAAATTTCTTTTGAAGTTTATTTAGAAATAAACTTCAAAAGAAATTTTTAACAAATCTTTTATTCGAAATTTCTTCTAAAGTTCAATACTTTTAATAAGTATTAAAAACATAAAAATCTAGATGTAGAAATATTGAAATTTTAATTCAAAGGAAAAAGGTTGTAATATCAATTATTTATATTTTATTTCTTCTATTGTTTTCTTAAATCTAAACCAAACATTAATTTTTTAATCTCCCCATTTGATTACATTTGATTTTATTTCAATTTTATTATCAGCGGCGGCTATTATTATCAATAGTGGCGGCGACTACATTTTTTTTACTGGCGGCTAAACATTTTCCGTCGTCTGCTGTTGGTTTTTAAGTGTCTTTTTCTCTTAAAAAAACGAATCAACCTACTAAAACATACAATAAATATATTAAATAATCAATAAAATTTAATATAATTATAATATAGCAATATGTTTATAATAATTTAATAAATATAGTCAATTTTGTTAAGTTTCTACAACGCGAGCTTCAAATTTTGAATGAAGAATGACACAAAATGGCGTATTTTTTTATTTTCGTAGCAATGAGTAATACGAGATATTGCCATAATGTGACAAGCGTGAGAGTAATGTCAAAATGAAGCCACGGGCAAAAACGTTAACGACGTTTTCTTGATGCGCAAGCGCCGTAGTTTTAAAATTGGGGTTATGCGCATGCGTGGTCGTGAGTGTAGTCCGACATTTTGCGCCAAGCTAAATCTAGTTGTATTTTCTCGAAATGTAACGTTTGAATTTCCATCGTTTTCGTCTATTTTCAGTCCGTTTTTAGTCTCGTTTCTTGTATAGAACGAACAAAAAGTGTTCAACGTTTACATTGATGTGCGTATTGTACGGAGGCAACGAAGTTAAGTGCGCGAAATCGTTTCGCGAATCGATCGTAAAAGTCGAACAACTCAAAGGAAACCATTGTTAGGGTCATGAAACACTCGTTTTAGATTCGTTTGCGTCAATTTCCGGACCGTTTTAACTCGTTTTTACATCAGAAATGGCCACTGTTGAGTACGATTTAGACACCTCAAGCGAAATAATGTGTGTAAGTATCTTAAAAGCCGTATGTATCGGTGTTTTCTTCCCGATTACGATGTGAATTGTTCGTTTTTTTGATCCGTTTCTGATCGGTTTTTGACCTTCCGTGGCCGTTTTTACGATGTTTGTTTGTTGGGATTTTTCTTCTTCTTAGCAAATTCAAGCCATGATCGCTCCTCCTTCGAGTACGGAGTCGAAAAAGTACAAAAGAGGTCGTCAATCGGTTTCACGTCGTCAACCAGGTCGAGCTGTCAATCACGATTGTTGCGACAGTTGTAAGGAAGGAGGAGATTTGATCTGTTGCGATTTCTGTCCGGCTGCATTCCATCTACAGTGCCAGTTAGTTGAAAAACCGGGTTCTCTTTCTCTATATACGATACGGATCTTAACTTTTAATTTCGTTACAGTGATCCGCCGTTGGACGAAGACGATATTCCGATGGGAGAATGGTTGTGTCATCGTTGTCGACACGCTCCGAAAGAGGTTTGAATCGTGTTTTTCTAGTTTAGATTGGCAGGGACTTAAATCTCAATTAAATTGGGATTTATGTCACTTGGTTTTTTTAATTCGTTACTTCTTGTTAGTTTTTTGTTTCGTGTTTTTTAATGAAATTTCTCGAATTAAAGTTCTGTTTGTCAGTGATTTAAATCTCTTTTGATTTGTTATATTTTTATTCATGATTTTCTAATTAGTTTAATTTTCATTGTTGAATTTAGAAATAAAATTTCTGGAAATTTAACAGAATGTTTTGTTCAAACGTACGGTGTTTTACGAACTGTGGTTATTCTGCTTTTTAGAAACACAATACTGAAGTGTTTTAGAAACTAGAAGAGGTAGCTGAATTGCTTGATAGCATTTTCATTTTAATATCTTTCAAAATAAACTTTTTATAAAACCAAAAATTAAAAAACATATTGCTTGCATGAAGTTGGGTTATTTCTAAACTGACGTAAAAAGCTTATTTTGAAAGATGTGAACATGAAAATACCGTTATTGATTGACCTATTCTTCTAGTCTGTAAATCACATCTCAATGTTGATGTCGAAGGACAGAATAATCAGAGTTTGAAGGACGTTTACACTTTAATGCGACGTGAAACTTTTTTGTGCTTTAGTTTAACTTGAATGTGTTTCGTAAGTCACTATTTCACAAAATTAAATGAAATTAAAATAAAATAAGGCAAAATGTTAATAATATAATGCAAGACATTCTCGCAAAACCAAAAATTTTAAAAGATACTCTTATGAAAATTATTTTTGCCTCAGTTGTAATATTCTAGTTTGAAATAAATCTTAAAAATTGAATTCGTTTTTTTCAAAAATTAGTTTTTTTATCGTTTTCTGTTCAGCTTTTTTGACGATATGATTGTTTTTTGCAGTTAGAAGACGATTCATTGTCGTTAAGTAGTCTGAAGAGTCAAGTGAGTGCAGATAAGGTTCAATCCGATGCCGTGAACAGCTTCTTTGTGGATTCTGGCTCGAAGGAAACATCTTCGAACGTTCCGGAACCGTCAGCGGACAATCGTTTGTCGAGTGAGTCGAGTAACGGATCAGCTATGATGGAAGAAGATGAAGTGAGCGAAGTTTCGAGCGAAACACCTCTACAGACGTTGATACGAGTCGCATCCGTGATGAATCCGAAGCAGTTTCAGCTTCCTTCGGAGCTCCAATGTACAACCGTTCTTCCCGGAAGCTACGTCGGACGGCAACAGACTAGTATTCCACAGAAAAGTGCCATTTAATATGAGATTTTATTTTAATTGTGGTTTTTTTTTGCACGCATGATTTTCAGGTTCAATGAAACGGCCTCCAAAGAAAGAGAGCGTTAAGAGTGTTGCAAAACGTCCGGCTCACGAATTGGATAATGGAATTGTTCCATTACCTGCGAAATTGTGCTTTGAATGTCGAAAGTGAGAGACTTTTTTTAATTAATATGCCGAAATGTGCAGAAAATTACCAGAATATTGTAAAATCTTGTTTTTTTTTGTTGCCGATTTCTACAAATTTTTCGAACATTTATACTGTTTACTAGCTGTTTTTACGTGTAAATTTATTATGTTTTCGGTTTGTGTAGTTTTTCTTCCCATATTTTCAGAGTTTTCCTTTTTTATTTAGTTTGTTTTTTTGCATATTTTTATAAAATTTTCTATAATAATATTCAGTTTCGGTCACATGTTTTTTCCCACATTTCTGGATTTTATTGATATTTCCTGCATATTTTTTATAGATCATTTATTTTTCACACAAACTTCTGCATATTTTTTTTGTAATTTATTGCACAATTTTATCAGTATATCTTAATAATTTAAGCATTTTACCCAGTTTTTACGAAAACAACCCTAAAAGTCGTCAACTTGTTTCATTTCTTTTCTGAAGGAGTTGTCGTGTGGCTCCGTTATTGCAGTGCGACTTTTGCCCGTTGCTTTTTCATCAGGATTGTTTGGATCCACCATTGACTGCGTTTCCGACCGGTCGCTGGATGTGTCCGAATCATGCGGAACATGCACTCGTACGCTGTCGATAGTTTAACGTTGTCTCGAATTAAGCGGTTTAACGTTCCGGTATTTTCTTTCTTTTTTTTTTTTTTTTAGGATCAGACCCTTCTGACGTCTGTGAGATTGACGGAACGAGTAAAACTCTACGATAAGTTCTGTGGAAAAGTGTGTCGCGATACGGTCAAGATCGACTTTCTTCGTAAAATACATCGAAAAAATCCTCCGTTTTCTTACAAGATCAAACTTCCACCTCCTAATACAGTTCAGGTGTTGATATTTTGTTTGTTTTCATTAAAGTGGGATCTATAGGGTTTTTTTTATTACGATTGGAGCTCCTAGATGGCGATACGTGTTTCTTGTGCCACGGTTATAGAGGTATAAAGGAAGATGTTATTTTGAGGAGCGAATCTACCGATACATGTATAGTGCTTCTTAAAAGCATTTTTTAAAAGTAATTCAAAGTGCTTTTTAAAAGTAATTGAATAAATGACCTGGATGGTTACTTTTTTGTGACGGTCTGTTTGATTGTTATCGGCACTTTAAAACTCTCATAAAACGATAATTTTCAAATAGATGGTCAGAAAAAAAGTGACCACTTGATTAATTTATTTATCTAGTTTCGAAAACATTCTGAATTTTGTTGAAAAGATGTTTTTAAGAATCTGCACACTTGTATCGATAGAATTGTTATTCGAAATGTTTTTTTTTTCTGGTTCAACTCTATGAGCGTGGTCACGCTCACTGACTCGTAGTGATGGTAAGAACGCCCTAGGTGCACGATTTATAACTAAAATACCTCCAGGCCTAACCTTACTAGTGTTTGGTTTGTAATTTTTTGTTTTTGTTTTCTTGGACGTTTAGGTTCCACAAGCAATAAAAGATCAGTACAGAAATCGAGTGAGGTTACTTCCGAAATCTCGAGTAGAAGACTTATGTTTGTCTCCTGGAGTGTCGACACCTTCGACCGTAGTACAAACGACTTCTCCAGAAGAACAAGAAGAGGTCAAGTATTGCGTTTTTTGTCTCGAGAATGAAATTGTTCGGATTTACGTTATCAGTAGTAGAATGATTTTAAGAATGACGTTGACGTGATTCAGTTACCCTTTCTAAAAAGAGTACAAGTTTAGTTAAAAGTGAGTTGAGTAACTAATTGAGAATTTTTAACTTTTGTCTTTATACAGTGGTTGACAAGTGTAGTTAAGTTTCAAAGTGAAATTGCGAGGTTTCTTTCGACACGAAAGTTGAAAAGAACAAACAACGATTCCAGTTTCGGTGATTCTGTGAACAGTTCAAGCAAAATTCTGTCTTCGTCTTCGGTCGACGGCGATTTGAAACTAGTTTCGTGTAAATCTTTACCAAGTGACGATGTCCTTACGTCGCGAAATACTGCCACTAACGGAGAAGTGAATTGTGTCGAAGACGGAATCTCAAACGGGGAGTCCGAAAGTGCAAAACGAGAAACTGTCGTTCCGTGGACGGGAGTTGCAAAGTACAAATCTAATTTTCAACCCGGTTTGTCGAGTGTGACTCAAGAAAAGAACGTTCGGTTTGGAAAAGTGGGGTCGACGTCTGCATATAACATTGATCAAAAGGGACCAACGATCGGCTCGACTGATTTTGGTTTGTTTATTTCATATCACTTTTGTTTTTGCAAAAAAAAAAAAAAAAAACCCTACCCGGCCAAAAATAAAAAAAATACACAGAAAGTACAAAAAGTACTTCTCGGGTTGAGGTCTCAAGTTGCTTAAAAAAAGTGCGACAATTCAAGGTCTTTTCAAATTCAGAAAGTGGGTTAAAATTAGGTTTTTAAAGATATTTATGCAAAAACCGTAACTAGGGCGAGGTAAGTGAGGCACCGGTCTCGTCCGTAAAGTTGTCTTATGCATCAATCAAACTCAAAATAAACTATGGAAACTGGAACTCGATTTGAATTCGACTTAAAACTCGATCCGAACTCCACTTAAAACTCGATCCGAACTCCACCTGAATTCGTCTCGAACTCAACCTGAACTGTTCCATAAGTGAGCGATTTTTTTTTTTGGGAACTACGTTACGAAAAAAAATTTGTAATTGTTTTCAAAGCTAGAAGGGTTTAAATGATTATTCTAAAAGGTTTTTCGTGGCAATATCTTAAAAAACAAACGTTTTATAGTTCAGTTTGAAAATGACCCGTTTTTAGGTTTTTCCATTTGACATTTTTTGAAAAAAAAAAAAAAAAAACAATTTTCGCCTTTTTTTCCAAACTGTCATAAAAAGTTTATTTTGAAAGATATCATCATGGAAAAAAAACTTTTAGCATTATCACTAACTATTCTAGTTTCTAAAACACTTTGAATTTTCTTCATAATGTTTTCTCTTGAAAAACGTTCGCTTGAAAAACATAAATTTTCTCAAAACCGCGGGGGGGGGGGGGGGGGGGGGGGTTGGGGGAGGGGCGCCATCTGGGGAGACGAAAACAAAATAAACATCTATTCAGGCACTATTAGCCTTTTAAAGATCTGAGACGAAAAAGTTCTGTTTGTTTAGAAAATCTTCAATGTGATTTTATGTATTGTAGTGAATGGCTCAGACTCGGACACCAACTTGCCACTGATCACAAATCTGAATAGGGTTCTCGAGACGTGTATAGAAGATACCGGCGGTCAGTTTGTTGTCCATGTCCGTTATTAATTCAAAGTTCAGATCACTCTTAACATAAATCTGTTTTGCGGTGGTTTCTTTTTCCGATAGACGTCCATCTGGACAGTCTAGATGAAAAGTTGGTTCGCATTCTCGCGTGGCAACGTCTTCAACAACTGCTTCCGAACAAAATGGGCGACGCAGATCTCGTTTCTTCGTCATCATCATCATCATCATCGTTATCATCATCATCATCATCGTCTTTGTCGAACGAAATCTGTTGTAGAGCTTCACTGAGTCCCGTGTCTGGGAAAGGTGAAGTTTGTCCCATGTCTTATCGAGTACTTGCGATAGGAACGAGTAAGTTTCTCTCTCGGTGCAAGGTTTATTGTCTCGTGATCTCGTATCGTGACTAATAGATTATTTTTTCTTACTCCAGGTGTCGAAATGGATGTCTGTTTGAACCAATACGGCCACTGCAACTACGTTTCGGCAAAGCACGCTTGCATATTTTACGACGAGGTAAGTTAACGACGAATCGATGTTTTAAGATTGTCTGTCGAGAGTTATTTTTTTTCTGGGTGTGTGTTCGTTTGTGTGAAAATTCTCAAAAGTCAAGAGGGGAGTAGTGGCGTTTGAATTTCAACTTGAATCCTCCAAGGAGACTTCTGATCTGGAAACAAGTTTCCGTTTAGCTATAGGAACAAAAATTCAGATTGGGATGACGAAAAAAGGGGCGAAGGGGTGGATGGATGTCACATCTTGTGAAATGAACAACTCGATAACAACTAGATTAATGGGGTGGAGATGTTTTATTTGTTAGAGTTGGTCAAGAGTATGTTTTTGATTTAAAAAAAAAGCAATTAATTACATGCAGTTGTTAATTAGTTGTGAATTTTTAACGAATTTTGGGGGTTTTAGGCAGTGAATACTATAGACTTTACACGTCCAGCTCTGATGTTCTCCTGAATTTTGTTCTCCGTCTTCATGCCTTCGACCTCCTGTCTTCTGTTTATTTGTCCTCGGTCCTTCCATCCGGTGTTTCATCCCCCTTCTTTCCTTCGATCCTCGGTCCTACAGTCATTCGTCCTCCTTCTGTCCTCTGTCATCCTGTCCTCTTTAATAGTAACTTCATGTTGATAATCTTTCAAAATAAACTTTAACTTAACTTTGTATATGTAACAATAAAAAATCGTTTGCTTTGTTTGCATAAAGTTCGGTAATTTTCAAATTCATATTTTTGTGTGAGTTTGAAAATTATCCAACTTTATGCAAACAAAGCAAACGATTTTTTACGATATTTTGAAAGATATCGACGTGAAAATACTTTCAAGTAACTGAACTACCTTTCTAGTTTCTGAAACATTTTCTACTTTTTTACTGCTGAAAAATAAGAACTCAGAAATAAAGAATAAACTCAGAATAAGAAATCAGACTTTAATGACCGTTTACTCTTTAAATACCCCCTTTAAGTGATTCATTAGCTCTTCTAGTATCTAAAAGACATTCGGTTCCTTGATGTTGTTTCTGAAACCTAGAACAACCAAGAGTTTTATTCCGTTGTTTTTCCTTTTTATTTTCATATTTTGGAAATTTCTATTTATTTTAAGATGACGAAACATTACGAGCTAATGAATTATAGCGAACACGGAACGACCGTAGACAACGTTCTTTATTCGTGCGACTTTTCGGACAAACCTAGTTCGGTGCTGGCGCCGACTTCGATCGTGACTGCCGTTCGCAACATTGTCGACGGCGGACGACGTGTTACTGATGCTGGTGTTTTAGAAAGGCGGACCGTAAACACACGATCGGGACAGGTTTGTTTTCAATGATTCTTTTTTTTTAAAAATAATTTGTTAATCTCAAGTCGGCGTAAAGTTTCTTTTTGGTGTTTAGTGTCTGCATAGTTATTTAATGTGTCTGTTAAGCACTAGATGGCGGGAGTTTAGCGCGCTGATTTTTGATTTCAGGAGAGCAAATCTAAGAAACAAAGTGTTTTCGAAACTAGAAGTGTAATTAAATCATTTCAGGGTATTTTCATGTTGTTGTTATCTTTCAAAATAAACTTTTTGTAGACCTCATTTAAAAAAAATATCGCTTGTTTATAGTTTGGTCATTTTTCAAACTCAGATAAAAAGCTTATTTTGAAAGATGTCAACACGAAAATATCCTCATGTGATTTTTGCTACTTTTCTAGTTTCTAAAATACTTTAAAGTTTCAAATTGTTTTTGCTTCTGAAAAACAGAATTCTAAAGAGTTTGCTTTAGTTTAAAATCTACGTTCAATCTCTCGTTCAAATGTTCTCGTTTTTGTGCCAAAGGTTTCGAAAGTATGCGACTGTAAATGCAGTAGTAGTTCGAGCACGGTCAGCAGCAGAAGTGGTGAGGCCGGTTGGGAGGGAACTGCAGTGCTACATCACGGCAGCCATATGAAGTTCGGTTGCCTACAGTTTGTTTTTAGTATAAACTCTATGACGACGACGACGACAAAGTATAAAAGTGACGTGAACATGGTAAAGACGTGACACTTTCATTCGGTATGTTTGGAATCTTACTAATCGATGAGGAACTTTTGTACTGAACTTCACACAAATACTTGAACTGTATTTGCCGAGGTGATGAAATTATTTGCGGCATGCATTCTGGTACTCGTTACAATATTGCCGTCATGTTTTAATCGTTTTGGTTTTTTGCTCTTTGATGTAAGATGAATTACAGATATTTTGCAAAGCTTATTAAATCTAATACAAGTTTTTTGTTTTAAAAAATGTGTCTAAATCCTAAATTATGGCTAAAGAACCCGTGCTCTAAAATTTTGTAGATTGCTTAACCACTGGTTCCTTATTAGGCTCGTCGCCCAGAAACCACTTTCCGACTGCGAAATGTACTCGTGTTGTTGCCAAAACTGTCCACCTCGAGTCTTTTTATAAAAAAAAATACATTGCAATCACAGCCCAGCCACTTGCAACTTAATTTTACACGAATGTGAGTTTAACGCCCCACCCGCCCGAAGGCTTTAAGGAGAACTTCATTTTACAGTAGAAAAGTGGTCAAAAGTGGTCTGTGTATTCCGACGTTTAGGCCGGACATACTAAATAAGTCAAAACGTTTAAAACGGTCTGAGGCCGTCTTTGTCAGGAGACATTTGCAGGTTGTGCACACTGCATGGTGAGACAAGCTGTCTTGTCTGACTAAGGCATATCAGTCGTGTTTGAAAGCCCATCCTGGCCTGTCTCAGACGAGTATATCTAAATGTACAGTTCTTTTCATCTCATTGTCATTAATCTTATTTAGAGTTTGTTATAGTCGGAACAGACATGTTTCAAACATTTTGTGTGAATTAAATGCTTTAGTTTATGTCTTACTTAGTGTGTGTCCGGCCTTAAGCCCGTTATACTCGTACAACATGAATGGTAAATTATTTCTTCAAAGTTGCATCAATTTAGAACATGTTCTATTTTTCCTAAATGATTTGATACATTTTCTGCGCCTTTTGCGTCCATTTTTGCTGCCATTTTTGTGTTCATTCTTCGCCGCCATTTTGTGTCCATTTCTGCCGCCATTATGTGTCCAATTTCACCGCTATTTTGTCTTCATTTTTTGTGTCCCATTCATCTTTTCATCTATTCATCTTTTCGTCCTTTCATTAATTCATCTTTTCATTCATTTATTCTTTCATCCATTCATCTTTTCGTTCATTCATCCTTTTATCTTTTCCTCCATTCATCCTTTTATCTTTTCCTCCATTCATCCTTTTATCTTTTCCTCCATTCATCCATTCATTCTTTCATCCATTTATTTCATTTTTTCATCTATTAATCCTGCAGATTTTACTAGTAAACCAAGCTATACCCCTGCAGATTTTACTAGTAAACCAAGCTATACCCCTGCAGATTTTACTAGTA
This sequence comes from Brachycybe producta, assembly GCA_036925085.1. Lineage (NCBI taxonomy): Eukaryota > Metazoa > Arthropoda > Diplopoda > Playtdesmida > Andrognathidae > Brachycybe > Brachycybe producta. The sequence continues at coordinate 975,400 of JAUPFP010000022.1, forward strand.
AACCAAGCTATACCCCTGCAGATTTTACTAGTAAACCAAGCTATACCCCTGCAGATTTTACTAGTAAACCAAGCTATACCTATACCCCTGCAGATTTTACTAGGAAACCAAGCTATACCTATACCCCTGCAGATTTTACTAGTAAACCAAGCCGCCATTTTGTGTCAATTTTAGCCACTTTTTTCTGTCCATTTTCGCCGCCATTTTGTGTCCATTTTCGCCGCCATTTTGTGTCCATTTTCGCCGCCATTTTGTGTCCATTTTGTGTCCATTTTCGTCGCCATTTTGTGTCCATTTTCGCCGCCATTTTGTGTCCATTTTCGTCGCCATTTTGTGTCCATTTTCGTCGCCATTTTGTGTCCATTTTCGCCGCCATTTTGTGTTCATTTTCGCCGCCATTTTGTGTTCATTTTCGCCGCCATTTTGTGTTCATTTTTCGCCGCCATTTTGTGTTCATTTTCGCCGCCATTTTGTGTCCATTTTCGTCGCCATTTTGTGTCCATTTCCGCCGCCATTTTGTGTCCATTTTCGCCGCCATTTTGTGTCCATTTTCGCCGCCATTTTGTGTCCATTTTCGCCGCCATTTTGTGTCCATTTTCGCCGCCATTTTGTGTCCATTTTCGCCGTCATTTTGTGTCCATTTCGCCGCCATTTTGTGTCCATTTTGTGTTCATTTTCACCTCCATTTTGTGTCCATTTCCACCGCCTTTTGTGTCCATTTTGTGTCCATTTTCGCCGCCATTTTGTGTCCATTTTGTGTTCATTTTCGCCTCCATTTTGTGTCCATTTTCGCCGCAATTTTGTGTCCATTTTCGCCGCCATTTTGTGTCCATTTTCGCCGCCATTTTGTGTTCATTTTCACCTCCATTTTGTGTTCATTTTCGCTCCATTTTGTGTCCATTTTCGCCGCCATTTTGTGTCCATTTTCGCCGCCATTTTGTGTCCATTTTCGCCGCCATTTTGTGTCCATTTTCGCCGCCATTTTGTGTCCATTTTGTGTTCATTTTCGCCGCCATTTTGTGTCCATTTTCGCCGCCATTTTGTGTCCATTTTCGCAGCCATTTTGTGTCCATTTTCGCCGCTATTTTTGTCCATTTTCGCCGCCATTTTGTGTCCATTTTCGGCGCCATTTTGTGTCCATTTTCGCCGCCATTTTGTGTCCATTTTCGCCGCCATTTTGTGTCCACTTCCGCCGCCATTTTGTGTCCATTTTCGGCGCCATTTTGTGTCCATTTTCGCCGCCAATTTGTGTCCATTTTCGGCGCCATTTTGTGTCCATTTTCGCCGCCAATTTGTGTCCATTTTCGGCGCCATTTTGTGTCCATTTTCGCCGCCATTTTGTGTCCATTTTCGCCGCCATTTTGTGTCCATTTTCGCCGCCATTTTGTGTCCATTTTCGGCGCCATTTTGTGTCCATTTTCGCCTCCATTTTGTGTCCATTTTCGCCTCCATTTTGTGTCCATTTTCGGCGCCATTTTGTGTCCATTTTCGCCGCCATTTTGTGTCCATTTTCGCCGCCATTTTGTGTCCATTTTCGCCGCCATTTTGTGTCCATTTCGCCGCCATTTTGTGTCCATTTTCGCCGCCATTTTGTGTCTATTTTCGGCGCCATTTTGTGTCCATTTTCGGCGCCATTCACTTTCGGCGCCATTTTGTGTCCACTTTCGCCGCCATTTTGTGTCCACTTTCGCCGCCATTTTGTGTCCACTTTCGCCGCCATTTTGTGTCCATTTTCGCCGCCATTTTGTGTCCATTTTCGGCGCCATTTTGTGTCCATTTCGGCGCCATTTTGTGTCCATTTTCGCCGCCATTTTGTGTCCATTTCGCCGCCATTTTGTGTCCATTTTCGCCGCCATTTTGTGTCCATTTTTCGGCGCCATTTTGTGTCCATTTCGGCGCCAATTTGTGTCCATTTTCGGCGCCATTTTGTGTCCATTTTCGCCGCCAATTTGTGTCCATTTTCGGCGCCATTTTGTGTCCATTTTCGCCGCCATTTTGTGTCCATTTTCGCCGCCATTTTGTGTCCATTTTCGCCGCCATTTTGTGTCCATTTTCGCCGCCATTTTGTGTCCATTTTCGCCGCCATTTTGTGTCCATTTTCGGCGCATTTTGTGTCCATTTTCGCCTCCATTTTGTGTCCATTTTCGGCGCCATTTTGTGTCCATTTTCGGCGCCATTTTGTGTCCATTTTCGCCGCCATTTTGTGTCCATTTTCGCCGCCATTTTGTGTCCATTTTCGCCGCCATTTTGTGTCCATTTCGCCGCCATTTTGTGTCCATTTCGCCGCCATTTTGTGTCCATTTTCGCCGCCATTTTGTGTCCATTTTCGGCGCCATTTTGTGTCCATTTTCGCCGCCAATTTGTGTCCATTTTCGGCGCCATTTTGTGTCCATTTTCGCCGCCAATTTGTGTCCATTTTCGCCGCCATTTTGTGTCCATTTTCGGCGCCATTTTGTGTCCATTTTCGCCGCCATTTTGTGTCCATTTTCGCCGCCATTTTGTGTCTATTTTCGCCGCCATTTTGTGTCCATTTTCGCCGCCATTTTGTGTCCATTTCGGCGCCATTTTGTGTCCATTTTCACCGCCATTTTGTGTCCATTTTCGCCGCCATTTTGTGTCCATTTTCGCCTCCATTTTGTGTCCATTTCGGCGCCATTTTGTGTCCATTTCGGCGCCATTTTGTGTCCATTTTCGCCGCCATTTTGTGTCCATTTCGCCGCCATTTTGTGTCCATTTTCGCCGCCATTTTGTGTCCATTTTCGCCGCCATTTTGTGTCCATTTTCGGCGCCATTTTGTGTCCATTTCGGCGCCATTTTGTGTCCATTTTCGCCGCCATTTTGTGTCCATTTTCGCCGCCATTTTGTCTCCATTTCCGCCGCCATTTTGTCTCCATTTTCGCCGCCATTTTGTGTCCATTTTCGCCGCCATTTTGTGTCCATTTTCGCCGCCATTTTGTGTCCATTTTCGCCGCCATTTTGTGTCCCATTTTCGGCGCCATTTTGTGTCCATTTTCGGCGCCATTTTGTGTCCATTTCTGCCGCCATTTTGTGTCCATTTTCGCCGCCATTTTTTGTCCCTTATCGTCGCCATTTTGTGTCCATTTTCGCCGCCATTTTGTGTCCATTTTCGGCGCCATTTTGTGTCCATTTTCGGCGCCATTTTGTGTCCATTTTCGGCGCCATTTTGTGTCCATTTCCGCCGCCATTTTGTGTCCATTTTTGCCGCCATTTTGTGTCCATTTTCGGCGCCATTTTGTGTCCATTTTCGCCGCCATTTTGTGTCCATTTTCGCCGCCATTTTGTGTCCATTTTCGCCGCCATTTTGTGTCCATTTTCGCCGCCATTTTGTGTCCATTTTCGGCGCCATTTTGTGTCCATTTTCGCCGCCATTTTGTGTCCATTTTCGGCGCCATTTTGTGTCCATTTTCGGCGCCATTTTGTGTCCATTTTCGCCGCCATTTTGTGTCCATTTTCGCCGCCATTTTGTGTCCATTTTTTCCATTTTTTCTATATTTTCCATTTTTCCATTTTTTGAGTTTTTTCCATTTTTTTGCATTTTTTGCATTTTTTGCATTTTTTGCATTTTTTGCATTTTTTCATTTTTTTGCATTTTTTTTTTTTCATTTTTTTGCATTTTTTTGCATTTTTTTGCATTTTTTCATTTTTTTGCATTTTTTGCATATTTTGCAATTTTTTTTTGTATTTTTGCATTTTTTCATTTTTTTCATTTTTTTGCATTTTTTTGCATTTTTTTGCATTTTTTGCATTTTTTCATTTTTTGCATTTTTTTCATTTTTTTGCATTTTTTTGCATTTTTTTGCATTTTTTCATTTTTTTGCATTTTTTGCATATTTTGCAATTTTTTTTTGCATTTTTTTGCATTTTTTGCATTTTTTTGCATTTTTTTGCATTTTTTCATTTTTTGCATTTTTTGCATTTTTTTTCATTTTTTTTGCATTTTTTTTCATTTTTTGCATTTTTTGCATTTTTTCATTTTTTTGCTTTTTTTTTTTGCATATTTTGCAATTTTTTTTTGCATTTTTTCATTTTTTTTGCATTTTTTTCATTTTTTTTTGCATTTTTTGCATTTTTTTGCATTTTTTCATTTTTTTGCTTTTTTTGCATTTTTTGCATTTTTTTACATTTTTTGCATTTTTTGCATTTTTTTGCATTTTTTGCATTTTATGAATTTTTTGAATTTTTTTGAATTTTTTGCATTTTTTGCATTTTTTTGCATTTTTTTACATTTTTTGCATTTTTAAGGATGAAAGGATGAATGGATGAAAGGATGAATGGATGAAAGGATGAATGGATGAAAGGATGTTAGGATGAATGGATGAAAGGATGAATGGATGAGAGGATGAATGGATGAAAGGATGAATGGATGAAAGGATGAATGGATAAAAGGATGAATGGATGAAAGAATGAAAGGATGATAGGATGAATGGATGAATGAAAGGATGAATGGATGAAAGGATGATTGGATGAATGGATGAAAGGATGAAAGGATGAATGGATGAATGGATGAAAGGATGAATGGATGAATGGATGAAAGGATGAATGGATGAAAGGATGAATGGGTGAAAGGATGAAAGGATGAATGGATGAGAAGATGAAAAGATGAAAGGATGAATGGATGAATGGATAAATGGATGAAAAGATGATTGGATGAATGGATGAAAGGATGAAAGGATGAATGGATGAAAGGATGAATGGATGAAAGGATGAATGGATGAAAGGATGAAAGGATGAAAGGATGAATGGATGAAAGGATGAATGGATGAAAGGATGAATGGATGAATGGATGAGAGGATGAATGGATGAATGGATGAAAAGATGATTGGATGAATGGATGAATGGATGAATGGATGAATGGATGAAAGGATGAAAGGATGAATGGATGAAAGAATGAAAGGATGAAAGAATGAAAGGATGAAAGGATGATAGGATGAATGGATGAAAGGATGAATGGATGAAAGGATGATTGGATGAAAGGATGAAAGGATGAAAGGATGAATGGATGAATGGATGAAAGGATGAAAGGATGAATGGATGAAAGGATGAATGGATGAAAGGATGAATGGATGAAAGAATGAAAGGTTGAAAGGATGATAGGATGAATGGTTGAAAAGATGAAAGGATGAATGGATGAAAGGATGATTGGATGAATGGATGAAAGGATGAAAGGATGAATGGATGAATGGATGAAAGGATGAATGGATGAATGGATGAAAGGATGAAAGGATGAATGGGTGAAAGGATGAATGGATGAAAGGATGAATGGATGAATGGATGAATGGATGAAAGGATGAATGGATGAAAGGATGAATGGATGAAAGGATGAATGGATGAAAGAATGATAGGATGAATGGATGAAAGGATGAAAGGATGAATGGATGAAAGGATGATTGGATGAATGGATGAAAGGATGAATGGATGAATGGATGAATGGATGAAAGGATGAAAGGATGAATGGATGAAAGGATGAATGGGTGAAAGGATGAATAGATGAAAGGATGAATGGGTGAAAGGATGAATGGATGAATGGATGAATGGATGAAAGGATGAAAGGATGAATGGATGAATGGATGAATGGCTGAATGGATGAAAGGATGAATGAATGAAAGGATGAAAGGAAAGGATGAAAGGATGAAAGGATGAGAGGATGAAAGGATGAAAGGATGAAAGGATGAAAGGATGAATGGATGAATGGATGAATGGATGAAAGGATGAAAGGATGAAAAGATGAAAAGATGAAATGATGAAAAGATAAAAGGATGAATGGATGAAAGGATGAAAGAATGAAAGGATGAATTGATGAATGGATGAAAGGCTGAAAGACTGAAATGATTGAATGAAAGGATGAATGGATGAAAAGATGAAAGAATGAAAGGATGAATAGATGAAAGGGTGAAAAGATAAAAAGATGAATGGATGAAAGAATGAAAGGATGAATGATGAAAGGATGAATGGATGAAAGGATGAATGGATGAAAGTATGAACGGATGAATTGATCAAAGGATGAAAGAATAAAAGGATGAATTGATGAAAGGATGAAAGGATAAAAAGATGAATGGATGAATGGATGAAAGGATGAAAGTATGAATGGATGAGAAGATAAAAGGATGAATGAATGAAAGGATGAAAAGATGAAAGGATGAAAAGATGAATGGATGAAAGGATGAAAGGATGAAAAATGAAAGGATGAAAGGATGAATGGATGAAAGGATGAATTGATGAAAAGATGAAAGGATGAAAAGATGAAAGAGTGAAAGGATGAATGGATGAAAGGATGAATGGATGAAAGGACAAATAGATGAAAAAATGAAAGGATGAAAGGATGAATGGATGAATGGATGAAAGGATGAAAGGATGAATAGATAAAAGAATTATTAGATGAAAGGATGAAAGGGTGAAAAAATTAATGGATGAAAGGATGAAAGGGTGAATGGATGAAAGGATGAATGGATGAACAGATGAAAAGGTAAATAGATGAAAGGATGAAAGGATGAAAAGATGAAAAGATGAAAGGATGAAAGGATGAAAATATGAAAGGATGAAAGGATGAAAGAATGTAAGGATGAAAGGATAAATAGATGAATGGATGAAAGGATGAAAGTATGAATGGATGAAAGGATGAAAGTATGAATGGATGAAAGGATGAATTAATGAAAGGATGAAAGGATAAAAGGATGAATGGGTGAAAAGATAAAAGGATGAAAAGATGAATGGATGAAAGGATGAAAGGATGAAAAGATGAATGGATGAAAGGAGGAAAGAATGAAAGGATGAATTGATGAATGGATGAAAGGCCAAAAGACTGAAATGATGAATGGATGAAAGGCTGAAAGACTGAAATGATGAATGGATGAAAGGATGAATGGATGAAAGGATGAAAGGATGAAAGAATGAAAAGATGAAAGGATGAATAGATGAAAGGATGAATAGATGAAAGGATGAATAGATGAAAGGATGAAAGGATAAAAAGATGAATGGATGAAAGAATGAAAGGATGAAAGGATGAAAGGATGAATGGATGAAAGAATGAATGGATGAAAGTATGAATGGATGAATTGATCAAAGGATGAAAGGATGAATTGATGAAAGGATGAAATGATGAATGGATGAAAGGATGAAAGTATGAATGGATGAAAAGATAAAAGGATGAATGGATGAAAGGATGAATGGATGAAATGATGAAAGGATGAATAGATGAAAGGCTGAAAGACTGAAAAGATGAATGGATGAATGGATGAAAGGAAAAAAGAATGAATAGATGAATGGATGAAAGGATGAAAAAAGGAAAGGATGAATAGATGAAAGGGTGAAAGAATGAAATAATGAATTGATGAAAGGGGGAAAGAATGAAAGGATGAATGGATGAAAGGATGAATTGATGAAAGGATAAAAGGATGAATGGATGAAAAGATGAATGGATGAAAGGCTTTATGGATGAAAAGATGAAAGGGTGAATAGATGAAAGGATGAATGGGTGAAAAGATGAATGGATGAAAAGATGAAAGGATGAATTGTTGAAAAGATGAAAGGATGAAAGGATGAATGGATGAATGGATGAAAGGATGAATTGATGAAATGATGAATAGATGAATGGATGAAAGGGTGAATGGATGAAAAGATGAAAGGATTAATGGATGAAAGGATGAATGGATGAAAAGATGAAAGGGTGAATAGATGAAAGGATGAATTGATGAAAGAATGAATGGATGAAAGGCTGAGAAGATGAATGGATGAATGGATGAAAGGGTGAATGGATGAATAGATGAAAGGGTGAATGGATGAAAGGGTGAATGGATGAAAGGATGAAAAAATGAATGGATGAAAGGGTGAAAGGAAAAAAGGATGAATGGATGAATGGATGAAAGGATGTATGGATGAAAGGATAAAAGGATGTATGGCTGAAAGGATAAAAGGATGAATGGATGAAAGGATGAATGGATGAAAGGATGAATGGATGAAAGGCTGAAAGACTGAAAAGATGAATGGATGAAAGGGTGAATGGATGAAAGAATGAAAGGAAAAAAGGATGAATGGATGAATGGATGAAAGGGTGAAAGAATAAAAGATGAATGGATGAAAGGGTGAAAGGATGAAAGGATGAATGGCTGAAAGGATGAAAGAATGAATGGATGAAAGGATGAAAGGGTGAAAGGGTGAATGGATGAATGAATGAAAGGAAAAAGGATGAATGGATGAAAGGGTGAATGGATGAAAGGATGAATGGATGAAAGGGTGAATGGATGAAAGGATGAATGGCTGAAAGGATGAAAGAATGAATGGATGAAAGGATGAAAGGGTGAAAGGGTGAATGGATGAATGAATGAAAGGATGAATTTATGAAATGATGAATGAATGAAAAGATGAAAGGATGAATGGATGAAAGGATGAAAGGGTGAATAGATGAAAAGATGAAAGGATGAATGGATGAAAGGCTGAAAGACTGAAAAGATGAATGGATGAAAGGGTGAATGGATGAAAGAATGAAAGGAAAAAAGGATGAATGGATGAATGGATGAAAGGCTGAAAGAATGAAAGATGAATGGATGAAAGGGTGAATGGATGAAAGGATGAATGGCTGAAAGGATGAAAGAATGAATGGATGAAAGGATGAAAGGGTGAAAGGGTGAATGGATGAATGAATGAAAGGATGAATTTATGAAATGATGAATGAATGAAAAGATGAAAGGATGAATGGATGAAAGGATGAAAGGGTGAATAGATAAAAGGATAAATAAATGAATGGATGAAAAAATGAAAGGATGAATGGATGAAAGGATGAAAGGATGAATGGATGAAAGAATGAAAGGATGAAAGAATGAAAGGATGAAAGGATGATAGGATGAATGGATGAAAGGATGAAAGGATGAATGGATGAAAGGATGATTGGATGAAAGGATGAAAGGATGAAAGGATGAATGGATGAATGGATGAAAGGATGAATGGATGAAAGGATGAATGGATGAAAGGATGAATGGATGAAAGGATGAATGGATGAAAGAATGAAAGGTTGAAAGGATGATAGGATGAATGGTTGAAAAGATGAAAGGATGAATGGATGAAAGGATGATTGGATGAATGGATGAAAGGATGAAAGGATGAATGGATGAATGGATGAAAGGATGAATGGATGAATGGATGAAAGGATGAAAGGATGAATGGGTGAAAGGATGAATGGATGAAAGGATGAATGGATGAATGGATGAAAGGATGAATGGATGAAAGGATGAATGGATGAAAGGATGAATGGATGAAAGAATGATAGGATGAATGGATGAAAGGATGAAAGGATGAATGGATGAAAGGATGATTGGATGAATGGATGAAAGGATGAAAGGATGAATGGATGAATGGATGAATGGATGAAAGGATGAATGGGTGAAAGGATGAATAGATGAAAGGATGAATGGGTGAAAGGATGAATGGATGAATGGATGAAAGGATGAAAGGATGAATGGATGAATGGATGAATGGCTGAATGGATGAAAGGATGAATGAATGAAAGGATGAAAGGAAAGGATGAAAGGATGAAAGGATGAGAGGATGAAAGGATGAAAGGATGAAAGGATGAAAGGATGAATGGATGAATGGATGAATGGATGAATGGATGAAAGGATGAAAAGATGAAAGGATGAAAAGATAAAAGGATGAATGGATGAAAGGATGAAAGGAGGAAAGAATGAAAGGATGAATTGATGAATGGATGAAAGGCTGAAAGACTGAAATGATGAATGGATGAAAGGCTGAAAGACTGAAATGATTGAATGAAAGGATGAATGGATGAAAAGATGAAAGAATGAAAGGATGAATAGATGAAAGGGTGAAAAGATAAAAAGATGAATGGATGAAAGAATGAAAGGATGAATGGATGAAAGGATGAATGGATGAAAGTATGAACGGATGAATTGATCAAAAGATGAAAGAATAAAAGGATGAATTGATGAAAGGATGAAAGGATAAAAAGATGAATGGATGAATGGATGAAAGGATGAAAGTATGAATGGATGAGAAGATAAAAGGATGAATGAATGAAAGGATGAAAAGATGAAAGGATGAAAAGATGAATGGATGAAAGGATGAAAGGATGAAAAATGAAAGGATGAAAGGATGAATGGATGAAAGGATGAAAGGATGAATTGATGAAAAGATGAAAGGATGAAAAGATGAAAGAGTGAAAGGATGAATGGATGAAAGGATGAATGGATGAAAGGACAAATAGATGAAAAAATGAAAGGATGAAAGGATGAATGGATGAATGGATGAAAGGATGAAAGGATGAATAGATAAAAGAATTATTAGATGAAAGGATGAAAGGGTGAAAAAATTAATGGATGAAAGGATGAAAGGGTGAATGGATGAAAGGATGAATGGATGAACAGATGAAAAGGTAAATAGATGAAAGGATGAAAGGATGAAAGGATGAAAAGATGAAAGGATGAAAGGATGAAAATATGAAAGGATGAAAGGATGAAAGAATGTAAGGATGAAAGGATAAATAGATGAATGGATGAATGGATGAAAGGATGAAAGTATGAATGGATGAAAGGATGAAAGTATGAATGGATGAAAGGATGAATTAATGAAAGGATGAAAGGATGAAAGGATAAAAGGATGAATGGGTGAAAAGATAAAAGGATGAAAAGATGAATGGATGAAAGGATGAAAGGATGAAAAGATGAATGGATGAAAGGAGGAAAGAATGAAAGGATGAATTGATGAATGGATGAAAGGCCAAAAGACTGAAATGATGAATGGATGAAAGGCTGAAAGACTGAAATGATGAATGGATGAAAGGATGAATGGATGAAAGGATGAAAGGATGAAAGAATGAAAAGATGAAAGGATGAATAGATGAAAGGATGAATAGATGAAAGGATGAAAGGATAAAAAGATGAATGGATGAAAGAATGAAAGGATGAAAGGATGAATGGATGAAAGAATGAATGGATGAAAGTATGAATGGATGAATTGATCAAAGGATGAAAGGATGAATTGATGAAAGGATGAAATGATGAAAGGATGAATGGATGAAAGGATGAAAGTATGAATGGATGAAAAGATAAAAGGATGAATGGATGAAAGGATGAATGGATGAAATGATGAAAGGATGAATAGATGAAAGGCTGAAAGACTGAAAAGATGAATGGATGAATGGATGAAAGGAAAAAAGAATGAATAGATGAATGGATGAAAGGATGAAAAAAGGAAAGGATGAATAGATGAAAGGGTGAAAGAATGAAATAATGAATGGATGAAAGGGGGAAAGAATGAAAGGATGAATGGATGAAAGGATGAATTGATGAAAGGATAAAAGGATGAATGGATGAAAAGATGAATGGATGAAAGGCTTTATGGATGAAAAGATGAAAGGGTGAATAGATGAAAGGATGAATGGGTGAAAAGATGAATGGATGAAAAGATGAAAGGATGAATTGTTGAAAAGATGAAAGGATGAAAGGATGAATGGATGAATGGATGAAAGGATGAATTGATGAAATGATGAATAGATGAATGGATGAAAGGGTGAATGGATGAAAAGATGAAAGGATTAATGGATGAAAGGATGAATGGATGAAAAGATGAAAGGGTGAATAGATGAAAGGATGAAAGGATGAATTGATGAAAGAATGAATGGATGAAAGGCTGAGAAGATGAATGGATGAATGGATGAAAGGGTGAATGGATGAATAGATGAAAGGGTGAATGGATGAAAGGGTGAATGGATGAAAGGATGAAAAAATGAATGGATGAAAGGGTGAAAGGAAAAAAGGATGAATGGATGAATGGATGAAAGGATGTATGGATGAAAGGATAAAAGGATGTATGGCTGAAAGGATAAAAGGATGAATGGATGAAAGGATGAATGGATGAAAGGCTGAAAGACTGAAAAGATGAATGGATGAAAGGGTGAATGGATGAAAGAATGAAAGGAAAAAAGGATGAATGGATGAATGGATGAAAGGGTGAAAGAATAAAAGATGAATGGATGAAAGGGTGAAAGGATGAAAGGATGAATGGCTGAAAGGATGAAAGAATGAATGGATGAAAGGATGAAAGGGTGAAAGGGTGAATGGATGAATGAATGAAAGGAAAAAGGATGAATGGATGAATGGATGAAAGGGTGAATGGATGAAAGGATGAATGGATGAAAGGGTGAATGGATGAAAGGATGAATGGCTGAAAGGATGAAAGAATGAATGGATGAAAGGATGAAAGGGTGAAAGGGTGAATGGATGAATGAATGAAAGGATGAATTTATGAAATGATGAATGAATGAAAAGATGAAAGGATGAATGGATGAAAGGATGAAAGGGTGAATAGATGAAAAGATGAAAGGATGAATGGATGAAAGGCTGAAAGACTGAAAAGATGAATGGATGAAAGGGTGAATGGATGAAAGAATGAAAGGAAAAAAGGATGAATGGATGAATGGATGAAAGGCTGAAAGAATGAAAGATGAATGGATGAAAGGGTGAATGGATGAAAGGATGAATGGCTGAAAGGATGAAAGAATGAATGGATGAAAGGATGAAAGGGTGAAAGGGTGAATGGATGAATGAATGAAAGGATGAATTTATGAAATGATGAATGAATGAAAAGATGAAAGGATGAATGGATGAAAGGATGAAAGGGTGAATAGATAAAAGGATAAATAAATGAATGGATGAAAAAATGAAAGGATGAATGGATGAAAGGATGAATAAAAGAAAGGATGAAAGGATAAAAAGATGAAAGGATAAAAAGATGAATGGATTAATGGATGAAAGTCATCTGCTTTTGGAACTGCCTCATTATTATTCAGTGTTTTCATCGTTATTGCACTTATTCATAATTGACTTATATCCTTTGCAATCCATACTCTAGGAGGCACATATAATTTGTTTAGTTGATGAATTTGTATTTATTCATCATTTAGTGTCCTACACCTTTATTTTCTTTTGAAACTCATGGATTAAACTGGTGAAATCCTTGCTCTTTCTTGTGACTCATCTGAGTTAAAAATAGAAAACCCCGTTTGGTCATATATGTATGTATATATACACCATGATTCAGGAAATCTGGCACCCTTTTTAAACATTTAATAACTTGGTCAAAAATCATCTGCTTATTATGAAATTTGGCCCAACTGTAGATGAGAATGCCTTCTTTTAGAATTTAAATAAGTGCACCTTTAATTTTTCACCACAGAGTTTTTTTAGTCTGCAGAGGGCACTGTAGCACAGTGGCACGATTACCAATTGGTTCATCTGCTAGCTTGAAAATGCCATTCACTGAAGAAGACAAAATTGCCATGAAATTTCTTCATGAAAACAAAAATTATGGTGCTAAATGAATTCTTAAAAAATTTCCAAACAAAGGATGAAGTTTACACAGACTGAACCACCTTCTTCAAAAGATAAACAAAACTGGCAGTGTTCTGCGGCGGAAAGGCACCGGGGTAAACCGGACTGCACTCATTGACGATAACATCAATGCCGTTAATGAGCTCATTTTGAGTCAGGAAGAACAACCGCAAACACATCGCTCCCAACGTGAAATTGCTCGTCTGACAGGTGTTTCGCAAAGTTCTGTGTCCAGAATAATCAAAAAGGAACTCAACTTAAAATGTTTCAAAAACATCGGGAAACGGAATTAACTGAAAGTAACAGTCTCGTCTTTCACGTTGCAAACAACTTTTGTGTCGTTTCCCAGAACACAAAGTGAGCTTCATATTTTTCACTGATGAAAAAGTTTTCACTGTTGCTTGACCTACCAATAAGCAGAATGATCGTGTTTACGAGCCAGCTACTGCTAGAAAGAATGACATACCTGCTGAATGATTGCTGTGAATGAAACCAAAGTTCAGCAAATCAGTAATGGTGTCGGTGGGAGTGTCATTGTTGGGTGCCACAGGAATTCATTTTGTTGAACCGGGAGTCAAAATTAATGGCAAATACTACTACAACGAACTTCTGAAAAACTGTCTCCGTCCTGACATGAAGGAAATGTCAGAATTTTTCATTTTCCAGCAGGATGGAGCACCTGCTCACACTGCCAAAGATACAGTTGCGTTTCTCACCCAGAAAACACCCGAATTCATCGAACCGACTTTGTGGCCACCCAATAGTCCCGACTTCAACCCCGTGGACTATTGCATTTGGGGCATCATGCAAGAAAAGGTTTACTGAAGCAAAATAAACAGCATTGATGAGCTAAAAAATCGGATAATGCAGGCTTGGAGTGAGCTAGACCAAAGCATCATAACCGCTGCAGTGCAAAAGTGGCAGATCCGACTAAACGTGTTGCAGCTGGCGATGGACATTTTGAACACAAATTGAAATAGGCAAAATGTTATTTAACATTTCATCTACAATTGTGCCAAATTTTATAATAATCGGATGATTTTTGATCAAGTTATTAAATTTTTAAAAAGGGTGCCAGATTCACTGACTCACAGTGTATATATATACACTAGTGGAGTAACTTGTCATAAATGACGGGAGCAAAATTCACAGGCAATTGTGTGCATGCGCGTCGTTTTTTCCTTTTTTTTACTCCTTTCATTTCAATTTCAGTCACCCCCTCCCACTTTTCTCTCTCTCCCCCTTCTACACTTTCCAACCTCGTCCCCTCACCCCCTCCCACTTTTCTCTCTCTCCCCCTTCTACACTTTTCAAAGGAAGAGTTCAACATATAGTTGACTTTGAATAAAAATACGGTTCATTTATTTAAATTTATATAAATTCCGACGTGCTTCAATGGTTTTGTTACTCCACACACACACACACACACACACACAGACCTGGGATATATAATAATAGGGACTTAGCGAAATTTCGTACGAAATAAATTTATTTACGAAATCCATTATTTTGACGTCATTTCCGGCTGATTTCGTTACAACACAAAGATTTCGTACGAAATGAGGCATTTCTTTACGAAATTATAAAATTATTTCGTAGAAACGAAATAAACACGCATGCGCAGAAGCAATTTAACACCGTTTGAGAAACTTGAAAACGACGCCATTTTTCCACCGCTTCGATGTAAAAAGACGTCGTTTTAAAAAGAATAACCATCCCTACATGGAAGATTTCCGATTAAGGTACGAATATTAAATGCAAAGAACAATAAAACATTAAACAATCTACGTTTAGCAGCGATTAATTAGTCAAAAACGACCACACAAATCGCCGTATAAGGTGAATGATGTCGTTTTCGTTATCGCGGTTGCTTCCCTAACTAAAATTACGAAATTGAAACGTTAGTGAATCTCGTAGATGATTTTCTTCTATGTCGTTCCCCTTGAGAACGAGAAATCCTATCGACGATAATCTAATTTATTCTTGTAGACACGTGGTGGTGTGAATGTGTGACAGGTTTGTTTGCTCGGATCGAAAATTCATTCGCCGCGATTCGCGTTCTTACTTAATAGCAATCGGATAAATGTCAAGAATAATAGTGAAGAACCTACCAAAGACGGTAAAACCACATCTCGCGCGCCACGTTACCCCCGTAGTGGTGACGTCGTTGAGAAAGAGGCGCGCGCCTTTTCTCCCCACTCAGAGGCGCACATTGACTAGCATTTACAGGCAATGTGCAGAATGCCTATGCATAGCCTCTATTATAATGGAGGCCTATGAAACACGACATTCTATAGAATGCCTTAAGGTGGTTTATGAGCAGCTCATTTTTCGCACTTTGATTAATTCTGTCCTTTTCACAAAAACAAAATTAAAGACAAACTTGTTTTTAGAAACTAGAAGGGTAGCTCAATCATTTAAGAGTATTTTCATGTTTGATATCTTTCAAAATGAACTTTTTATACACAAAAACGTTAAAACAAGAGATCATTTAGATCATTTTCAAACTGACAAATATAAAAAGCTTATTTTGAAAGATGTATTAACATGAAAATAACCTTCACTGATTGAGCTATAACCCTTCTAGTTTCTAAAACACTTTCAAGTTTCTCTTTATTTTCTACTTGAAAGAAAGAATAATCAAAGTTCGAGGAGCATTTACACTCGAAACCCACCTTAAATGTTATCTATTTATCCTGTGTTTTTTTAAGTCATTGTGCATATTGTCTAAAAAATATTCTAGTTAATGTGTAAATTTACCATTCTTAATAGTTTATTTTGCAAATTGACTAGTAATTCTGAAAAATGGCTGGATGTTTTTTTTCTCTTTTTCATATAGGTTAGCGATGAAAGCTTGAGAAGACTTTTCTCGGAGAAGAAAGACGTAAAAATAAACGACGTTCAACTCAAGTATACAAAAGATGGTAAATTCCGTCAGATTGCTTTCGTCGGGTTTGCAACCGAAGCCGAAGCACAAGATGCCATTCGTAGTCACCACAATACTTTCGTTGGCACCGGAAAGATCAAGGTGTATAGATAACAGTGAAACCCGTTTAACAAGAAAAAAAAAACGGATAACACGAAATATATATTTCGGAGTTTAGTTTTTAATTCGTTTAAGAGGAAAGAGTCGTTTTAAAGCTGTAAACCATCTCTGGAACTGTTGATTTATTCTGTCTTTCAGGTCCAAAATGAAGGGAAACTTGGATATATTTTGGAAAACTAAAAGGGTAGCTCAATCACTTAAGTGTATTTTCATGTTGATTATCTTTCAAAATAAACTTTTTGTAGACAAAATTTTAAAAATATTGTCTGCTTAAAGTTGAGTCAGTTTTAACCTCAAACATAAAAAGTTTATTTTGAAAGATATATCAATATAAAAATACCTGTTAAGTGATTGAGTTGCCTTTCTAGTGTTTAAAACACATTCAAGTTTCTCTTCATTTTGCGCGGGGGCGGCCCCGTTTACGCTTAGCAACAAGCTTAAGTAATGTTTAGTAAGGGACAACTAGTTATTTTAATTATATTTTGCGTCGAACTAGCGTAAAAACGTCCTTTTCGTTCTCTCAAAGGTGGAACTTTGTAAGAATCTCGGCGATGTCGACAGATCGAAGGCATGGAGCAAACACACGAGACGCGAAATCAAAACGAAAGAAAGTGTTGGCTTCGGTGGCAAACATCTGACCGCGGACGACGATACTTCAAAGTTACAAGAAGACAACAAGAAAGAAAAAGTAAAATTATTCTCACCGAATTCATTTTCCTTCGTTATCGTGGTTTACAATTTTCCCTCGTCTTTTTTTTTTTTTTTACGTTTGTGCAGGTTGCTGACGATCCGCTTTTTGCTGAATTCTTGGCAATTCACGCGAACGTATCCAACAAGGCCATCTGGAAGAACGACGGTGATGTCGAAGAAGAATCATTCAAAAAATCTAGCAAAGGTTTGGTTGAAGACGGGTTTTTTTTGTTGTTTTGTTTTGAGGTTTTTTTTTTTTTACCGCAGATCGTATCGTAGATTCGAGAGACTTTCGACGAGAACGACACCGAAATGAAGATTCACATCTGAAAGAAGTAAGTTTAAACGTGAATATCTTGTTTGCGTGTTTTAAGGTGGTTTTAAAGTGGTAATGCGAGCCTCTCTCTCTAGAACTCTTGATTATTTCTGGCTTTCTTATGTTGTTAGAAACTAGAATGACGCTCATAATATGCACTAGAGGGATTTGGATGAGGACATCTTTTAAAATAAACTTTATTGTAATTTAAAAGAATAAAAAGCAGTAGGAAAATCTCTTGAATTTTGATTTTTCTCGGTCTTCAATGAACAATTTGACCAAATTTACCCGTTTCTAAATACAATAGATCGTTTGTTTTGAAAGATGTCGTCGCAAAACCCAATACGATTGCTATTCTAGTTTCTAACATACTTTACATTTTTTTTTAATAAAGTTGTTTCTAAAACTAGAAATAACAAAAATTCTACTATTTCCAAAATCTGTCGCTTCAAATGAAGACAAAAATCACAATAACATGTTTTTTCTTCTTTGTTTTAAAGCATTCGGACGAAGAGGAAACGGACGACAAATTTGAATCCAAAATAAAGGTAAAAATGATCTGCATCTAGAAATTCGTCAGACGATTCAGATATTTTCGAACTCACGTTTTTGATATCTTTCAAAATAAACGTTTTTATTGACATAAATTAAAAAAAATATTGTCTCCTTAACGTTGTTTCATTGTCAAACTGACACAAAAAGCTTAATTTAAACGATATCAACAAGAAAGCAGATTTAAGTGACGGAGTTACCCGTCTACTTTCTAAAACATTTTCGAGCTGCTCTTAATTTTGGTCTCAAAAGAAACAAGAGTTCGAAAGGCTTTAAAACCAGCAACCGAGCACTTTAAAAACATCTTAGCAACAACGTGTCGCTTTGTTTAGCAGGTCAAACAACGAGAATGTCGCTTTATGGTCACCATGAGAGGATTACCTTTTAAAGTCAAGAAGGTATTCATCGCATTTTCCTTCGTTCTCGACTCTCGTAAGAACCACTTTTACTCAAGTTTATATATTATCTTCGAACAGAGTGAAATCAAGAAATTCCTGCATCCTGCGAAGACTCGAGACGTTCGTGTTCCGAAGAAAACCAAAGGTAACGACGATTCCTCGTTGCAGTTAAATGATACTTCTGAACGTTTCTTTTTTCTTGTTACAAGGTCTAGGATTCGCCGAACTCAACTCCGCTGCCGACGTAGATCTTGCTCTCGGAAAGAACAGAAGTTTCTTGCGTAAGTTTTTTCGGACAACGTCGTTTTTCAGTCGTTCCTCTCGTTATGTAATTCCACTCGTTCCTCTTTACAGTTGGCCATCAAGTGACTGTTATGAAGTTCGTGGAAAAGGATAAAGTTGAGGAAGAAGAAGTCGTCTTTCCCGAAAGTAAATTCGGAAAGGTCAGCAAAAACAAAAATTCATCTCTATTTTAGAGTTGTAGCCTCTATTGCATTTTTCTTTATCGTTTCAGTTGGCCGAAGATTTAAAGGCTACGGCCGAAAATATTGCAGAGGTGAGATTTGTTTTTTTGTATCAACATTTATTGAAAAAATAAATATTAAGTTCTCAAAGTTCATTTAAAAAAGATATTGTTGTGAATTTGAAGAACAAAGATTTGATCTAAAGTTAAACTTTGTGATTTAGTCGGGATTTTTATTCTTGAGGAACCTCTCGTTTTCGGTGACGGTGGAAGATTTGGAGGCCCTGTTTAAACTTTACGGTTAGAAAAGCAGGGAGACGCGCTTTTTTTTTTATAAAGATTAGTGTTCTCGATTAACTTTTGTTTTTCGATCATGTTCAGGTCCCTTGTCTGAAGTTAGGGTTCCGATCGATCGTTTCACTCGACAACCGATGGGATTCGCTTTCGTCGTTTACATGATACCGGAACACGCATTCAAAGCTTACACCGAGTTAGATGGAACCATATTTCAGGTTGATAAATATAGAGGTGGCAAGGGGTAGAACCAAACCGTTTCTACTCTTTACTTAACCGGTTTGCGATTTTTTTAAACCGGTTTCGATCAGTTCGTGGATCCTTGACGAACTGGTTCTGAATATGCATTAGCAGATTTGCGCGGCAAATCTGCTAATGCGTTGGAACCGGTTCGTCAAGATAGACAGACTGATTAGAACCGGTGCTCAATATGCATTAAGCAGATTTGTCCGAAACCCATAAGTTAGAGGTGACGAAGAGTAGAACTGAACCGAATCTACTCGGTTCAGAACCATTACTTATCAGTTCGATCTATACTGGGGTCACTTCTTAAAAGAAAATTTGTTAAGAGGTTTTATGGTTCAGACAACTGTCGAGAGATTTAACCCTTCGATCATTATTTTTCTACGGATTATACAGGGAAGACTATTACACATATTGCCTGGAAAAGATAAAGGCGGTTACAGTAATAAAGTTGATACAGAAGATGTTGGTGAGAAAAGCGGAAGATTACGATTCCCGTCGTAGCATTTTGACGTCTTCCTTTTTTTCCTTTTCCTTTTTTTGTGCATTTAGGTTCTTCCTTCAAGACTGAAAGAGATGCAAAGCAAAAAGCAAAAAGTGGAAGGTTCTCAAGAAAGATTACTTGTTTTAACCAACAATGTTTTTTACGGCCGATTTCTCCAATGTTGTTTTCAGCTCTCACAATTGGAACGCGTTGTTTCTCGGTGCAAACGCGGTTGCCGACACCATAGCGACCAACTACGACACCACGAAACAAGATTTGTTCGATCCAGTACGTTAAGTGTTTCATTAGAACGATCTAAGTTTGTTGTAACTCGTATCCGGTATTCTGCTTTTATACAGCAATCGAACGAGAGCATGGCCGTGCGTTTGGCCCTCGGAGAGACACAGCTAGTGATCCAGACGAGAACGTTTTTACTCGACAACGGCATCGATTTGGATTGTTTCAGTCAGGTATCTACAAAGAGTTTCTAAATAAAGTTCGGATGACGATATACAGAAGTGAACGTAAGCTAATTTTAACAAAGCATATTTTTTTTAAAAAAAAATGATAGTTGCGTTAGAAACTAGAATAGCTAATAGATAAAAGTATTTTTTAACATGTTGTCTGTAAAACCAACTTTTTACAATAAGTTTGGAGACAATAAGTTCAGCGAGGAATATTTTGTTTAAATTATGAAATTATGAAAAATCGTGAAAATTATTGATGAAAATTACTCGTGAAAATTAAGAGAAAAAAAAAACGTTCATAAAAATCTTATTTTTTTAAAGATATTATCGTGAAAGTTATGAGAGAAAAAATTCTGCTAAAAATTATTTTAATGTTTTTAAAAATAAAACTTTTTATGGCTGTTTGAAACTATTCTCCGGCATTACGGAATTGACGTGAGGCAGGGCAAGTCGTTCATAAGACACACGATCTCGCCCCAATTCCGGGCTGAATGGCCCGTCGTCATCTTTCATCATTCATCATCATGAATGCATTTGACCGATCCCACATTACTGTGCGGGGGACGTGGTCCAGGCAAAGAAGAAGAAGATGGCTGATTGAAACTAAATCGTTGTTGTTAAAAAAAACCCTGAAAATTATGATCAATTTCATCCAAACTGCCCTAAAAAGGTTTATATTGAAATATATCATCATGAAAATAATTTCATTTTAAAACATTTCATTTTACTATTCTAGTTTCTAACAATTGCAGTTTGGAAATGATAGAAAATGTCCCTTATTAAATATTTCGTAATGAAAGTTGAAAATTGCTTCAAATATAATGAAGTTTACGTCCACATTGTAAAAATAATTGTGTTGTTTTGCTACAAATTTAAATATCAAACCTGTTCGACACTTTTGTTGTCGTACTTTCTTAGCCTGCTTCCGAACGGAGCAAAAAAGTAATACTCGTCAAGAATCTACCGGCTGCAACCAAAGATGATACGATACAGAAACTGTTCTCGAAGTACGGAGAAATCGAACGTGTCATAATGCCACCGGCGGGTGTCACAGCCGTTGTCGTGTTTTCCGATCAGACCGAAGCGAATAGAGCCTTTAAGAACCTCGCCTATTCAAAGGTAGTTTTCGCCGTCAATCTTCTCTGGTGCAACACTTCACCGATATTTGCATTTTACAAATAGTTCAATAGTGTGCCGCTGTATTTGGAATGGGCTCCCGTAAAGATATTTAAAACCATCGACGGTGGAACGGAATCGAATACGGTGGCGTCCAAGGATGCGGCTGCCGAAACTAACGTATCTAAAACGAGTTTAGATAAAGACGAAAGCACGGAAGACGAAACGGCAGCAGTAGAAAGCGACGCAGATGATGACGAAGACGACAAACAGCCTGAAGAAGAGACGATCTTGTTTGTGAAGAACGTGTCTCTGGAAACGACGGAAGAATCCCTTCGAAAGGCAGTCCTTTGTCTTTCGTTTGTGTTTATTTTGATCGTTTAACGATAATTTCTTTTTTTTTTACGTTTCGCAACTCGATACAGCACTTCGAAAAATGTGGACGAATTCATTCGGCTACAATCTCTACAAAGAAAGACTTGAAAAATCCAGGTTTCGTTAGCAACTGTTGATTCGAAATGATGAACTTCAAAGACTAACCATTTTTTTTGTCGTCGTCGTCGAAGGTGTTCTCGTACCGTTGGGTTACGGTTTCGTTCAGTACAAGCGGAGAGTTGACTGTCAGAAAGCGATGAAGTTCTTGCAACTTTCTGTTCTCGACGGTCAATCTTTAGAGTTGAAAATCTCGCACAGAACAGTCAGGTCTTTATCCGATAACTAGTTGTTTGTTTTTTTAATCTTACAGTTGAAAGTTACCCGCTTTTATTTTTTGGATTTTATTAGCCAAGAAACAGAACCTCTCAGGAAGAAGAAAACAGCGAAAAAAACGAAACAGAAGTCGACGAAGATCCTAGTTCGAAATATACCTTTTGAAGCCAACAAAACAGAAATCGAGAAATTATTCAGGTATGTTATCGTTATGCAAATTTCTCCGATTTTCTTACGCTTAGCTATCAACTTACGACTCACTCGAGTCGAAAGACGGCGGTTGTATCTCACGATCGTTCTCAAGTTCCAAGTTACGCCTTTGCAGAAATAATTTCTAGATGGATAAAATGGAATGTAAATTTTTTGTTTTTTTAAAAAAAACTAGAATGGTAAATGCTAAAAATATTTTCATGAAAAGTAGTAGTATATCTTTCAAAATGAACTTTTTTATAGCATTTTAATGTGTGAATTGTATAACATTTAAGGTTGTTTTAAAATTCTGAATTCTGATTATGTTCTGTGTTTTTCAGGAGCAGAATTAAGAGAAACTTGAAAGTGTTTTTAGAAACTAGAAGGGTAGCTCAATCACTTAAGAAGTGATTTCATGTTGATATCTTTTAAAATAAACTTCTTATGTCAGGTTAAAAATGAGCCAACTTTAGATTAGTTGGCCTCCACTTGAGGAGGAGGCGGACTTTAAAAATAAACTTCTTGCTGCCACTTGAAGTTGGACCAAAAACTGCGACAAAAAAAACGTCCAAAAACAAAAAATTTAGTCAATTTTTTAAAAAAAATGTCATCAAATAATTTAAAAAACATCAAATAAAATTCTCTTTTACGTCATTCATTTACTTTTCTAGTTTCTAAAAAGCTTTCAAGTGTTGAAATTATTATTTTTTTTTAAAAAAACCAAAGAGTTGGTCAAAATCAACCAAACTGACAAAAAAGTTTATTTTAAAAGACATGAAAATACAGTCAATTTTCTCCTGATTTGTATTTTATCATTTTATTTTCTCTTTTCTAATGACCATATTCTAAAACGTTACTTAAGCCAAAGTGAAACTTAAACAAAGCTAAACTTAAAAACTCTCCATAGACTAACTATAGAAAGTTTTGTCTTGCGTCACCATTTAAGCTTAACTTTATTTTAAGCAACGTTTACGAATTCGAAGGTATATATTCGAGGTATCAATTTTATTGATGTGGTTTGAAGTGTCCACCTACTTTACGACCACTTCGAGAGAGAGAGAGAGAGAGAGAGAAGAAAAAACCCTTTTCTACCCGATCTCCTCGTACGAAACGATCCGAAGCAAATATAGAAAAGTAATACTCGAAGTGCCTTCGGCGGCCCGACACACAAAACTCTTAAGCAACGTCCCTCCCACAGTGAAAAACCAATTTGTCGAGGGGCCAAAACAACGGCGCCATCCATTCGTATGGATAGGAGGTTTTGGTCGGCATCTCCGTCCCCTCCCTTTTTTTTTTCGCAAGTCACTCGAGCTTTGCTTGGTAACAACAGTTAGGGCCTAGATGACTAAGAATAACACAAAAAGAGCAGCACCATAGGGACCAATACTGTGTAAAAGGGCAGCTTCTCATTTCATTCAAATGTTTTATTTGAAATTTATTAATTAAAATATTTTTTAGAAAAATTATTTAAATTTTACGAAATTCCATACATTTTGCACTTGAAGTGATTATAATTATTCAAATTATAATTTTAAAACACATTAAGGTGGCTGAATAGATATTTATTTTGTTTGTATCTCTCTCTCTCAGACATTTTTGAGAAACAACATTATGAAAAAATTCAAATTATTTTCAAAACTAGAATGGTAAAAGGTTACGCTAAAAGTTTTTTCATTTGCAATATCTTAGAAAATAAAACATTTTATAGTTCAGCTTGAAAATGGCCCGTTTTTTTTGGGGTTTTTCTATTGAAAATTTCATGAAAAAATATTTTCGCCTTTTTTTTTTCAAACTGTCATAAAAAAGTTTATTTTGAAAGATACCGTCATGAAAAATAAAAACTTAACATTATCACCAATTATTCTAGTTTCGAACAAAATTTGCATTTCTTTTAGAAGTTACTTTTTTTTTAAATACAAAAAACATCTAAGGACCTCAATACGAATGTAAGCCTACTCAAATTACAAGATTACATCAACTGAAGACATACACACAGGGGTGGGGTGGGGGGGGGGGTCATCCATTTTATTGGAAAATTGTTCAAATTGCATAATGCAACAAATGTGGTCCCTGTCATGATGAATTAAGTAATCCAATACATATATATGAAAATACGAGAGAGAAGAAAAGAGAAAGGGAATTAACTAAACGCAAAAAGTGAGGGAGGAAGGAGGGTATGATTTTTTATTAAACTGTAAGGGCCCCTTTCGTAATGTGATAAGAGACCCTCGGAGCTAAATTCTGGTGGTTACGTTAAGGTTAGGTTTCGTGAAACCTAAAATATATAGTTTCACTGCATACGAAGGGGGGGGGGGGGGGGGGGGGTGGGGGGGGGGGGGGAGAGAGAGAGATTTACGGAAAGTACGAACACTAGCAAGAGTTCGGGATCAAGTTCGATGATCCAACGGTATAGTGATACGGAGATATGTTTCATGTGTCGTTTCTAACTAATCAAAACGGTCACCCCGTAGGCTTAATCTAACCTCATCCGTAGGTCCTCAAAACTTCGATATCGAGCTCCATAGTACAGAAAAAAACCGTTTAAATAATTTGGATAATACGAAACATATTTTCGTTATTAATATAATATTTCGTATAAACTGTCATAAAAAGCTTATTTTAAAAGATTTGAACATGAAATTTACCCTGAAATACTTGAACTACTCTTCTAGTTTCTAAAATTCTATTAAGTTTCTCTTGATTTTTTTTGCGTTCGAAAGACTTCACAGTTCGAGGGGCGTTTACGCTCTAAATACCACCTTATACAAGGTGGTTCTATAGCTATTTATTTTGTTTTTGTCCTCTCAGATGGCGCCACTGTAGCCGCTGTTATGTTCTATAATAAATCTCTCCCCTCCCCCCCCCCCCCCCCTCCATCTGCGGTTTTAAGAAAATTTATATTTTTCAAGCGAACGTTTTTCAGGAGAGAAACATTACGAGAAAAAAAAATTCAAAGTGCTTTAGAAACTAGAATAATTGGTGATAATGTTAAGTTTTTTTTTTTTCATGATGATATCTTTCAAAATAAACTTTTTTTATATAACAGTTTAAAAATATGAAAATATTTTTTCATGAAATTTCCATGGAAAAATCTAAAAACGGGTCTCATTTTCAAACTGTGAACAATAAAATGTTTATTTTTTAGGATATTGTCATGAATAAACTTTTAACATAATCTTTTACCATTCTAGTTTTGAAAATAATTTGAATTTTGTTGGTGATGTTGTTTCTAAAAAAAAAAAAAAAAGTTCGCTTGACGTTTTTGCATCCAAATTTTTACCAAAAAAAAAAAAAAAACGTCTATAAAGCCATAGCATTAATGTAAAACTGTAGTGGCGCCGTCCGAGGGAAAGACAAAAACAAAATAAATATCGATTCAGCCACCTTTAAGATTTGAAAGGTAGAAAAAGACAGGGAACTTGATCCTCAATATTAATATTTCTCGAGGATTTTTCTTCTTCTTCTTCTTCTCTTTTCTCTTTGATGGAAGTGATTAAAAGACTTTTTTTTTTTCTTTCTCGAAACCTGCAAAGTCATTCGAGTTGTTTGTAAAATATGTTAAAGCTAAACCAAAAAAAAAAAAAAAAGCAAAAAAGGTTTCATCAAATTTTGTGTGTGGCGCCACACTTCTCTCTGTTTCATTTCAAACTCTGCTTTCTTTTACGATCAATTTTAAGGCACCACCACCATCACCACACACCACACACACAAATCCCCCCAAAAAAGCAACAAAAAAGTTTCCTTAAAAAGCTTTTCTAATTGGTAATTACCTAGCAGAAAAGAACAGAGTAACAAAAAAAAAATTCAGAAAATTTGTATTTTTAAAACTGTCCGTGGGTTAATATTTAGGACTAATTGGGTTCTCGAAATGAGTTTTTTGTTTCTTTCTCGTCCTCTCTCTCTCTCTCTCTCTCTCTCGTTTCATATCTTTATAAAATAATTATACTTTTATGTCGGTTTTGTTTTAAACGAAAAAGGACCTTCGGCGAGTTGAAATTCGTGAGGCTTCCGTTAAAGATATCTGGAAGTGGGACACATCGAGGGTTCGCTTTCGTTGATTTCGTCACACGACAAGATGCAAAGGTCTCTCGTAACACCTGAAAAAAAAAATATTAATTAAAATATGACTGATAATTTATTGATTTATTTTTTTCAAAAACTAAATCTTGTTTCCTTTTTCTTTCTTTTTTTTTTTTTTCAAAGAGGGCGTTCGAGGCATTGTGCCACAGCACCCATTTGTACGGTCGTCGATTGGTTTTGGAATGGGCCGAAACTGACGACAGCGTCGACACTTTGCGACGAAAGACGGCCGAACATTTCCACGAAGGTGAGTTTTTTTTTTCTTCGTAAAATTATTACACAATATTATATTTTAGTGTAGATATTTTATGTTAAGGTGGATTCAAAGGTAAATTTGTTTAAACACATTTCAGAAAATGTAAACTTTTTTTTTTTTAAAAAAAAAGCAACTTTTAAGATGGCTTTATAGGTATTCATTTTGCTTTTGTTCCGCCGGCTGGCGCCACTACAGTGGCTACTGTTCCATAGATGTTTTTTTGTAAAATTCGGACGTAAAAAACGTCAAGTGAACTTTTTCTTTTAGAAACAACATTACGAAAAAAAAAATTCAAATTGTTTTTTAAAACTAGAATGTTGTCATTTTGAATACCGGGGAGGGTTGGGAGGTAAGTCTTTATTGGCAAAGCGAAATGTTGACGAGAGTAATTTTGGTTGTATTGTGGTTCTTTTGATTGTCTCACTCTCGACATCTCTCTTTTATATTTCCAAAAAAAATATACGCACCTAATATAGGAGGTTGGAAACGGGATATTTCAAGATGTTTTTCATTTTTGAGTCTCTCTCTCTTTTTCTCTCTGTTTTTCTCTCTTGGTGCACCACAAATAACAATATGAGAGAGTGGGACCCTTTTTTTTTTTTTTGCTATTCACTTGTAACCTGAATGGGGCATTCATTCTCCTCCGCCTCCTCATCTCCATCACCATCCTCCTCCTCTCTGAAAAGTGGATTTACTAGATAATTCTCCAGTGTATATCCACACAATCAAGGACCCTATACATCAGGACGTGATGTTGGCACGCGTTGGATTTCTTTACTAGTGGTGCCTGAAAGAGAGAGAGAGAGAGATCCAAAGAGAAAGAATGAGAGACAGGCAAACAGAGACAGAATTTCTGAACAAAATCTCTTTCTGTCTCTCTGAGTTTACGATGAAAAACTCTCCGAGAGTGATGATAAGAAATTTATCAGTACCAAATGTACGAGGAGATCCTCGTATGTATGCTTAAGCCAATATTATAGATTTGTAGAGACAGAGAGAGAGAGAGAGAAAGAGAGAGGGAACAAAAGCTTTATGGGTGGGGGAAAAAAAAGAAGGGAAAAGTACTCTCTGAAGTTCCCTCGAATCTTCGCAATGATTACGCGATTTCGAGGTGGATGATGCCGAGCACGTGTGTCCCTCTCTTCCCTCTTTCTCTCTCTGAAAAAAAAAAACCCTCCTTCTAAAGACATAATTTCTTGTGGGACCCTTTTCTATTCTGTGTTGATGTCCACTTTCATCTCAAATTATTATTTACACATACTGAGCCTAATTTATAAACACAGAGAGAGAGTTAGTTAAGCGGTGTGGTCGAGGTCGGAGCCTGAGACTCCTTCTCCTCCTCCTCCTCTCCCCCCTTCTTAATTATTGAAAATCGGAGCAATAATGTTATTTGATTACATGTTATAACAATACAAATAATTGTTTATATGTTTAAGTTAAGGGTACAACATAACATGAACATGAATCCGAGAGAGACTTTCATCGAATGAGTTTCTTCTCTCTTTTCGTTTGCGTGTTGTTTGTTTTAGAATTATTAAAGTCACTTCTCTCGTATTATATATCTGAATTAGCGCAGGTAAAACGTCCACTGTTATACGCTGTTTGAATTTGAATAATTTACTCTGCAAGCAACCCAAAAGGAAGGGGGGGGGGCCTATGGCAGAGTGACAAATGTTGTCACAAAGCAACAACATAAGCAATAAACAATGCATTAATGGTCAAAGAAGGCAAGTAAACCATGGAAATACCCATATTTCCCTATGCTTACATATACAAACCAATTGAAATGCAGCCTTAATTGTTTGAACTCCACTCTAATGATCCCACAAGATGTAAATTTCTCTTTTGTACAAAATCACATGAAAGCAAATTCCATTGTCGAACAACCCTTGGAACTTATGACCAAAATCCCTCTGTTAACCGACCACTCAAGTCAGTGGTTCTAGTGTAGTTTTGAATCAACTGTAAAAAAAAGTGGTCGGTTTTTGCAGTTGATCTCGGACCACTAAAAATTGCATGTCTTGTGAACGTCGTAACAAAGACTTTTTTTTTTTTTTCACGAAGTAATTTTAGCAAAAATGTATTAAATCGTTTCATTTTACTATTCTAGTTAACTAATCAATTCAGTCGTAATCTTTTGGACGTTTTACTTGTGCCATCCAATATTTCATATGTATCTTCTTCTCTCTCTCTCTCTCTCTCTCTCCCTCCCTTAGAAAAAAAGGTTATTAGAAATAATAATTTTAATAATTTATAGGCGGATGGTGTGTTTCCATTATGATAATCGAGTCATAATTATAACGTTATACAATTTCTGTTATTGTAGCGGCACCCAATAATTAAGGGAAAAAGAGAAAAAAGGTTAATTCTGGAACTGTTTTTTTTTTTTCAAAGTCCGTGTTTTCATTTGTTTTTCTTGCAAAATAACTTGTAATTAATGCATAAATTGTAGGGTTTTTTTCCCCCAATATTAATTCTCCAATTTTAAGTTTCGAAATCAATATGTCCAAATTGAAGAATTAAACTTTGCACTTTGGACTTTAACTTGAAACCTTTTGTAATCTTACAATTTACACGTGTGATACTTTGCAGGGTGGCTGATTTTTTTGATTTTTTTTTTAAAAAAATTAAATAAATCGATTTTTTTTTTATTTAAATCAGATTTTCACGTAAACACATTCAATTTGAATTCAGTTAACTCATGTGTGTAATACCTAGCACACACTTGATAATTTAAATGCATTTAAATAATAAACGTGTTCTACAGAGCCCCGAGAAGGACAAACAAGCAATATGTCGAATTCAATTTATTCAGTTAATAATCTGAAAATATTTGAGTTAATACTTAAATATAATCAGATAAACTATTGACAAAATATTGATTTAGTATTTTAATTTAAAATATTAATAATTAAAGTCATTTTTATTTGGTGTTCATGTCCTTAACTGGATTCCGTATAATTCACCTAAACACATTGAATTTGAATTCATTTAACTCATGTGTGAGTACAAGGTATTACAGGGCTCTGTAGATCACGTTTATTATTTAAATGCAGTTAAATTATCACGTGTGTGTGTGTGTACTAGGTATTACACTTTACATTTTACACTAGATGTTTTGCATATTATTACATTTTATATTTTACACTGTTAATCTTAAATTTACATTTTGCATGTTGAATCATAACATTGCAAACTTTATATTTTGCATCTTGTGTCACTTCGTATTTTTCACTTCACATTTAGCATTTTATATTTTTGCACTTTTCCACTTTTACATTTAGCATCTTAAGCTGTACATTTTGAATTTTTGCATCTTAAAATTTATATTTTTTCACTTTGAATATTTTACATTTTGCACTTATAGCACACCTCACTCTACACCTTGCATTTTACACTTTTGCAGCTTAACCATTGAAACCGAATTGGAGCTCTTTTAATTCTGAAACATACTGTACAATATATATATATATATATATATGGGCAAATAATACACCTAATATATTGATAACCCCCTCCTTCCCCTCCCCCCTCCTGTTGTAATTTTTTTTTTCCTACTTCTCCAATTACCACAAATTGTATTTTGGTCCTGCACGGTTTCCTTCGAAAACGTACAAATTTCAATTATGCATAATATTAATTGAATATTCAATTTTGGCATTGCTCTTTTTTAAAGATTGAGGTGGGGAGGGATAAGTGGAGAGGGGGGGGGCACGTGCTTATTTCTCATCTTCCTCACCCCCCCCCCCCCACCCCTCGGGTAGGCGTTTCCTATGGCTACTATGTTCAATAATTTTTTTGTTTGTTGCGTGTTTTTTTCTATCCAAACAAACAAACAGGCAAAATCCCACCATTTTCAGGCAGGTGCAATTGCAACTTATGATGAAATTTGAACGATTTTTTTTTTCTCGTCTCCCCTTTTCTCTAGAGTATGTCTCCTCCCAATTAATAGTAAATAACATATTGTGGAGTGATTGGCAATTAATAGTAAATAACAAGAGGAATAGACGCGCGACCTCTTCCTCCTCCTCCACAAAACGAAAAAAAAGGTGGTTCGGTGGTTCCGAACTCTTCCAAACACTTAACCACCGTTTTTTTACAAGCTTTTATTTCAGTTGACATGAGGGTTGTCCATTTGCGTGTCGGACTTTGGTTTTTCTAGGACTATAGTTTAACCACAGGTAATTAGAAATCGAGACAAACAGAAGTTGGATCCGCCCTTTCTATGACGAACGCAACTTCTAATTGGTTGGTTATGTAGTCTGACGTTCCATGCTCCGCCTTTTTCAACGTCGAACCACACAACAAACCAATTATAGAAGTTGCCGGTCGTCATAAAAAGGGCGGCGCCAACTTCTGTTTGTCCCGATTTCTAATTGCCTGTGGTTCAACTATAGTCCTAGAAAAACCAAAGTCCGACACGCAAATGGACAACCCTCATGTTAACCAACTTCCCCATAATGACCTAGACTAGAAACAGCTGAAATTTTGTACACTGTAGCCTCTTACTAGTGCGCCGACCTGTTAATCTATTAAATTTTGACGGATTCTCGAATGACCCGGTCCAGGATCCGTCATTATAGGAGGAGGCTACCTTAAATTAAACGTACTTTTCAACAAAATAAAACAAATTCCACTCTCTTAAGATCCAAAAACATGTCTTACTAGAAATAAAAGAACTTGTACGGAAAAATGTAGGGGTTTTTTTTTTATATTTACTTGTTTAAACAGTAAAAACTGAGAACCCAACACACATTTTGTTTTATGGCTGACTCGGTTGTTTTATCGATCAATCAAAGGCATTTCGATGCTTTGCTTTCGTAAATTGCAATCTTTTTTTTTTTTTACAAAAAAAAACGGCAACACGCAACTTGGAGAAAATTATATTTTTTATGGTTAAAGTTAAATTAATGCAAAAAAAAAAATATTTTCTCCATTTTTTTATTATTATTAATCTTATAAAAATTGGATTTCGATCTCTCTGTAATCGAAAACGTTGCCTAAAATAAATAAAGTTAAGCTTTAAAACGTGAAACAAGGCAAAATTCGATATTATGTTCTATAGAAGGTCCCTATACAAACCGAGTTTTGAGAAAATTTAGATTTTTCAGGAGAAACATTATGAAAAAAAAAAAAATCAAAGTGTTTTAGAAACTAGAATAGTCAGTGAAAATGCTAACAGTTTTTTTTAGAGGTGGGGGACGAATCCTAAATTTTCTCGAATCCGAATCCTTAAAGGTTCTCGAATATCCGGAATCTCTCGAATCCTTCATATAAGAATCCTATATTATTCATTAAGAAGATACAAATAAATGAAATAATATTAAATATTAAATTATTAATAATTAAAAAAACAAGTGTGGCGGCAATCAGGGTCGCCACAAGGTGATCCATTGGTGATCCGGGTCCGACCACCGAAATTACAACAATCGCCGGTTTTTTTATGTTAGTGAACGCTTCTATTGGACGTCAATGGAGTTCAAACTAATTTTACCAAAGTTTTTAAGTTTTTTAAGGTTAGGATTCGAAAGACGAAAAACAGTGCCAAGATTCGTGTTTTCGAATCTCGAATATTTTTCAAGATTCGCGGGATTCGAATGTCCTATCCCTATTTTTTTCATGAATGATATCTTTCAAAATAAACTTTTTATGACAGTTTTGAAAAAATAGGCCGAAAATAGTTTTTTTCCCATGAAATGTCAATGGAAAAACCAAAAAAAAAAAGATTCATTTTCAAACTGAACTATAAAATGTTTTATTTTTTAAGATATTGCAAATGAAAAAACTTTTAACATCATCTTTTACCATTCTAGTTTTGAAAAACAATTTGAATTTTTTTTCATGATGCAAAAAAAAAAACGTTTTTGCGTCAACATTTTACAAAAAAAAAACCGTATAATTATGAAGGATAACATTAAACACAGGAGTTGCGCGCCATACGGTGGGACAAAAGCAAAATAAATATCTATTCAGCCAACCTTCACACGAAAAAAAAAATATTCGTGTTAAACGGTTTTTCACATTAGTATTTTATTTCTAAAAAAAAAAACTTTGGAGTTTTTTTTTAATGGGGTTTCTTATCAAAAAAAAATTGTTCGACCAAAAAGTGGTAACCGATTTAAAAAACACACACAAAGTAAGACTTAATGTCAACTTAAATGTGTTTTAAATATTTGTGTGGTAAAAACATAATGTTAATGTTGAACATTTTGAAATAGATGGATGGAGGGAGTGGTTGGTTGTGTGTATTTTATTAATGTCTCTCTCTCTCTCTCTCTCTCTCTCTCTCTGTGTATAATTCTATCATAAACACATGTTCCAATAAGAGTCAAAAGAGAGAGAGAAATTCCATGTTGGAAATTACTTTCGCCCCATTGACAAATCTCTACCCAACCTAGTCTTAATGCAATGCAGAAAGCCAATTTACATTAAAATCTCTCCCTTTTTTTAATACATTTTACAATTCCAGTCTCTTTTACAATTACAGTCATTTTAAAAGAGAGAATGAACACATTTTTTTGAGAGAGAGAAAGATAGGATAGGGAGAGAGAGAAAAAGAGAAAGATAGGAGAGAGAGAGACAGACAGAGAGAGAGAGAGAGAGAGAGAGAGAAAGATAGGAGAGAGAGAAAGATAGGAGAGAGAGAGAGAAAGATAGGAGAGAGAGAGAGAGAAAGATAGGAGAGAGAGAGAGAGAAAAAGAGAGAGAAAGATAGGAGAGAGAGAGAGACAGACAGAGAGAGAAAGATAGGAGAGAGAGAGAGAGAAAAAGAGAGAAAGATAGGAGAGAGAGAGAGAGACAAAGAGAGAGAGAGCGAGAAAGATAGGAGAGAGAGACAGACAAAGAGAGAGAGAGAGTGAAAATGTCACTACAACTCTGGGGCCTCATTATTATAGGGCTCGGAATTTTATGCAAATAACAAGCAAATGTTTCTCAATTTGTGGCCCATTTGTGAAGTAAATCATCATCATTAATAATAATAAAAATAAAATAATAAACAAGGGCTGAATTAGAGGCTAGACGTCTAGTAAAGTCTAGTGTGTCATATGACAAACAATTGTCACATGTAGCTCATAACTTTGTAACACGACAAATATTATCATATATGACTGGTGTATGAGTGTACAGGAGCCTCATTACAGAAAAATAAAAGTCAGAAAGGATTCACACCTTATACCTGGTACACATACCTGATAATTTAAATGCATTTAAGTAATAAACGTGTTCTACAGAGTCCCGTGAAGGACAAACAAACAATATGTCGAATTCAATTTATTCAGTTAATAATCTGAAAATATTGAGTTAATAATTAAATATAATCAGATAAACTATTGAAATTAAAATATTGATTTAGTATTTCAATTTAAAATATTAATAATTAAAGTCAATTTTTATTTGGTTCCTGTTCTTAACTGGATTCACTTAAACACATTTAATTTGAGTTCATTTAACTCATGTGTTATACCTTGTAATATTAGTAAAATATTAATATTTTAAAATTGAAATACTAAATCAATATTTTAATGTCAATAGTTTAAATAAATTATATTTCAGTATTAACTCAATATTTTCAGATTATTAACTGAATAAATTGAATTCGACATATTGTTTGTTTGTCCTTCACAGGGCTCTGTAGAACACGTTTATTATTTAAATGCATTTAAATTATCAGCTGTGTGTCTACTAGGTATTACAAAGTAATAAGAAATTGAAAAGTATTTTTTTAGAAAGTAGAAGAGTAAATGAATCATTTAAAGAGAGGATTTTGATGACGATTAATCTTTTTATGCAATTTTCAAATTTCTTAATTTTCGTTTTCACGTCAAGTTGGGCCAAATTTTTTTGAATTTTGAATTTTTTTAAATTTTTTGTTTTTCCCAAGATGAAAATTTGCTTAAGTTGAATACTTCGTTTATTTTTCTAGTTTCTAAAGAAAACAATTTTTATTATTATATTATATATAAAAAAATATAAAGGAGGATTTCGTGGGTTTGTTAAAAAATGTGTGTAAAACACAATCCATATGGAATGTTTTTCTTTAAAAATATATATTTCATGTTATATAT
Source organism: Brachycybe producta (assembly GCA_036925085.1). Taxonomy (NCBI): domain Eukaryota; kingdom Metazoa; phylum Arthropoda; class Diplopoda; order Playtdesmida; family Andrognathidae; genus Brachycybe; species Brachycybe producta. The sequence continues at coordinate 1,010,126 of JAUPFP010000022.1, forward strand.
ATATATTTTTTTTTAAAAAGTGTTTGATGGCATTTGATGCTCGCGATCAAGATTTTGTTTTGTTGGAAAATCCTAAAGTGGGATTTTGTTGTTTTCGGCTTTTGCTGGGGATTTAAGAGATTTTTCTTCTTCTTCTTCTTCTTGAGATGGGGGTGTCCTATATATTGAGCCTATAGTAAGAATCCATCTTATGTCATCTCATCCAGAGTAGAATTGAATGAAATTCCATCTTGTTGTTTTTTTCTGTCTTAGATTCTAGAAAACACTTTTTTCATTCATTTCTTTCTTGCTTTCTCTCCTCGTATAATTGGCTAACAAGAAAAAAAGATTATTTCAAGCAATGACAAAAGTATTTTCTTGTTGTTGTTGTTGTTATTATAACTACAATCTCGTAAACCCAGTATTTTTTTGTTTTACTTCAGAGAGAGAGAGGAAAATGTCTAAATATTTTTTGGACTATGACAGGATTATTTTGTGTCTTTCTCATTTTTTTTGAAGACTTTCGACAAAAGCTTCGCTTAAAGCTGCAATTCAAAATTTTCTATTGCTACACAAGTAATTCCAATTAGATAAAGTGGAATTTTTTTTTTTGGTCCAATTTTTCTCAGAATTTTCATTTTCTTAATGTGCTATTTTTTTTAAAAAAACAAAACACTTTTTATCGTTATTATTTTTGTTAGCGAAATTCAGAATTTTTTTAATTAATTTGCTAAAAAAAAATTCAGATTTGTTAGAAAAATTCTGAATTTTTTTTCGTTATTTTTTTTTAGAAAAAATTCAGATTTATTCTTTATTTTGGTAGAAAAATTCAGAATTTTTTTCGTGATTTTGCCAGAAAAATTCAGATTTTCGTTCGTGGTTTTGCTAGAAAAATTCAGATTTTTTCGTTAATTTGCTAGAAAAATTCAGATTTTTTTCGTTATTTTTTTTTAGAAAAATTCAGTTTTTTTCGTTATTTTTTTTTATAAAAATTCGTTATTTTTTTTTAGAAAAATTCGTAATTTTTTCGTGATTTTGCCAGAAAAAAATCAGAATTTTTGTCGTGATTTTGCCAGAAAAATTCAGATTTTTGTTCGTGATTTTGCTAGAAAAATTCAGAATTATTTTCGTTAATTTGTTAGAAAAATTCAATTTTTTTTTTCGTGATTTTGCCAGAAAAATTCAGAATTATTTTCGTTAATTTGTTAGAAAAATTCAATTTTTTTTTTCGTGATTTTGCCAGAAAAAATCAGAATTTTTTTCGTGATTTTGCTAGAAAAATTCAGAATTTTTTCGTTAATTTAATAGAAAAATTCAGAATTGGTTTTGGTTTTTACTTTAACGTAATACACTAATATCTAGCCTCCACCTCCAACCCTGGTCTCTTCGTATTGCAAAATGAGGAGAATATAACCAAAAATTTTCTCTTTTGCTGGTTCGTTCCATTCATCACGTGGAACTGGATCTTTGGGATTTCTTCTTATTTTACGCAAAACAACAACAAAAAAGAGGCTTAAAAATTGATTGTTTTTGCACATTGTCTAGTAATTGTACAGAATAACAAATTTTCCCACTTAGGCAAACTAACAGCATGCATTTTCTATATGCTCAAAAAAAAAAAGGATCTCCACATTCCCCCCGTCGTAAATGCAAAATAGTTCGTGTTTTTGTTGTTGTTGTTGGCCATCGAATTCTGTTTTGTCTTCTCTTTTCTGCACATTCTTTTGTTCGGTATTTTTTTTACACAAAGTACAAAAGAAACATTTCGAAAAGGTGGTTTGATGATGATGATGATGATGATGGTGGTTGGTGTGCATGCGCAACACCCGCGTTGGTTGTTAAGGATGTGTTTTTCTAATATCCATTTGACGTTCCGACCTAGCTAGCGGCAGTGCTCAACAGCAAGACAGGCAGTTAGAAATCGGAGAGAACTTCATTTGGCTCCGCCCTTTTTATGACGACCGGCAACTTCTAAATTGGTTGGTTATGTAGTCTGACGTCACATGCTCTCCGCCCCTTTTCAACGTCAAACCACACAACAAACCAATTAGAAGTTGCCGGTCGTCATAAAAAAGGGCGGAGCCAACTGAAGTTTTTCACGATTTCTAACTGCCTGTCTTGCTGCTGAGCACTGCCGCTAACTTCTATGGTGGCGCTGCTGCTGCTTGCATCTGTCCAACGTAGAAGAAAATGATTTAAGAGTTTTTTTTTTAAACAAATTTAGACAACAACAACAAAAAAACGAAATATTCAGAGAAACAGCGATCATTTGTCATTGCCAGCGCTACTGTCAGCAGTGATTGACAGTTTATGCGTGCCCCTCCCCTCCCCCTCCTACAATATATACTACTATGTGTTCCACACCCGATTTCGAACCTAACTTCCACCTCTTTTTGTACTTTCTTTTTCTAAAGTGAATTTCGAGATCATTTTTTGTTTTTGTTTTCTTTAGTAGAATATTTTTCTGTTTCCTTCTTCTGCAAGAAAAAATTCTGCTAAAGTTCTAATATTTAAGCTGGTTCTCAAATCTATCTCTAAATTCTCGAATCCGAATCCTAAAAGGTTCTCGAATCTCAAATCCTTCATATAAAAATCCTATTATTATTCATTAAGAAAATATACAAATAAATAAAATAATATTAAATATTAAATTATTAATAATAAAAAAAACAAGTGTGGCTTCACTCAGGATCTCCTCCACAAGGTGATGATATTGGTGATCCGGGTCCAAACACCAAAATTGCAACAATCGCCGGTTTTTTATGTTAGTGAACGTTTCTATTGGACGTCAATGGAATTAAAACTAATTTTACCAAAGTTTTTAACAGTTTTTTTAAGGTTAGGCTTCGAAAGATTCGAAAAAGACGAAAAAAAGCGGCAAAGATTTGAGTTTTCGAATCTCGAATGATTTTCAAGATTCGCGGGATTCGAGGATTCGAATGTCCCGATCCCTAGTATTCACCAAAAGAGCGAGCAAGAGCAAAGTTTTGCTTGTGCTCACCGATATTTGCTCAGTAGAGCATCACTCGGAGCAAACGTTTACTCGTGCTCACGGATGTTTGCTCGTGTTCTCATGAAATGCTCGCCGGAGCTCACGGGTCCATACCAGAGCGAATATGTTCTTGTTCATAGTTGATCCATCGTTTACAGCGAGCACTCTTAAGTCTAGCTGGTACCCAATAATCACCGTCCACACTAAACAACCACAGACAAGTCTTTTCTTTGATGTACCGCCATCCATCCGATCTTTTTGGAAGAAGACGAGCGACCGGAATGTTTGCTCGCTCGCTAACTGGTACTCACCATACGATTTAAAAGTGACAATGCTCGCTCGCTCTTTCGGTGAATACCCGGATTTAAACACCCCTTTGAATTCCGGTTATTTTCGAATTTTTTTCAGGAAAGCAAAATGAAGAGAAACTTGAAAGTGTTTTCGAAACTAGAAGGGTTAAACTCAATCATATTCTAGTTTTGAAAACATGTTGTTTCTAAAAAATAATTTGCCCTCTCCCCCCCCCCACAAAAAACATCTAATGAAATCTTAATTTCATAAAAAATGTCAATGTCTCATTCGTTTCCAGCAATTTTAAACAACAAATTTGTTTCAGAAAAATTCACTGATACAAATTTTCGTTAGTTGGAACCACATTTTTGCATCCAACAACATTCCGAGACTTGTGTATTTTAACCTTAAGTCTCTCGTGTTGAACATGTGTTTGTGTTAATTTGGTGAGAGAATCTTCCTGTCAACACTTAGAAGAGTCTCTCTCTCTCTCTCTCTCTCTCTCTCTCTCTCTCTCTCTCTCCCAGATTCATTTCAAGGGGTTTTCCTTCTCTCTCTCTCTCTCTCTCTCTCTCGGTTCCTGTTTCCGTTTTCTCCAAAAATTCCTTTCTTTCCTCCCCTTCCACGGTCTACCCTTTAACGCACGGTATTGGGGAACCTTAGAAAGCAAACTTCTTCTAACCTGACTTGTCACTTTACGTTGCGACAAACCGTTATTCAACTCATTCTTCCGAGAGGGGGGGGGGGGGGGGGTTTAAAAAATACCTCTCCTTACTCTTATATCTTCTATTTATGTTTCAGGAAACTCGGCACCTTCGAAACGTTCTCGTAAAGCGGCAATCTTGGAACAGATGGGACATGGAGCCACCAATGATTACGACGACGACGACAACTGAATGTCATTTAAATAACGACTTTCTAAGAAGACGACCGACGACGATGTCCAGAAAAACGACGAGAACGACTTTTTTTTTTTTTTTTTGTTACAACTTTACGAAGAAACATTTTCAGATTTATTTCAAACTTAGAAGAATAAAAGAATTTGCAAAAAAATAATTTTCTTGATGGCATTTTTTTTTTAACAAAATAAACTTTAGAATTTTCAGCTTTTGAAACCAGAAAGAATTTCAAACATTTCTTTCAAAATTTAATAAAATTTCAATATTTCAAAATTTAATATAATTTCAATATTTCAAAATTTAATATAATTTCTTTAATTTCAAAATTTAATGTATTTTCTTTATTTTAAAAGATTTCTTTCAAAATTGAATAAAATTACATTATTTCAAAATTGAATACAGTAATTTCTTGATTTTAAAGATTTCTTTCAAAATTGAATATATTTTTTTATAAAAAGTATTTCAAAATTTAATAAAATTTCAATATTTCAAAATTTAATATAATTTCTTTATTACAAAATTTAATAAAATTTCAATATTTCAAAATTTAATATAATTTCTTTAATTTCAAAATTTAATATTTTATTTATTTAAAAAAGAAATTCAAGATTTTTAACTAGAATAATAAACAAAGATGTTTTTCGTGACGTTACTACAATTACAACAAGTACTCTGCTAGCAGCCCAATAGGCCTATGGCAGAGGGGCATAAAAGTCGACATGCAGCATTAAGCATTGTCAAACACATAAATTATTATACATGCATGTTATCTTTTAAAATAAACTTTATATTGTCAGTTTGCAATCAGTGAATTCGAAGATTTATTTTAAAATGTAACACAATTTTTTTCTATTTCAACATTTATTTGAAACTAGAAAAGCACAAACAAAATTGCATAGATAATTATCTTATTTTCATAATTTGGTATCTTTTAAAATAAACTTTTTATGGCAATTTTAAACTGTCATTCACTTTTTTTTTGTTCAATTTAAAATATATGAGGGGAAAAAAAAGTTCATTTTCAAAAATATCCTCATGAAGATAATCTAAATATCTTTCATTTTTACTCTTCTAGTTTCAAATAAATCTTGAAATTCAAACCAAAAAAAAAAAAAAAATCGTTCGTTTTTCTTATAAAATGTGAACCACGTTCCTCCTCCTTCCGTTTTACAAGTGAACATCAACACAATCAGAAGAAAATTTCGGTCTAACCTCATCTGACGAGTGACAGGATTCACGAAGAACACCTTCCGGAAGAACACCTTCCTTCAGCAGACAAAACGAACAACGACATCTCATTGGTATCTTTCGTCGTCGTTTCTGGTTTTGTGTTTTTTCGTGACTGGAATTCCTTTGCAAACAAATCAGTTCAACCTTTTTCTTTTTCTCCTACGTAATAAATTCATAATTACTGTCTTTTCTATCTCTTTCGACTCGTAGAGGTGGCAAACGGGTAGAACCGAACCGATTCTACTCGGTTCGGAAACGGTTTAATCGGTTAGCGATTTGCGATTTTTTTTTTTAAAACCGGTTCACAAAATGCATCAACAGATTAGCGCAGTATATTAGCTAGTGGTGACACAGAGTAGAAAAGAACCGATTCTAATTGGTTTGGAAACGGTTTAATCGGTTCGCGATTTTTTCGAAAACCAGTTCTGATCAGTTTGTCGACCTTGACAAACCGGTTCCCAATATGCATTAGCAGATTAGCACAACAAACCGAATCTACTCGGTTCGAAATCAGTTCTTATCAGTTCAACCTATAGTGGCGAACCGGTTCTACCGGTTCCGAACCGTTGCACAGAATAAGGAGAAGAATAGAAGGGAAACTCATGCGGCGCCTTTGAAGTTGCTGTGACAGAATTTCATTACTTTGGACTGAAAGCTTCTCTTATTTTAACCGGTTACTTGATAGCCGCCATTTTGTAATGTATTACTGCTTATGTGAAAAGTAATACATTTCAAAATGGCGTCAGCCGCAGCACCACAGAATAGCGACTCATATTCTGGGGCGGCGCCGCACATGCGCAGAAAAATTCTGTCACAAGTTAATTGCTCAAGTTTCCCTTCTGTTGTTCTCTTTATTTTGTGTCGTTGACAATCTCTACTTTCGAATTTCTTGTGTTAAGAAAATATGAATAAACACACAGGCAGTTAGAAATCGGGGAGAACTTCAGTTGGCTCCGCCCTTTTTATGACGAACGACAACTTCTAATTGGTTGGTTATGTAGTCTGACGTCACATGCTCCGCCCTTTTCAACGTCGAACCACACAACAAACCAATTAGAAGTTGCCGTTAGTCATAAAAAGGGCGGAGCCAACTGAAGTTCTCTCCGATTTCTAACTGCCTGTAATAAACACAGGCAAGTGTGCTCAAAACAATACAGTCGTCTGCCCCGCCCTTTTATGAGCGTCACACTAAATATCATCAACCAATTAAAAATTGATAAAGGCGGGGGCATGTGATGTCAGACCAAATAACAAACCAATTAGAAGCTGTCGTTCCTCATAAAAGGGGCGTGGCAAACGATGGATTTGCGCTGAGTAGGCCTACAGTTTTCCTGTGAATAAAATTCAATTTCTAAAATCTTTTGTTATTAAAAACACACACCTGTCGAAGAATCTCTTCTGTTTGAAGTCAGATAATTAACCATCAGGTTAATCAACTTCTGACAAATGACGTCAAGTGAAACCGATATTTCACTTCTCTTGTTGACATTTCGGTCGAAAATACAAAACACAACACAGACATTAGAAGTTTAGCCAACACAGAAGAAGAAGAAATTAGTGTTAAAATGATTCTTCTTCTTCTTTAGATTAGCAGCCATTCTTAGCCTCTATGCAGGAAACAGCGTAGCTTTCCGCCTTATTTTGAGCCTTCCGCACAACCAATTAATGCTCTGGTTACGATCATGCAGCAAATATGGCAATTACAGAAGAAGAAAAAAACCCTTAGAAAAGTGACGTCATAATGACGTCACCACCATGACGTATCACATAGAACCTCTGTGTTGGAAACGTTTCCATAGTTAGTTGAAAAGTTATCACTAGATGGCGTTGTAACCCAATTAATAAAAACACAGGCAATTGTGCCCAGCATTAGAATTCCTTTTGCTCCGCCGTTTTTATGACGTCAGACCAAGTAACAAATCAATTAGAAAATGATGACGTTCATAAAAGGGCGGAGTAAAAGAAATTCTAATGCTGGGCACAATTGCCTGTAATTAAAACAATAAAGAATTATTTAAAGCAGCTACAGTGGCTAAACAGGCAATTAGAAAACCGGATGAACAGAAGTTGGCTCCGACCTTTTTATGACGAACGGCAACTTCTAATTGGTTTGTTGTGTGGTTCGACGTTGAAAAGGGCCGAGCATGTGACGTCAGACTACATAACCAACCAATTAGAAGTTGCCAGTCGTCATAAAACGGGCGGAGCCAACTTCTGTTCATCCCGTTTTCTAAATGCCAGGCTAGGCTGTCATTCAGAGTGGACGTAGTAGGTACAAGGTTCCTCATAAAAATGTAACTTCGAAAATTCAAGACTGTTTCGAGGCTAGAATACTCCATTTACAGCCGTTAGTGATTTGAAACATCTAGCCTCTGTTCTGCTTTGAAGAAAAACAGGCAATTAGAAAACGGGATGAACAAAAGTTGACTCCGCCCTTTTTATGACGAATGGCAACTTCTAATTGGTTTGTTGTGTGGTTCGACGTTGAAAAGGGCGGAGAGCATGTGACGTCAGACTACATAACCAAACAATTAGAAGTTGCCGGTCGTCATAAAAAAGGGCGGAGCCAACTTCTGTTCATCCCGTTTTCTAATTGCCTGTCCACTGCAGTGGCGCCATCCGGTGGGACAAAAGCAAAACAAATATCCATACAACCACCTTAAATGGTTTCTACTATAAAGTATACAAAATAAATATATCTATTGAGCCACCTTAACTTATTTTGTGTGGCGATAACTTAACAAAATGAAAGAAATTAAGTGTTTCGCTCAAAAGCTTTATAATAAGCAATCAGGATGTTCTTTTTTTATAGACAATTTTCAATTTTTGTACAGCAGCTCAATCAATCAATCAGATTAATTAATTATCTACAAACAAACTACAAACAGAAAATAGGGTTTTTTTTTATACAAGAAACAAAGAGAAAAGAGAAAAACAAAAATTTGACACAAAATGTGAAAAAACAAAAAAACAAAAACAGTCGTTATTTAACAAAAGGCTTTTTTGTTCATTTTAAGAGAGGATTTTTTTTATTAAAGTGTTGTTGGAAAGAGAGATGGATTCACCAACTTGGCCACTGGTCACTTTTGAACCCCCCAAAAAAAAGTTTCTGAATTTTGGACGAAAAACTCGAAATAGCACAACACAGTTAACACAAAAACACACACAGACACACGCAGACAGTTGTCGAAGGTGTTTTTCAAAGTGGCCCTCCTTTTTTTTCATCGGATTCGACCCGAGTTCCTAAGTCGAAACACTTAAAAGTCTCGAAGAAAGAAAACTTAAAAAAGATGATGAAAAAAAAATACACGAGAAGAAGAAGAAAAATCAGTAAAATGTAATGAAGTCCGGATATTTAAAAAAAACGATTATTTTAGTCAGGGTGGCCGACTTTTTTTTTTTTTTTTTTTTTTAAAAAGATCCCAGATTTGAATTATTTTGAGCGATTTTTAATTTTTTAATTTTAATTTGTTTTAACAAATTTTAGTTTGAAGAAAAATTTCAAGTAAAAGTAGGATCTACCAGTAATTTCATATAAAAATGTTCATTATTATATTAATCAGCTGTCATCGATTTCAAATTATAAATTTAAAATTATTTCTAGTAGTTCAAACTTCAATGCTTTATTTTAAAATTTATTATTTAATTAAAATAATTTTTGGTTTACTAAAAATTGTTTTCATATTTAATGAAGTTCGGTTTATTTTGCAAACTGAAGTAATTACATGTAATTAATATTTAAATTATAATTTTAAACAATTAATTAATATAAATTAATTAATATGTAAAACGAAAAATATTACAGAAAAATGTAGATTTAAATTTTAAAAGAAATCCTCATTTAAATAAAAATCCAGAGTTAAATTTAAGAAAAATCCAAATTTCATTTTTATAAAAAAAATCTAGATTTCAATTTCATAAAAATCCAGATTTAAATTAAAAAAAATCCAAGATTTAAATTTAAAAAAAATCCAGATTTAAATTTTAAAAAAATCCAGATTTAAATTAAAAAAAAAATCCAGATTTCATTTTTTTATAAAAATCCAAATTTAAATTTTATAAAAATCCAGATTTAAATTTTAAAAAAAATCCAGATTTCGTTTTTATAAAAATCCAGATTTAAATTTAAAAAAATCCAGATTTAAATTTAAAAAAAATCCTGATTTAAATTTAAAAAAATTCTGATTTCATTTTTTATAAAAATCCAGATTTAAATTAAAATCTAAATTTAAATAAAAATCCAAATTTAATAAAAAAAAATGTCGACTTAAATAGAAATAAATCGAGATTTAAATAAAATAAAATCCAAATTTAAAATAAAACAAAAAAAATCAGCCACCGTTGAAAAATAAAATGAAACGACAAAACTCCCCCCAAAAAACGAAAACAATGAATGATAACGAAGCGAGTTAACGACCAACGAAAGAGAAAGAGTGAGAGTTCGAAGGGAAACTTTAATGATCACCAGACTGAAGTCTCTGGTATTGGACCGTGGCCGAGAGACGTAGTAAAACCGTCCGAATTAGGACGCGGATGAGGTCCAAACGAATCGTTTCCGACCGACGGAAGATTGAGTGCGGCATCGGGACTCCCACGTTGTCCGAGCATATCGTTATGAGGAAGATAAGGAGCATCGGCTCCCAAATTAACACTCCCTATCAACGGAACGATCAGAGTGAATCCCAGATTCAGCCATTTGTTCGTGAAAACAACACACGAATCCTTGAGAGTTGTCGTACATCATACCTGTTCCCATTGGTCCAGCCATCGGTTGTTCCATACTCGTTGGAACGGCCGGACTCGGAGCTCCCATTGGAAATCCCATTCCTTCGGGACCCTGACCACCGTGAGCTTGTTGACCGGGAAAGAAGTCGTAAAACGATTGGCTTCCGTAACCGAAATCACCTTGATTGCTATTATCTGAATTAAACAAAACAGAGAAAATAAAATTAATGGAACCGTAAATGTAACCTCGAACCAGCCCTCAACATATAATTCTGGAGGCCCTCATTACAGAAAGAATAACAAAACTGTCATAACGAAAGTAAATTGTCATATCTCGATCATAACCTTGTAACAGAGGTCACAAAAACAAATTACCAAAATATTATTATGATGACAAATAGTCATATCATATATGACAGTCATAAAATAATTCGGCAAAAGGAGTAACATCATAAGATGTCTCAAGTTTTGAAGAGAAACTTGTGAGAAAATTGTGTATTTTAATGTTGATATCTTTGAAAATAAACGTTTTTATAGACAAAAAAATTAATAAATATCATCTGCTTTTAAGTTGGGTCCTTTTTCAAACTCACCCATAAAAAGTTTATTTTGAAAGATATTCAACATTAAAATATCCTGAAATGACTGAGTTACTATTTCTAGTTTCTAAAACACATTCAAGTTTCTCTTCATTTTTGCACCTGAAAGACACAATTAAAAAGAGTTTGAGAGGCACTTACACATTAAATGTTTGAGATACTCTTCTAGTTTCTAAAAAAAAACTTTCAAATCTCTTTTTTTTTAATTTGAAAGAAGGCCTGTGGCACAGAGACAAAATTCTAATGGCAGCTTGCGAAATGCATTGTCAAAACCCGAAGATATAAATAAAATCAATGACAATTGCAATGTGTTCTGGTGTAAAACCACCTTAAGTGATTGAGAGACCCTCTTCTAGTTTCTAAAACATTGTCAAATCTTAATGTTTCTGAAAAAACAGAACGTTAAGTGATTGAGTTACCCTTCTAGTTTCTAAAACATATTCAAGTTTCTCTTCATTTTTGCACCTGAAAGACATTGTGTCTTTCAGGTGCAAAAATGAAGAGAAACAGAGTTTGAAAAAAAAAAACCTATAGTGATCCTTTTACTTTTCTAGTTTCTAAAACACTTTCAAAGTTTCTCTTAAAAGACACGAGGACGCTTTAGAAACAACATCATTTCACAAACTTCAATTAACTTCAAAATTCATAACTTTAAAACCATAAAAGTTACTATAAAATTTTTTGGTTTAATTAGAAATTTCAACACTTTTTTTTAAGTTAATTTATAAAAAAAATTTGGCGCCAGTTAATTTTTAAATAAATTTTTCCCACGAGAATGGACAACCAACAACATTGCGTTGAATAGTTTTCAACAAATACAAAATCAAGAGATCAGATTTTTAATGAAAAATTTGGCAAATTGCTTCAAAAAACGAGGGAAGTCGTGGCGCCAAAATCTTAAAAAGGCTAAAATTGTCTCTCTTTCTCTCTCTCTCTCTTTCTCTCTCTCTCTCTTTCTCCCTCTCTCTCTTCCTCTCTTTCTCTCTAGCATAGAAAACAATGCTTAATAACCCTTTCTTGTTAATCAGTTCCAAATGGAACCAAACACACAAAAAAAAGTCTCATCTAAAAAAAATAAATTGCCCAAAAAAAATATCCAAAATTTGTACCCAAAAAAATAATAACGAGGTGATAGAAAAATAAAAGTGAATTTCAAGTCAATTTCAAGCTCATAATGGAAATGGGGGGGGGGGGGGGGAGAGAATGTAAAAAAAAGGGACCTCCTTTAAGATAAATATAGTCAAAATTTTAAAATGTTAGGTGAACCGAAAAGCGTGAAAAAAAGACCAAAACGAAACCTCAAGAAGCTTAAAGATTTGAACTGGAAAAGAAAAAAAATAGCACAAATTTCAAACAATGGCAATTTTCTCCGTGATCAAATACCGTGAAAATGAATAATAATAAGAAGAAGAAGAAGAAAAAAAGTCACCGCCACCAATTTTAACGAGAGAAAAAATCAAGCCTAATTTTGAAAAATAATAATTCATCAAAAAAAAAAAAAATAACATTCAATTTGAGTCGCCTGAAATGAGGCAACCTGACATGACTTCAATGCATTGAGGAATAAGCCACACACAATTAACAGGCATTTAGAAATCGGGACGAACAGAAGTTGGCTCCGCCCTTTTTATGACGACTGGCAACTTCTAATTGGTTGGTTATGTAATCTGACGTCACATGCCTTTCGCCCCTTTTCAACGTCGAACCATACAACAAACCAATTAGAAGTTGCCAGTCGTCATAAAAAGGGCGGAGCCAACTTCTGGTCGTACAGTGAACATCATTTTAAGGTGGCTCTATAAATATTTATTTTGTTTGTGTCACTCCGAACGGCGCCACTGAAGTGGCTAGCATTTCAAGCCGCCATTTTGAGAAAAAAATTATATTTTTCAAGCAAACGTTTTTCAGGAGAAACATTAGGAGAAATTTCAAAGTGTTTTAGAAACTAGAATAGTTGGTGATAATGCTAAAAGTTTTTTCATTCAATGATATCTTTCAAAATAAACATTTTATGACAAGTTTGAAGAAAAAGGCGAAAATAGATTTTCATGAAATGTCTTAATGAAAAAAAGGGTCATTTTTTAAACTGAACTATAAATTATGTTTTATTTTTTAAGATATTGTCATGAAATAACTTATAACAATCTTACCATTCTAGTTTTGAAAACATTTTGAATTTTTTTTTTTTTCGTAATAATATTTAAAAAAAAACGTTCGATTGACGTTTTTGCGTCCAAACTTTACAAAAAAAACATTATGGAGCTTAGAATTAGCCATTCCAGTGACACCATCTGGTTTGGGACAAAAGCAAAATAAATATCTATGAGGCAACCTTAAGAACGAACCGGAAGATCAGAAAAAAATTTTCATGTCGAATCGTCAAACTACAGAGCCCTGTAAAGGACACGCTAGATTATTTTAAAAAAATCTCGACATTTCGCCTTTAATCTTGACATGTCGACTTTAATCTCGACATTTAAGCTGGTCGGTCGCCCACTAAAGGTCGGTGACGTGGCGCGGAGAAAAAACGGCTCCCAAGAAAAATGCATGTAAATGAATGAAGCAACGTCCATTAGGGTGGAAGCGCAGAGAAGTGCGGCGTGGCACCGCCCTGAAGAAAGTTTAAAACTTCTTGAGGTCGGAATTTCTCCGCGGACGGGAGTGCGGAGAAGAATTTATCAGTTTCCCTCCATAGTTTGTGTATATTTGTCTTCCTCCTCTACCTCCCCCACAGCAGCCAAAAAAATCCTTCCTCGTCACTACTACTTATCACCGTCTCCATGTATACTGTGCGATGGAGGGGGGAAAAACCGTGCCGCACCGCGTTCATAGTTGGCGAACTTCTTATTTTTTTTTCTCCGCGCCACGCCGCGTCACGAAAGTAATGGGCGACCAGCTTTAGACTTTTAATATCTTTTATTCGGACATGATATAATTATGCCATGTTGCGTGCACCATACTCTAATAATTAAATTAATGCAAGTGCCCTCTTGCAGTAGTTTCTGGAAAAAAAAGTCGACATGTCAAGATTTAAAAAAAAAAACATCTCGCCGTGTCCTTTACGGCTCCATATAAAAACAAGAGAACTATCTAAAGCAGGGGTGCTCAAACTTTTCATCTTGAGGGCCACAAGGAAAATAGTAAAAGTGGGCCACGGGCCAATGAAAGAGACAATAACAAGTTTTATTTAAAAAATGGTTATAATACTAATACAAAGTAAACTATGGGCTTTTAGTCAGATTTAGTGCGAAAAGTGTAACTGTTTGAAAGATTTGACCATTTTTTCAAAATCAGGTGCTAACTTTGTTGTGCTAATTCGCAAAACAGAATGCAAATGACTATCAGTTCAAAAGGCAGGCCAATTTGAACATGTAAAATCATAGATATAAAATGTTGGCAGGCCACATGAAAGGGTATGGCGGGCTACATCTGGCCCACGGGCCTTAGTTTGGTCAGCCCTGATCTAAAGGAAGAAAATTCCATAAATACATTTGGAAATTAATATATGTATCAAAACTTCTAAACTGGTATTTCTTTAAAACGTATTTGTACCCTTAAGTGGCGTTTACAACGTTATATGGAAATACAGCATGCCTCAATTGTACGTTGGCTCAATCATAAATGTCAGTTGTTTGCCCCAAAAAAGAAAGCATATGGCCGAAAAAAATTCATGAATGAATGGAGATGTATTATTATTATTATTATTATAAAAGCACAAGGTCATCATCATCCCATTTTAATACTATATAGTAGTATTATAGTTTAATATTATGCTCCTTCTAGTATCCATCACTCCTCTCTCTCTCTCTCGCTCTCCAATTTCCTCATCGTACTTTTTTTCTTTCTCATCAATAGTCATCAGATTAGCCATCATCATCATCATCATCATCATCATCATCCTACCAGAAATAGTCGTGATGTCGGATTAGAGAAATACGAGGACGGAAAGAAAGGAAAGGAAGGAGGAGGAGGAGGAGAATAAACATTTGCTTATGCTTAATGCATACATAAACATGAGAGCTTATTATCTAAGCCACGTTTTTCCGTCTCTCTCTCTCTCTCTCTCTCTCTCTCTCTCCCTGTGTGTGTTTGTCACTCTTTGTCATCATAATGTTTGTATTACGACACAAACACGGTTAAGACCAGTCTCGAGACCAAGGCTCAAGAGAGACAAGAGTCAGACGGCCACATTACATTTCCGACGAGAGTCTTCCGTAAAAGAAAATCCATACCGAAAATATACAGAGTGACCTACAAAAAAATGTATATGTTACTTGTCAATCTGCGGAATCAGTCAGATTGCCTAGGCAATCTGCAAAACAACCAATCTGCTAGTAAATCTGCAAAATTCGATACCTAAGATGTATTGTATTTTGCAGATCCACTATAGCAGTTCGGTGGTTTTGCAGATTGCCTAGGCAACCTGCAGATTGACTGATTCCACAAATTGACAAGTAACATATATACACACTTTGGTTGTTAATAACTGCTATGTTTACTTTCTTAAATATAATTTTATAATTTAGATTAAATATTACAATACAGAATAGACATAACAGCAATTTGCATGTTTTATGGTTTAAATGATTCCTTATTACATGTTTTCAAAATGGCCTCCATTCTAATCAAGGCATTGCTTACATCTGTAAGAATCTGATATTCAAACACCAATTAAACGTATTTCTTGTAATTCTGAGACAATTCTCTTCGGCTTCTTTGCCATTTATACACAATTATCTTATAAGAATTGTCGCAAAAATACAAGAAATGCGGTTAATTGATGTTTGCAAACCAGTTTCTTAACCGATGTCAGCAATGCCTTGACGGAGAATGGACGACACTTTGAAAATTTGAGATAATTGCATCATTTAAACATAAAATATGCAATGCTGTTATATTTAACCTTTATTGTAACATTTACTCTTAATTATAAAATTACTATAGAATAACCGCCCGAATCTAGCAATAGATAAACCAATCAGTAAACGTCACTTGAATAATAACGTCTAAAACCTTGAATTGTATTGCGCTATATCGCGCATAACGTAACAGGCAGTTAGAAATAGGTGAAAACTTCATTTGCCTCCGCCCTTGTTATGACGATTGGCAGCTTCTAATTGGCTGTTTATGAAGTCTGACGTCACATGCTCCGCCCTTTTCAACGTCAGACTACATAACCAGCCAATTAGAAGTTGCCAGTCGTCATAACAAGAGCGGAGCCAACTGAAGTTTTCACCTATTTCTAACTGCCTGTCATAACGTATTCCCGCAGTAGCCAACCACAGTGTTTAGCTATACGGTTACGGGTCGGATGGTCGGTTCAATCAAATTATTTATAAGTAGGGCTCGGATTTTCATGTAATATCAAATCAAATGTTTCTAAATTTGTGGCCCAAGTGCCAATTGTGAAGTAACAATCCTCGTGTAGATGAACCAACAATTATGGTTTTAATTTTCAATCAAAAACACTAGTTAGAGGCTAGAACTGTAGTTGACAAATGATTGTAACCAGACATCTAGCCTCTTATTAGAAAAAAAAAGCATATTTGCCGTTGCTCTAATAATGATGATTACTTTACACAATTGGGCATTTTGGGCCACAAATTGAGAAACATTAGCTTTGATGTTGGATAAAAATCCGACCCCTATTTATTAGATTAAATTAAATTTAAAAAAAAATAAACATGTGTGTTTACATTTTTTGAGACATACTGTACACGTATAGAAAATATGAGGAGGAAAAAAAAATGAAATAATGAATAAATCGAAAATATCTCCGTGTTTCGATCGGAAGTTCGTAACATTCCGTTATTGGTGACACAAAATGTTCGAACTTAACGAGGTTCTTCTCTTCATATCTATATCTGTAGCTATAGCAAAACAAATTGAGTTCTCGTTTAGAGAGTATCAAGAGTTGGGTCACTCACTATTTATAATGTAAAGAGACAATACAAAGGGCCTCATCTTCCTTCTAAGGTCTCTTTTGCTCTATAGACAGTTGCTTTTTTTATCAAAGTGACGAATTAAATGTTAATACAAACCACACATTTGCAAATATTTTTCAAATAAAAATCAGGGTGGAAAAAACAAATTTCATGATATTTTTGATTGAAAATCACGATTTATATATTTAAAAAAAATTGTTTAATAAATTTAATTACGAAATATTAATTTAAATTTTTTTTTTTAAAAAAAAGCTTTGTTATTACATGCTTTTATTTCAGTTGACATGAGGGTTGTGTCCGTTTGGTTGGACTTGTATTTCTCGTATATTTTAACCTCATAATGAACTAGACTAGAAAGAGCTGAAATTTTGTAGCCTCTTACTAGTGCGACGACCTGTTTGTTAATCTATTAAATTTTGACGGAGGATCCTCGAATGACCCGCGGTCCAAGGATCCACCGTTATAGGAGGAGAGGGTACACCCCTTAAATTAAACGTACTTTTCAACAAAATAAAACAAATTACGCTCCTCTTAAGTCCCAAAAACAAAAAAACAAAAAACATGTCTTAGTAGAAATAAAAGAGCTTGGACCGAAAAACATACTTGTTTTAAAATTTGGCTTTATAGTCTTTTTGACTAAAGGGGTTAAAAATATCGTAAAAATGTACCGAATTACTTGATATTTTTTTTCCCTCAAATATTCATTTATTTTATATCGAGGGAGAAAAATATCGCTAATTCAATGAAACTTCTAGAATATTTTTTTAAAAACAACTTTTTCAATTTCATTCTGAAACTGCACAAAAAAACAAAACAAAAAAACAATGGCTACAGTAGGACGTCGATTATCGGAACTAATGTCGGACATGGCATATTTCCGATAATTAAAAGTTCATATAATCGAACTCCCATTAAAAAACGTGGAGAAAAGTAAGAAAAAAAACCGATTGCAAAGAAAGATTTTTATTTCCATAAGTAGTATTTCCAGAAAACCGACGCTCTACTGCAGCGGTCGCCAGCCTTTCGAACCTCACGGACCACTAAATTCGTAATTTTAAATCCCAGCGGACAAACTAATATGATTTTTTTTAAAAAAAAAAGATAAATACGTTTGTCAAATAATGATCAGAGAACTTCCATTTTATTAATAGAAAATCTTTAACGGTTGTTTAATTTTAACAAAATTATTAAAAGTTAGTTTAATTATTAGAAAATAATTGAAGCTTAGGGGAGAAGAACGCGTGGGGTGGGGGAAACTGAACTGGAAATGTAGCTCTCATCGCGTGCCTCCGTATTTTACGAGAACTGTACTAGACTCTAGTAAATTTCGTGAATTTAGTGCAATAGAAACACGAAAATTGTCATTCAGAATAGAAGAATTTATATAAGAATATTTTTGTTCATTTTATTATTAATAAAACAAAAAAAATGCAAATATATCCCCAAATATATCTGCGGACCACCGGCTGGCGACCGCTGCTCTACTGTCACTTCTAAAACCGTTTTAGGTCAAGTGATTTAAATCACACAACCTCATAAAGATCAAATACAAATTATATAGGTGCCCTACACGAAGAGAGTCGAGAAGCCGTCAGATTACAAAAAGAACGGTTAGCTTAGGACCTCTATCTCTCTCTCTCTCAGCCCCCAAAAAAGTCCTTACTTTTCGTCTTATTTTGACAAATAAAATGCCAAAAAGACAACAAAAAAAAGGAACACCGTATGATGACGACTAATGGATGGGGCGGGCGGTCAGAAGTTTTTATTCTCTCTTTTATTTTCCCCACCATTGTCCTCCGTTTTGACCGCAGAGAAGAAAAATACGAGAGAGACTCGATCTCTTTCGTGGTGGTTGTTGGTGGTGGTGGCTTTTGGGGTTCTTCTTCCGAAGACCCTTCCGAACTCTCTTTCTGTATCTTTACCACCAAAAAAACTCCTCAAAAAAGCCCCCTACTGAGTGTAGATTATGTGCCAACCCGCATACAAAACACCGATGTTCTCCATGGGAGGGCCTACAATCGTTTTCAAAAGCTCACTCCACGGGGAAGCTTTCGATTCTCGAGAAGATAGACGAGTCTTAAAAAACAGCTAAACCGGTCGAAATTGCCCCCCCTCCCAAAAAAAAGCTCAAAATCAAAAAGAAAAACCAACTTAGTAAAATTATTTAAGAAAAAAAAAAACCAGAAGTGTCGACAACAACATTTCAACAAGAAAAATCATTTTTTTTTATATATATTTACCAACATTTCTTTTATTGTTGTTGTTGCTTACCCGAGAAATATCCGAATCCTGCATTTGGAACCATTTCCGGACTGTCATCTAAGATTTCCGGTGACATTCCGGGCCTTAGGGCTCTCATCCGTCGAGGATTACGAAAGAAATGCCTTCGAGCTCCGAGAGAACTCAATTGTTTCATTCGTCGTTCTTTTGATCGTCGATTTTGAAACCAAACCTTAAAGAAGAAGAAAAAATAATAAAAAGACGCTCAAAATTAATATCAAATAGTTCATATTTAAAAATACACAGTGGACATTGTTTAACACGAAATTGAAGAGACACAGAATATTTTTTTTGTGTTAAAAGAATTATTATCGGACTGAAAATATATTTTGCATTATCCACGATTTTTCGTGTTAAACGACTTTTTCAGTGATTGAAAAAATGATTTCAGTTGATATTCTTTACCAAAAGCGATTTTTAAAAAAACTTGAGTGTTTTTTTTAGAAACTAGAAGAGTAAGCTGAATTCACTTCAGAGAACTTTTCATGTTCAGATTTTTCAAAATAAACTTTTTATGTCAAGTTTGAAAATGATCTAACTTTAATTTTTTATCTATAAAAAGTTTATTTTGAAAGATATAACCATTCAAATTTCTAAATAAAATTGTAGTTTTTATGAATTTTTGCTCCTGAAACTGCTGAAAAAAATTGAAAGTGTTTTAGAAACTAGAAGGGTTACTCAATGACCTTAGGATATTTTCATCTTTATATCTTTTAAAATAAGCTATAGTTTGAAAGTGATTCAGTTTTATGCAGATATTATTATATTTATCCTTAAAATGTTTATTTTCTAAGATATCAACATGAAAATATAATCACGTGATTGAGCTACCCTTCAAGTTTCTAAAACACACTCAAGTGTTTTTTTTTTACTCCTGAAACACAAGAAAATAACCAGAGTTTGAAATATCAGCTGTTCATAAAACAAATTTCCCCTCAGGTCCTTGGCACACAGGCGGCTTTTGACAGACTTTTTTAGTGACAAAAAGAAGTCGAAGGGCGCGAAAGACGAAGAGGATGTCGTCGTAGTGTTTTTTCTACGGAAAGACACCAACACCTTGGCAAACAGGCAACTTTTATTCAACTTCGTGCCAACGTTGGCGTCTTTGAATAGAAATTACATTGCGACGACAAGTCCAACGATCTTTGGCCAGGCGCCAATTAGGCAACAACAATGCGAGCTTGCAACCAGCAACAGTCTCCAGCAACTGTTGCTGGTGACACTACACTAGCACCACAGTTGCATTTGCAGGCACCAAATTGGTAGTTAACAACAGTAGTAAGTGAATGTTGCCTCTGCTCAGTAATGGTGAGCAGAGGAAACAAGCAACCATTGTGTGTTCTCGACCACTTTCTTGTCACGTGGATCATGACTTGGTGCCACACAATGGTTACTTGTTCCCTCTGCTCACCATTACTGAGCAGAGGCAACATTCACTTACTACTGTTGTTAACTACCAATTTGGACAGGCATTTAGAAATCGGGACGAACATAAGTTGGCTTCGCCCTTTTTATGACGACTGGCAACTTCTAATTCGTTGGGTTATGTAGTCTGACGTCACATGCGGTCGTCGGTACCTGCAAATCAAGCGGTGGCGCTAGTGTAGTGTCACCAGCAACAGTTGCTTAAGACTGTTGCATCAGTGCTCATTTGGTTTCCTATAATTTGCGCCCAGCGATCTTTGACTTCATTCTATCGCCGAAAAGTCTTTCAAAAGTCGCCTGTGTGTGTGTTCCAACCCTTAAGGACACGTTCAAATTCCAAATATGACACCAAAAGTCAAAAAGTAGATGCAATTTCATTGAAATTCAACCTCGTAGACAAACAGTGGCGGCCCCCCCCCCCCCCAATTTTACATTCTTCCTTTTCCTTTGAATTTAAAGAAAAGTTGACACAAACACAGAAAAAAATCCCTCAAAAAAACAGGGAGAAAGTAATTTAGAAAAGTGAAAAAAGGAGTAGTAATAATAATAAGAAAAACTAATTCAAAATGACAACAAAAAAAATAGTAACAAGCAAATTTTGAAGGCGTTTTTTCTTCTTGAAAAATACAAGAAAATATAGAATTTCCATCTCGAATAGAAAAAATATCTACAGAAAAAAAAATATCACAAGAAATGTGGTGAAAAGTGAGAAACTTAAAACTGTTAACTATATCTCTGATAAATAACAAGTTTCTGCTTACCACATGTTATTTGTTTTAGTTAGTTATCATCAGTTTAGCACCAAATAGAAGAGAAAATGACTCAAAATTCAAAACACCACCCCCCCCCCCCCCGTTTTGCAAAATTAGAATTGGAATAATTACTACACAAGTAGCCCCAGAGGGACCATTTAGAGCTGGCCAAAAATGGTATAAAAATGTATTTGTCAAAATAAATAAGTTATCAACATAGGGCTCGGATTTTTATGCAAATTATCAAGCAAATGTTTCTCAATCTGTGGCCCAATTAGAGCCCAATTGTGAAGTAATCATCATCATCATCATCATCATTAGAATACAACTGCAATATTAAATATACCTTTTTTTTTTCTAATCAAAAAATGCTTGTTAGAGGCTAGATGTCTGGTTACTATCAGTTGTCAACTAGAACCTTCTAGCCTCTAACCAGTGTATTTTTTCATTGAAAAAAAACCAAATATAATTGTTGGTTGATCTCTAATGGAAGTGAAAATTGCAAAATAACCACCACATTTAAATTAACCAACAATTATGTTTTTTAATAAATAAAAAACCCACTGGTTCGAGGCTAGAACTCTTGCTGAAAACTGACAACAATCAGACTTCTAGCCTCTAACCAGCCTTTTTTTGATTAGAAAAAAGTATAATTGCATTTGCTCTAATAATACTGATTATACTTCACTATTGGCACTTGGGCCACAAATTATGAAACATCTGCTTGAAATTGCATAAAAATCCGAGCCCCTATGCTTATCATCTACCATATTCCGGTGTCATTAACAGGCTTATTATTGCATTTTTAGAACAGTTTTTAAGGCGTTCAAGTAGAACTTAAATTTACAAGTTTCCATCTTGAATTTGAGCCTCAGAAACTGGCGCCACAAAGTGGTCATTTTTAGCAGACCATTGATTTACATTGATTATATTTTGTACTACAGTGATAGTATAGTGGTTGAGTGAAACCACCAACAGGCGACCATTATCTGTTTGTAAGAGATGGCCATGCATATCAGTGACCAGCACTTGACAGCAGATAGAATTGTTTCTAATGGTTGTCCGTGTGAAGCATGCCGCGCCCCAACCACAAAGTGGTCCGTGTGAAGCCGGTTTTAATTTTCAAAACCCCCCCCCCCCCCCCCCCCCCCCGACTATTTCTGTCTTTATCAGATTATAAAACCAGAAACAGATTCCAAATCAATAATAAAATACAGTTTAAAGGAGAAAAAACAACTCTCACAGCCAAACATTCCTGACGAAAAAAACAAACCTACGTAGGAACCTTTAACGGGCCCCGCAGGGGTTAGGGTGGGGGCACAGACTGGCACACCTTTTATTCTGTTATTCTGCTACCTACACTATTTATTCTTTTAGGGTTAAAGTTGTTTTGTGTTTTGCGCATATTTTGCATTCAAAAAAAGATGTAAAATTGTTTTTGTTTTTTTTTGTTGCATAAATTGTACATCAATTCTGCATTTATGTTAATTACAACATCTTGATTATTCTGTCTTTCAGGGGTTCAAAATAAAGAGAAACTTGAATGTGTTTTATAGAAAGTAGAAGGGTATTTTTCATGTTAACATTTATCTTTTAAAGTAAACTTTTTATGTCTGCATGTTTGAAAATGACCCAACTTTAAGCAGATAATATCAAGTTTATTTTGAAAGATTGATCAACAAGAAAATACCATTAAGTATACGCTTCTAGTTTCTAAAACACTTTCTAGTTTCTCTTAATTTTGCTCCTAATATAACATTTCAAATATCAGATGTTCATTAACCATCTTAATTATAAATTTCTCAATAATTTTTTTTTTAAAAAGATTCAAATTTTTTTCTACGTTTTTCTCATAATTTTACAATAAAAATATTCTTACAAATTTTATCCAATAAATTCTTATTCAGTTTTTTTTTAGAATAAGGGTTCGGATATTTATGCAATATCAAAGCAAATCTTTCTCAATCTGTGGCCCTTAAGAGCCAATTTGTGAAGTAACAATTTCCGTTTAGATTAACCAACAATTATTGTGTTGTTGTTTTTTTTTTCAATCAAAAACACTGGTTAGAGGCTAGAACTCTAGTTGACAACTGATGATAACCACACATCTAGCTTCTAACCATCCTTTTTGATTAGAAAAAAACAAACAAAAAAAAACAATTGTGTAGTTGTTCTAATGATTATGATTTATGAGAAATTATGACGATTACTTCACCATTGGCACTTGAGCCACAAATTGAGAAACATTTGCAATAATATTGCATACAAATCCGAGCCCTAGATACGAGGTTATGCACTGCACATACTGCGTGTTTTTACCGCATATTTTTTTTAGTGCTTTTTAAATTTTTTATTGCCAGCCAGCCAGGCATGCATGCATCCATGCAAACATTTTAAGTTTTTAGCACATAAAAATCCTAACCCTTCACAAGTGATCAAGCAAAATCAGAGGGTTTTTTTTTGTTTAAAAGGGATTTGCGTGTAGCCTCTTTCTCTCTCCCCCCCCCCCCCCTCTCCCCTTGGTAGAATACATATGCGAAGAATCGTCAATCACTCTCAGGGCTCACTTTTCTAAGGCCTTTCTTTTCTATAAGGTCCTTCTATATGCCAACATTGGGATTTCATTCCTTATCAGACGAATTGCAGGCTGTTTTCACTTTCTATATAACAAAACTTATCACACCCCCCCCCCACCCCCTCTCCCCTTCCCCCCATGTATGGCACATTATTCTTTTCCCTCCTTCCCCCTTCTTCCCTGACTAAATATCTATCTCCATCCTTCATCGTTCCAATGAACAAAATCCTCATCAAACTCACTTTTCTTCCTCCCCCCCCCTCTTTTTTCTTTTCTCTAAAAAAAGACAGAAAATTAAAATTATCAACAAAATAATGTTTTATGAACAGATATATTTCAAAATAAACTTTTTTTTTTATATATATCGAAGTCTGCATAAAGTTCCGATGATCATTTTCAAACTGACATAAAAAGCATAATCTACTTCAAAAGATGTCAAAATGAAAATAGCCTCAAAGAGACCCAAATTATCCAAAGATTTTTTATCCAACGGGTAGAAACGAACCGTTTCTATACTCGGTTCAATACACAGGCAATTAGAAATCGGGACAAACAGAAGTTGGCTCCGCCCTTTTTAAGACGACCGGCAACTTCTAATTGGTTGGTTATGTAGTCTGACGTCACATGCTCCGCAACTTTTCAACGTCGAACCACACAACAAACCAATTAGAAGTTGCCGTTCGTTATAAAAAGGGCGGAGGCAACTTCTGTTCATCCCGATTTCTAATTGCCTGTCTGAAAAATCACCAGAAAATAGAAACAGAAATACAAAATCAGACTATTTCTATTGTCCTATATTTGCATTGAAAGATATATAGGTCTATATGGCGCTTCTGATAAATCCTTTCAGTGAGATTTAATTGGGTAATTATGGGTATATATGTAGCAGCATGCGATTTCTTGCTAAAACACAGGCAGTTAGAAATCGGAGAGAACTTCAGTTGGCTCCGCCCCTTGTTATGACGACTGGCAACTTCTAATTGGCTGGTTATGTAGTCTGACGTCACATGCTCCGCCCTTTTCAACGTCAGACTACATAACCAGCCAATTAGAAGCTGCCGGTCGTCATAACAAGGGCGGAGCCAATTGAAGTTCTGACCTATTTCTAACTGCCTTTGCTAAAACTGATGATCTCCTTTAATTCTACTCTTGTGATATTTTTTTGTTTGTTTGGTGAACTGATGTTTTTAAGAAGTTTTTTCTTTTCTTCCTGAGAATGAGTGTTGTGACTGCCTTGTGTTCAGTTCAGTATGTGTGCACCTTTTTTTCTTCTTCCCTTTTCCTTATCATCAGAGACCAAACTCCATTCTAGCAATACCACTATTCATGTATACAGTGTGTGTGTACCAAGAAGGTATTAGAAATCCTATTGAAGTATAATATACCCAAGAAACCTTCCAAGCTGAAATTGCAAAAGGCTGGGGAAAAGTAAGGAGGGAGGGAGAGAGGGAGAGTAAAACTATATACCGTGAATATTACCAGTCAAACACCTCACCAACCCACAAATAAGTTCCCTTTGCTTTTTTTTTCCATCTTATTTTTTAAGGCATACTTATATAAATTATAAGCCTTCAGAGTTAAAGGGCCCCCCGCCCCCCCCCTTCTCTCTCTCTCTCTCTCCACCAAAACCCCACCATCTCTACCAACCACCCATAAAAGAAAAAAGACCTAGAAGAAGTCGTTTGGTTGGTTGGCTGCTCACGATGATGGAATATCGATCGAAAATTTTATACCAAAAAGAGGGAAGAAGAAGAAGAAAAAAAAATATTCCGTCAAGATGAGATTGGAGAAAATGCCAACAACATACATAAGATGGTGATGGTGGTTGAGGGTTTAGGGGGTGGAAGAAATTGCACCAGACACACGACAAAATGAATGGAAAAAGAGAGAATGTTGTCAAGGGCCATTCATATCCATAATAATAGTAAACCCGTCGTGCAACTTGCACGAAAACAAAAGGGGACTATAGCTTAAGAATGCAATAGATCATTTATTTTGTGTGCATAGCGTTAGATGGCGCCATTAGCCCTCCTCCCATAGAAATGCCCTGACTGACTTCCTTTTTTTGGTCACGTGGCAAACTTTTAATTACGTCATCGCTATTTCTCTACACGTGCTCTCTTCTTCACTTATATTGTGTTCTGGGTTAAGTTTGTCCACGTGCTCTGATAATTAAAGGCTTGCATTCGATTTCAACTAACTGGCGACGAGTGTAGTTTGAAACCGAGGGAGGTTGCATGGCGCCATCTACCTTGCAGTTACACAAGTATTTTATATCAAGTTCCCCTCTTAAGCAAAAAGCTATACAGGAAATGCTTTCGTATACCAGCCTCTGAGCAAGCTTTTCGTCGTATTTCACGTCTTTGGCACAGCCTATACATAAAATTTCCACTGCCTTAAATTAGAGGCTAAGTGTGGCAGTTAATTGAAAAAAATATCCGAGTTGTACAAAATGTAGTATTCCTTGTTATACATATAGTGAATGCATGTAATAGGAGGTTAAGATTTTGAAGCAATTAAGTGTAATCTACATATGTTACCGTCAATCTGCGGAGTCAGTCGATCTGCAGACTCCCTAGGCAATCTGCAAAACAACCAACCTGCTAGTGAATCTGCAAAATTCAATACATTTTAAGTATTGAATTTTGCAGATTCACTACTAGCAGGTTGGTAAAATGTATGGAAAGGCGGGTTTTTTTGTTAAACGTTTTTTATAACTTTTGCGATTTTTCCCCGAGAGTTGTTTCTATACTTAAGTATAGAAAGAGTATAGAAACAACTTAAGGTGGTTTTAAAGTGTAAATGTCTCTCGAACACAAGATTATTCTTGTCTTTCAGATACAAAATAAAGAGAAACTAGAATGTTTTTTTATATAAACTAGAAGGGTAGCTCAATCACTTTAAAGATATTCCTCATGTTGATATCTTTCAAAATAAACTTTTTATAGACAAAAATTAAAAATTATTTTCTACTTAAAGTTGAGACATTTTCAAACTGTCATAAGGAAGCTTTATTTTAAAAGATATTAACATGAAACTACTCTTAAGTGATTATTAGGGTTCGGATTTTGATGCAAAAATCAAACAAATGTTTCTCAAGTCTGTGGCCCAAGTGCCAATTGTCAAGTAATCAACTAATCATCATCAGTAGAACAACTGCAATTATGCCTTTTTTTCTAATCAAGGTTGGTTAAAGGCTAGATGTCTGGTTACTATCAGTTGTCGACTAGAACGTTCTAGCCTCTAAACAGTGTTTTTGATTGGGAAAAAATCCTAATTGTTGGTTCATCTCTCACCGTGAGATTGTTACTTCACAGTTGGCTCTTGGGGCCACAGATTGAGAAACACTTAACTTGATATTTCATGAAAATCCGAACCCTAGTGATTATGATGATCTTCTAGTTTTTAAAACACATTCAATTTTCTCTTCATTTTGCAGCACCTGAAAATCAAATCAAAGAGTGTCTGTGAGGGCCGTTTTCTACCTTTAAAACTAAGCATAAAAAACCCTTTCCCTTTAAGAAATCCCTCTGCAAAAAAAAAGCCCCTTTCTACAAACTCCACCTCAACACCCACCCCCTTATGAAAACCCCAGTTTAATTTGATTTTTTTTTCGTTTGTTCTTTCTGTATATATCGTCTTTTTTCTTTTGCAAAACGTGAAAAATCCGAAAGAAAAATCCGCCTGTTTTGTCTTTCTCCCATCCCTCACTCCCCGTTCAATTCCGGTGGTTTTCAGAGAACACCCACAAAAAAATGCCAAAGCCACAGTCAAGAAGAAGAAGAAGAAGACGGTAGAAGACTATACAACGACGACGACGACCGACGATCGATCGATCGTTCCGAAAAAACCCTCATTATCATACATCCTCTCAGCTCAAAAACCCAAACGAAAACCTTCCTTCTTCTTTTTGACTAACGAAAACGAGAGAGAGAAAAAACCCCATTAAAGAGCAAATGGAGAAAAATCATAAGGGCACCTTAAAGAAGAAATCAGAAGAAGAAAAAAGCCCCAAAAACTTACTCCAGACTAGAAAAAACACACTATAGAAAAACTAGAATTTTCAATCTTCAAATTAATTTAACGTTATTCTGCATTTCAAGAGAAAGTGTTTTTTTTTAGAAACTAGAAGGGTAGATCAATCATTTAATAGAAATTTTTCATGTTATTTATCTTTTAAAATAAGCTTTAATTCTAGTCTCTATAAAAAAAATTTATTTTGAAAGATATCAGCATGAAATTACTATTTCTGTGATTCAGAAGTATTGCCCTTTCTAGTTTCTAATACACTTTCAATTTCTCCTTAAAAAATCTCTTCTGAAAACACAGAAAAAATCATGAGTTCTAAAATATAATTCCAAAAAAAAAAAAAAAAATTAATAAGTCTCAAATATATTTTATTTTGATGATTTTTTTTATTAATTATAATTAGGGGTCGGATTTTGATGCAAATTATCAACCGGAATGTTTCTCAATTTGTGGCCCAAGTGCCAATTGTGAAGGAATCAATCAAATCAATCATTATCATTATTAGAGCAAACTGCAATTATGCTTTTTTCTAATCTGAAAAGGCTGGTTAGAGAGGCTAGATGTCTGGTTACTATCAGTTGTCAACTAAAGTTCTAGCCTCTAACCATTTTTTTTAATTAGAAAGAAGTGTTTTTTATCTAAACGAGATTGTAACTTCATAATTGGCACTTGGGCCACATATTGAGAAACATTTCGGTTGATATTGCATCAAAATCCGAGCCCTAATTATAATTATTATATTATATTTATTTATATATTTTATATTTATAATATTTATTTTATTTCAATGTTTTAAAAATAATGCATCCCCCCCCCCCCCAAAAAAAATAGAAATGCCATAAAAATCTTGCGTTTTGAAAATTTTAAGAAAAAAAACTTGAAAGCTTTTAAGAAACTAGAAGAGTAATTGTATCATTCATGCTGCTAAAAGATCACTAATGTTCATAGTACATAAGTGGGGGGGGGATATATTTTTCATCTTCATATCTTTTAAGATTTTTGAAAATTTCGCAAAATGGTCCAATGTGAAATGAAAAACTTGTAAATTTTAGAAATTAAAATGTTCATAAAAATCCTTCATAAGTGTTTCATTTACTTCATACGAAACAGAAAAAAGATTAGAATAATTTTTCCCGTTAAAAGAACAAATTTTTACGCCTATTCTAAGACATCGGAATCGAAAATATATTTCGTGATATCCGATTTTTTTCGCGTTAAACGGTTTTCACTGTATCAATCGGTTTCACTGCGGAATCAAACTCTGCTATAGTGAAAATCTGCAAAATTACAACACCTAAAATGTATTGAACTTTGCAGATTCACTAGCAGGTTGGTTGTTTTTGCAGATTACCTAGGCAATCTGCAGATTGACTGATTCCGCCAGATTGATAGTAACATACTTCAGAAGCTATAAATATATGTGTTGAGGAATCTTAAAGATTACTTAAACAATCTGTCAAAAAATTAAGGGTTTTTTCCTTCTTTGTGCATTTTTGGGCCACATGTGGCCCCTGTCCCCCCCAAAAAAGACACAGCTTGTTAGTTCTGGACCATTGGACACCCAAAAAAATAGGGGAAAAAAAAACTCATCACTCATTTATAGTCTGTCTACCCCCCCCCCCCCTTTATAACATAGAAAAAAATTTTGACAGGCAAAATTGAGTTCAGAAACAAAAGAGAAAAAACACAAAAAAAATCCGATCTAAAATTCATTAGGTTCCAAACTCAAGAAAGGAACTTAACATTTAACACTTTTTTTTAACTTGAACTCTCTTGACTACGGAGCCTTGTAAAGGACATGAGTTTTTTATTTTATCTGAAATTTCAAACAAAATACCTGAAATTTCAATCAGAATGGTTCATACTTTAGTTAGATATTTTGTTTGAAATTTCAGATATTTTTGTTTGAAATTTCAGATATTTTTGTTTGAAATTTTAGATATTTTTGTTTGAAATTTCAGATATTTTTGTTTGAAATTTCAGATATTTTTGTGTGAAATGTCAGATATTTTTGTTTGACATTTCAGATATTTTTGTTCGACATTTCAGATATTTTGTTTGAAATTTCAGATATTTTTGTTTGACATTTCAGATATTTTTGTTCGACATTTCAGATATTTTGTTTGAAATTTCAGATATTTTGTTTAAAATTTCAGATATTTTTGTTTGAAATTTCAGATATTTTTGTTCGAAATTTCAGATATTTTGTTTGAAATTTCAGATATTTTTGTTCGAAATTTCAGATATTTTTGTTCGAAATTTCAGATATTTTTGTTCGAAATTTCAGATATTTTGTTTGAAATTTCAGCTATTTTTGTTCGAAATTTCAGATATTTTGTTTGAAATTTCAGATATTTTTGTTCGAAATTTCAGATATTTTATTTGAAATTTCAGATAAAATACAAAAACAGGACAGTGTGAGTAAGGATAAATGAAAATTTGTTGTGTCAAACCTTTATTTCAGTTTGAAAATGACCAGGTTTTAATTCTGTCTTTCAGGTGAAAAATAAAAAACTTGAATGTATTTTATAAACTAGAAGGGTAGTCCTATAGTATATTATGGCTCAATCCCTTAAGGTATCTTTCAAAATAAAATTTTTATTTGTTTTGAAAATGACTCAACTTTAAGCAGACAATTTTTTTTTTTGCTTATAAAGTTTATTTTAAAAAATATTGATCAACATGAAAATACTATTAAGTGATTGAAATATCCTTCTAGTATCTAACACAGCTATCGATTTCTCCTTAAGTGTTACTCATGAAGAGCAGAATAATCAGCTTGTTCATAATTTCATAAACAATCTTAAGTTTTGACAAAAGTCTAATTTTTAAAAATATTGCCAAAAAAAAATGGATACTTTTTTAAATTTATTTACTCTTCTAGTTTCTAGTCTTCTAGTTCTTTGATGTGTCAGCTTCTAAAATTGCAGAAAAACCAAAAGATTTATTCAAATTGTTCTCTTTTAATTTACATATTTAGCAAATGAATAATAATGATCTAGGGCTCGGATTTTTATGCAATATCAAAGCAAAAGTTTCTCAATCTTCGGCTCGAGTGCCAAATTGTGAATTAACAATCTCATTTAGAGATCAACCAACATTCATTTTTGTTGTTTCAATCAAAAATACACTGGTTAGAGGCTAGAACGTTCTAGTTGACAACTGATAGTAACCAGACATCTAGTCTCTAACAAGCATTTTTTTTATTAGAAAAAGCATATATAATTGCAATATTGCAGTTGCTCTAATGATGATGATGATTACTTCACAATTGGCTCTTGGGCCACAAATTGAGAAACACTTGCTTGATATTGCATAAAAATCCGTGCCCTACTAATCATCCCCTCCCCCCCCCTCCTTTTAAATCTGAGCCACAAACTTAAATCCGTAATTAAAATATGGAAAGGATCTTATTATAAAAGTCAATTGATTAATCCAACAAAACGACCAAAATTGGTCAACACAAGTAAACCACAAAGTCACATGATCGCTGGCTATTTATGACGTCACCATTAAGGTCCAAATTCAAGAGAGAAAAAAACTTGGCACCTTTAAATTTCAACTTGAATCCTCTAAACAGGGTTCCAACATAGAAAACTCCTTGTCAATTAGCTATCAAAATAATAAGGTTATTTTCTATGTTGGATCCCTGTTTAGAGAGTTCAAGTGCAAAGTGTCCTTTTTGAATTTGGCCCTAATTGGGTACATTCGACTAAAAATACCATAAACTTAAATCTTTTTTAAAAAAAATAATGTAAATAAAAACTTTGTCTATTTACCTGAATTACCCTCATATTGAGACCGGTCTCTTGTGCCAACTGTTCCCGTATATGTCTCGTTGGTTTCGGCGTGGCAGCAAAAGCCGCCTTCAATGTTTCCAATTGTTTAGCTTTGATCGTCGTTCTGGGTCCTCGTCGTTTGGCCCCAATGTTATTCTCATCCGGCGCCGTGTTCTCGTGATCACGGTTCTCTCCGTCAACACTTCCACCGGAATCACGACCGTCTTTTTCGCTCAAATCGACTCCGAGAAGCACACTGCCACCACCACCACTGATCGGAGTGTCCGGCGTCAACGAAGGAGCTCGATCCGATTTACTGTCAAAATCGTCGGCATCTTCCGTCGTTTCCGATCCGGGGCCACCTTCATTAATATTTATAAAAATTAATTATTATATAATAAACAATTAAAATACAGTAGAAATTATTTAACACGAAATAGAAAACGCCAAAATTTTGTTCGTGTTAACAGAAAAAAATCATATTCTATTCTAACCGAAACAAAAATACATTTCGTGTTATCCGATTTTTTATGTTAAACGGTTTTCACTGTATATATTATATATATACAATGGGAAACCGTTTAACACGAAATTAAAAGAATCGGAATATTTTTTCGTGTTAAAATAAATTTAGGTTACAGTAATCTAAAGGACCGAACATTGATTTCGTTTTAAAAGAATTTTTATGCTATTCTAAGAGACCGAACATTTATTTCGTGTTAAAAGAATTTTATGCTATTCTAATTTACCGAACATTCATTTCGTGTTAAAAGAATGTTTATGCTATTCTAATTGGCCGAACATTTATTTCGTGTTATCAGATTCTTTTTTGCAAAATATGCAAATTAAGAACAATGAAATAAATCTGTTTGTTATTCTATTTTTGAAAACATTAAGAAGAAAATAAAAAATGTTTTAGAAACTAGAAGAGTAAATAAATAAATCAGTCAGCGGGGAAAAAAAATTCTCAAATTATCGTTTATTTTTTCATTTAAAAATTCGAGCAAATTCTTCTCTTAAATAGTTTATTTTAAAATAATAGCAAATATGAAAACAGCTTTGCAAAAATCTGTTACTCTTCTAGTTTGTAAAACACTTTTGAACGCCAAGAGTTCTAGGGGCATTTTCACTCTTTTAAGTGTCCTTTGTATGTTACTCGTGTATAGGGCATTCTACAAAATCACTAATCAATGTGTAAAACCACCAATTTGGTAGTGAATTTGCGTAACAAACATGTATAAAATGCCTAAATTTAAACAATAAGCCGACAAACACAGTTTAAAAACGCTTTTTTTTTTTAAAAAAAAAAGCAACTTAAAAAGAAAAATAATGTCAAGATGTCCAGACTAGAAGAGAGGTACAAAACCACTAGTTAATGTGAAAAATGACTTATTCGGTATTAAGTCTGTAAAATGAATAGCTTTATAGGCAATATACATAATGACTAAAAAATAACGATAACTTTGTTTCATGCTGTAAAAAAATTATTATTTTTTAAAGTTAAGCTAGTAAAGTAATTTCAATTTTTAGAGCCTGCAGACTAGAAGAGGAAAAATATACATAATTTTCACGATAATATCTTTCAAAATAAACTTCTTATGAGTTTTATTTTTTTTTTTACTTCTAAACAACAATAATTTTCAAACTTGCAATAATAAAAAAACGTTTATTTTCAAAGATATCAATCATATATATCATGAAAATTATTTATTCACCTTCGTTTTAACTCTTCTAGTCTCGACTAAAACTTAAAATGACTTTATAGTTAACTTAAAAAGCATATTAATTTTTTCACAACATTAAACAAAGAAGACATTGTTATTTTAGGCATTCTGAACATTGCCTATAAAGCCATGGTTCGACTAGAACAAAACATGTTCAGGAACATAGTTTGTTATTCTGTTCGCTGAGGCCAAAGTGTCGAAACTTGAGCAAAATATGCTCGCAACGTGTTCGGAAAAAAAAAATCTTCTCAGAGACGGCCAAAACTATACTCCTGGTCCGAACCTTGTGGATCGGATTCTCTGTAATAGAATTTGTTCGTTTGTTCGCTGTTGGCGAACAAACGAACAAATTCTATTACAGCAAAAAAATGTTCTGAAAACTGTCTAACACTGTTCGTGGACAGTGTTCTTAGGTTCGTTGTTGTTCTGTTCTAGTCCGGACCCGGCTTAACGTTTTTTTATTGTAAATGAATTAAGTCATAATTTTGTCAGGGGTTTACTCCCTGGAGGAGTAACTCTTTTTTTACCGTTCTCAACGTATGGCCACCGTGACCAGTTTTGATCACGGTCAGCCCACTTTTGCCCACGGTTGGCCAGAAGTGGGCCCGGGGTTGCCGACCACTCTGCCGGGTTCTACCCGACCGGGATCGGTCGACGCTTTTTCGACCGTAAAAAATACGGAATTAAGTCATTTTGCACATTAACTAGTTACTTTGTAGAATGACGCCGTTTAGGTGTAACATCAACAAATGGAGATATACACAAACACAAAAATGTCGGTAAAATTCAAAAGAAATTCAGATGATAATCATTTTTTTTTTAAAAAAAACTTTTAAAGAAGTTGAAAAAATATTTTTCTAAGAATAAGAATAAGAAGATGAAGAAGAAGAGAAAAAAAATCTCATCATTTAAAAAATTGTGGCCAAAAGTGAAATTTTTCGATTGAAAAGAAGATGTCTTAATTCATCAAATACAAAAAAGAAGAAGGAATTCACACAACATGACTTCAAACATTCAAAACAACCATTAAAACACCTTTTATAAAAAAATACACCTTTCTTTATACCTTTTTTTTTAAAAAAGAAAAAAATACAGAATTGAATTTAAAGCTAAACTTTTGCCGCAAATTTGTCTTCCTGTATTTTTTTTACAGTTTTTTTTTAATATATTAGGACAAATAAGGGCCTTGGCACACAGACCACTTTTCGTGATCGATTTCGACTACAGAATGAAGTTGATCTGCAACTTCATTCTGTAGTCGAAATCGATCACGAAAAGTGGTCTGTGTGCCAAGGCCCTTATTTGTCCTAAGCAATGTATTGCAATGTATTTTTTAATGGAACGATTCCACCAAGTGGTCCGTTTTTTTGCGCGAAAACCCTGACTGCAAACTGAAGTTGTAAGTTAAATTTGCTTCCGAAAAAAACAAAACAGAACACAATTTACCAGAGGTTCGAGAAGCATATTTATACATTAAAACCACCTTTAAGAATGCAAGTAGATCATTAATTTTGTGCGTGTAGCGTTAGATGGCGCCACTAGCCCTCCTCCAATATTAAATGTATTGCCACTCGTTCAACTCTTGACTCACTTTC
The DNA here is from genome assembly GCA_036925085.1 of Brachycybe producta. Taxonomy (NCBI): domain Eukaryota; kingdom Metazoa; phylum Arthropoda; class Diplopoda; order Playtdesmida; family Andrognathidae; genus Brachycybe; species Brachycybe producta. Next base: position 1,044,945 of record JAUPFP010000022.1, read on the forward strand.
TTCCTTTTTTTTGATCACGTGGCAAACTTTTAATTGCGTCATCGCTATTTCTCTACACGTGCTCTCTCTCTCTCTCTTCACTTATATTGTGTTCTGGGTATAAGTTTGTCCACGTGCTCTGATAATTAAGGCTGTTTTGGACGCTTTTTAGAGCTAAAAGGCCTGCGCATTCGATTTCAACAAATTGCTACCTTATGGAGGTTGCAAAAAAAAATTATTAAACACAGCAGTGGCGCCGTCCGGAGGGACAAAAGCAAAATAAATATCTATAAAGTCGTCTTAAGCCTCGTCACCTTCGAGGCTTTTTTTATCTTTCTCGATATACAATTTATTCCTCATGTTTAATGTACATTAAGTAACATAATGGACCTGTAAATACTTGAAAAAGTATTTGTAAAAAAAAAACTAGGAAAAAAAAAAAACACAACCTAAAATGAAAAGGCATATTGCGCGCCCCCTACTGGCAATATATGAACAATGGCGGCATCTCACAAAGCCTCTCAGCGGGGTTCATAGAGAAGGTTTTTTTTCCCAATGAAGAAAAAATTGAAAATTCCTGCACATGACAATGAAAGATATATCATAATAATATAATACCAAACCCAAACCATTAAAACAATTCAGATATTTGTCAAATAAAAAATGGAACGAGAGAGAGAGAGAGATAGAAAATGCAGATATTGTTTTATTATGATATTATAAACATATACCGAAATTCAAGAAGAAAATTTCGCACTTAAATTTCAATTAGAATCCTCAAAGAGCAAGAAAATAAATTCCTCAGGATTCTGAATAAAATAAGGATTTTTTTCTTCTGTTCTGTATTATAGAACCCTGTTTCGAGGGTTCAAGTACCTAATTGTCCTTCTTGAATTTTGAATTAAACTTAAGAAATGGAAGGAGATCATTTATTTTATCCCTGTCGCGTTAGATGGCGCCACTAGCCCACTAGAACTTTCTAGTTGACAACTGTTCTGTATTATAGAACCCTGTTTCGAGGGTTCAAGTTAAAAGCTCAAGTACCCTATTGTCCTTCTTGAATTTTGACCTAAACTTAAGAAATGCAAAAAGATCATTTATTTTATCCGTGTCGCGTTAGATGGCGCTACTAGCCCACTAGAACTTTCTAGTTGACAACTGTTCTGTATTATAGAACCCTGTTTCGAGGGTTCAAGTTAAAATCTCAAGTACCCAATTGTCCTTCTTGAATTTTGACCTAAACTTAAGAAACGCAAAAAGATCATTTATGTTATCCGTGTCGCGTTAGATGGCGCTACTAGCCCACTAGAACTTTCTAGTTGACAACTGTTCTGTATTATAGAACCCTGTTTCGAGGGTTCAAGTTAAAAACTCAAGTACCCACCAAATTGTCCTTCTTGAATTTTGACCTAACCTTAAGAAATGCAAGGAGATCATTTATTTTATCCTTGTCGCGTTAGATGGCGCTACTAGCCCACTAGAACTTTCTCGTTGACAACTGATAATGACCAGACATCTAGCCTCTAACCAGCTTTTTTTTATTATTAGTAAAAAAAGCATAAGTGCAGTTTGCTCTAATCATAATGATGATGATTACTTCACAATTGTCACTTGGAGCCAAGGAAATATTTGCATTTATAATCGCATAAAAATCCGAGCTCTACTTATTACAATGATTACTTAACAAAACCTTTTATAGCTAATTAATAAACTGAAGATTTGATAAATAAAAATCTTGTATAACAATTATTATTATTAGATTATATTATTATTAAAACGAGAACAAACAAAAAAAAACAATGTCCTCCCTCCTCCCCCCCTTTTTCCACTTCCCCTCTCACTTGAAAAAGCAACTGAAATCCATACAAATATCAATTGAAACTATGACACATTTGATAGGATTAAATGGAGGAAAAAGCCATAAGGGGCCATTATTAAAGCAGCAAATGATTAGGATAATCTTTTAAGCCTCCCCCCTCCTCTCTCTCTCTCTCTCTCTCTCTCTCTCTCTCTCTCTCTCTCTCTCTCTCTCTCTCTCTCTCTCTCTTTTTAAAACATTAAACCACAACAAAAATGTACAATTTGTACAATAGTTTTGATTAATGTTATTTATTATGAGGCCCCCATATCATCAATGTTTTCGACCAACAATTATGAAATGGGAGCCATATTTGAAAAAAAAAATGTCCGCCAATTAATTTAAAAAAAATGAAAATCCCCTTCTTCATTTACTCATCTAGTTTTTAAAAACATTTAACAACAATATAGTAACATTTTTTTTCTTTTCTGAAATGCTGGGGGCCTCATTAGAAAAACAAATAATAAGATTGTCATATGATGATAAATTCTCATATCTAGCTCATAACTAGGGTTCGGATTTTCATGCAAAATCAAGCAAATGTTCCCTCTAATTAGCCTCTAATTGGCTCTTAAGGGCCACATTTTGCTTGATATTGCATAAAAATCCGAACCCTACTCATAACCTTATGGAGGGATAGGCATCACAGGGAATAATTGTTTTATTTTGACAATGCATTTCTAGTGCTGTTTTTTGGACTAAATGGTCCCTCTGTCACAAGCCTTCTCTCATGGCTGCTTATAGAGTAATAATTCAAACATTCAAAATAAAGCAATTTACAAATTATTATTATGACAAATATTGTCATATGACTGATACTGACTAGTGTACAACATATTATGACAGTCATAAAATAATAGCCCACAAGCAGTGACATCCTAAGACATGATTGTTACAATTTTATGATTTTTTTTCTTCTTCCTGAAATAAGGTCCCTGAAGGGCATTATTACAAAAATCTACTAAAGACTCATATGATAGTAAATTGTCATAACTAGCTCATAAACTTGTAACAGTTAGAAAAGCAAATTAGAAAGTATTATTATATGACTAACACAGTCACATGTGTATCCTATCTTTACGACTTCCACTAACTCGTATAAAGCCTAATATGATACATGATAAGTGGTGACATCATAAGGTATAAGTGTCACAATTTTTATGATTTTTTTCTGTAATGAGGCCCCTGGAGCATTAATACAAAAATATTATAACTCTTATGACAGTAAAATTCTCGTATCTAGCTCATAAACTTTGTAACAGTCACAAAAGCACATTAGAAAATATTATATATATATATATACCTAATACATGTGTATCATATCTTTATGACTGTCACTAACATGATACATCATAAGCAGTGACACCATAAGGTATAAGTATCACAATTTTTATGATTTCTTTCTGTAATGAGGCTTCAAAAGTTCTCAGAACGACTCTCCCCCCCCCTTTCACAATTCATTATTATGTATATTTAATAGTAAATTGTTTAAAGTAATTGTGTAAAATAAACGATTTTTTCACTCTTGCGGTGCGGCCCCTCAAGAACACAGTTTTCGCGAAAAACACACTTTAATTATAGAATTTAGAATAGAAACAAAAATTATGTAAATTACGCAACGAAAAATTTTAAAAAAGGACTTTTCTTTTTTTGAGAGAGAGAGAGAGATTTGGTCATAAAATGGCCCCAAGGCCATTGTCTCCACCCGGAATTTCTCGGAAATTAACCATCCAACAACTTTATAAGATATATAGTATAATAATAATAATAATAATAGAACCACATAATACATGGAAGTCAAATTGTTAAAATTAAAAAGAAACGTTTTCAAGATCAACGTCAATTTTATAAAAAAAAAACCTAGAAATAAAAGCCATAAAAAAAACTGAAAATTTATAAATTTTATCTCAGGTTCCAGTTAAGGTGGTTGAATATATATTTATTTTGTTTATATCTCTATAGATAGCGCCACTGCAGTGGACAGGCAATTAAAAATCGGGATGAACAGAAGTTGGCTCCGCCCTTTTTATGACGACCGGCAACTTCTAATTGGTTGGTTATGTAGTCTGATGGCACATGCTCCGCCCTTTTTTATGACGACCGGCAACTTGTATAATTGGTTTGTTGTGTGGTTCGACGTTGAAAAGGGCGGAGCATGTGACGTCAGACTACATAACCAACCAACTAGAAGTTGGGTTCTTCATAAAAAGGGCGGAGCCAACTTCTGTTTGTCCCGATTTCTAATTGCCTGTCCACTGCAGTGGCTAAATGGTTGTTGGTTGTATAGAAGGTCGCGCTTCCCCCCCTCCACACTGACGATTTTTGAGAAAATTTATATTTTTTAAGCGAAAGTTTTTTTAGGAAAAACATTATGAAAAAATTCAAAGTGTTTTAGAAACTAGAATAATTGGCGATAATTTTAAGTTTTTTTTTCATAATGATATCTTTCAAAATAAACTTTTTATGACAGTTTGAAAAAAGGCGAAAATAGTTTTGCATGAAATTTCAATGAAAAAAAAAACCTGAAGAACGGGTGCATTTTCAAAGTGAATTATAAAATTGTTTATTTTTTTAAGACGTTGCCATGAAAAAACTTTTAGCATAAAATCTATTACAATTCTAGTTTTTAAAACAATTTGAATTTATTCATAATGTTTCTATAAAAAAACGTTCGCATGAAAGCGTTCTTTACGTCCAAAGTTTCCAAAGACATCTACAAAGCTTAGCATTAGACAGGCGTTTAGAAATCGGGACGAACTTCAGTTGGCCCCGCCCTTTCTATGACGAACGCAACTTCTAATTGGTTGGTTATGTAGTCTGACGTCACATGCTCCGCCCTTTTCAACGTCGAACCACGCTACAAACCAATTATAGAAGTTGCCGTTCGTCATAAAAAGGGCGGAGCCAACTGTAGTTCGTCCCGATTTCTAAATGCCTATTAGCATTAGCCACTGCAGTGGCGCCATCTCGGAAAGGGGGGGGAGGGGAACAAAATAAATATCTACTCAGCCACCTTAAAAACAAGAACTTTTAAGAAAAAATTAAAAGTATCTCATCCTTTTGCTTCTTAAAGATACCGTAATCAAGTCATAATTTTGTCAGGGGTTTACTCCCTGGAGGAGTAACTTTTTTTTACCGTTTCTCAACGTATGGCTACCGTGACCAGTTTTGACCACGGTTGGCCCGAAGTAGCCCCGCAAACAAGAGGCGTTTACACTTTTAAAACCACCTTAAAGTTGTTTCTTTTCAAAAATCAAAACTAACCCGAATTTCAGCGACAATTTTACATGAAACTTAACTGTTAATAAATAACTCATTTAAGTTTACAAATTGTCATTTATGTTTTTTTTCTACTTCCAAGTTAATAAAAAAAACCCATTAAATCTACTCCTTTTTTTAAAACTATCATAAAATATTTATTTTTAAAGTTACAGAGGTCATATTATTTTAAGTCTGGCCCTCAACTTTTCTAAGTTCTAACACAATAACTTAAGTTTAGAAACTAGAAGGGACAAAAGATCAGACAGAACATTAAAGTTGTTGCTAAGTTGCAGGATCAAGACTTATTACAAGTAGAAATTGAAAGTGCGTTAAAAACTAGAAAGGACGCTAGCTGCCGCATTTTTAAACTCGCATAAAACCTTGTTTTAAAAGATAACAAACAACACGAAAGTACACTTAAGGTGGCTTTGTAAATATTTAGTTTGTTTTTGTTCTCCTAGATGGCGCCACTGCAGTGGCTATTATGTTCTCTTTTTCCGATTTTGAGAAAAAATGTTTTTCAAGCAAACGTTTTTCAGAAGAAACATTACGAAAAAAAAATTCAAAGTGTGTTAGAAACTAGAATATATTTAGTTGGTGAGAATGCTAAAAGTGTTTTTCATAATGATATCTTTCGAAATAAATTTATTATAACAGTTCGAAAAAAAAAGCTGAAAATAGTTTTTCATGAAATTTCAATGGAAAAACCTAAATAGGGTCATTTTTCAAACTGAACAATAAAATGTTTATTTTTTAAGCTATTTTTTATTGCTATGAAAAAAAATTTTAGCATAATTTTTTTACCATTCTAGTTTTGAAAACAAATTGAATTTCTTCATAATGTTGTTTCTAGAAAAAAAAAAAACGTTCGCTCACGTTTTTACGTCCAAGTTCCCCCCCCCCCCAAAAAAAAAAACATGTATGGAGCTTAGCATAAAAGCCCCGTTTTCACGATGATAGTTTTCTCGATAGTTGCTGTCATGAGAGCAACTATCGTGAGAACTATCATCAAGAAGACAACATGATAGTCACTATCGCACTGTCGCGAGATAGCACTATCACAACTATATCATTTGACTAGATAGTTGATAGTACTGTCGCAATAGTAATAGTTGTTGAATGACCGCTTGTAGGGAAAAATATCCACGTTGTAGGGAAATTTGGCTTCTGTGAAGTAGACATCACACTGTCATGACTAGGGCTCGGATTTTTATACACTATCAAACAAATTGTTTCTCAATTTGTGGCCCAAGTGGCCAATTATGAAGTTATCATCATCATTAGAGCAACTGCAATTATGCTTTTTCCAATAACAAAGCCTGGTTACAGGCTAGAAGTCTGGTTACCATCAGTTATCAACTAGAGTTCTAGCCTCTAACCAGCATTTTTAATCAGAAAAGACCATAACTTTTTCTTGATCTCTAAATGGGTTTGTTACTTCACAATTGGCCCTTGGGGCCACAAATTGAGAAACAAGTGCTTGATATTGCATAAAAATCCGAGCCCTAGTCTCATGGCAGAACTATCACGTTACTTTCAAGACATGTAGACAGTTGCTATCGTGAAAGTGAACTATCGCCGTGAAAACGAGGCTTAAGGTACTGCAGTGGCGATGTCCGAGGAGACAAAAACATAAATATCTATACTCAGCACAGGCAGAGTTAGAAATCGGAGAGAACTTCAGTTGGCTCCGCCCTTGTTATGACGAATGCAACTTCTAATTGGTTGGTTATGTAGTCTGACGTCACATGCTCTGCCCTTTTCAACGTCGAACCACACAACAAACCAATTAGAAGTTGCCGGTCCTCATCAAAAGGGCGGAGCCAACTGAAGTTTTCACCGATTTCTAACTGCCTGTCTACTCAGCTATATACCTTGAGCTTGATTGAGATATTCTTTCTAGTTTCTAAAACACTTTTCTAGTTTCTCTTAAATTTGCTTCTGAAAGACTTAAGTTCGGAAGGGGGCCCAGGGGGGGTGGTAGGGGAGAGGGCGTTTTACACTTTTAAAATAATATGATGTGTTTTCTTATCAATTCCTTATACACAATGAATGTATTATATAATTTTCCTATCAGAAATCTTTTACGTTAAACACAGTTCTTATAAAATTTATATAATACTGGAGGGGCCCCACTGGTATTACCCACAATTTCTATTATAACATGTTATATAATCCACAGAACACGATTGTTCTGTTGCCAATATACATAATAATAATAATAATATTAATAATTTTTTTTTCTCCTCCCTTTTTTGGCCTTTACGAGCCAGCGTACAATGTATGGGTACACTGTATAGAATGTCTTTTTTACAGGACCTTAATTATGGGTTACGCTTTGGTTGGCTTGAAAAGCTGGCTACCAACTAAAATTACCCTTCAAAAACAGAAGCACCGATTAATTCTTCCAACAACAACAAAAAAACAAACTCGAAGACAAGATAAAAATATAGGAAACATCTTTCTATATTGAGACTATAACCTGTCCAGTTATTGAGCACCCCCACTCAATAAATTGAGTATTTACTAAGAAAAAAAAAAAAGATTGGCCGACACTTTTTTTTTTCTTTCTACACCTTCAAATAACTAAGGTCAGAATTCAAGAAAGAAACACAGGCATTAAGAAATCGGGACGAACACAAGTTATTGGCTCCGCCCTTTTTATGACGACCGGGAACTTCTATAATTGGTTTGTTGTGTGGTACGACGTTGAAAAAGGGCGGAGAGAGCATGTGACGTCAGACTACCTAACCAACCAAATTAGAGAGGGGCGGAGCCAACTTGTGTTTGTCCCCATTTCTAAATGCCTGTGAAAGAAACTTGACCACTTGAACCAAATAAATATCCACTATTCAGCCACCTTAATAAAAACATAATTTTTTTTTGTTGAAACCTCAGAACCTCAAGAGGATTCAAGTTGAAACTAGGAAAATGCTAAATAGTAAACACTAATAAAACACCGATAAAAATAAAGAAAATATAGCAGGATAATCAAACACTGAGTTGGTGGTACCCTGCACAGAGGGTTTAAGTTAAATTTCATGTGCTAAAAAAAAGTTCCCATTTTTACAAACTTTTATTTAAGTTGACCATTTTTGTGTGGTAGACTTGTATTTCTCCTATAGGATGTCGAGACATTCAAATCCTCGAATCTCGCAAATCTTGAAAATTATTCGATATTCGAAAACTCGAATCTTCGGCGCTTTTTTCGTCTTTTACAAATCTTTCGAATCCTAACCTTAAAAAAAACCGGTTAAAAACTTTGGTAAAATTAGTTTTTAACTTCATTGACGTTCAATAGAATCGTTCACTAACAAAACCAACAAAAACCGGCGATTGTTGCAATTTTGGAAGTCGGACCCGGATCACCAATGGATCACCTTGTGGCGACCCCCTGAATGAAGCCAGACTTGTTTTTTTTATTATTAATAATTTAATATTTAATATTATTTATTTGTATATTTTCTTAATGAATTATATAGGATTCTTATAGGAAGGATTCGAGAGATTCGGGAGATTCGAGAACCTTTTAGGATTCGGATTCAAGAAACTTTAGGATTCATTTAACCTCTAATTTCTAATATATTTAAACGAACTTCCCCATAATGAACTAGACTAGAAAGAGCTGAAATTTTGTAGCCTCTTACTAGTGCGACGACCTGTTTGTTAATCTATTAAATTTTGACTGAGGATCCTCGAATGACCCGGTCCAAGGATCCACCGTTATAGGAGGAGAGGGTACACCCCTTAAATTAAACGTACTTTTCAACAAAATAAAACAAATTACGCTCCTCTTAAGTCCCAAAAACAAGAAACAAAAACATGTCTTAGTAGAAATAAAAGAGCTTGGGCCGAAAAACATACTTGTTTTAAAATTTGGCTTTATAGTCTTTTTGACTAAAGGGGGTTAAAAAAATATCGTAAAAATGTACCGAATTACTCGATATTTTTTTCTTCTTCAAATATTCATTCATTTTATATCGAGGGAGAAAAATATCGCTAATTCAATGAAACTTCTAGAATATTTTTTTTTAAAAACAACTTTTTCAATTTCATTCTGAAACTGCATCTTGAACCTCAAAAACGTAGGGTTTTTTAATATTTACTTGTTTGAATTTTGGCCATCAAAGTTAAATTTTAAGTCTACGACATAATTTTCGTTCAAACAAGTAACCTCAACATCGAACCTCACGATGTTTTTGGTCAAGATGGTCATAATAAGGGTGACCAATTGACCTCAACATAAACACGAAAAATACGTAAATATTAATTCAAGAAAAGCGAAATTTCTATGAAGAAAAAATTTCTACATTTTTTTTATCGCAAAATCAAAATCAAAAATAACACATTAATAATCCCCCAAAAAACGACAGTTAAATATAAAGTTATTAATATAAAATTAATAAAACAAATAATTAAATATGCTAAAATATTCAATTTTAAGAAAAAGAAAAATTATACAATGGATTTTTTTTAGAACTTAAAATTTCACGATTGTTGCAACCTTATTATACAACAATTACGGCTATTAATTGTTCCATTTTAACAAATAAGTTTGTTTCTAATTATAATTTGCATATCAAATATAAAATTCTTTAAAATATTTCCAAAAACATACAATGTTTTTTTTTGTTGTTTATTTTTCATTTGCCATAAAATTTCTAAATTTCTAATCTCATAAAAATTTATAATTCAGTCCAAAAAAAAATTTGAAACTTTTATTGTTTTTAATTGAATAAAATTAAAAATTCTATAAAACCTGTAGTTGTATTATTTTTTTTAATTGCAAAAAAATTGCGCAAATTCGCGCAATTTATCGCAAATTTTTATTAAGAGAAAAGTTTCGAATCCACAAACTGAGAAAACACTGAAAATGGTAAAACCGTCTTTCCTTCGAAACAAAAAACAAAACAGATAAAAAAAATATTCAGATAATAAATGTTTTTTACCTGATTGAGCTGGTTTACTGGTTAAATAATCGTCTTTACAGATGAATTTGTTCTCATCGAGGACGTAAAGTTCCTCGCCGGTCGACAGCTGTTTACGACACACCATACAGGTGAAACATTTCAAGTGGAACACTTTATTCCTCGCCCTTCGTACCAAGTCACTCGGTGAAATCCCTTGCGAACAACCGGCACATTTAGTTCCGAACCGCCTTTCAAATAAAACAACAACATTTTCAATTAAGTCACAATTTATTAATCAAGAAAAGCCTTTTGTGCATTTTTTAAAACAATTTCAGCGAAAAAAAATCTCATATTATTGTTTTAGAAACTAGAAGAGTAACTGAATCTTGTATGTAAGATAATCTCTAAAAAAAAAAATAAGATTTTTTAAGCCAAATTTCAAAATGTAGATTTACTTTTAAAAGTTGAAACATGTTTAATACACGCATTATATGATCAAACTTCAAATGAAAAACGAAAATGGAAGCTTAAAAATTGCTATAAAAAGACATAAAAATCCGCCTTGGATGCGTCATTTACACTTCTAGTTTCTAAAACACCAAACAAAAATTTATTGATGTTATTAGAAACTAGAAGTGTAAATGAAGCGCATTCAAGGCGGATTTTCACATCAATATCTGTTTTTTTTTAAATAAGCTTTTTATTGTAATTTTTAAGTTTCCATTTTCGTTTTTCACTTAAAGTTGGACCATAAGTCAAAAAAAAAATTTAATGAAGTTTTAAAAATTCTGCTTAATTGAGGCCCAATTTCAAGAAGGACACGTTGGCACTTGAAATTTAAACTTTTATTTCTAGTTTCTAACACAAAATCACTACCTTCTTCTTTTTTTCCAAAATACTTAAGAAAACAAGAAAGGGCCCCTAAATTCAAGCAAAAAATTTAACATTTGATTAAACCTTTAGAGTTCCAACAAAGAAACATCCTCCGGGTCAGACTAAAACACGGAAACGGATGGAAAGTAACGGAAACGCGCGGAAAAATTAAATATTAAGCTACTACAGGCGATACAAGGCACGGAAAAAAACACTGAAAACATATACAAACACGCGGAAAAGTGCGGAAAACACTTACAAACACACGTAAATGCGCGGAAAACACAAACACACGGGAAAATGTTTGTGTTTGTAAATGTTTTCGGCGCATTTCCGTTTGTTTGTGTTTTCCGCGCTTTTCCGTGTGTTTGTAAGTGTTTCCTGCGTTTTTCCGTGTGTTTGTGTTTCCTGCGTTTTTCCGTGTGTTTGTAAGTGTTTTCCGCGCTTTTCCGTGTATTTGTAAGTGTTTTCCACGCTTTTCCGTGTGTTTGTGTAAATGTTTTCCGCGCTTTTCCGTGTGTTTTGTATGTGTTTGCCGTACTATTTCGTCCCTTGTATTGCCTATATAGTAGCCTAATATTTATTTTTCCACGCGTTTCCGTCAGTTCCCATCCTCCTGTTGATGGTTCTGTTATTGGAACCCTGTTTACATTTGATACGTGCCAAGTTTTCTTCTTGAATTTTGACCTTTCATTTCTAGTTTTTTAACACACAAGCAATTTCTTCATCCTTTTTTTTTTTTCCAAAAAAAACAAAAAAAAATGCTGAGCGAGCAAACAAGTCAGTCAAAATAAAAAAAAGAGAGACCAAGACCACAACTAAGCCCTTCTTATATAATATTAAAATATAACCCTATAAATATATAATTTTCTTTCAACAATATATTTTGTGCTTCTTTATAAGAAATATTAAATATTTAAAAAAAAAAATCAGGCTAAAAGTGAAAAATATTGAGGAGGAGGAGGAGAGAAGGAGGGATTCAGAATAAAAAAAAGAGCTTTTTCCAAAATATTATAAAATTAAAGGTTTGCAATCAAACTCCCTCCTCCTCCTCCTCTTCAACCAGATGCTCACTTTCATATCATCATATGTATATAATCATCATATGACTGACCTTCTAGTATATAATAGAAAGAAGCAACAAAAAAATTATAATAGAAAATAAGCTACAAAAAATCAACTCTTATCGAAGAATTTCGTAGAAAATAGAAGGAAACAATGTCCCAAGAGATTTTCTAACTAAAGAAGACGAAGACGAAGAGGTCATCGAATGGTTAACTGAATAGAAATAACTATAGAGGGAGGTGGGGGGGGGGGGGGACGAATCCTAACTTTTCACGAATCCGAATCCTAAAAGGTTCTCGAATCCTTCATATAAGAATCTTGTGTTATTCATTAAGAAGATACAAATAAATGAAATAATATTAAATATTAAATTATTAATAATAAAAAAAACACACAGTGCGGCGGCACTCAGGGTGATTCACCATAAGGTGATCCATTGGTGATCCGGATAACCACCACCGAAATTGCAACAATCGCCGGGTTTTGTTTTTTTTTTGTTAGTGAACGCTTCTTCTATATTGGACGTCAATCGAGTTAAAACTAATTTTACCAAAGTTTTTAACCGGTTTTCTTTAGGTTAGGATTCGAGTTTTCGAATCTCGAATATTTTTTCAAGATTCGCGGGATTCGACGATTCGAATGGCCCATCCCTAAAAATAAACATAAAAAGCCAAACATGAGATCGCCACAAGGTGATCCGGGTCCGACGACCGAAATTGCAACAATCGCCGGTTTTTTTCTTAGTGAACGCTTCTATTAGACGTCAATGGAGATAAAACTAATTTTACAAAAGTTTTTAACCGGTTTTCTTTAGGTTAGGATTCGAATGATTCGAAAAAGACGAAAAAAGGCGGCAAAGATTCGAGTTTTCGAATCTCAAATATTTTTCAAGATTCGCGGGATTCGAATGGCCCATCCCCAAGAAATAAACATAAAAAGATAAACATGAGGAGTTCGGAAACTTTATTTTGTCTTTTCTTCAGTAATTTCTTTTTAACAAAATTAAGCTTTTTTTTAGAATATTTAATATGAAGTTCTAAAATAGCTTATTTTTTTAAAAAAAAAAAGTTTTGCAAAGAAAAGACAAAATAAATAACAACTGAAAATTGCAATTCTAATTTTTTTTATGTATTTAAGGCCTTGTTTCCACTGGAGCGAAAATCTGAACTTTTTGAAAATTTTCAACTATAGTGAAAAAAATTCGCGATAAAGTTAGTTGTTCTGAGGTTTTTGTCTTGACTAGTCTAGTCTATAGTTAAAATAATAATTAACAAGAGAAATTTTTTGTCAATAAAAACAACTTCCATGAAATATTAACAGAAATCCATTAAATTCAGCTTTTAAACGTGGTTTGCTTATTCATTTTTTTGTCCTAAAAGCTGAAATGTAATACGAAGGGCCTGAGAAGCCAAGAGAGACAAGTAACATTTTATATTAAAAAAAAAATTGAGCGATTAAGTACAGTCACCACATTTTGTCAATGAAATATTATACAGAATTTGATGAACAAAAAAAAGAGCAATAAATGAGAAAAAGCTGATCATTTACCGCTTTTATAATAAAATCTTTCAAACACGTACTACTACAACATCGATGTCTATGTGGAGGAGGTCTGTTAATTTTAGTCTGTTAATTTTAGTCAGAAACATGACTTTCGTCACTTATTGCTGTTGGCTTCTAAAGCCCCTTTCAAATTAAAATTTCATTTGGTAAAAATAAATACAGTTTGTATTTAAAACCCCTTTATTTTTCTCGATGTTTTGCCGTTTGACTCCGCTTTGAGCTCGTTTTTTTTTTAAACTTGGAAACGTTTCTCTCGAATTCTAATTAATTATTTTGTTTCAGGAGCCCAAAATTAAGAGAAAACCAGAAAGTATTTTAGAAACTAGAAGGGTAATAATAATAGCTCCGTATAACTTAAATTTATTATCATATTGATTAATCTTTCAAAATTAACTTTCTATTTAAGTTTGAAAAAGAAAAAAAAAAAAACCTAATTTAAGTAGACGATGTTTTTTTTTAAAAACATCTTTGTATAGAAATAGTTCATTTTAAAAGATAATCAAACATGAAAATTACTATTAAGTAATTTAGCTACCATTCTAGTTTCTAAAACATTTTCGGTTTTATCTCAGTGCTGTTAATAGCAGAATGGGCCACATTTAAATAAACGGCTGTTCATAAAAACAACTTCAAAAAAAAACTAGAAGAGCAGCCCAATCACTAAAGGCTATTTTCAAGTTGATATCTTTCAAAATAAACTTTTTATAGACAAAAAATGTTTTTGACAAAAAATGTTTTTAACAAAAAATTGTCTACTTTAAAGTTAAAACATTTTTGGTCTAAAAAAGTTTATTTTGAAAGATATCAAGATTAAAAAAATACTACTAAATGATTCAGCTATACTCACTTTCTAGTTTTTAACAGACTTTCAATTTCTCCTTAGTGAATGAATTGCTCTTCTGAATCAAAATTTGAAAATTAACAACTTCATAAAATAACTTATAGGAGAAACAAAGGAAATGTTTTTTTTAGAAACTAGAAGGATATAAAAGCTCAATCACTTGCGGATAATTTTATATCGATATCTTTCAAAATAAACTTTTTATGCCAAGTTTGAAAACGGACCCAACATTAAATTAAAGCAGACAAATTTGTTTCATTTTTTTTTGTTCGTAAAAAGTTTATTTTGAAAGATAACAAAAACATGAATGAAAAAAATTACTATTGTGATTCGGCTACCGTGTTCGATATCGTTCAAAATAAGCTTTTTTTAATGTCAAGTTCGAAAACAGAAGCAACATTAAGCAGACAAATTTGTTTCATTTTTTTTTTGTTCATAAAAAGTTTATTTTGAACGATAACAAAAACATGAATGAAAAAAATTACTATTATGATTCGGCTACCGTGTTCGATATCGTTCAAAATAAGCTTTTTTTAATGTCAAATTCGAAAACAGACGCAACATTAAGCAGACAAATTTGTTTCATTTTTTTTGTTCATAAAAAGTTTATTTTGAACGATAACAAAAACATGAATGATAAAAATTACTATTGTGATTCGGCTACCGTGTTCGATATCGTTCAAAATAAGCTTTTTTTAAATGTCAAGTTCCAAAACGGACCCAACATTAACGCAGACAATTTTAAATTTCTTCTTCATAAAAAAGTTTATTTTGAAAGATAACAAAACCCAAGAATGAAAAATACTAAATCAAGTGATTCAGCTACAATATATACCCATTCTAGTTTCTAACACACTTGAAATATCTCCTTGTAATGTTGTTGCCCTTTTCTTCTGTGAAATCTGAGTTTGAAAATCAACCTGGTTCATAAAACACTATTATAGTGAAAAATAAACGATATATTTGAAAGAAAGCATTTTTTACCTGAAAAAATCGGTTCGACAGTACAGTTTTCCATCCCTCGAGAAACATTTCTCGGTGAGATTGCACTTACAATCGGCACACTGGACACATTTCGTATGCCAGGCACGATCGAGTACATTAAGTAAGAAACGGTCCAGTATGGGCCGATCGCAGCCGGCGCACTGAACCATAACGCCAGCAGCGCTCGACGCCCTACCGCTTCCGTACGCTGTGATGGCCGTGGCTGCAGCTGAAGAAGAATGAGATAAAGATGATGGTGTGGAGGCAACGCCAGCAGAGTTCGGCGGCTGACGGCCGTGTCGTTCTCGTGTCGGCACTGTAATGGAACCGATAAGCTCACGATGACCAACGACAAGAGAACCGCTCCGTACAACGATGTTATGTTGTTGTTCTCGATTACAATGAGCCGCCGCCACCACCACCGCCGAAGCGGCAGCGTTCGAATGAGGATTATAATGCGAAGACAACGTTCCGAAAGGCGGTGAAGGTGATGACGGTGAATTCGGAGGCGACGATAACGGATGTCGACAAGGTGAAACACCGACGACAAGTTTAACGGGTGTCGAACCCGTAGTCCTTGTATCGTTATTGTTATTGTTGCTATTATTTCTAACGACTACGTTTCGTACGTCGCTTAATCTCGCTCTTGACCGATGATGATGATGATGATGATGATGATGGTTATTATTTGATGGAGGAGTCGTTGCAACTACCGGTGATATACCCGCACCTCCTCGCCGTACAGTCTCAGAGGCGTAGCGGCGGCGATATGCTGCTGCCGTGATGCTCGTATTTATGGTCACCACTATAGAAAATATATATTTGAAAATTTAGGACCACTTTTTTTTTGATTTGCGGAAAACAAACAAAGAAAAAACCCGTAAACGTAACAACAAATGTTCAGTTTTTTTTACTGAAACACAAGAATTTGTTTTTTTTTTAAATGTCAATTCATTCGTACCAAGATACAAATTCGTGCCGTACTTGATTGCGATTCGACTTCACTTTTATCCGTATATAGCGAAAAGCTTTTCGGTTTCTCTCTCTGGTTAATACGGACAAACAGAAATGTCAATTCATTCGTACGACGACTGAGAATTCTTGCCGTATGCGAGTGCGGTTCGATTATAATTTTATCCGTAGTAGTTTTCGGAAGAAAAAAAAATTGCTTTAAAAGGCGTCACTTTTTTTTTGTTGGTCTTTTTTTTAAAAAAAAAAAATTAAGACAGAAAACAAAAAAGTGGTCGACAAGAGAACATCAACCACAAAAAAACGTTCCTCCTTTTTCTCTGTCCACTTCCGAGAGTTCGGGCAACTCAACTGGACTCTTTCTTCTTTACGACTTCCTTCACCGAAAGAAGAGATGAAAACGGCGGTAGGAAACACAACCGCAGTCGAGGCAGCAACAGCAGCGACTCTCATGCAACAATTGAGGGGATTTAAGGGGAGGACGACACAACAAAAACCGAACGGGGAAAAAATTCAAAAATTTAGGAAGATGAGGAGGAGGAGGTGGAGGAGGGGGGGGGGGGAAACACACTTCCATCCCACCTTAAGGTGGAGAGTGTGTTTAGAGAAGAAGAAGAAAAAATCGATGAAAAGGGAGGCGTTTGTTGTGACGACCACCAATGAGCTTTCAGAATCCGACGAAATTACATTCTTCGTGTCCATTTTTCGTGGTTTTCTATAGGGTAGAATTGGCACCGAAGAAATTTTCATCATCGCGGCATCGCCACCTTCATCGTCGTCATCATCATCTCGGCTTGTAAACGCTAACAACATCTCCCTGAAAATGAATTCCGAATAAATAAATAGGTGGCGGCGGCTTCAGAATTGTTTTTCCTCCTTTTAACTTGTCCATTATATTATTTGAATGTAAAACTTTTTATTCAGAAGCAACTTTGAAGTGATTTTAAAGTTTAAACAAAAAAACTTAAAGAGTGTTTTAGAAACTAGAAGGGTAGCTCAATCACTTAAGAATATTTTCACGTTGATTTCTTTCAAAATAAGCTTTTTATGAGCAGCCAATATTTGGTGTTTTTAATCTTCGTTCATAAAAAGTTTATTTTGAAAGATATATCAAAATGAAAATACACCTTAAGTGATTGAGCTACCTTTCTAGTTTCTAACACACTTTTAATTTCTCCTTAGCGTTCTTTTTTCTGAAATCAGCTGGTCCATAAAACAACTTAAAAGTTTAAAGTGGTTTTAGAAACTAGAAGGGGTACCTCCTCTCCTAAGGGTAATTTTCATGTAGATTCTATATTTCAACATAAACTTTTTTATGCAAATTTGAAAATGAACCAACTTTAAGCAGACCAATATTTGTTTTTTAAATTTTTGTATATAAAAAGTTTATTTTGAAAGAGTTTCTTCTCTCTTGAAATGTAGAATAATCACAGTTTGAAAATCAGCTGTTCAATCACCTAATACCTACCTGATAATTTAAATAATGAACGTGTTCTACAGAGCCCTGTGAAGGACAAACAAACAACATGTTGAATACAATTTAGTCAGTTAATAATCTGAAAATATTTAGTTAATACTTAAATATAAAGAGATAAACTATTGACATTAAAATATTGATTTAGTATTTCAATTTTAAAATATTAATAATTAAAGTCAATTTTTATTTGGTGTTCATGTCCTTAACTGGATTCCGTATAATTCACCTAAAGACATTTAATTTGAACTCATTTAACTCATGTGTGTGTACAAGGTATAAGGGGTAATTTTGATGTAGATATCTTTCAAAATAAACTTTTTATAGACAAAATTTTAAAATTGTGTTTAAGTCATCTTTTTGATTTTCTTTTTAGAGGGAATGTTTTGCAATTTGCAAAGATGTCTGGTTACTATCAGTTGTCGACTACAACGTTCTAGCCTCTAAAAAGTGTTTTTGATTGGAAAAAAAATCATAATTGTTGGTTTATCTCTCACCGTGAGATTGTTACTTCACAGTTGGCTCTTGGGCCACAGATTGAGAAACACTTAACTTGATATTGCATGAAAATCCGAACCCTAGTAATCACCATCATCACCATTATTAGAGCAACTGCAATTATGCTTTTTTTTTACTAATAAAAGGCTGGTTAAAGTCTAAAATATCAGGTCACTATCATTTGTCAAGTAAGAGTTCTAGCCTCTAACCAGTGTTTTTGATTGAAAAAAGCATAATTGTTGGTTGTTCTACAGGGGATTTTAACTTCACAATTGGCACTTGGGCCACAGATTGAGAAACACATGCTTTGATATTGCATAAAAATTCGAGCTGTAGTTGGGACGAAGACAACCGAATTAAAAAACCAAAAAGTGTGTTGTTTGTGGTTATTTTGGTCAATCCTTAGCTTTAAAAGCAATGATTGACCAACTGGAGCTTCCCCACTGTGCATAGTGGTCCCTATCATTGCAATATGCAAATGAAACGAAACAGCGAAAAATGTTTTAGAAACTAGAAGAGTAAATGAATCGTTTTAAAGAAGAGATATTCACGTTTATATATTTTAAAATAAACTATTTATAGCAGCAATTTCAATATGAATGCTAAATTTATTTTATCAACTTTTTTTGCATCCAACTTGAGGTGAAAAATGAAAATTGTAGACATAAAAAGTTGATGTATTTTTTTATAATATAGACATGAAAACCTCCTTAAACGATTCATTTACTCTTCTAGTTTCTAAAACACTTTCAATAATTTCTTCTTAATGTTTTGCTTTCTAAAATGCAGAAATAATCAAAGAGTTTTTATTCCATTTATTCTTTCATTTTGCATATTTTGCAAATAAACAAAAAGAAAAATAAAAGAAGTGACGAGTCTGATGACAAATTGGGTCGGCCCTAGCAGCAGGAGGGAGGGCATAGGGGTCATCCTCTATAACCCCAATAGCAGATTGAACTTATGAATCACAACCAACTAACACCGCGTATTGTCATGACACAACCGGATTCACTCTGTCAAAAGCAGCACCACAGACGCCAAATGTATCATCACATATATAGATACGGCCATCTGGACACAGGACGTCCCATCTGTAGAAATACAGGCACAAATTCAAGAAAGAAACTAGTATTTGAATAATTACTCTGAAAGCAGCCAAGAGGGCCTGTGACAGAGAGACTATATAGTCCAAAAGCACTATAGAAATGCATGCCCATGCAAGAATAATACTGAGTTCCATCTTGAGATGATTCTAAAACGGACGCGATGACGAAAGGTTGGAGGTGGAGGCTAGCAATGACGTGCAAAGTTAGCGAAAAATTAATAAACAAACGAGCTGTTAAATAGCACAAAGAATATGCCATTGCAGCAGATTACCGAAACGGAATGGAAAAAAAGAAATACTTTTGAGATGAATTAGCAGTGTTTTCATCTCACCGTTCCATTTGAAAATTATTTTGCGCTCCGTTCCGCTTCTGTAAGCTGCTATAATTGTATATGTTTTAATTGTTATTTTAACTGGCTCACCTCTTTATTAATTTTTCGCTACCTGCACGTCACAGCTAGCCTCCACCTGCAAACCACATTAGTATTCAAATAGGATTCTTCTATGCCGAAATCCTGATCTTAAGCCACTTGGGCACACAGGCCACTTTTTGACCACTTTTCAACTGCAAAGATGAAGTCGAGTTGTTGCCAAAACCGATCCTGCGCACCTTGTGAGTCTTTCCATAGAAAACACATTGCAATCACAGAACCCCCCACCCCCAACCACATTGGACTTTATTTTGCTGTCAAAAAATGGTCTGTGTGTTCCAACCCTTAGGCCGTATTTCCACTGGGGCGAATATTTGAACATTTTTAAAATTTCAACTGGTGAAAAAATAACAGTGTTTCCTACGGAGAAGTGAGCTAATTGGCTAATATAACATCACCAATAACGCCGTTATATTGCTGAGAAACGGCAATTTATGGTTTAATTAAAGGGATACAGCGAATGTGGTTTTCTCACTTCAATTGGCCTAACATAATGAACAAACTGATAATAGTGAATAGGCGGGGGCCACGTTTGTTCTGTTATTAGTGGCCATATCGAATTTATTTTCTCCATAGTAAATTATAAACACTGTTATTTTTCAACAGTTGAAATTTTCACCGAGTACAAATTTTCACCCCAATGCTTCCAATGCATCCCAACATTCCAATGTTTCCAATGCCTTGCTTGGAAACAAGGCATTGGGCCTCGTTTCCATTGGGGTCAAAATGTCAAACTGTTTAAAAATTTCAACTGGTGAAAAATAGAACAAACGTAGCCTTCGCTTATGATAGTCAATAGGCGGAGACCACGTTTGATCTATTTTTCAACAGTTGAAATTTTCACCCCAGTGGAAACAAGGCATTGGGCCTCGTTTCCATTGAGGTGAAAATGTCAAACTGTTTAAAAATTTCAACTGGTGAAATATAGAACAAACGTACTAGCCCTCGCTTATGATAGGCGGAGGCCACGTTTGTTCTATTTTTCAACTGTTAAAGTTTTCACCCCAGTGGAAACAAGGCCTTATAGTCTCTTTTCTAACCAAACCATACACTGGAAGATGGAATTATACATTTTCACCTGCACTCTGTAACAATTGTATTTTAGAGATGAGAAATTGGTTTCCTTGAGAAGGTTGCCAAATGACAACCATCTTAAAACACACCTCCACCCACAACCCCTCGATCCCCCCAATTCTACTTTATTCTATAGTAGAATACACACCACTATAAATATCATACACATGGACACGCATCACCTAATAAATACTAGGAGGAGCACCACCAGATCAAGATGATGATGATGATTATGATATTGGCTACAGTACCACATTCTCCCCCCCCACATCTTCCATCCTCTTACTGAAATCGATTTTCAATACATAATCAATATAATAAGATGGACATGAGAAAAAAGAACAGTTTTATCTCAGTTATACAACATAAAGAGGAGGTGTTGTCAGGTGTGAATGACGAGTGTGGATTCGTATAGGCCTCTCTCTCTCTCTCTCGCACTGTTTGTGTGTTTGTTAGGTAAAACGGGTTAGAAAAATAAATCCAATTTCACCCTGCACTAAATTCAACCTCCTTCCTCCGCCACCAAAACCCTATTTTTATATGTTCTTATGACCAAATCAGAGAGAAAAGGGGCGAAAACGAATGGCCCGTTCAGTACGAATACATGAAATGCGTGGGAATTGAGCCTTGTGTTTTTCGCTCATAAATATATGAAGGAATAAAACTTGAGAGTATAAATAGGCGTGTTATGTGCGTAGTCTATGTGGCGATTGATACAAAATCATCCCTATAATATCGTGTCTTGTTTTGTTTTTTTCTGTATGTGTGTTCTCTCTTTTATCTGTCCGTGTTTTCTTCTGTATCTGTGCGTCTTCTCTCCTTTTGTATCTAATTTATGCCGCGTGTTCTTTAGTTCCGTACCTGTGTGCGTCCTCACATTATGATAATAGCTCTATATATATTACTGGCAATCTGCAGATTGCCTAGGGAATTTGAAAAACCACCAAACTGCAAGTAAATCTGCAAAATTCAACACCTAAAATGTATTGAATTTTGCAGATTTTGAATTTTACAGATTTTGAATTTTACAGATTTTGAATTTTACAGATTTTGAATTTAGCAGATTTTGCAAAAATATGTAGAATTTAGCAGGTTAGTTGTTTTGCAAGTTGCCTAAGAAATCTGCAATACCACCAAACTGCAAGTGAATTTGCAAAATCCAACACCTAAAATGTATTGAATTTTGAGATTTTCAATTTTGCAGATTTTCAATTTTTGCAGATTTTCAATTTTTGCAGATTTTCAATTTTGCAGATTTTCAATTTTACAGATTTTGCAAAATTTTGCAGATTTTGCAAAATTTTGTAGAATTTAGCAGGTTGGTTGTTTTGCAAGTTGCCTAAGCAATCTGCAAAACCACCAAACTGCAAGTGAATTTGCAAAATCCAACACCTAAAATGTATTGAATTTTACAGATTTTGATTTTTTGCAGAATTTAGCTGGTTGGTTGTTTTGCAGATTACCTATGCAATCTGCAGATTGACTGATTTCGCAGTAACATGCACATATTATACATTGAGTACGTGTGTACCACAAGCAATTAGAAAACGGGATGAACAGAAGTTGGCTCCGCCCGTTTTATGACGAAAGCAACTTCTAATTGGTTGGTTATGTAGTCTGACGCCACATTCTCCGCCCTTTTCAACGTCGAACCACACAACAAAAACAATTAGAAGTTGCCGTTCGTCATAAAAAGGGCGGAGCCAAATTCTGTTCATCCCATTTTCTAATTGCTTGTGTGTGCACCTATGTAGGTGTGTGTGTGTGTGCTATCTGTATTTGTTGATGCGTCTATTTTCTCTTCCTATATATCTGTGCGTGTTTTTTTTGCATATTCTGCTGGTATATTCACACATTCTGGGCGTGGTTTTGTATGATTGTTTTTTTCTGCGTGTGTTCTTATGATTTGTGTGCGTCTATGTTTTTCTTTCTTTATATCTCTTTCTTCATATATATATATATATATATATATATACATATATATATACATATATATATATACATATATATACATATATATATACATATATATACATATATATACATATATATACATATATATACATATATATATATATATATACATATATATACATAGATATACATATATATACATATATATATATATATATATATATATATATATATATATATGTATATATATATATATATGGATATATGCAACATTTATAAAATGTGATTGACGCATAGAAAGAGAAGGACCACCAACATCAGCACCACCACCACCACCAAAAATGCAACCTGCTCCAAGCTTGATGAGAGAAAACTGTGTCAATATCACATGTTATCAATCCAGGAATATATATATATGTTCGGATTCTATAGACTAGAAAAACAAGAAAGACTCTTGCCTTCCTTCTCCTCCTTTATATTTAAAATGCATGTTTATAAATGCCTGAGAATAAGAGAAAATGTGGGGTGTTTTTTTGTGATCACTCTGACTTGATCGGACTCTCTTTTTCCAATAATACATTTTAAATTATCAATGAATTCAAGTCAAACCCCACTAAAAAAAAAAGAAAAGAGGGTGAAGGTTTGAGGTAAAAAGAAGTTTGGTCATTCGTATAAAAAAAATAAATAGAAATCCATTTTTATGCATTTTTCTTGAGAACAAAAAACGTGAAATTGATACATAAAATATCAAATATCAGTATTCTTATTATTATGTTATTCAAATATCTTAAACTTGGCTTTTTTTCTTTTCTTTATATAGTTTTAAATTGAAAATTTAAGGTGAACTAACTCTCTCTATTGAGGAAATCAAAAAGGAAGTACCATCACCTTAAAAACCCCCCTCAATTTACCCTCCACTCCTTATCCTCTTTCCAAACAAAATCTAGTCTTTTCTAGTCTCTTCTTTTCAATCATCAAATGTTGCAAACTATAACTATTTTTTTTTCTTCTTCCAATATATATATAATATACTTTATGCCACACACCCAAACACATATTAACAAAAGCCCTTTGAAATGAAAGGGCCTCAAAACACAACCCAACAATTTGGTTTGAGTTTTCTTTTTTTCCCTTCTTCTATCATCCTCCTTCTCAGCCTCTGACTTTATAATTCTCATCTTTCAAATGTTAAAAATTTCATTTTGAAAGAGAAGCTTAGAGCCAATGAAGCATTTATACTGTAGATCTGATATGTCGGGTTATTTGGTGTAATTGTCCATTACACCAAATGTATGGTCCATTTCGCGTTTTGCATTCAGACCAATGTATATTCATTTCGCAAAATGGACATACATTTCGTGTAATGGACAATTACACCAAATGGACTGTCGATATATATTACCTGAGTATAGAGAATAAAAATCCTCCCCTCCATCCTCCCCTTATTGCAAAAAAAACTTTAAATTAAATGTCACTGAGGTCCTTAACATATCCATAACCTTTTTTTTCTTCTATTCTAATCTAAAGGTAAGTTGATCCTGTCACTGTTTGAGGCTTTGACTGACAACATCCTTATTATAACACGTAACCTAACCCTAGAGAGAGTGAGAGAGATCCTATCCCAACCTCTCTTTCTTCCCTTCCCCCCTCCCTCTTTTTCTTCTTCAGAAAACTCAACTCCAAAGTGTTAAATCCTTCACAATTTCAATCCACATTTCTAATGCAATATGTGTTTTCAGAAATTTTAGCAAAGTTATTTTTTGTGTTTTTTTTTTCTTTTTCTTCAGCAGCTGCCCAATAGAAACCTATAGGTTTATATTGAGAAATGGGCATTGGGCAACACCAAAATGGGCAACATTGTCACAATCAGAAAACTAGCAAATAAGAAATGTATAAGAAAAATATCCCTGAGGAGAGAAGCCGAAGCCTAAATTACACTGAAGAAAAAAAAAGATCTAAACAGGAACAAGCTCTTAACTGAAAAAAACCACAGTTCAGTTTAGCCGTTTATTTAGTATTCTTAGTTTAGATATAGTTTAATTATTTTCTGGTTTAGCTCTTCATTTTTAACTCTTCAGGTTGCTATATTTATTCTAACAAGTTATTTAATTTGTTTTTTAGCAAGTTCAGCTGTGCTTGTTGGTCTATTTAGCTTTTTTTTGCTCCAGTTTAGCTGCTATTTTCTCTATAGTCCTTGTCCTGTTTAACTGTCGTTTTCTCTAGCCCTTGTTCTCTTTAGCTCTTTAGTTAAACTGTCGTTTTCTCTAGCCCTTGTTCTCTTTAGCTCTTTAGCTTAGCTGTTGTTTTTCTCCAGTTTTCGTTCTCTTAAGCTCTTGTTCTACTCAGCTCTTTATATGTTTAGCTTTTTTTTCGAGTCCTTGTCCTGTTTAACTTTTTAGCTTAGCTGTCGTTTTCTCTAGTCCTTGTTTTCTTTAGCTTAGCTGTTGTTTTCTCTAGTTTTCGTTCTCTCAAGCTCTTGTTCTACTCAGCTCTTTAGTTTAGCTTTTTTCACTAGCCCTTGTTCTGTTTAGCTATTTAGTTTCGCTGTTTTTTCACTAGTCCTTGTTTTGTTTAGATTTATAGCTGGTTTTTTTTTTTCTCTTTCTCTCGAGTCCTTGTTTTGTTTATATCTTAAATTTAGCTGTTATTCTATTCAGCTCTTGTTCTTTCTGTTTACAATTCTTGCAGCAGTCTTATACCTTGTACACACATGAGTTAAATGAATTGAAATTAAATGTGTTTAGGTGAATTATACGGAATCCAGTTAAGGACATGAACACCAAATAAAAATTGACTTTATTATTAATATTTTAAATTGAAATACTAAATCAATATTTTGTCAATAGTTTATATATTTTATATTTAAGTTAATTAACTCAATATTTTGAGATTATTAACTGAATAAATTGAATTCGACATGTTGTTTGTTTGTTTGTCCTTAACGGGTGTCTGTAGAACACGTTTATTATTTAAATGCATTTAAATTATCAGGTGTGTAATAGGTATTCTGACCATAAGGTAAATGTAGGTTAAGGTCGCACGCTAATGCGCATGTTCATAATGCAATTGCTGAAGTGTCATCTACTTTCCACTGATGTATTTTCAACAATAAACATGCGCAAAAGAGAGCTTCCATAACTTACATTTAACTTCATGATCTTAATCATACCTTTAGGGTGATATTTTTAAGGGTCGTAATCTTAATGCTTTCTAAGTCAAAGCTAGTGCTAAACTCATCAACGTTTACATGAAACCTCTTATCGAAAGTTGATGAGTTTAGCCTTACCTCTGACTTAACAAACGATTAAGAATACCACCACCCTTATTCTTGAGGTTAGCTGCTTGCTGTCATATGACTCTCTCAAAAGAAGATGTGACAAAAGTTTTGTGATTATTTCACCATAATCTCCAATATAGTAATATAAACAAAAATAAAAAATTAGCATATTTAAGAAAATGAAATCCTGCATATAATATACAGTGTATATGAAAATGGGGAGAAAACAGAAAAAAGGGACAAAAAGAGGGATAGGAGAGGGAGGAAGAATGAGAAAAGTTACTTTTGTGGCAGAAAACGCTTTCAATGGAGTTAAAGCCGCAAAAATAACAAACTAAAAACTGTATTCAAACGTGATCTCTGTTTTTTTTTTGCAGGAAAATGAGAGAATAAAGCAGAAGCCACATTTAAATATACAAAAGAAGAGGAGAAAAAACAACAAACTAAGAGGGAAAAAAAACAGAATATTCCTTCTCATTTGCATAATACATACAGGGAGAATAAAAAGTACTACAAAGCTTGTAGCACACCGTGCTAGCAAGGCTCAGTCAGTACTCCTAAAAACGAATAGCCTACTAACACTATACCAGACAGGCATTTAGAAATCGGGACGAACTTCAGTTGGTTCCGCCCTTTTTTATGACGACCGGCAACTTCTAATTGGTTTGTTGTGTGGTTCGACGGTTGAAAAAGGGCGGAGCATGTGACGTCAGACTACATAACCAATCAATTAGAAGTCGCCGGTCGTCATAAAAAGGGCGGAGCCAACTGAAGTTCGTCCTGATTTCTAAATGCCTGTCTATACCGGCCGTCAACAGATCCAATGCAGAACTGAACAACAGATAATTTGAAAGACTCATGGAGTCTGAGTGGAAACGATGCTTAATGAGTTGTTAATTCCACATCAAAATGTGAAAAAAAAACTGCATCTACTTAAAGAGGCTACATCGCAAAATTACTTTGCAAAAATCTCCACAAAGAGCGCTAGCATCGTTTTTCTATTGAGCCCGTAAACAAAATGTTAATTTTTAAAATATACAGTCGCGGGGGCAATATGTTTATTTTTCATATTTAAAGTTGTCCAATTTTGATGGTTCAAAGTGCAATGTGCATCTTAAATATATGCTGATCTAGTGATCAACTCCATTGAGTACGCCCAAATAAGAAAAAGAAAAACATCCATTAAAATGTTGGTAAAAATACCTAAAAATAATTTTAAAAAACCAGAAAAAAAAAATCAGTACATGCGATTATGTGTTGGCTTCACTGTGGTTTAATTGTGGTTTTTTAAAATTTTTAGGTATTTTTACCAATATTTTAATGGATATTTTTTTGCTTAGGAGCGCGTACTCAATGGAGTTTAACATAAGAGTTAGAAATTCGCGATTTTTAAATAGTTTTTAAAAATAGAACCGCACTTACCAATTTTTTGTCATTCTATCACTCGATCAACATATATTTAAGGTGCACATTGCACTTTGAACGATCAAAATCGGACAAATTGAAACATGAAAAATAAACATTGCCGCAACTGTGTATTTTAAAAATTAAAGTTGGGTTTAAGGGCTCAATAGAAAAACGATGCTAGCGCTCTTTGTGGAGATTTTTCAAAGTAATTTTGCGATGTAGCCTCTATCGTATTTGATGGTTCAAAACACTTTGAACTACCCCTGTATACAATTATATCTCTGATCCAATGAAGCTCAATATCAAAGAAATGTTTATTTCACAGATCAGTAGGATAAAGGGGCAGGGAATAGGGAGGAATGCACTCCATCCCCCAAAAAACAAACAAGAGATAATGACAACTGTATCCACCCCCCCCCCCCCCTCCCCCCCCCCAAAAAAAATATCCCCTTTCTGAATACAACTGAGTGATCTGAGAGATTAAACTCTGGCCACACATTTAAATCCACATCAATGCAAAAACTAGACATTGTATGACTTTTAAGTGTTACTAACTTACTTCAATTGCAAAAACCACCTTAGGCTTGCTACACACGATCAACTTCCAGCGATGATAGAAGGGCGAAGTCAGGACAAATTCCATGGGGCCCGTGCAGCCTTGCAGGGCCCTGGGTCTGAATTTTTGGTTTTTTTTTACAAATCACTATTCAATTTTATTATTTGCGATTTTGTTGCATAATTTCTTTAATCTTTTTTGTCGGTAATCTAAATACATAGTAATATTAGTCAGTGGCGTAGCTAGGCATGGTTGCGCCCCCCCCCCCCCCCCCGCCGCTTTAAACTTTGCGCCCCCCTTAGCTCCCCCTCTACTTAGCCCTCATACTGGGGGGGCGCTATTTTGATGAACGGCGGAACAGTCGGAACAGTCAAAAGGTTAGGTTTAGTTAAATGAAGCCTGTTGCAGGGGGTCTGGGGGGCACAGCCCCCCATTTTTTTTTAGAGTTATTAAATCAAATTTGTCCATTGTTCCGATGGTTCCTCCCATTGAACATATTAGGGAACAGTCGGAACAATGGACTAATTTGATATAATAATTCTTAAAAAAAAAAAGTCGTGGGGCTGCGCCCCTCAGACACTCTGCAACAACTTAGTTTTACTAAACCTAACGTTCAGACTGTTCCTACTATTTTTCTGACTGTTCGTACCGTTGTCCCGACCGTTCCCCCGTTCAAAGTAAATATTAAATGAAAGTCAATTTATTTTTCGAAAATAACTGAAAAATACATCGACTTTCATTTCGTTTTTTGCGCCTCCAAACCTCCTGTGCTCCCCCCTCCCCCTCCCCCGCAGTTGCGGATCTTGCGGTTCTCTAGCTACGCCACTGATACTAGTACGGTAATAAGTGTTTATAGGTCCAGGTTTCCCGAAACCCAAATTGACTGCACACTTTTGTTTATGAATTTTAGCTGAATTATCACTGATATTATTATAAATTACAGAAAAAATAAACAATATCTACATGCAGTAGAACATGCCAGCACATGACAGGAATAAGACTACTGTCATCGGGTTCCCGGAATTATTTTCTCGGAGCCTCGGGTCTGCTCTCGGTGGCCCTGCCCACCATCTATACTCAGAGACCCCCTTATAAATTTCATAAAGAAAACACTAAATGTCTCCTCTTTCCCTTTGAAAGATGATAAGAACTTGGTATGTTACCATATTGAGAACTCTTTCACTGAATTCCATGCAATTGTTGCCTGTTTCTTCTATTTTTTTTAGGTCAGTGGCTATTTGATGAGGTGATCACAATAAACTCACAAGTTTATAAAAAAAAAGAAAGAACAGTGAGCACAAAATTTGGCCATTTTACAGGTAAAGTAGGAGGGCGGAGGAGGATATGGAGACAACCCTAAAGTACACACAAGACATAATCAGACCTCCTGGAATTGGACACAGTGGCCCACACACAAAACGTATACACCACGGAAAAAAAGGGACAAATGGACAATACAATACATATAGAGAGAGAAGGGGAAGGGGGGGGGGAGGATAAGGGGTGTTGAAAACCAACCCCTCACAAACATCAAAAGGGTTAGAAGGGCATAGATTGAGAAGAGAAAAAACGGTAGTAAAAGCCGGAAGAATGGAAAATGGGATTGATCGACCACCACCGAAGAGGGATTTTTGATAGAGGATTAGACCAAAAAAAGAGCACCTATTCCACTGCATTGGGGAGAGTAGACATGTTTCATGATGAGAGAAACCTCTGTATTTAGGCCTAAATTCAAGAAGGAAACTTGGCACTTGAACTTCAAATTAAAATATTTCAAGTTCAACATTTTACCCAAATTGTATTCAAGAGTAGTGTACTAAATAAAACAAGGGTTTTCTATGTTGAAATGCTACTCAAGAGCTGCTCAAGTTGAAACTTCAAGTGCTAACTTTTCCCCACTGACGTCCAATAGAAGCGCGTTCACGCAGGCAAGTGTGCCCAGCAATAAAAATTTTGTTGACTCCACCCTTTTATGAGCGTCAGACCAAATATCAACCAATTAAAAATTGAAAAGGGTGGGGCATGTGACATCAGACCATGTAATAAATCAATTAGAAATTGATGACGCCATAATAAAAGGGCTGTGCCAACAAAATTTTTACTGCTGCGCGCACTTGCCTGTGCATTCACTAACCAAAAAAATGGCGATTGTTGCAATTTCGGTGTTTGGACCCAGATCACCAATAGATCACCTTGTGGTGATTATTAATAATTTAATATTTAATTTTATTTCATTTATTTGTATCTTCTTAATGAATAATATAGGGTTCTTATATGAAGGATTCGAAAGATTCGAGACTCGAACCTTTTAAGACTCGGATTCGGATCGAAAAAATTTAGGATTCGTCCCACCTCTACACAAGAGGAGGATAATGGAGTTGTTGTAGAGCTTCGGAAGTTGTTGTGGAGTTTTGGAAGTTGTTGTGGAGTTTTGGAAGTTGTTGCGGAGTTTTGGAAGTTGTCGTAGTTTTGGAAGTTGTCGTTGTTTTGGAAGTTGTCGTAGAGTATTGGGTGTTGTCGCGTGTTTGTATATAGGGATTGCACCTCTCGGCCACAGTATATGTGTGCTCCAGTGTGTACTTCACTCTGTCGCCTACATACTGTATATCATACTCCATATCTGTATATACAGTGTATGTTATCCATTCCCAATGTTCTTCACTGTTTCTCTATATACCTCTCTCTTATATTCTCTATAATCATGAGAAGTTTTGAGAACAGATGATGAGAAACCGATAAGCCTCTTATACGTCATGGATACATTTTGGGGAGAAGGGGGGGGGGTGGTATAATATGCCACCAACCCTATACATATAGGCCTATACAATAAAAAGTGGTCACTATGACCTCCCACCCCTTAAATACGCACTCCTCCTCCTTCTCGTCTTCCTCCCTTGATCTCCTAACCACCCCAAGAATACACACACACAAAGCCTACAAAAATGAATGGGGGGAAGAGATAATCCAATAATTGTAAAATACACAACTTTGTGGGAGGGACATTTTTTTCTAGTCTAGTATATAATTTTTTTTTTGAAGAAAAAAAAAACACATAGCAAATAAAACCGTTTTTGCTCACGATATGCGATCCTTAAGGCCCCCACCCCTTTCGACCCCTTCTTCAACACTCAAAAGAGGGCTTCATGCTGAGAGCCACCACATCAGCACTGACCAGTGGTCAGGAAATGTCTCTCTCTCTCTCTGACACTAAGTCCATCGAAAAGATGGGATTTAAAAATACCGCATGGACACTCCCGTACCTTATGTACCTCTCTCTCACTCTCTATATATATATAAAGGTCTTAAAGGACCTTTTTCTCAATCTCTCTTTCTAAAAAAAAAAGGGGGGGGGGCTCCTACTGTAGTTTTATAAGAATTTGGTTGATGTTCAAAATGGAATCTCTTTTGGTGGTCGGTCGGTCGGTCGGTCCGTCGCCCACCGCAAACAAAATAAGAATTAAATGCGCTCACAACATGATCCGGTTAAATCCATCGGACATTTTTTTTTCTCTTTCTGAACTTAAGTTTCCCACGCCATCAAAAGTACATAGACAATTTATAAGGAAAACGTTTGTTTTTGAAGACACAGAAAACAAAAGAGTTCAGTTATTGTCCAGACTAGAGACCTAAATTGTGCGCAAAAATTGAAGCCCAGCCCATGAGACTTTATACCAAGCCCAGCCCACGAAGCCCACCAGGCCCATGGGCTTTATGTAGGTCTCTAGATCGAACCCATGACCAAGTTCACCAACATATAACCAATGGACTCAGACACTAACCCACGCTTCCATCCTGTTTTTTCTTACTTTTTATTACCTTTTTTTTTGGTTTAATTTTCTTGTTTCTAATTGTTAATTGAGTTTTCTTTATTCCTATCTCAATTTCCTTCTATCTCTTCTTTACGTTTTTTCTATGTCATATTTTCTACTTTAATCTCACTTTTCCTTATTTTATTTGTGATTTTGATATTCCTATCTTAAGATCTCATTTTTCTTTTTATTATTATTTACTCGCTTTTATTTTAACTTCATAATTTGTTTTGTTTTGGACAAACAACTTCTGAAATATATTTGAAAATACAATCCACACTCTGCACGGGGATCGAACCCATGACCCACTTAGATTAACATAACAAACGGCCAAAGACACTAACCTACTGCACCAACAACACAATACCCTTTTTTTTTATAAAAGCGAAAAATCACAAAAAACATGGTTTTTGTTTAATTTTCTTGTTTAACGTCTAATGACAATAAATAAAAAAAAAACATCACAAACATAAGAAAACATTAATCGATACTTTTTTGCATCCCATTTGAAAGTTCAGAAAAAAAAGAGAAAAAGCTTTGACTTTTCTACCGCCGATATTGAGTCCCAATGGCAATTAACATTGACGCTAACTTCGAACCGGGTTTTTTTTTTAAATTATAAACAAAAATAATTCGAAATCGAAAAACATATCCCATTAAAACTACTTATTAAAGTAGCGATTGAAATTTAAAGAAATGTTCAAAGACGAATTTTCCCCAAGTGAAAAAACAAAAGCTTTCTTTCCCCCACCAGAACTGTGAAACTTGGTCTCTTCATTTTTACTTAGCATTGGCTCTATGGTAGTGATCTAGCTGTGACGTCATTACCCAGATCTACTCTAATAACGGTAAAGCAACTCCATGTTAGAATTTAAAAAATGAGCTCGTCTGCTTTTTTTGAAAGCTAGAAGGAAGACATCTTGCTAAAAAATTGTCATCCATTAAACACTATATTGTAAATGAAGCACTAAGTACAGTTTCCACCATCTATTGGCCACACTCAGTTTTGCCACAAAATGTTCCAGAGAGAAAAAGCTCTTAGTTGAGTTACCTCTGTATATTTATATTGCTTTCTATACAGCGTTTTAAAACTGACTATAAATATTTGGCATTTTTTTTTTTTTGCAAGCTGCCCCAAATATAGAAACTTTGGAAAAAGACATAGATATCAACATGCTGGCAAAAAAACATTAGCTTGTTTGCTTGACTGACTCTTCTACTTTCTAAAACAAATTCAATTTTCCTCTTTTAAGAGGGGGCTCCATAGAAAAATACTTGTGTAAATGCAAGGTAGATGGCGCCATGCGCAACCTCCACAGGTGGCAAACTACACTCGTCGCGAATTAGTTGAAATCGAATGCAGCAGCCTTTTAGCTCTAAAAAGCGTCCAAAACAACCTTAATTATCAGCACGTGACAAACTTAACCCAGAACACAATATAAGTGAAGAGAGAGCACGTGTAGAGAAATAGCGATGACGCAATTAAAAGTTTGCCACGTGATGAAAAAAGGAAGAAAGTTGAAAATGTCAGTGCAATTCTATAGGAGGCGGGCTAGTGGCGTCATCTAATGCTACACGGACAAATTAAATGATCTACTTGCATTCTTAAATTGCTTTCTGGGAAAACTTCATAATTCCAAAAATCCACTTCATAAATTGTTTGTATGACTTGAACTTGTATCAGGTTTAACTAATTTACTAGTAAACCAGAAACCATCCTATAAGAAGAGTCCAAAAAACAGCTGGTAATTACTGTACTGCAGGTCCACAGGGAAACGGTACATGAATCGTCCTGTATGAATCTACATAAATATAGATCTATATATAGGAGAAACACAGCCCCCCCCCCCAAAAAAAATCACATTTCTCAGGGGATAACCAACCAAATATAAATGCTAATAAGGGATAATTCAAGGTGCTTGCTTCACTATTACTGTAGTCTGTCTGTCACAACATCAACATGCCTCATATACACACACAGTGGATTTTACGAAATTCTGACTATAAAATGATATCCCCCCAAAAAATAGTCATTTCTGTAAACCACGTGAGCCACATAGAACTCCTGTCTCTCTCTCAGGGCACTGAGGACAAAAAAAACCATCCATATACATGCATGCATGCATATGTAATTGTGTCATTTTGTAGGTGGTGGTGGTCGCGGAGAGAGGGTTGGAGTTTACAAAGAGAGAGAAGGAGAGTCTCTGTTTGCATTTTACAAATCGGGTTCACAGGAGCACAGATCTCCATCAGTCATTGTGACTGAGAGTTGTGAGATCTCGTATAGACAACAACGAGGACGACAAAATCGATTGAGAAAGAGCGCGCGCGAGCCCTCGAGGGGACAATCGTACATAATCACCCCTTGAATAATTCAACGTCGTTGTTTCCTAGATTGTTCTTCACTCCCTCCTCCTCCTCCTTCTATAACTCCAAGCAGGACACGCGTTTTGCACGCGCACATGTCTCTCTGTCTTCTCCCCCCCCCCTTCCTTTTCCTCTACTTTTCCCGTTTCAGTAACAGAACTTATCGGACTCCTCCATGGATCCACTGAGCCTCAGGATTCCTAATGCCCACTTCTGTCACATTCAAGACAGTTGCTATCGTGAGAGTGAACTATCGCAACTTTCATGACAGCTATACTCTCACGATAGAACTATCGCCGTGAAAACAAGGCTATAATGTGATAGACTGATAGTGCTATCACAACAGTGCGATAGTGACTATCACGGGGTTTGCACGACGATAGTTTTCACGATAGTTGCTGTCATGACAGCAACTATCGTGGAAAACTTGGCTTTAAGTCTCGTTTTCACGGTGGCGATAGTTTTATCGTGACAGTAGCTGTCATGAAAGTTCTGACAGTTCACTCTCACGATAGCAACACGTCTTGAAGTAACGTGATAGTTGTCTGTCACATGACAGTGTGACGTCTACTTCATAGATATATCATTGAGTCAACAACAGTGTTGCCTCTCTCTCTCTCTCTCTCTCTCTCTCTCTCTCTCTCTCTCTCTCTCTCTCTCTCTCTCCCTCCAGAAGCCAAATTTCCCTACAAAGTGGATATTTTTCCCTACAAAGCGGTCACACAATAACTATTACTATTGCTAGATAGTACTATCAACTATCTAGTCAAACGAGATAGTTGTGATAGTGATATCGCAACAGTGTGCGATAGCGACTATCATGTGGTTTTCACGATGATAGTTCTCGCGATAGTTACTGTCATGACAGCAACTATCGTGAAAACGGGGCTTTACACAGCTTTAAGTGTGAATGCTGCTTGAGAATCGTAATATAAATGTAGGATATGTGGATCTCCCGTCTTATACGAATAACCCATATCACACAATATGAAAAAATTAAGAATCACAAATCGCATGACCAATTCAAGAGACAACCATGTCCACCCCATACTTATACATGAAGGCTATTTAGAGACAGAGATCAATTTGAAAGCCTACCCAACATAATATGGAAGGAATATTCTATAAAAGGCCTATTTTTTTTATATTAAAGCTTCCAAAATGAATATAAGACTCAAAAATGAACCACAAAAAAATTGTACATTTTTTTTATTATTATATTTATGAGAAGAAGAAATTTTACTTCTTCTGAAAAAACACATTGGTCACGGTTTGCGATAATAATTTCTTTTTTTTTAAAAGAAAAACTCATCATCCGATTTCACTTGGTCAACCTTAAGATGGAAAACATATCATCGAGTGCGCTATACCTGTAGAGTTAACAGGCATATTTAGAAATCGGGACGAACACAAGTTGGCTCCGCCCTTTTTATGACGACCGGCAACTTCTAATTGGTTGGTTATGTAGTCTGGTGTCACATGCTCTCCACCGCCCTTTTCAACGTCGAACCACACAACAAACCAATTAGAAGTTGCCGGTCGTCATAAAAAGGGCGGAGCCAACATGTGTTCGTCCCGTTTTCTAATTGCCTTGGTAAAGTTATGGTGGCTTTATAGATACTCATTTTGCTTTTTTTTTCCATCCTTACGGTGCCACTGCATTGGCTAATGCTATGCTTCATAGACGTTTTTGTACAAATTTGGACGCAAAAACGTCAAGCGAACGTTTAGGAAAAAAATCAAAATTGTTTTCAAAACTAGAATGGTAAAAGATGATGTTAAAAGTTTTTTCATGACAATATCTTAAAAAATAAACAATTTTACAGTTCAGTTTGAAAATGTTTAGAGTTTTTTTCTATTGACAAGACATTTCATGAAAAACTCTCATCGCCTTTTTTTCAAACTGTCATAAAAAATTTATTTTGAAAGATATCATCATTGAAAAAACTTAACATTATCACCAACTATTCTAGTTTCTAAAACAGTTTCAATTTTGTTTCGTAATGTTTCTCCTTAAGTCGAGGATTAGGTAAATTCAGGTCACAATATTTGAAATAGCAAAAAAAGCCTTAGGGCAGTTCAAAAATCAACCAATGAGATGCTGTTGTCCACGACGAATGTCACCTTTATGCCGCAGTCACACTAGGCTGGTTTCCCAGCCGCTGGTTGCTGCTGGCTGGTTGTAGCGCTCTAGCAGCATAGTCTGAACTGCTACTAGCAGCTGCTTTCTCCAGCGGGCTAGTGATTTTAACAGCGGCTGGTGAAGTTGGACATGTCCAACTTTAGCAGCTACCAACTGGTCATGTGACTCCCTTCCTGCTGCTGCCATCTAGTGTGAACTTTTTGTTGCTAGTAGTGGCACTAGTGGTAGTTGAAACTCCACTGCTTGGGTTGGTTGTTGTTAGAGTTTGTGTTTTTGCAAGACGGTGATTGGATGACTTGCATTGATAATACCAGCAGTGACTAGACAAGTGTGAACCCAAAGCAGCTGCTGCTTGCTGTTGCTGCTAATAGCCAGCAGCAACCAGCGGCTTGTAAACTAGCCTAGTGTGACTGCGCCTTAATTGAAGAAAGGACCAATGGAAACACAAAAGCGATCATGCTGCATTTCTAACCTAATACCTTGTACTCACACATGAGTTAAATGAATTCAAATTAAATGTGTTTAAGTTGAATTATACGGAATCCAGTTAAGGACATGAACCAAATAAAAATTGACTTCAATTATTAATATTTTTACAATTGAAATACTAAATCAATATTTTGTCAATAGTTTATCTAATTATATTTAAGTTAATTAACTCAATATTTTCAGATTATTAACTGAATAAATTGAATTCCGACATATTGTTTGTTTGTCCTTCACAGGGCTCTGTAGAACACGTTTATTATTTAAATGCATTTAAATTATCAGGTGTGTGTACTAGGTATTAGGGTAGTTCCAGGCAAATGTCAAAAGACCAGACACTCGACTAAATAGTGTCCGCGACACTGTAGCCTCGCATGATCATTCATTTTGACCAAAAGAGATAAAAATATCAGACACTTTTTTGTTGATGTTGTTGTTGAGATTTTCGACTAAAACGTGTCCAGAAAGAGAGAGAGAGAAGAACATCCCAAAATATGCACGGATATTAAATTCCCAGCTCATTCTAAGATGGAGCGGGACAAATGCAGCTGATTCGATTTGGGAATCATTTTTTTTTTCTTTCTCTCTCAGTTTTCTAAAGTGGATTTTTTTTTATTCATATAAATTTCACCTGATGCCATGTTTGTCACAGGCAATGAGGCCTATCTAACTGATATACCTGGCCATTTCTAATCAGATTGAATGCCTTGCAGGCAATTTATTACTTTTGTCCTATTCGTATTAACACTATTTCTATCAAATGTGAACCAAAAATAAAGAACTCAATTTGAAATGATATAAGGAGTTCAACTGGCCTACAAAAACATAAAAGAAATGAAAAAAAAAAACTCCTTAAGCCTCGTTTTCACGGCGATAGTTCTATCGTGAGAGTAACTGTCATGAAAGTTGTGATAGTTCACTCTCACGATAGCAACTGTCTACACGTCTTGAAGTAACGTGATAGTTGTCTGTCACATGACAGTATGACGTCTAACTTCATAGATATATCATTGAGTCAAGAACAGTGTTGCCTCTCTCTCCCTCCAGAAAGCCAAATTTCCCTACGAAGTGGATGTTTCCCTACAAGTGGTCACACAACAACTATTACTATCGCGACAGTACTATCAACTATCTAGTCTAACGAGATAGTTGTGATAGTGCTATCGCAACAATGTGATAGTGACTATATTTCTCGCGATAGTTGCTGCTCTCATGACAGCAACTATCTTGACAACTATCATCGTGAAAACGGGGCTTTACTAGATATTCAACTATCAAAGGAACTTGTCACACGAACCCTCTATTGTGTGGTCGAGTTCGAAAGCAAAATGTTTTCGCAGGTGGCTGGGGTTGTACAGTGTAATTAACAATGTATTGATATGGAAAGATGAAAGACTTTTATACTTGTGTCGCCTTAAGCCTCTATCACACTAGCAACTTTTAATGCAATTTAACTTGTGACGTGACTTGCAACTAGAACTTTGTAATACACTTCTATATCAAACTATGCAACCTATAGATGCCAATCAAGTTTTCAAAACTTTGTTTAAGTCAAGGGGCCGACACATTCGGGTGAATCTCGTATGGTATTCCGGAAGCCATTTTACTTTTAATCCGCGTTTTACTAAATTTTAAAATTTCAATTCTATTCTGGATTATCCAAGTAAAATGCAGCTAAAAAGTAAAATGACTTTCCATCCACACGATGATCTGCTGTGAATCTTCATGAAAATCGTACATGATTTTCTGTTCAATGTCTGCTTCCTTGGTTTGTGTCCATATTGTGATCAAACTAACAGGAAGTTCATAAACTAGAAGTCATGAAATAGAGAATTCGTTCAATGTTACATATGTCATTTCCGGCAAACGGCCTGATTGGTTGTTTGTCAGAAAATTTACTTGAAAAGTCCTCTCAAAGTTGAACCTGTTCAACTCCGTGAGACTGACTCTCACTAGTTGAAACTAAAGTTTTATCAAGTTGCATGACGTCATATCACACTATAAACATTGAAGTTGCATGTCACATTGCACGTTTTATTGCATCAAAAGTTGCTAGTGTGATACAGGCTTATCACACTAGGCTTATAGCAACTTTTGATGAAACTTTGATGCAATAAAACAGACTGCATGGACTTACATATAATCCAATAAATGACTTGAATACCATTTTTGTGTGTTAAGTTCAGAACAGGTTTAAATTTATTTGGACCACTCTGTATATATATATATAATGTCCATTACTATTGAACGGCCCCCCCACCAAATTAAATCCAAATTTTAACCATGTCCACACATAACGAATGCGTACAAGAGGATGGATTAAAAATGAGATAATAATTTCTATAAAAAAAAATTGTGTGTGTATTGTGTAACCACCCCCTCACATAATATACACATTAAAACCAAAAAAAAAAAAAACCCGGAACCATCACGGATGGAAATGACAGGCTCTTCAAAGTCCTCAGAACATTTTCTCCCCATGCAACACCAACGTAAAATGATCAAATGATCAAATATAGAAAAAAAAAATCATGGGAACACAAATCTATATTTTAGAGCAACATTACAAATAAATTTAAGTTTGATAGAAACTAGAATAGTTAGGTGTATACGTTGAAACTATGGATGGGACATTCGAATTCCACGAATCTTGAAAAATATTCGAGATTCGAAAACTCGAATTATCTTCGCGCTTTTTTTCGTCTTTCGAATCCTACGAATACTAACCTTAAAAAACCAGTTAAAAACTTTGGTAAAATTAGTTTTAACTCCATTGACGTCCAATAGAAGCGTTGACTAACAAAAAAAAAACCGGCGATTGTTTCAATTTCGGTCGTTGTACCCGGTAAAACCACTGGATCACCTTATGGCGACCCCCTGAGTGAAGCCACGCTTTTTTTTTATTATTAATAATTTAATATTTAATATTATTTCATTTATTTGTATCTTCTTAACGAATAATATACTATTCTTATACGAAGGATTCGAGAGATTCGAGAATCTTTTACGATTCGGATTCGAAAAAACTTAGGATTCGTAACTCGTCCCACCTTTAGCATCACTACAAAGAAACTAAAAGTGTTTTAGAAACTAGGAGGGTAAATGAATCGTCTGTATGTGTGGTCTCTCTGTCGTTCCCTTCGTAACAAAATCGATCGATTACTGAGACCGATAACGTATTAATAGCTTCATATCCGTTTTGTCTGCTCTAAAAAAAACCGTAGGGTGGTGGCAGCGGCGGCGTCGTTGAAGGCGTACGTTTGTCTTTTACGCGTGTCACTAACATACGCACGTGCGTTATTATATGCTGCTGACGCATCCCACAATGGAACAACCTTCCTTCCTCCACCCCCTCCCCCTCTACATCCACCCTCAAAACTCCACCTTCCACCACCCTCAATCTACCCTGTTTTCTTATCTCCAACAGTCAGCGAAGCGTGGCCGCTTTCAATCATATGACTGATACTTCAACCATCCATCCATCCCAACACCCATTAAACAACCCCAGTCCCCCTTTTCAGTTGTGGGGTCCTAAACACTTATATAGGTAGAGAGAGAGAGAGAGAGATGGTCTACATTCATAGGAAGTGTTCAACATCACTAAAAAAAATCCTCCCCCACTTCAGATTACACACACATTATCTATGATGATACACTCGCACCATAAACACACGCAGGAAAGAAACTTCGAAAACTAAAGCCTAGTACACACTTATATACAAAATCGCGCGACACTAGTCGAGATACAATCGTCAGAATGTTGAGGTAAGCTGGAACTTCATACCTGCTACCTTGAGCGTAGCGTCTGCGACTAGTGACTAGCATAGCGACTTGCTACTTCAAGTCGCTATGCTAGTCACTAGTCGCTGGCACACACTACATATGTGCTGCACCTACAAACGTTTTGGGCGTGTCTTCATGGTGTGTGATGTCATAAACAATGGAGTCGAAGACGCCATATGCAACAAAATATGGTCTCTGATTGGTTGTTGGGTAGCAACTTGAAACGTTTGCGACCTGAAGCTTCTGTTTGAACAGAAGCTTGGCGACTGAGTAGCAAGTCGCGACGCTTTCACAAGTCGCTAATAGTTGCTTGTACATGTATATGGTATGAAGACACTCATGTGCGTTGACGCTCGCTCGACGTTGCGTGAATGAACTTTAAGCTGTACGCTCACCAGACTGTAGAGGTACATTCGCTACTGAAGAAGCTCCACATAAGCTTACATGTGAGGTTCCACCATACGACCTTTCCGATCTAAAGTGTGGCTTTAAAGTTGCTCAGGTGTTAAAAATGGAAACTGCACAAGAACTTTGTGTACACTCTGTATATCCTAAAATGCAGGCTCTCTCTAGATAAGTCAACGGTTCGCCAATTACTAGAACTAATAAAACCGGTTTGCCAATTACTAGAAATGATAAAACCGGTTTGCCAATTACTAGAACTGATAAAACCGGTTTGCCAATTACTAGAACTGATAAAACCGGTTTGCCAATTACTAGAACTGATAAAACCGGTTTGCCAATTACTAGAACTGATAAAACCGGTTTGCCAATTACTAGAACTGATAAAACCGGTTTGCCAATTACTAGAACTGATAAAACCGGTTTGCCAATTACTAGAACTGGTAAAACCGGTTCGTCAGTATAGGTCGAACCGATAAGAACTGGTTACAAACCGAGTAGAAATGGTTCGGTTCTACTCGTTGCCACCTCTAGCCTTAGGGCACAGGTTTAAAAATTATAATTACAATAAATACTCTGCAAGCAGCCGGTTGGCCTATGGCAGAGGGATCTTAAGATCCAAGTGCTGCAAGATGCATTGTCAATATAAAATAACTACAAAAAAATAACCTGCATTGCAAATATAAAACAATATAAATGCAGTCATGGAAAATTGAAACCCACAATTTATTAATGACATCATCAATAGCCTGTTTAGGAAGAGCATTCCATTGTTGTACAACCCACTGGGAAAAAAAGACCAGTAATAAGAGACAGGCATTTAGAAATCGGGACGAACACAAGTTGGCTCCGCCCTTTTTATGACGACCGGCAACTTCTAATTGGTTGGTTACATAGTCTGACGTCACATGCTCCGACCTTTTTCAACGTCGAACCAAACAACAAACCAATTAGAAGTTGCCGGTCGTCATAAAAAGGGCGGAGCCAACTTGTGTTCGTCTCGATTTCTAAATGCCTGTAGACAGCTTCAGAATTTCTTTGGCTCCGCCCTTTTATGAGCGTCAGACCAAATAACCAATTAGAAATAAAAAGGGCGGGGCATGTGACATCAGAACCAGTAACAAACCAATTAGAAATTGATGATGCTCATAAAAGGGGCGGAGCCAAAGAAATTCTGAAGCTGTCTACAGATGCCTGTATAATAAGAGTTAGTGTTGTGTTTGAAGCCGACATAGGAGATCGCATTTATCGACACTTTTATCGGGATATAAGTAATCACGTGTAACTCTGCTCAATCTCAAATCTGTTTGTCTTCAGTTGTTGAGTTTTTTTTTCTTCTCCAAAAATATTGTCTCCTCCCTATGCACCCCTATAATATTTACGCCTCTAGGGTTATATGAATATTATCATTGTAGGAGTAAATATATGTAGATAGATAGAAAGAGAGAGAGAAATTATTTTTAATCTCAGCAGTTTGGAAATGAAATTACCGAAAGAGAGAGAGAGAGAGAGAGAGAGAGCGAAAAAAAAAATTGAAAGAACGAACGCGGTCCAAGTGTAAATGTCAAATTGAATATTGATTGGCTACAAGTCGATATCCTCCTAAATAAGTAGATATACTTATACATAAAGGACCCAAATAGACAAAAACCAAAAACAAAACTAAAATGAAGGAAGGAAATTGGGATTTTGGGATTGGATTTTGTTTTCAATTGTTATATCGCCTTAAGAGTTAAAAAGACAAAACTGTCATTTTCACACCCTGTATACATGTATCTAACTATATGAGTGCTTCAGAGGTAAACTGTGTTAAGTGGGCTCCATAGAAAAATACTTGTGTAAATGCAAGGTAGATGGCGCCTGCAAACCTCCATATGGTGGCCAACTACACACACGTGCTAGTTAGTTGAAATCGAATGCACCCTTTTAGCTCTAAAAGCGCGTCCAAAACAACATTAATTATCAGCACGTGGACAAACTTATACCCAGAACACAACATAAGCGAAGAGAGAGTGAGAGCACATGTAGATCGTATAGCGATGACGCAATTAAGTTTGCCACGTGCAAAAAAAGGAAGATGTGAAGTGAAGATGTGTTGAGTTGAAGAGTGTCTTCAGTACATTTCAATGGGAGGAGGGCTTGTGGCTCCATCTAACGCTACACGCACAAAATAACTGATCTACTTTCATTCTTAATTAAATTTTTTTTTTTAGAATAAGTAGGCCTAATTGTTTTAACCAGTGCTGTAACTAGGCATCAGGTGCACAGGGCCCAAGACGAAGGGGGCCCTGGAAATTAAACTGACAATTTTAAATATAATATTTTCAAATTTTCAATTTCGCCGCCGTGCTCTTTTGCTATATGCGGGTTCGGATATCCGTGAACCGAGTGGGCCTAGACAGAGCCCATTGCGTTATTGTTTTTTTTTTTTTTAATTAAGGGACGCAAAAATAAAACGTTGCACACAGGACACATGAAAAGCTAGTTATGACAACTGGTTTTAATACAGGTAGTTAGAAATAGGTGAAAACTTCAGTTGGTTCCGCCCTTGTTATGACGACCGGCAACTTCTAATTGGTTTGTTGTGTGGTTTGACGTTGAAAAGGACGGAGCATGTGACGTCAGACTACATAACCAACCAATTAGAAGTTGCCAGTCGTCATAACAAGGGCGGAGCCAACTGAAGTTTTCACCTATTTCTAACTGCCTATGGTTTTAACTCCTTAACTTTGTAAAAAGTATTACAAACTTCAAAATAAAATTAAGAGATTTATTTTTTTTTTTTGCTTATTTCTATCTTTCTTTAAAAAAAACACAAAGCCTATCTGGGTTTTTCTATTCATAACCATGAGAGATAGAAAGAAGATAATAAAGTACTAGATTCACTCTAAGAAAAAAAAAAGATGGAGGTCAATCCAATTTACAAGAAACCGTTCTTAGATTACACCTTTAAGATGAGAAAGATGATAGAATTCAGAATGAGAGAAAAATCTTTTTGGCATCTTTCTCTCTCTCTCTCTCACACTCTCTCTCTCTCTCTCTCTCTCTCTCTCTTTCTCTACTGTATACATGTTACTATTTGCGGAATCAGTCAATCTGCAGATTGCTTAGGCAATTATGCAAGACAACCAACCCTGCTAGTGAACCTGGGAAAATTCAACAACTAAAATGTATTGAATTGTGCAGATTCACTAGCAGTTTGGTTGTTTTGCATAATTGCCTAGGCAA
Source organism: Brachycybe producta (assembly GCA_036925085.1). NCBI lineage: Eukaryota > Metazoa > Arthropoda > Diplopoda > Playtdesmida > Andrognathidae > Brachycybe > Brachycybe producta. Next base: position 1,089,202 of record JAUPFP010000022.1, read on the forward strand.
TATGTAAATTGACTGATTTCGCAGATTGACAGTAACATATATATATATCACTAACTCACTGCATAAGAGTATAGAAAAGGATTCAAATATTTCATCCACAAATCTCATGGAATCCAATCTTGTAAAAAATATTCTTTAATAAAGAATACAGTGTGTGTGTGTGTGTGTGTATATATATATATATATATATATATATATATATATATGTATTATTATTATTATTATTATTATTGTTCTGCTATAGCGAACAAAAATAAGACTTGCTCTATTTCAATCCAGCAAAATACAATGTTGGAAAGCTTATTAGCCAATCAGAAGCAAATACTAATTAGAATATCTAAAGTCAACTTCGTCAAAGTGAAACTTCATAATCTTTTTTTTTTTTTTTTTTTGGATAAGCCTAATTTGCACACAGGCATTTAGAAATCAGGGAGAACTTCAGTTGGCTCCGCCCTTTTTATGACGACCGACAACTTCTAATTGGTTGGTTATGTAGTCTGACGTCACATGCTCCGCCCTTTTCAACGTCGAACCACACAACAAACCAATTAGAAGTTGCCGGTCGTCATAACAAGGGCGGAGACAACTGAAGTTCTCCCCGATGTGGCGCTATTACACTAGCAATTTTTAATGCAATAAAATGTGCTATGTGACATGCAACTTTCCTTGTTTATAGTGTGATATGACGTCATGCAACTTGATAAAACTTTTGTTTCAACTAGTGAGAGTCAGCCTCACGGAGTTGAAGAGGTTCAACTTTGAGAGGACTTTTCAAGTAAACTTTCTGACAAACAACCAATCAGACCGTTTGCCGGAAATGACATATGTAAACATTGAACGAATTCTGTATTTCATGACTTCTAGTTTATGAACTTCCTGTTAGTTTGATCACAATATGGACACACAAACCAAGAGGGGCAGACATTGAACAGAAAATCATGTACGATTTTCACTAAGATTCACAGCAAATCCTCGTGTGAATGGAAAGAAGTCATTTTACTTTTAGCTGCATTTTACTTGAATAATCCAGAATAGAATTGAAATTTTAAAATTCAGTAAAACGCGGATTAAAAGTAAAATGGCTTCCAATACCATCGTACGAGATTCACCCGAATGTGTCGGTCCCCTTGACATAAACGAAGTTTTGAAAACTTGATTGGGGGAACTAGGTTGTTGCATAGTGTGATATAGAAGTTTATTACAAAGTTCTAGTTGCAAGTCACATCACAGGTTACATTGCAAGTTGAATTGCATCGGAAGTTGCTAGTGTAATACCGGCTTTAGGCATGCGTCGTCACTTTCGTCAACCAGTGCGCTAAACGCAAGCAAAAGTACACAAGTGTGGACATAGCTATTTTTATTTAAGGAAACACACCTTGTAATTTATTAATGCATTCAAGTCTATATTATATCAGAGCAAAGATTAGATAGAAAGAGAGAGAGACACTTTTTAATAAGTTTTTTTTGGTCTCTCTCTCTCTCTCTCTCTCTCTCCAATCTTCATTTCACTATAATGCGATATAGTATTACTGTTATATATGTTTATGTATTGAAATAATAATGTAAAATTCGTTCAAGTCTTGTTTGCCAAACTCCTTCTTCCACCAATCTCTTTTTCTTCTTCTTTCCCTATGCCCCAAGAGAGAGAGAGAGAGAGAGAGAGAGAGTTACCCCCACCCCGAAAACAAATTTCGAAATAAAAACACAATTTATCCATTTTATGTTCAAAATATGTATGGAACATTTAAAATGGATTAAAACGGTGTTTGTAGAAATATATATTTTTCATTTAGAACCAATTCTTGTTTTCATTCCATTTTGTTTTGCTCATATGATGGAGCTTAAAAAAGAACATCAAGAAATAAACGAGAAATTAAAACCATTTAACAAGAAAAATGGAAAAAATGAAATATTTTTTTACTTAATAAAAGAATTTGTATGCTTATTGTATAAGGACACGGGCAATTAGAAATTGAGACAAACAGAAGTTGGCTCCGCCCATTTTTATGACGACCGGCAACTTTTAATTGGTTTGTTGTGTGGTTCGACATTTAAAAAAGGACGAGCATGTGACGTCAGACTACATAACCAACCAATTAGAAGTTGACATTCGTCATAAAAAAGGGCGGAGCCAACTTCTGTTTATCCCGCGTTTTCTAATTGCCTGTATTGTAAGGAGTCTAGGACGACTTTAAATTAAAAGTCGTCTGTGTGTCAAGGGCCTTAGACCACAGGCAGTTAGAAATCGGAGAGAACTTCAGTTGGCTCCGCCCTTGTTATGACGACCGGCAACTTCTAATTGGTTTGTTGTGTGGTTCGACGTTGAAAAGGGCGGAGCATGTGACGTCAAACTACATAACCAACCAATTAGAAGTTGCCGGTCGTCATAACCAGGGCGGAGCCAACTGAACAAAAACGCCCCAGAAAAAAGCAGATTTTGAAAACAACACAAAACTAAAACAACTGTCAAGCAGTACTCGAGACAAAATCACAACAAATTTGTGTGACACAACACAAATTAGGGTTTTGTTTTTTGTTTCTAATATAGCTGTCCTATGTTAAACTACGCAACTTTTCTGTTGTTGTTTTAATACTAACTATCCACACAGACAAAAGTTGACAAAATGTTGCGTAGTATCGAGACAAAACAAAAACGTTTTTTTATGTTTACCAACTTGTGCCCGGGACACGGACTTGTTTGTTAAATTGCAAACAAAAGAAAAATAAAACAACACTGTTAGGCCGGGTCCACGACAAGCTGACAAAAGTGCAACATGAGATCCGAGACAAAAACATAACAAAAATGCCCCAGAAAACAAATCAAAACTGATACAACTGCATGCAGGCAGCACTCAAGACAAAACCACAACAAATTTGTGAGACAAACACAAACAAATTTGGGTTTTGTGTTCGTTTCTATAGCTGTCTCCTACGTAAACTACACATCTGTTCAGTTGTTTTAATACTAACTGTCCCACACTGCACAGACACAGAGTTGACAAAATGTTGCATAATACCGAGACAAAACAAAAACCCTTTGATGTTTACCGACTTGAGCTGGGACACGGTATTGTTTGTGAAATTTGCAGACAAAATAAAAACAAAACACAAAAATCGCAGTAATGTTTTAGAATTGTCGCCAATTTGTATCAAAACACTTGAGTTTCTGCTTTGTGAGTTTGATGTGGATCTGGCCTAAAGCTTAAACTTCATTCACGCGACGTCGAGCGACCTACCACGAGCGAGCGTCAGCGCAAATGCGCGTCTTCATACCATATACAAGCAACTAGCTATTAGCGACTTGTCAAAGCGTCGCAACTTGCTACTCAGTCGCCAAGCTTCTGTTCAAACAGAAGCTTCAGGTCGCAAACGTTTCAAGTCGCTACCCAACAACCAATCAGAGACCAGATTTTGTTGCATATGGTGTCTTCGACGCCATTTTATATGACATCACACACCATGAAGACACGCCCAAAATGCTTGTAGGTGCAGCACATATGTAGTGTGTGCCAGCGACTAGCGACTTGCTACTTCAAGATGCTATGCTAGTCACTAGTCGCAGACGCTACGCTTAAGGTAGCAGGTATGAAGTTCCAGCGTTAGAATTTCTTATTTTTCGCAACAACTCTCGACTCGCGATTAAGCCCCTCCCCCCCCCATCTTGTTCACTTTAACTCATTCATGACCGCCATTTTTTCTTAAAATTTTAATAACACAACTACAGCTTCCACCCCAGAAGTCTATTTACAATTTTTTTTTGCCTAACTCTTTTCTTTCAATAGAAAGAAATGTCTTTTGAAGACAAAAGGAGGTTCCTTCTTATAGTTTACACCACAGAAAAAAAGTGGTTCATAGAAGAATGTTTTAACAAAAAATGCTTAACTTATATTATAATAATAAAAGAAGTTTTTTAAGAGAATGAAAAAGAGCAAGTTCCCCCCTTGAAAAAAAAAGAATCATGAGTGAATGAGGCATTGCCCCTCAAAGATTCCATGCAGATGCAAGACAAATTGGATTTCACGATGGTTTACAATTCGACGAGTTCCCTTTTTTTTTTTTTTAACTAAAAAAAGGTTTTCTAACTTTACTGTAAAACTTCAAAAAAAAAAAAAAGAAACCTTCAGAACTCCTACTGAAAAATATTGCCATTTTTTCATTTTTTTCTCTCTCTCTCTCTCTTCTATCTTGAAAATGAACCAAGAAAAAAACTGAAATTTGGTTCTCTCTGGCATATACTAATACAGAGTTCCGGATTATCCGAGGTTCCGTGTTGTTATCCGATCTAGTCTTTTTTATATATACTAGTGGGGTAACCCGTCATAAATGACGGGAGCAAAATTCACAGGCAATTGTGCCCAGCATTAGAATTTCTTTTCCTCCGCCCTTTTATGATGTCAGACCAAGTAACAAACCCAACAACCCAATTCCTAAAAGGGCTTAGCAAAAAAAAATTCTAGTTTAATTTTGCTACTATTATCCCCTCCCCTTTTTTATATTTGAAAGAGAAAATGAGCGTTTCATTTTCTCTGGTGTGCGCATGCGCATCGTTTTTTCCTTTTTTTACTCCTTTCATTTCAATTTCCGTCACCCCTCCCACTTTTCTCTCTCCCCCCTCTACACTTTCCAACCTTTTCCCCTCTCCAATTTAATATAATGGGGTTCTTGGATGGGAAGGGTGCAACATATATAGTTGACCTTGAGAAAAAAAACGGTTCATGTCGCACCCATCTTCATCTGTTGAAGAGTGGCATAAAGCTTAAACTTCATTCACGCAACGTCGAGCGACCTACCTCGAGCGAGCGTCAGCGCACATGCACGTCTTCAGACCATATACAAGCAACTATTAGCGACTTGTCAAAGCGTCGCGACTTGCTAGTCAGTCGCCAAGCTTCTGGTCAAACAGAAGCTTCAGGTCGCAAACGTTTCAAGTCGCTACCCAACAACCAATCAGAGACTAGATTTTGTTGCATATGGCGTCTTCGACACCATTTTGTGCCAGCGACAAGCGACTTGCTACATGAAGTCACTATGCTAGTCACTATTTGCTAGTCGCAGACGCTACGCTCAAGGTAGTAGGTATGAAGTTCCGGCTTAACTCAAAAAACCACTTTTTTTTTTGGGAGGGGGGAATGATGGACATGGAGAACGAGACATTTGAATCCTCGAATCCCGCAAATCCTGAAAAATATTTGAGATTCGAAAACTCGAATCTTCACGCTTTTTCGTCTTTCGAATCCTAAGTTCCTAACCTTAAAAAAACTGTTAAAAACTTTGGTAAAATTAGTTTTAATTCCATTGACGTCCAATAGAAGCGTTCACTAACCCAAAAAAACCAGCGATTGTTGCAACCCAGATCACCAATGGCGCATTCACACTAGGCTGGTTTATCAGCTGCTGGTTGTAGCCAGCTAGCAGCACAGTGTGAACCGCTACCAGCAGCTGCTTTTTCCAGCACGCTAGTGATTTTAACAGCAGCTGGTGAAGTTGAAAATGTCCAACTTTAGCAGCTACCAGCTGGTCATGTGACTCCCATCCTGCTGCTACCAGTGTGTTACTCCACTGCTTGGGTTGGTTGTTCTTAGAGTTTGTGTTTTTGCACGATGGTGATTGGATGACTTGCGCTGCTAATACCAGCAGTGACTGGAGAAGCGTGAACCCAAAGCAGCCGCTGCTTGCTGTTGCTGCTAATAGCTAGCAGCAACCAGCCTAGTGTGAATGCGCCTCAATGGATCACCTTATGGCGACCCGGAGTGCCACACTGTGTTTTTTATTATTAATAATTTAATATTTAATATTATTTCATTTATTTGTATCTTCTTAATGAATAATATAGGAATCGTATATGAAGGATTCGAGATTCGGAAGATTCGAGAACCTTTTAGGATTCGTATTCGAGAAAATTTAGAATTCGTCCGACGTCTAGTAAAAATGATGTTCCCAGTCTTAACGCTGAATTTTCGTAAGTAGGCTATCCCCCCTTCTACACTTATACAGAAATATATAGAGGTATATAGAGCGTCGATAATCCGGACAAATTGGAGTTCGACTCAGTCCGGATTTTTTTTTTGTGATTTTTTTTTGTATATAAGTTTTAACAAAATCCGGACAAAACAATAATCCGGATTATCGACGCTCTATTGTAATAAAGAACTTAAAATAGAAATTAATAAACTAGAAAAAACAAACAACATTCTTCTCTTCTCTGTGAAGATCGCAGAAAAGAAGCAACAATTGAAATTGCTGCATCTTTGTAATTGTAAAATCAGCAAAGATAATTTTCATCATATCTCTTAACATAATAAAGACACAGAAGTGACTTTAAAACTATAATATCAGGGTATGTATATACATATCTATCTATCTATCTATCTATCTATCTATCTATCTATCTATCTATCTATCTATCTATCTATCTATATATATATATATATATATATATATATATATATATATATATATATATATATATATATATATATATATATATATATATATATATATATATATATATATATATATATATATATATATATATATATATATATATATATATATATATATATATATATATATATATATATATATATATATATATATATATATATATATATATATATATATATATATATATATATATATATATATATATATATATATATATATAAGATTTGTTTACATTTCTAGCAACTCAATCAACATTCTCCTCATCATATGTACTTTTCCTAGTTAAAAAGACAAGAAAAACGGTTATTTTTTTTTTCTTTCTTTCTCTCTCTCTTCCTTTTCCAATTAACTCCGCACGTGTGTAAACACAATTATTAAAACTTTGACTTAAGTATATACAGAGTGTCTCAGAATATAAAAAGGGCACGAATTAATAATTATGGCCAGAAATTTGCATAAAATGCACCAAAAACGCATCATGATGATGGTTGTTCCAACCTCATTTGGGCACCATTTAGAAATCATTATGATACCATATATATACAGTATGAATTCGATAAAGAATGCGAGTAGATCATTTATTTTGTGCGTGTAGCGTTAGATAGCGCCACTAGCCCTCCTTTCATAGAAATGTATGGAAACTCTTCAACTCTTGACTCACATTCTTCTTTTTTGATCACGTGGCAAACTTTTAATTGTGTCATCGCTATTTCTTACACGTGCTCTCTCTTCACTTATATTATGTTCTGAGGTAAGTTTGTCCACGTGTTGATAATTAATTAAGGTTGTTTTAGACGCTTTTAGCGTTAAAAGGCTGCACTACACTAGCGCCACCGCTTCAACCTTGTAAATCAAAACGGGTTGCATTCTACCATAGTGCAACCACGTTGCCTCTGTTCAGAATAATGAGCAGAACGAACAAGTAACCATTATGACAGGCAGTTAGAAATCGGGGAGAACTTCCGTTGGCTCCGCCCTTGTTATGACGACCGGCAACTTCTAATTGGTTGGTTATGTAGTCTGACGTCACATGCTCCGCCCTTTTCAAACGTCGAACCACACAACAAACCAATTAAAAGTTGCCGGTCGTCATAACATGGGCGGAGCCAACTGAAGTTCTCTCCTATTTCTAACTGCCTGTGCCATTATGTGCTAGCAACCACTTTCTTGTCACTTGCTGGGTTTCTAGCTCATTTGGTTCCCTAATTTGCACCCGGCTTTAGATATCACACTGAGTGATAGGTATCACTGATCACATGATGTAGACCTATATCATAGTTTTATTAATTTTTTTATCGTTTTGATTTTGCATTTTCTGATGATTGCATCTATTAATTGCATCAGACATTTAATTAATATTTGCATAAAATGCACAATTTTCTTGATTATTTTGCACTTTTCTGGTTACGGGGGGGGGGGGGGCTGTTTTTTTTTATTTGCATAAAAGTTTTGGCTTTAATAATTTCAAAATTAATTTCCAATGATCTTCTTACTTTCTTTGGACCAAAAGTTGGCATTCTACAAGTTTCAACCAAGACTCAACAACGAAAGGACATCAATGCATATCACCTTCAGAGGTCCTTATGAAAGTACTATACTTGGACCTAACTGCCTAACCACCTTTATACATAGTTTAGACTACTTTAGGGTATTTTTTTCCCTCAAACACCGCAAATTGCCTTGAAGGCAGTTACTTCAAGAAAAGACAAGAAGAAGAATACTTGAAGGCCTTCTTCTTCTTCAACTTCGTCTTCATCTTCTAAGTTGCTGCTGTTGTTATTGTTGCTGTTTTCCTATTATGACATGTCATTATTCATTTTAGCCAATTTTTTCTCTCTCTCTCTCTCTCTCTCTCTCTCTCTCTCTCTCTCTTTCTTTTACTGGTTTTCTTTCATTTCAGTTGTTGTTCATGTCTGCCATACTCATACATAAGATACATAGAAAGAATGAGAGAGAGAGAGAGAGAGCATCATCATAAAAAAAGGTCAAGAGTTGTTCTTTTCTTGAAGATGAGGAATACCTGGCAGGTGAGAGGTTGCAGACAATACAGAGAGAGAAAACATCACAGAACAAAAAGCGGTATATACCTAAATACCCCCACAAAACACAACAGACCGACCGACCACCTACCCCCTCTCTTCCTTCATCATCATCATCATCATCATCAGCCTCAAATTAATTCAACATTTTTAAGAAAATACTTCAAAAGTCGTCGAGTACTAAACAGAAAACGACCTGATTTCAATCAAAATAAAATCATCTCAAAATAAACTAATAAAAGCGTGAAGAAATTCTTAAGAAAATTATTCAGCACGTTCTTAAACTCAACATAAAATCCAACAGTTGAGCCAACTGTGATATCATGTTTTTGTGTGCTTGCCATATAGACCGCTATTACTCAACGGATAGGCCTATACGCTAATCAATTCGTTCAAGAAACAGATCGGTTTTTTTAACTTTCAACCCATCACAATTGCCATCTTCGTTGACTGCTTTCTTGAGCAGAAAATAGCTGTTGATTCTGCTGAGCTCTCTCGTGCTCAGTAGCCAAACTCAGTGCTAAGTATTGGCGTTGAACAAAATTAGCAAAACTGTTCAGCAATAGCTTTTTCAGTGCTGCACATTGAAACAAATGCTGAAACTGTTGAGCAACAACTTCCTCAGTGCTGAGCATTAAAACAAAACTCGCAAAATGTTGAGCAACAACTTCCTCAGTGCTGAGCATTGAAATAAAAATTGCAAGCTATTGAAAAAAACATTTACTCAGCAATGACCACTTTTGCAGCCTGTTGAGCAGCACAAAAAACTGAAGTGGCCGTACAGGGGGGGTTGTTGAACTGCTGACCAAACTGTTGGGTTTATGAATATGCCTTATATCTCAGAACCTCCAGACACTTTTTTCTCAAGGGATTTTTTTTAAAAACCCGAAATAGAAGAAGAAAAAAAAAGCTTGCTGTCCGCTAGAGGGCGAATACATTTGTCTTTGTATGTAATGTCGCCATAACTTAGTTGTGAAACGAAAGAACCCGATAGAAAAAAAACTATTTTTTGTTGTTGTTGCTCATGTTGGTCGGCACCGAGAAAGCGCCACCCTGCTGTGAAAAACAGAGGGCGTCGATGTTCTGACCACATGAAACAAGGGCGTTTAGGTCCATAAACTATTCAGGCGCATGAACACCACAACCAGAAAAAAAAGGAAGAAATGTTCATAAAAATGCATTCATTGTGTTTTTTGAAAGCCCAAAAAAAAAAAAAAATACATAGACACATGTATTGTATGCAAAAAAAAAAACCACGAAGAACAATTCTTGTAACTTCGCTTCTGTGCTGCACTTTTTTTTTCGACAACATGCGTACAAAACGCCATATACCCTAAGCATCCTTATTAAAACCCCTTAAAAACCACCCTTTTTCTCGCATTCTATGATTACTTGCAGCAAAACCTTTTTTTTTCTCCTTATCCAATTAAACAAACGCCAAACTGAATAAGCACCAAATTGAACAAATGCCAAACTGAATAAGTGCTAAACTGAACAAATGCCAAACTGAATAAGCGCGAAAAATGAACAAATACCAAACTGAATAAGCGCCAAATTGAACAAATGCCAAACTGAATAAGCGTGAAAAATGAACAAACGCCAAACTGAATAAGCGCTAAATTGAACAAATGTCAAACTGAATAAGCGCCAAATTGAACAAATGCCAAACTGAATAAGTGCTAAACTGAACAAATACCAAACTGAATAAGCGCCAAGTTGAACAAATGCCAAACTGAATAAGCACGAAAAATGAACAAACGCCAAACTGAATAAGCGCGAAAAATGAACAAACGCCAAACTGAATAAGTACCAAATTGAAAATCAAAAAAATTTGACAGTTATTCAGTTTAGCGTTTGTAACCTGACTATAGTAAATTTACATAATGACTGATATTCTTTCCGATTTTCTCACCAACTTGAATGTGTTATATACTGACAAAGTGAAAAATAAAGAATTTTGCACAATTACTAAACAATGTAAAAAAAACCCCAGCCATTCAGCTAGTAAACACATACATTTACTAGCCCTCCCCCCCCCCATCTATGCATTTTCAGGTAATCTGTACAATGCCTAAATCAAAAAAGCCAATCTAAATGTTGTGTGTGTGGCTTCTTGTAAACACAAAGAAAATGCCTGAAATAGGCTCTTCTTCTCCAATAGGTAAATTGTGCAGTTTTATTATTTACCTGGCCGCACATTGACTAGTGACTCTGAAAAAAAAAAATAACTGACTCTCACCACATTGGCTCCAAAATGTGCATAAAAATACATAACATGTTCCTCTCTCTCTCCGTCCATGTGTAGTAAGTTAGTAACAATGGATGGACACAGTTGGAGATCAGCAATAACAGCTCTTAACTAAATAAAAATCCTATACGCCACCATTATCTCCATCTTTTGTCTCTCTCTCTCTCTTTTCTTCTATAAAAAGATTTCAGTTGAACTACATTCACATTTCAACTGTTCACATATAATATGGGATTTCAAAGAAGATAAAACTAAATAAAAAGATCTTAATTCCGAACCTCATAACACACTCTCAACTAGAGACTAGAATCTATGTAGCTCAGGTTAAACCATGTTTTATCTGTTTGTTTTTTGTTATATCACAACATGGATGCAAATCAAAGAGGGTTGTTTTGTTTTTATTTCAGAAAATTTCTACAAAAAAAAAATACTAAATCGTTGTTTAAAAAAGATCTTAAAGCTTCAGTCACACGGCGCGATTTTGTTGTGGCTAGTGGTCGCCACTCTTACTATAGCCGCCACAAGATGGTCACACGGAGCTACTGGTATCGACGAGTAGCTAGTCGCTTGTGAGCTATTATTATTATTACTAGTGGGGTAACCCGGCCGTCATAAATGACGGGAGCAAAATTCACAGGCATGCGTGTCGTTTTTCCTTTTTTTTTTACTCCTTTCATTTCAATTTCAGCCACCCCCTCCCACTTTCCCCCTCCACGTTTCTCTCCCCTCTACACTCTTCAACCTTTTCCCCTCCATGTTTCTCTCTCTCTCTCCCCCTCTACACTTTCCAACCTTTTCCCCTCCCCAATTTAATATCATGGGGTTCTTGGATGGGAAGGGTGCAACATATAGTTGACCTTGAGAAAAAAAAAGCAGTTCATTTATTTAAATTTATATAAATTCCGACACAGCATTAGTCCACACACACACACACATACATACACTGACCTGGGATATTATATATATATAATTATTGGTACTGTGGCAAAAGGCGCAAGCGCCCATGACGCCAACGAGAGGGGGGGGGGGGGGAAGAAACAATACATAAGTAGGAACATACAATTGAATACAATACAAACTGAAATCTCGTTATTTGAAACGGCTGATTCGTTTATGTTGTGCTGAGTTAAGTGATCAGTTTTTAAGTGAAATTCAGAGACCTCGCAAAAAAAGAAAATGAGTTCGCGACTGGATATGCTACGTGAAGAGGCGAGTAGCGATTTGAGATGTCAGATGAGGCGATTGCAGTGCTGTGCAGCGGCGACTAAGTCATGTGAACACTCCACTCGCTCGTTTCCGGCTACTAGAATTGAACATGCTCAATACTTGTAGCCGCGACTTTTTATAGTTGCGAATCGGGGGACTCGCAGCGATTAAGCTGTCACAAGCCGCGTTCAAGTAGCCGCGACAAAAATTGCCTCGTGTGACTGAAGCTTAAGAAGGGGGCTCCATAGAAAAATAGATGTGCAAATGCAAGGTAGATGGCGCCAATTCGTTGAAATCGAATGCAGCCTTTTATACAGGCAATTAGAAAACGGGATGAACTGAAGTTGGCTACGCCCTTTTTATGACGAACGGCAACTTCTAATTGGTTGGTTATGTAGTCTGACGTCACATGCTCCGCCCTTTTCAACGTGAACCACACAACAAACCAATTAGAAGTTACCAATCGTAATAAAAAGGGAGGAGCCAACTTCTGTTCATCCCGTTTTCTAATTGCCTGTGCCTTCTTTCATAGCTCTAAAAGCATCCAAAACACAGGCAGTTCTGCCCAATATTAAGATTTCGTTTGCCCCCGCCCTTTTATGAGCATTCATCGATTTCTAGTTTGTTACATTGTCTGATGTCATATGCCCCGCCCTTTTATGAGGAACGGCAACTTCTAATTGGTTGATATTTGGTCTGACGCTTATAAAAGAGCGGAGCAAACGAAATCTTAGTGCTGGGCAGAACTGCCTATACCTGGTTCAAAACACCCCATTTCGGTGGTCGGACCCGGATCACCAAACTTATCACCTTGTGGTGACCCCCTGAGCGCCGCCACACTTGTTTTTTTTTTATTATTAAAAATTTAATATTTAATATTATTTCATTTATTTGTATCTTCTTAATGAATAATATAGGATTCTTATGTGAAGGGAATTCGAGAACCTTTTAGGATTCAGATTCGAGAAAATTTTAGAATTTTTTAGCAAATAATTTACCTTAATAATAATTAATCGAAATTTCATAATCAACTTTCCCGTCTGAAGAGGATGATATTTGTTTCATCTTTCTCAATTAGCCCATTTTTTTTTAGAAATTACCCAACAAAAAAGTTCAAAATAAAAGTTCAAAATGAAAACCAAACAAAAAATTTCATTTTTTAATATTTTTTATAACCATGATCTGAATATTAAATTTTTGTAAAATTAGGCTAATGAAAGAATAAAATTGAATTACGAGGAAGATATTTTTGAATCTTTTGAATTTCCAATAAAAAAAAAATGACTTGAGATAAGAATAGCCCTGAAAGACCCGTGGCTGAGGGACAAAGAGTCTAAGTGCAATATACGTAATATGCAGAAATCATAAATCCCATAAATTAATTTTCTAAATGTGTTCAAATCACATATTCGAAACAATTCAGTTTTTCGTGTTAAGGAATCTCACTTCTGGACGTCTCACGTTACAGAAAAAGTTACAAAGATATGACAATCATATCTTAATGAGGTTACTACACGCTTTTATTTTATGATTGTCGTATTCTTCTGTTCGCCATGCAGGGGACTCATTACAGAAAAAAAGTCTTAAAATTGTGACAATCATAGGTGCTATTATTTTATGACTGTTATATTATTTGATTATACACAAGTCGATGGATGGCAGACATATAACAATATTTGTCATAATAATAATGTTTTGTAATTTGTTTTTGTGATTGTTATAAGGTTATGAGCTAGATGTGACAATTTACTGTAATAGGACTCTCTCTCTTTCTGTAATGAGGCCCCAAGTCATATGATTATATCTGTCACAATAGTTTGTAATTTACTTATGTGACATTTTTAAAGTTATGAACTAGATATGACAATTTACTGTCACGTGACAGTATTATTTTCTGTTCTGTAATGATATTTTTGTTCGCCTAAAAATCTCTCGTAAATTTATTAAGGCACAGACAAGGGTAGTTACGGAACTGCAAACGAAATGCCGAAGAGAACACCTAATGGCGAACAAAATGGCGGAGAATGAAAGGTGCATAATTATTGAGCTAGGAGCTACTGTAGCTTGCAAAGTGCTCGAACAAGGGCCCTTTGATATAATTCGCCAGAATACAGTATACAGTTCGGGTTGCACGTACACGTTGCAGATATATGCTGAAATGTTGCACTACTTTGTTCGCATCTGCATTGTGTTGCGCTCGTCTGGTCCAACACTTTTATGCCTTTGGCACACAGACCACTTTTCATCCGCAAATTGAAGTCGAAGCATTGTGGTTGAGCATTACATACGTGTAGTATGTAGTATAGTGTTGCAATGTATTTTCTATGGAAAAACTCATCGTCGTCGGTTTTTTGGGCGACAACTCGACATCATTTTGCAGTTCAAAAGTGGTCTCTGCATGTGCCAAGGGCCTTAGAGTAACCAAGAGTTCAAAAATGCAAACCTATAAACGCAGCATTAATCCTAATTTATTGTCTTTCAAAGTTTACTTGAAGTTGGTTTACGACAAGAGCCTTCTGTAGTATCCATTTTAAAAATGTTAATTAACTAAATTGTGACCTCCTTAACTAAATTTGATTAAAACAAAAACAACGAAGAACAGTATCGAATTCTTTACGGTTAAACAAAAAGTTGAAGTCCTTCACATTCTACACTACAGTATAACAAACAGCCTCCAAATTTACAGTTCCAGATGATCCTCCTTATACCTTGTACACACACACATGAGTTTAAATGAATCCAAATTCAATGTGTTTAGGTGAATTATACGGAATCCAGTGTTGCATTGCAGTACTTACTGCAATGCATTTATTTTCATATTTAATACATGGAAATGGAATTTCCAGTTCCAAAAATAAACCTGGTGCATGGGAAGTTCTAGTCAACACTATTCAATGTTTTCTTATTTGTACATTTTAACCCAGGGTTAAACAGTAGTTAACACAACTGGATTCCTTTTATAAGTAATTTCTTGAATTCCTGGTAGATTTAACCACAGATTCTACAAGGAAACCCAGCACTTGAACCTCAACTTCAACTCTCAAAACAGTGTTTCAAAGTTACAATACAAAAAAAAACCCTGTAAAACCCTGAAAACCCCTTTTGTTCGAGGGGAGTAAACCCCCCCCCCCTCCCCAACATTAATTTTGATTTATGGAATTTTGTCTGATTGCATGGATCACATGGACCCAAAGTGGACCCAAACATTTTGTACACAAAACCTCAGAAGTTGGTGCCTTCCCTCGGCTTTTTTTTGCCTATAATGTTGGAAGTTGGAACATTCCGCTCAAAAGTTCAAGTGACAAGTTTGCATCTATAGAATTTGAGGCGTATGTTCGAAGCTGGTTTCCTTCCGTTAACTCAGGAGTCAAAACAGTAAAACAAAACAAAAAATCTCAAGTTTAAACATTAAGTAAAGACCGAATCTCAATAACCGAAATGCCAAAACTCAAAAACCCCCCCAATTCATAATGTATGGATGAAGTTTCACTATTTCTCGTAAAATGTGCAACTATAAATTAAACTGAGTTAAAAGTATTCGAAGGGCGGAAACTGGGGCTGTTCCAAGCCACACCCTTAACATCCCCTCAATAACCGTCGATTAGTCTTTTCACGAAGAAAAAAAAAACGAAATTTATAGTTACGCTTTCACAAATCTATATATGAGTTACTTGTCAAAGTGGAAAACCAACCATTCTGCAAAATTCACCAGTCAATGTGTAGAAAGAAAAAAACCATTCATTCAGTAGCAATTGCAGAATGCCTACATCGACACGGCAATATTATTCTTTAGGCAGCGAGGGCAAGGCACCCGAGGCAAGAATATACCCTTATTTTGCGCCCCTAACCTTTGCTGCCAAAAAACAAAACAAAAACAGGCGCCCATTTAGTATAATCATTCTATTTTCGCGCCTCTGAGCCCACATTACCATTGTAATTATTTTGCGCCTCCTATTTTCGCTCCCTGAGCTTTTTTTTTTTTTTGCATCCGAGGCAGATATACCTCACACATCACCTTGCTCTATAGTGTTACCGGTTCTGTTTTTAGGCATTCTGTACATTGTTATAGTTATTCAGACTATATAGCTACCGAATTGGTAGTTCTGCAGATTGACTAGTAATTATGCAGAATAAAAGATTTTTCAGTTTGACCGATATTGGAAGATTTAAAGAAGATTCTTTTCTGCAGAAAGAAAAAAAATCCAGAAAGATCTATGGATGATGGATCCTGTATTTGTCTGTCGAATCCAGAGCATCCATCACTTCTTCCTTTCCTCTTTTTTTCAGGTAAAAAAAAAGGTAAAAGGGGAAAAAGGGGGATGATAACTGGGCGTTCTCATACCAGCCCTCTTTGCAGATTTAAAAACTCCCATCTTTCACCAAAAAAAAAAAAACCTGGACAGTTCTTCACCCCATCATCACCCACACACATTTGCAGAACCCCAAACTCTAAAACATTGTAAAAATGAGCTTCCCAACTGTTTCTCATTAATGGGCCAACTAAAAGTCAGATCAATAGTTAAAATTAAAACAAACTTGAAAACGTTTTAGAAACTAGAAGGGCAGCTACATCAAGTTCATGTTATACGCTCGTACTTATAGTTCACATCTGATAATTTATATGTATTTAAATAATAAATGTGTTCTACAGAGCCCTGTGAAGGACAAACAAACAATATGTCGAATTCAATTTATTCAGTTAATAATCTCAAAATATTGAGTTAATACTTAAATATATAAACTATTGACAAAATATTGATTTAGTATTTCAATTTAAAATATTATTTAATAAAGTCAATTTTTATTTGGTTCCTGTCCTTAACTGGATTCCGTATAATTCACCTAAACACATTTAATTTGAATTCATTTAACGCATGTGTGTGTACAAAGGTATTAGATATCTTTCAAAATAAGCTTTTTTATGCCAGTTTGAAAGTGACTCATTTTAATACAATTACATTTACAATAAAAAGTTTATTTTGAAAGATATCATCACATATTAAGTGATTCAGCTACCCTTCTAGTTTCTAATACACAGTCAATTTCACCTTTGTGTTGCTCTTCTGAGACGCAGAATCCCCACCAGAATTCGAAAAGGCCGTTGCTTTTCATTAAAACATTTTAAGATGAAATTGAAAGTGTTTTAAAAACTAGAAGGGTAGCAACAAGCTCAATCACTTAATGTTAAATATCTTTTAAAACAAGCTTTTTTAACGTCATTTTTAAAATGACTCAACTTTACGCAGATTACATTTTTAAAAAAATTATTAATAAAAAGTTTATTTTAAAATATATCAACTTGAAAATACTATTGAATGATGATTCAGCTACCGTTCTAGTTTCTAATATCCTTAAAAATCGTCATAAAAAGTTTATTTTTATAAAATATCAACATGCAAAACTTCTTAAAGTGAGTAATGTACTATTCTAGTTTTTAAAGCACTTTAAATTTCTAACTAACTAACCAACCAACAGTTCTAATTCCATTTTTCTCTTTCATTTGCATAATTTGCAATGGCTGCTGCTTCTATTATATTTGGTTACTCACCTTTTCAGAAACAACTTTAAAGAATAAATTGAAAGTTTGTTATAGAAACTAGAATAGCAAATAAAAAAGATGGAATAATTATGGAAATACATATTTTTATCTTAAATTACTCTTTCTAGTTTCTAACATATCTTTAAATTCTTTCTTAAAGTTTCTTCTAACAAAAAAAAAACCAGTAACCAAATAAGGCAACTGAATAAACGCCAATATGAACAAACACCAATCTGAATAAGCGCCAAATTGAACCATTAAACGGCAAAGCGCCAAATTTCTGACTTTTTGGTGAACTTTTTCTTTAAGCGCCCTTTGTAGTAAATTTATTCTGGGGGGGAGGGGCTCCCTTCAACTACTAGAAAGAGTAACCCCTTAAAAATAAAAGTAAGGTATATATTTCAAAAAAGTGAGTTGGAAACAAATGCAC
The DNA here is from genome assembly GCA_036925085.1 of Brachycybe producta. Taxonomy (NCBI): domain Eukaryota; kingdom Metazoa; phylum Arthropoda; class Diplopoda; order Playtdesmida; family Andrognathidae; genus Brachycybe; species Brachycybe producta. The sequence continues at coordinate 1,107,108 of JAUPFP010000022.1, forward strand.
CTGCGCCCAAAATTGCGCTCATTCAATTCAAGAGAGAGAGAGAGAGACACCTGTGTGTGAGTTCACTTTTTCATCAGTGTTTTTTGTAGACTGTGGAAAATCTAGGGTTTCCCACGCATTCGAGAAATAAAAAACTCCATTTTCAAACACGGACGCCATTACATCATTACGATATATATATATATTTAACCCTGATATAGTTTACTACAATGAAGTTTGTGGCCCACAAGGCTCATATTTTTTAACAAACGTCACCTCCTCCCCTCAATAAGATCACAACTCTCTCCCCGCCCCCCCCCCTTTTTAACTAAAAAAAACCCAAACATAACATTTTCATTTAAACTATAAGAAACTTAGCACTTATACCTTGTACACACACACACACGAGTTAAATGAATTCAAATTAAATGTGTTTAGGTGAATTATACGGAATCCAGTTAAGGACAAGAACCAAATAAAAAATAGACTTTAATTATTGATATTTTAAATTGAAATACTAAATCAATATTTTAATGTCAATAGTTTATTATATTTAAGTGTTAAACTCAATATTTTCAGATTATTAACTGAATAAATTGAATTCGACAACATATTGTTTGTTTGTCCTTCACAGGGCTCTGTAGAACACGTTTATTATTAAAATGCATTTAAATTATCAGGTGTGTACTAGGTATTAAGTAGTGTTAAAACTAAAGTTTAGCACTTGCTTTGACTTAAAAATCATTAAGATATTTAACCTATAACCCTCTGAATAGGATTCTAACACAGAAATAACCTGTATAAGGGTATATTTGACTAAGAATCAGGGGGTTTTCTGTTTTGGAATCCTGCTCTGAGGCTTCAAGTTGGAAGTTTAAGGGTGATTTTCTTATAAATGACTGCTTAAGCCAAAAGTTAACACTAAACTCATCAACTTTTATAAGAAACTGTCTGTGTATAAAGTTTATGAGCTTAGTTTTAGCTTTGGCTTAAGAAGCCATTAAGAATGCCCCCCACCCTATAAGTGTTAAGATACCAATCTTAAATTAGGACCTAAAAGGGCCACCATTTTTGTTTATCATTATGAACAGCTGATTTTCAAACACTGGGTTATTTTCTTGCATTTGAAAGTGTCTTAGAAACTAAAAGAGTAGCTGAATCATTCAATATTTAATATTTTCCTGTTGATATAGTTCAAAATAAATTTTTTTTTATAAAGTTATTTTCAGACTGACATAAAAAAAAGCTTATTTTAAAAGATATCAACATGAAAATAATGAGTTTTTACATATACCCTTCTAGTTTCTAAAACACTTTCTCTTCATTTTTCACTTGAAAGACAGAATAAGTTAATAACCAATGTTCGAGGACCTTTGCATTGAAATCTGATCTTTAAAAATAAATCGTAAGTGTGTTCAAAACTAGAAGAGTAAAGTCTAATAAGTATGATATGGAAATTTTCATATTTGATATCTTCGAAAATAAAACATTTGTTGAAATTTTTTAAAGGACCAAAAATAGTTGGAAAAATTAATGTTTGGCTTCATATATAATCAATAAGTTAAATAAATTATGCTTTTAACAATCAAAAAGGCTTGTTTTAGAGGCTAGAGTTCTAGAGATTATCATCACTTAAACAAAAGTTAATCTAGATTTTAGCCTCTAAACAATCCCTCGAATTGATAAATGCCATAATTTGTTTTAACCTTAATAATGAGGTAGGCCTATATTAAAATCATTTTTTTCAAATATGTTATTTAAATTTGCATAATTTAATAACAGAAAAATAATCCCATCAGTCGATTTTTTTTGAAAAAAAAAATCACCAAAAATCAAATTTCTTTAAATTAAATTAAATTAAAATAAAAAGCTTTTACAATAATTTTAAAAAGAAAATTTTTTTCTTCTTTGAGAACATTGAAAAAGGACAACCGATTCAAACTTTCATAAAAAAAAGTTTATTTTGAAATAAATATTTTTAGAACCAATTACTATTCTAGTTTCTAACCAACCTCTAGGAATAGAATTGTAAAGGTCTATTATTTGAGTTATCTCTTCCTGCCTTATGAGCAGTAAACTGGACCCTTTGAACCTTAAGGACGGCCCTAGACGTAACGTTTAACTGCACATGTCAACAAGATACCTACATAAAGCCTATGGGCCGGTGGGCTTTTGCAAAAGCCAAGCCAAGCCCAGCCCATGGGCTGGGCTGGGCTGGCACTTTTATGTTAAAGGCCCATGGGGCTGGTGGGCTTTCTGGGCCTGGTGGGCTGGGCCTTGTATAAAGTCTCATGGGCTTCAATTTTTTACACAATGTAGGTCTAAAAAATTACTCCAAATTCGTGAAATCAATAATTTGAATTACTGACGTCATAAATTAAATTAGTGATATCCCTAATTCGGAGTATTTTTTGACATGAACGGTAGACATCTGCAGGTACATTTATGCTGTTAAACGTTACGTCTAGAGCCAGCCTAATACCTTGTATACACACATGAGTTAAATGAATTCAAATTGAATGTGTTTAAGGTGAATTATTACGGAATCCAGTTAAGGACATTAACACCAAATAAAAAATTGACTTTAATTAGTAATATTTTAAATTGAAATACTAAATCAATATTTTAATGTCAATAGTTTATTATATTTTAAGTATTAACTCAATATTTTCAGATTATTAACTGAATAAATTGAATTCGACAACATATTGTTTGTTTGTCCTTCACAGGGCTCTGTAGAACACGTTTATTATTTAAATATATTTAAATTATCAGGTGTGTGTACTAGGTATAAGGAATTGGTCTAAATGTTAAATATAATACAGGCAAATCACAAGAGACTTGGGTCCATTGTGCCAAAATATAACATGAACCATATAGCTTCCTCAAGCTCCTCAACATTATATACTAAACACATAGACTCTAATGATGAGGCTTACTTAAAAAAAAATAGGCCTATAATCTATACCAGACAAAAGTCATTTAAAACCCTCTCACTAGGGTCATTTTGCCCCTTCAGAATTTCACTCCCACTCTCTCTTCAGGTCCAGTTTTTTTATTTTAAATAGATAGATAGGACCTTTGAGAGAAATAGAAAAAAAAGAGTCCTAAACTCCTCCTCACTTCATCATCATCATCATCATCATCAAAAGTGGGAGGAGAAGTCCAGAAGAAGAAGAAGAAGAAAAAAAAAAAATGGGCAACTAACTCTATAAAAGTGCCCCTCATAATATAGTCTCCTCGTAGGCTACCTGTCGCCTTCTCCACCCCATGCAACATTTGATTTATGAGGGGATGTTCGGCGCCTTCAAACGGACGCCCGCCCAATTAAACTCCTCTCTCTCTTTCTTTCTTTGCTCCATTGTTTTGACGATGCCCGTCGTCATTCTCTTTAATTCCATTCTTTCTTTCTCTCTCTGTTTTTCACTCACTCCCCCCTCCTCTCCATCTTTCAGAAGAACATGTATTTATCACCTTCCAACTGAGTGATAACTACCTCAAGGCATCTCTTTTTTTTTACAATATACTAGAAACCCTAAAAACCCCGTACTCGCATCCACTGTAGATATGCAAAGTTGCGCAAAAAAAAAGTTGAACAAAGCAAAAGAAGCATTGGTCATTCATTCACGTAAGCCTTGTACAGACCGTGCCATAATCGTCGGACACAGCGACTTGTATCTGAATACATGTCGTCAGTGATGTTGCGCGTCTAAACCGATTTCAGTACTGACTGAACTATGTTTTCCATTTGAAAAGGGAAAACAAGCAAAGACTCTTTGGTATCATCTCACCAGATATTAGGAACGACGTTGCTCTGTATCAGCAAAGACGTCTCCATTCGCCGTTAAACATTGCTGACAACAATGTTTTCGACAATTATTACCCGGTGGTCTGTACAAGGCGAGATATTCTTCTTGATTGGATATTAAAAAAGATTACCAAAAGCCATTGAGCACAGTCTAAAACTAAAATTGCTAGTATTTCTAAAGCCCTAAACAGACCAGGCAATAATCGCCAAAAACATTGTCGTCGGCAATGTTTCCCGACGACTGGAGTCGTCTTTGCTGATACAGAGCAACATCGCTCTAATATCTGGTGGCTTTGTAACAAAAAGTGTTGCTTGTTTCGCTTGTTTCCCCACTTCAAATGGGAAACATTGCTGAGTCTGTACATAGTAGGCCCCATGCAAAGCAAACAGACTAAAGTTGGCTTTTACTCCGCTTAGCGTTTGTCCAATTTGCCACTTCATCAGTCGCCTGAAAGGCCGGCCGATTCACATTATACGAACCGTACCGTCATCGTCCCATCACCACATTATACAATGTATTTTCTATGGTATCGTTCACATTTACCGGCAAAATCACGGAACGTCAACTTAACGGAAGGTGGACATTCTTGAAAAGAATGTTTTGACCTGACAGTCCGTGACGTTGACGGTCAATTCTGAAAGTGTTAACATGTGACCGATACAGCCAGTCATGGACGACGAAACGTTAATTAATGTGACGGTATGTTCTGTGAAGATGACAGTCGGTATATAGTGTCAATTGAACAGAAAAATAGACGTAATGGAGACAGTCCGTATATATAGTCTAATGTGAAACAATCTTTATATTAAAAGTTTGGACACACATAACCGGGCCGAGACAGGGCCAGTACGACGGTTGCATTCCTCCGGAGTAAACACTCGTTTTGCTAACTTTCAGTCTGCTTCGAGATGGTGACGTTAGCACGAGGTTTAAACGCTGAAGATACGGCTGCACGTCACGAGCAAACTGTCACCGGAAAAAAAGTAACATGACTATCCATCCGGGCCCGGGTGGCAGGGCCCCAAGGCACTGCCCTGTCACTGCATGCTGCTGTGCAAACACACGTATTGAATTTTAACAGTACAATTCCACAAATACAGGGTGAAGGCCGACCTCCTGTCCTGCCATGTGTGTTCAGACCTTAAGAATACAAGTTGATAATTTAATTTGTGCGTGTAGCGTTAGATGGCACCATTAGCCATCCTCCCATAGAAATGTACAGACGACACTCACCTTCCTTTTTGTCACGTGACAAACTTTTAATTGCGTCATCGCTATTTCTCTACACGTGCTCTCTCTCTCTCTCTTCACTTATATTGTGTTCTGGGTGTAAGTTGGTCCACGTGCTCTGATAATTAAGGTTGTTTTGGACGCTTTTAGAGCTAAAAGGCTTGCATTCGATTTCAACTTGGCAACGATTGTAGTTGGCCACCTATGGAGGTTGTTGTATGGCACCATCTACCTTGCATTTACACAAGTATTTTTCTATTGGAGCCCCCCCCTCTCTTAAATGATCCTGAGACCTAATTCAAAAGGAGTTAAAAAAATTAAAAAAAAAATCAAATTTATTTCATTTAAATCTCTCCCCGCCTCAAATAAGGAATGAGAAGGAAACGATCCCATATCATTATTAATATTATTATATGATATATAAGTTAAGCCTATTTTTTTTTCTTCTACTTCTTCTCAGGTATAAACACAACACAACACAACACACAACCAACCAACCAACCCAGAAAAGAAAAGAAAAAAAAAAGAGATAGAAAAATAACACTTTGATGTTTTCTAGAATGTAGGCTATGTAGCAGTAGGATAGACATTATATATGTTTTTATCTATTTAGTAATATATGTTATATATAGGCCTATACAATATATACATATATAAACGTGGTGTATAATCCTATCTTTAGCTGCCATCTTGACCAGCAAATTTACGATGCAAATGTCATGTATATTATATACATAACTATAAAATATGTAGTGTATGGCTTTCTTTCGGAGGGGGGGGGGGGGGTTTGTTACTTTCCTACAACATACAAGGAGAAGGAGGAACACCATGTGGGTGTACAAAAAAAATATGTATAGGCCTATTTATATATTATATTTTAAGAAAATAACATCATAAGTATGTTGAGAGAGTGAGAGTATGGAGAGAGAAAAAAAAAACTCAGTTGTTGCAATCCAATGCAACATACACTCCATCATCATCATCATCATCATCATCATCATCATCATCATCATCATCATCATCATCATCATCATCATCATCATCATCATCATCATCATCATCATCATCATAAAAATATACATTAGAAGGTTGCAAAAGTTACTCACAACTTACAACATCTCATTGTTTTATGACTTTTAAGTTTCACTCAAATCAATGCAAAATAATACGGTCAGCCATTGCAAAGTATAAAAAATATTTGAATTTCAATAATTAACCCTATAGACCCCTTCAGGCGGCCCGTGGCAGAGGAACTATTTAGACTAAAAGCAAAATAAAAATACATTGATTTAAGAGGGAGCTCCATAGAAAAAAAATACTTGTGTAAATGCAAGGTAGATGGCGCCATGCAACAACCTCCATAGGTGGCCAACTACACTCGTCGCCAATTAGTTGAAATCAAATATGCACCCTTTTAGCTCTAAAAGCGTCCAAAACAACCTTAATTATCAACACGTGGACTAACTTACACACAGAACATAATATAAGAGAGAGAGAGCACGTGTAGAAATAACGATGACGCAATTAAAAGTTTGCCACGTGCAAAAAAAAAAGGAAGGTGAGTCAAGAGTTGAAAGAGTGTCAGTGCATTTATATGCGAGGAAGGCTAGTGGCGCCATCTAACGCTACACGCGCAAAATAAATTATCTATACTTGAAATCTTAATATAAACTTTTATCCTCTATATATACTGTATATAACAATTCCCAGGTGCAAATATAATATTGAGTTGAACGGCAGCTTTAAGTACTGTATATGTAAGCACCTCCTATAAATTTCCTAAATGAAAAACAGGCAGTTAGAAATCGGGGAGAACTTCAGTTGGCTCCGCCCTTTTTATGACGACCGGCAACTTCTAATTGGTTTGTTGTGTGGTTCGACGTTGAAAAGGGCGGAGCATGTGACGTCAGACTACATAACCAACCAATTAGACGTTGCCGGTCGTCATAACAAAAGCGGAGCCAACAGAAGTTCTCCCCGATATCTAACTGCCTGTAAAGGCTGTAAATGAAAAAGGTTCCCCTACCCCCCTTGCACAACCCTCCTCTGGAAGTAAATCCCATTGTCGACATGCTAATTTCCATAGACGATTAGAAACGAACTATATTCATCTATGAAAATTAGCATGGAGGCTATATATACTTTTGAAACTTTCTTTAAAAATCGAAGGAATCATAACTAGGTTTTGCAAAAGTAACAGTGGATTCTCACAGTATATTTGAGTGCTTATTGCACTTTAAATTACGTTTCAAACATATAGCTGAATGCGAAAATAAAACGACTAAACGAAAAGCAAACACATGTTAACAAACCATGTTAAACGACTATACCAGGTATTGCATCATACTTGATTTTATTCATGCATTGATAGGTTTATTTTCAATCACAAGAGTTAGAAAATCATTTGTTCATAAAATACTCGAAGTTACACTTCTTAAAGGATTCCAAAATCTTTACATGTAAACTTTTTTTCATTTAGAAGACTTGACCGTTTTTATATGTCTTGTTTTTAGTATTTTTCTTTTGTCATTTTCGTTTTCAAAGGTGAGACAAAAACAATCTGCAGATTTTTTTTTTCTTTTCCTACCTCTCTTAAAATATTTACGAGAAAACAAACAGTAGCCTTGCAATGTAATATACTTGTACAAAAAAAAGTAGGAACAAATTGAAAAAAACAAGCAAAAAAAAAAGTCCATCTAGTATATAAGGGCCTCCTATACTACTGTATAGATATAGAGGTCTACTCTCGATTTGTGAATTCCATTTCACCGAGATTCAATGTCCCTTTTTTTTCTACCTCAAAATAAAGACATCAGACTTCTTTCTGAGATTTACTTTTATATAACTTGTTATACAGGCAAAACTGGAAATTCCGTCATTATGCACAATCACCAGACAAAGTGCTTTCATTCTGTATTTTCGACTAGCATTTTTAGGCAATCTATACAAAGCAACTTTATTAAGCAGTCATTGCAAACCATATAAATATGAAAAAAAAAAAAGAAATGTAACAAATCTGGAAAATGTAACAAATTTGGAAACGAGAATTAAAGAGATTAAAAGGATTTTTAGAAACTAGAAGAGTAAATGGATCACGCTTAATACAGTAGTATTGAAAAATAACATAAAAATACACCCTTAAGTGATTGAGCTATACCTTTCTAGTTTCTAAAACACTTTCAAATTTCTCTTAAGTTTGCTTCTGAAATGCAGAATCTAACCAGAGTTTGTGCCAAACTCAACAAATGCCAACCTGAATAAGCGCCAAACTGAACAAGCACCAAACTCAACAAACGACCATCTGAATAAGTGCCAAATTGAACAAATGCGAAACTGAATACAGCCACATTTTTGGCTTTTATTCGGTCAAATGCATTTGTTCAATTTGGTGCTTGTTCAGCTTGGTGCTTGTTCAGCTTGGTGCTTATTCAGCTTGGTGTTTGTTCAGTTTGGTGTTTGTTCAGCTTGGTGCTTGTTCAGCGCGGTGGTTATTCAGTTTGGTGCTTGTTCAGTTTGGTGGTTATTCAGTTTGGTGCTTGTTCAGCTTATTGGTTATTCAGTTTGGTGCTTGTTCAGCATGGTGGTTATTCAGTTTGGTGCTTGTTCAGCTTGGTGCTTATTCAGCTTGGTGTTTGTTCAGTTTGGTGTTTGTTCAGCTTGGTGTTTGTTCAGCTTGGTGCTTGTTCAGCTTGGTGGTTATTCAGTTTGGTGCTTGTTCAGTTTGGTGGTTATTCAGTTTGGTGGTTATTCAGTTTGGCCACTTATTTAGCATCGCCAGAAATTACCACCGAATCGAATAGTTCTACACCTTGACTAGTGAATTTGCAGAACGACTGATTTTTTTTTTTCATTTTGCCAAAAGTTTTAATACAAAATTTCAAACAAAACACAAAACTCCATATAGATCTATATGTGTATGTGAGTGTATTTGTGCATTTATTATTATATATGTTTGTATCGACCCAGTTTATGATACAATTTGTATATATGCAGAAATGTTTGTCCATTTTCATAAAGAATTCAAATCATTCTGAACGAATCGAAACACCATTTTTTATCCTTTCAACAACTGCATATTTTTTGTTGTTGTTTCATTCTCTTGCAGATTATTGTCTGTTTTGTAGACTTCACAATATTCTACATGATGGCGCACCATACGTTATACGCCTTACAGAGACGGGCTCGCCAAAAGGCAGCTCGGGAAAATGCCAAAATGGCCGGAAGTCATTTGGGCCAGTTGTTCTTTTTTTTTTAAAAAAATATTGCCAAATTATTTTTCCAGCACGCCTCTGATGCCTTACTTATTTGGGACATCCCCTTTTAGAAACCTTAACATTTGCATTGATTTGAAAATAATCTGTTCAACATGTGGCTTCCAGGACAGTTTTAGAAGTTCTCACACAAAAGTGCAGTGCTTAGCTCATGCGATTTGTTTCCATTCTGAACCCTGGTGCAGCGGTCGCCAACCGGTGATCCGTGAGAAATTTTTGGTGGTCCGCAGAAAAATCTGGACAATATTTGCATTTTGTTTTTGTTTTATTAATAATAAAACAAAGAAAAATATTCTTATATAAATTCTTCTATTCTGAATGACAATTTTCGTGTTTCTATTGCACTAAATTCACGAAATGTACTCGAGTCTCGTACAATTCTCGTAAAATATGGAGGCACGCGATGGGAGCTACATTTCCAGTTCAGTTTCCCCCACCCCACGCGTTCTTCTCCCCTAAGCTTCAATTATTTTCTAATAAATAAACTAACTTTTAATAATTCAGTTACAATTAAACAACCTTTAAAGATTTTCTATTAATAAAATGGAAGTTCTCGGATCATTATTTCACAAACGAATTTAACTTTTTGTTTTAAAAAAAATCATATTAGTGGGTCCACGAGATTTAAAATTTTGAATTTAGTGGTCCGTCAGGTCCGAAAAGGTTGGCGACCGTTGTCCTGGTGGATTTTCTTCCAAACACAGGATCTTAGTCTTTGTTGCCTCATGAACCTGGTGTGCCTTTGTGAAATCTCTGACCATGGACATTGTGGGCTTCATGGGTGCTTTGTAGACATTATATTTCCGGTGTAATTGGTTCGCTATGCAGTTTTGTGGTCTGGACTAACAATTTTTGACGAAAACATAATTTTCACTTCCACACACACACACACAGTGCTATGTTTAGTGCTATGTTTTTTGTGTGCAAATCGTGTATTATTCAATTTAAGGTTTTTTATTCAGCCCTAATTCTCCGACATATAGGTCCTATATATTGTATTAGACCAGTTAGGCCTTACCAATTGTGAAAAACGCTTCCTATATATATTTTTTTTTGTCCTATTGTATTTTTCTATAATATATACCCTCCCTCTCCAACCCCCTACCACCTTCCTGAAAACACATATAAAAGAGAGCAAAACACGTAACACGTTTGCGCGTTCAACTTTAAACATCTCTCTCGCCCTCCATATTATACAGAAAACACATTCTCCCTATAATTACAAACGTAGCCCACCCCTTTTTCATTAATTGCCACTTGCCTACTGTTGTAGTACATTTCATATACTGTTCTATATATATATATATATATATATATACATAGAATAGAACATGAACAGATTGCGTATAAAAAACAATATATATAGATATATATTCAGAAAAGATAGAACCCAATGTCACAACTTTCAGATTCAGAAAAGGAAATCTAATTGCTAGTCAATTTCGACAACGACGGAAAATTGCTTCTAAATAAGATTAGAGAATTTCGAACACATTTCATCCCCCTCTTTTCTCATCAACTCCTACTTAAACCCCCCCCCCCCCCTTCCCCTTCTTAAAACCCTCCAAAAAAACATGGCATTAAATAGTCTTCAAAACGACTGACAAAAACAATATAATACAATATATATATGTCGCATCCATTTGGTGTTAATTGTCCATTACACGAAATGTAGGGTCTATTTCGCGTTTTGCATCACACAAATTTATAGTTCAATTTTGCGAAATAGACGTACATTTCGTGTAATGGACAATATTAACACCAAATAGAAGCGATAGAATCCTATTGACCATTAATAATATGTCCCTCAATCGTTCAACTAATTCATTAAGCTGAATTTCAATTCGTTGAAGTTGAAAATAAGGTTTAGAAATTCAAAATTGCATTATACTCCTCTAGCTTTTAAGAAACAACTTTATGAAGATATTTAAAAGCTTTGATACTGTAGAAATTAGAATAGTATAGACCTAAACGTCTTGTAAAGAATCAATCCCATGAGAGAAATGATCGAACACCTTCCAAACCCATGATTCCCACAAAGCCAACGAGGCTCTGCAAAGCCCACCAGGCCCATGAAGCCCACAAAACCCAGCAGGCCCACGGGCCTTTAACATAAAAATGCCGGGGCTTTTGCCTGAGCTTTTGCAAAAGTCCACCGGCCCATGGGCTTTATGTACGTCTCTAGTTTGGCGTTTCACGCGTTTGTTAAACTTGACGGTTATTTAGTTTGGCAATTGTTATAATTTATGGTTATTCAGTTTGGCGTTTTTTCCAACTGGCGCTTATTCAGGCTGGCGTTTGTTCCAGTTGGCTGTTATTCAGTTTCGCGTTTCACGCATTTGTTAAACTTGGCGGTTATATAGTTTGGCATTTGTTATAATTTATGGTTATTCAGTTTAGCATATGTTCCAATTGGCGCTTATTCAGGTTGGCGTTTGTTTAATGTGAACCCTCAGTATTAATTTATTTAAATACAGACATACTGAAGGATAGCCATATATATATATGGGAGAGAGAGAGAGAGAGAGAGATAGAAGAAATCGAAAAACTTGAATGATGGATCGGATCCATACATTTAACCACAAAATGGATTTGCAATATCGAATATTATTTATAATAATAACGGAAATAAGAATTTCGAGAGACACTCCCACAAAATCCGTCTTCCAACCTCACCCTACTCTCCTCCACCCCCCCCCCCCCCTTGTTCTTACTTAAACCTCTTTAAAAAATACACCTCAAATATACATAAAACCTCACTATTTTCACCTAGAAAAAAAAAAACACACTAATTAATAATCGTTCAATCATTTCAGTTAATTACACTATTATTGTGTCTAAAATAGGGAAGAGGATTTTTTTCTCTCCTTCTCTCTAATCAAAATTGAGGCGCTCCTCCTTAATCGCTCATCATCATCACCATAATACAACTAATAATAAATAATAACGATGATGAAAAAAAAACAGAACAAAAGTAAAGAAAAGTGAAAGTTTAGATTTAGAATTTCAGGGTAATATTAACAATAATAACAAGCATAATTACAGTGGCACCTTAAAAAAAAGGCTTGTCTTTCACGGTTGATGCCACGTTTATAGTCATGATATTTCGTGTTCACGTCCACTTTAATCTGACCTTACTATAGATGTGGCGATATTTTGAGAGAGAGAGAGAGAAAGAGCGAGAATGAGAAAGAGCAAGAATGAGAAAGAGAGAGAGAAAGAGCGAGAATGAGAAAGAGCAAGAATGAGAAAGAGAGAAAGAGAGAAAGAGCGAGAATGAGAAAGAGCAAGAATGAGAAAGAGAGAGAGAGAGAGAAAGAGATAGAGAGACAGAGAGAGAGAAAGAGAGAGAAAGAGAGAGAAAGAAAGAGAGAGATAAAGAGAGAGAAAGAGATAGAGAGAAAGAAAGAGAGAGAAAGAGATAGAGAGAGAGAAAGAGAGAGAGAGAGAGAGAGAGAAAAAGAGAGAAAACAAATCGGAAATATTTCAGATATTTAAATAAAATATCGTTATTTCAAGATATATATAAAAGAAATCGAAAATATCGTTATATCGGAAGAAGAAGAAAAAACGAAAATATCGAATTTTTATGCAATATCAAAGCAATCGTTTCTCAAGCTGTGGCCCAAGGGTCAAGTGTGAAGCAACAACTTTATAGATCAACCAACACTGGGTTAGAGGCTAGAACTCTAGTTGACAACTGATAGTAACCAGACATCTAGCCTCTAACTATAGCCCTTTTTGATTAGAAAAAAACATAATTGCAGTTGCTCTAATGATGATAATGATGATTTCACAATTGGCACTCGAGCCATAAATTGAGAAACATTTACTTGATATTGCATAAAAATCCGAGCTCTAACAATGAATTAAGCTATATTCTCAAAAGAAGAAAATCAGTAATTCTGCAAATTTTCTAGTCAATGCACGAAACGCCACCAATTTGGTAGTAATTCTGTTGCTTAATAACTAGTGTTTTAGACAATGTGCAAAAAGCCTAAACCTACAAGTCAATTTAGAACAGCAATTTATTGAAAAAGCTTCTTGTTTTCACCAATATTCACATTGCCTAAAAAACACTATTATAGTTAGACAAAGTGCGGCAATACTATTACAATTTTTTTTTTGCATTATTGACTATAGTGAGTTTTCAAAATGACTGATTTCTAGTTTTTAATTTGGCAGTAAAACTGTATATAATGGAAAATGGAAACCCAATTAATTGGGACGCACCTCAAGTCACGCTGCGACCACCACCGACCACAACCTCAATTTTGAAGGAATCGTTATTATCTCGACATCCTTTTTTTCAAATAAGATTTTTGTGAATGAAAAACAATACACACAAGAGAGAAAGAATGAAAAAAATAAGACATTATTTGAGTAAATTTACACACCCTAAAATCATTATTATTATTATTATAATAGTAACCAATAATAATAAATAATAACATTGAGGTTTATTATGTGCATCATCATCATCAAATGACCTCGAAAAACTTTTCAGAAGTTACGAAAAAAAAAATGGAAAGCGAACGTTTTTTTTTAGAAACAACATTATGAAGAAAAAAAAATCCAAATTGTTTTCAAAACTAGAATGGTAAAAGATTACATTAAAGGTATTTTTGTTTCAATATCTTAAAATACCGTTTGAGGCAGCGGTCGCCAACCGCTGGTCCGTGGACCACTGGTGGTCCGCGAGAAATTTTTGAACAATATTTGCATTTTTTTTTTAGTTTTATTAATAATAAAACAAAAACGAATATTTTCGTTTTCAAATGCACCCAATATTAGCATGCTACAAAGATTATTGTTTGGAGTCAAATTAGTTGGACTTTAAATTTCAAAACTGAGCACAGTTTTAATTTGAACAGACAAACGGCCAACAAATACAACAACAAAAATACCAATTTCTTGAAAAAAGCAAAATAATATGATTCAAGAAAGTCCTTTACTTAAAAATCTTTACCTTCATGAAAAATAGTTATTATTTTAGTTATATTTATTTGTAAAGTAAACTCAAGTCTCATCTATCACATTGAAACACTGTATAATTACAGGAAAGACAACTCTTTAATTTTCTATTCAATGTTAAGGTGTCCCCCCCTTCTAGAAAAATAAGCCCCGTTTCCCCTCCCCTCCACATCACAAAAGTCAAGAGCCCACTTTGAAATGACTTTAAGAATAATTTGTCACTAGTTAGTAACTAATCATCTTGAGAGAGAGTCCTAAAAGTCATCATTATGACCCTCTTCATTCAAGTAAAACAGGAAAACACCTTAAAATCCTTCCTTCTCTTTTTAAAAACAGTGAAACATCGTTTTTATCGCCTTAAAAACACACAACCCTCTTTTTTCCCCCCAAAAAATAGCCCCATAATCTCAAGGACCCAGTCTTGAAAAAAAAAAAGATAATCGGAGGGATTATTAGAAGGAATGGGATCCAGGATTTTGATTAGTTTATTAACTTATTATTAGAAACATTACGAAGACCACACACCACCCTTAAAATATTAAGGGGAATCCAAAATTCTCTCCTCTGGACAGTCCTTTGAAGGCCTTTTCCGGCCTTCAAAGGACTGTCCAGAGGAGAGAATTTCGATTAGCCGCTTTTTAACTTGAAAGATTATTTATTTTGATAAAATATTTTCGTATTTTATCAAAATAATCTTTCAAGTTAAGGTGGCTGAATAGATATTTTAATTTTATTTTTGTGTCCCCGAAAGGCGCCACTATAGCGGGCTAATGCTATGCTCCATAGACTTTTTTTTTTGTAAAATTCAAATTGTTTTAAAAACTAGAATGGTAAAAGATTATGTTGACAGTTTTTTCATGGCAATATCTTACAAAATAAACAATTTTATAGTTCAGTTTTAAAATGACCCGTTTATTTTTCGGTTTTTCATGGAAAAACTATTTTCCCCTTTTTTTTCAAACTGTTATAAAAAAGTTTATTTTGAAAGGTATCATCATGAAAAAACTTTTAGCATTATCTCCAACTATTCTAGTTTCTAAACCACTTTGATTTTTTTCGTAATGTTTCGCCTAAAAAACGTTCACTTGAAAAATATTGTTAAGAGACCTACAGAACCATAATAGCCACTGCAGTGGCGCCATCCTGGGAGATAAAAATAAAATAAATACATATTCAGTCATTTTAAATGAAACCAACTTTTTTTTTTCGAGAAAAAAAAAACTGGACTCAATAAAGTCTGAATGGAAGAAAAAAGGTCAATTCATAGAAAACCTCAGGAGATATGTTTGAAAACATAGTGAAAGTAAAACACTGCGCCATCTAGCGAACAATACGATCAACAATGAAAAAGAATAACAAAATGGTATAAAATAAAATATTCAGGACTTACCAAACGGCCGTAGAAAAATAACTTCGAAGTCTGTCCCGCCAGCTTCGGTTCCCATCTTAGTCTACGGGCTCCAAGTGGAGTTGCTCGATGGCGGGCAACCGAAATGACGGATTCCAACCGTCGTTGTCGTCATAAGAATCGTACTGAAACCACGAAAATTAATTATTGTCAGAATAGACATTTTATATTACTATAGCTACTGAAAAAATATGCAAATGAATCAAATTTTTTCTTTCAGGTACAAAACAAAGATAAACTAGAATTTGTTTTAGAAACTAGAAGGGTAACTTCAAGTCACTTAATGGTATTTTCATGTTTGCTATCTTTCAAAATAAGCTTTTTATGTCAGTTTGAAAATTATCCAACTTTAAGCAGCCATTTTGTTTTAATTTTTTTTTTGTCAATAAAAAGTTCATTTTGAAAGATATCAACATGAAAATATATCCTTTAGTGATTCAGCTACCCTTCTAGTTTCTAAAATAATTTCAAAAAACACACACTGCTATGTTAAATTGACGTTTTTGTAAAATTTGGACGCAAAAACGTCAAGCGAACGTTTTTTTTAGAAACAACATGAAGAAAAAAAATTAAATAGTTTTCCAAACTAGAATGGTAAAAGATAATGTTGAAAGTTGTTTCATGATAATATTTTAAAAAATAAACAATTTTATAGTTCATAAGTCTTAGTCTTAGAGTTTTCATTGAAATTTCATTAAAAAACCACTATTTTCGCCTTTTTTCAAACTTGTCATAAAAAGTTTATTTTGAAAGATATCAACATGGATAAATAAAAATTCAACAATATCACCAACTGTTCTAGTTTCTAAAACACTTTGAATTTTTTTCGTAATGTTTCTTCTGAAAAACGTTCGCTTGAAAAATATAAAATTTTCTCAAAAACGCGGGTGCTCGCAAAGGAAACCTCACAGGCAGTTAGAAATCGGTCAGAACTTCAGTTGGCTCCACCCTTTTTATGACGACCGGCAACTTCTAATTGGTTGGTTATGTAGACTGACGTTGAAAAGGGCGGAGCATGTGACATCAGACTACATAACCAACCAATTAGAAGTTACCAGTCGTCATAACAAAGGCGGAGCCAACTGAAGTTCTGACCGATTTCTAACTGCCTGTAGGAAACCTCCTATAGAACATGCAGTGGCGCCATCTGAGAAGACAAAAACAAAATAAATATCTATTCAGCCACACCTTCTTCTAAACAAAATTCACAAATAACCTTGTTTTTTTAAACAAAACAAAAACCCCGTGAAACCCCTTTAATAAATTAATAATCATAGAGTTTATATAAAGATTGTTCGAACTCAATTCCTTCAGGCAAATTAACACACAACCAACTCGAAGTCAATTTCGTCGATTTTTCTTTTGTTGTTGTTGCTTTTTTTTTCTGTTATTTTTCAGTCAGTTGCAATTGGATTATGAAGTTGGTCCACTTTTCCAAGTTAACTGATGGTCCGAATATGACTCAGCAGCCCCTAAGAGGACAAAACTGACCCAGGCTAACCTTTCTTTCTCACCCACCCTCCTCCTCCCCCCTTACCCTCTCACTTTCTCTCCCCCCCCCCACAATTTCAAATCTCGGAACAAATCCCATCTTCCCTTCAATTTTCTTACAAAGAATAATTAAAGATACATAGATAGTATTTGATGAGAGATTGGAGTTGAATGAATGAATGAATGAAGGAAGGAGGAGGAGGCGAAACAAAAAACAATTGAACCAAAAAAAAAAAAAATAATCAATGATTCATTTTCTAAATAAACAACATTCTTCGTCTTTTCTTCTTTTTCTTCTTCTAAAAAACCAACTGAAAATCGGATTTAAAAAAAAACGTAGGCCTATAAATACGGCACACAAAAATTACACTGATCTGAATTTATGTAAATTTTTAAATATTCTTTTCATTCACTACATTTACACAAAATAAAAGTCGGTGGAATCAACCCGTTTAACCCAGTTATTTTGCGTAATTATAAATAAGAATGCAAATAGATCATTTATTGTGTGCGTGTACCGTTAGATGGCGCCACTAGCCCTCCTCACATATTAAATGTATTACCACTAGTTCAACTCTTGACTCACTTTCTTCCTTTTTTTGCACGTGGCAAACTAATAATTGTGTCATCGCTATTTCTATACACGTGCTCTCTCTCTTCACTTATATTGTGTTCTGGGGGTAAGTTTGTCCACGTGCTCTGATAATTAAGGTCGTTTTGGACGTGGCTTTTAGAGCTAAAAGGCTTGCATTCGACTTCAACTAATTGGTGACGTGTGTAGTTTACCACCTATAAAGATTGCAGGCGCCATCTACCTTGCATTTACACAGGTATTTTTCTATGGAGCCCCCTCTTAAATTAAAAAAAATCCGATTTATATATTTTTTTTTTAAAAAATCCGAATTATATATATTTTTTTTTTAAAAAAATCATGATTTTTATTCACCCTGTTTATTATCCTATTTTAGTTTCTAATACCTAATACACACCTGATAATTTAAATGCATTTAAATAATAAATGTATTCTACAGAACCCTGTGAAGGACAAACAAACAATATGTCGAATTCAATTTATTCAGTTAATAATCTGAAAACATTCAGTTAATACTTAAATATAATGAAATAAACTATTGACATTAAAATATTGATTTAGTATTTCAATTTATTTAAAATATTAATAATTAAAGTCAATTTTTATTTGGTGTTCATGTCCTTAACTGGATTCCGTATAATTCACCTTAAACACATTTAATTTGATTTCATTTAACTCATGTGTGTGTACAAGGTATTCCTTGACAAAACTTTTAATTACTTTCTTTTTAAAGTTATTCAGTCTTAAATAACCCGTTTAGATCCTTTATAACCGAATATCTCGATTAAAAAAAAAAGTTCGTTTATGATTATTTTTTTTTTTACAAGAAATAAAATATTTCTCACGTCAAAGAAGAATAAAAAATGCTTAGCTCGTAATTTTGTTACAAGAGGGAAAATTATTCCACCAAAAATAAATGAATCATATAAACATATCAAAGCTGCAGACACATCCGAAAAAAAGAGAGAAAGAGAAAGAGATATTGGCGATCGAGGATAAGAGCCTCCGTAGAAATCCTTTCTTTCTCTCGTTCTATCTTCATTCCATCTCGTTTCTCATTCTCTCTGTCTTTCAGTCTATCTCTCGATTCTATTTCCATTCTAATTCCATATAAGAACTTTTCATTCTTATAATATTCTAGTCTGTATATACACATATATATTATGGGTATACAAGAGGAGGAGGAGTTGAAACTCATAAAAAGTACAATTTTTGTGTTCATATCTCAACGAAAAAAAAAAACGGTTAGAGAGAGGGAGAGAGAGATAGAAAGGAGGAGGAGTTGTGCTGCTCTGAAAAAAAATATAAATTTCATCCCCCATTTTTTTTTTAAAAAAAACTAAAGCTTTATTTTTTTCATTCTTCTTTTGCAATCGGATGGAGACGATGCAGTTTTAGATTGGAGAAAAAAAAAATGTGTGGCGAGGGTGGTAGTAAAGCACCCTCTGCTTCATACCTACCCTCCCCACCCCCTCTTGTCCACCCCCAATCATATATGTTATTGTCAATCTGTGGAATCAGTCAATCTGCAGATTGACTAAGCAACCTGCAATAACCACCAAACTACTGGTGAATCTGCAAAATTCAATACATTTTAGGTGTTGAATTGTGCAAACTCACCAGCAAGATTGGTTGTTATCCCAGATTGCCTTTGGCAATATGCAGATTGACTGATTTCCGCAGATTGACAGTTAACATATAACATAAATAGTATAAGTAATGTTGAGATCAAGCTCAAAGATAGACAGAAAATGACCCCTCAGCTCATCAATATGCTAATGAACCCTTGTTTTCTTGCACGTGCAAGCCCAAAGAAACGAATGGAATGTGGTACGTGGCATCACAAACACCAATGTTTGGAGGGAAGAGGGGGGGGTGTCGAAGTAATTCGCAAAAAGTAATGAATTATTGTAATTTAATTACTTTTTTTTTAAATTATTAGTAATTCAACAGATTAATTTTTAAAATATGTAATTTGTAATTATTTTTTTTTCTAAGGCCGAATCCACATCAAAAGCTGACACAAAACACAAACAAAACAGAAACTTAAAAGTGTTTCCAGACAAATTGGCGACTATTCTAAAAACATTTATCCGACGTTTTGTTTTTTGTTTTGTCTGCAATTTCACAAACAATTTCCACGTTCATGTCAGTCAACATCAAAAGAGGTTCAATGTTTTGTCTCGATTTTATGCAACATTTTGTCAACTTTTGTCTGTCCTAAAAATGTCGATAAAAATAAAAATTAAGAAATCTGTGATTTTGTGAATTTGTGAAAAGTTTATATTTTGAACAATATTTAGAGGTCCCCCAAGGGTCTCCATGTTGGTACATTTTTGGCAAAATTGGTAATTTTTTTCATAATTATTATTTTAATTTCAATACATTATACAATTGACATAAGTAATACGTTGTAAAATTAAATAATCCCATAAGTTTTTGTGAATATTTCTATTTTAAATTGAAATTTGTCATGTATAATATAAAACCTATGGTAATAGCCATATATAATTTGGGAGCCATTGGGGGGGACCTCTAAATATAGCTCAAATGAGCTGGATTTTACAGGTATTATTATTTTACAAAGGAGTTATAGAAGGTATGCATTCTAATTTTCAAACTTCAATTTTTTTTTTGGGACACCCTACTGTACAGTGTGTTGTGTCACACAAATTTGTTGTGATTTTGTCTCGAGTACTGCTCGACAGTTGTTTCAGTTTTGTTTTGTTTTCAAAATCTGTTTTTTTTTCTGGGGCATTTTTGTTGTGTTTTTGTCTCGGAACTCAAATGTTGCACTTTTATCAGCTAGAGATCTGGAACGGAGCATTACAGGATTGAAAATCCGACTCTTTGAAATTCATTCAGTCCAATTCGGGAGAAGAACTCTTTTTCAACCCATCATTTTCTATACTCTCTTCATCTCAACCACACACCAAACTAGAATTTTAGCCCCAAATCCCAAGAGATCTGGAGGTCCGGGGAGGGGGAGGGAAAATCTCAACGAGTAGCTTCAGAAATCTAATCTGCATGTTAACACGGCCAACGTGGTCATTAAATGCGAACAATTCCGTTCCACCGTGCCACACACATGGTGCAGCAGCAGCAGCAACCCAAAAAAAAACCTTCCCCCCTCCCCTTCAAAAAGGGAGGAGGAGGAGGAGGGGATAGGGAAATCTAGCACCACCCACATTTTCATCATCATTTTTTGTGTGTTGCTTGTCTCCTTCTGTTCTCATTGTAATCTCCATTGAATTTTCAGAAGATCTATGTATTACATACAATGACACAATCGCTATATCTATATACAATCTCCATTGTCTCTGATGTGTGTTCAAATTTAGGGTCTCTCTGTCTCTTTCCCCTTCTCGCCCCTTACCCTCCCCCTCTAGAGATAATAAAGTGACCACCAGCAACAATTCCGCACAATGTGCACCAAAAAAAAACCTCATAAACACACTGTCCACTGTGTATTGTGTCACTGTTATTCTTTGGCCAAAATTCAAGAAGAAAACTTTTCACTTTAAGAGGGGGCTCCATAGAAAAAAATACTTGTGTAAATATGCAAGGTAGATGGCGCCTGCAACCTCCTTAGGTGGCAAACTACACTCGTCGTCAATTAGTTGAAATAGAATGAACCCTTTTAGCTCTAAAAGTATCCAAAACAATCTTCATTATCAGCACGTGGCCAAACTTACCCCCACAGCACAATATAAGTGAAGAGAGAGAGAGAGCACGTGTAGAGAAATAGCGATGACGCAATTAAAAGTTTGCCACGTGCAAAAAAAAGGAAGCTAAGTGAAGAGTTGAACGAGTGGCAATACATTTATATATGGAAGGAGGGCTAGTGGCGCCATCTAACGCTACACGCACAAAATAAATCTACTTGCATTCTTAACTTAGCAATTATTAAAGAAAGAATACAAATCCTATGACACAAACGTAAGATTTGGTCTGTGAGAGACTTTGTCTGCAGACCACGTCTCATAATGTATGGCTATTTTTGAAGTAGAAAACCTTAAAAAACATTTCCTTCCTTCTTTCTTTTTTTTCGGTGGTAAATCTAATTCCGAAACGATTGTTAAGGTAGAAGAAAATAAATCGAACGTGATGTGAAATCACGACGAGAAATAAACCCACCTTATTTTATCCACGAAAAAAAAAACTCGGCCTAACTTCTTCCCCTCCCCCCCCCTCTCCCCCAATTCGAAACCGAACACTTCAGGGGCAGAAATAACAAAATTACACGAGGAGAGCAGCAACCTCCGAAAATCTCTCTCTCTCTCTTCATAGAAAAAAAAGCACGAAAAACCGCATAGATACGAAAAACGTCAAAATCGAACTTACGAACTTTTAAGTTGCGATTTCAGAAATTATACGAATTTTAACTCGGCTTAGCGTTTTTTATGGAGCCCTGTAAAGGACATGAGTTTTTTTTATTTTATCTGAAAGTTCAAACAAACTATCTGACATTTCAAACAAAATAACTGACAATTCAAACAAAATATCTGAAATTTCAAATAAAATATCTGAAATTTGAAACAAAATATCTGAAATTTCAAACGAAATATCTAAAATTTCGAACAAAATATCTGAAATTTCAAACAAAATATCTCACTAAAGTATGAACCATTATTATGATTGAAATTTCAGATATTTTATTTGAAATTTCAGATATTTTATTTGAAATTTCAGTTATTTTGTTTGAAATTTCAGTTATTTTGTTTGAAATTTCAGTTATTTTGTTTGAAATTTCAGTTATTTTGTTTGAAATTTCAGTTATTTTGTTTGAAATTTCAGATATTCTGTTTCAAATTTCAGATATTTTGTTTGAAATTTCAGATAAAATAAAAAAAAAACTCATGTCCTTTACAGATCTCCGTATTTTTTGCTCCTGAAATATAACAAGAAAATTAAACAAAAAACATGTTTTTTTGTGATACTCGCTTTTATGTGAAAAAAAGTTCTAAAAAGTAAAACAAGATGAAATCGTGTCTTGTGTTGATGGTGTAGTGGTTAAGTGTCTTAGCCCATTGGTAATGTTGATCTAACTTGGTCATGAGTCATAATAAGTTAATAACAAATTGTGAATTTATGCCGTGTCCATTACAGGGCTCCGTAGAATTCACTTGTATTACAAGTAGTTGTAGAAACAGCCCCCCCTTTTCCAGGTCACAACTTTTCTGTAACTTTTTTTTTCCGTAACGTATGCAGGGTGTAGTTCGCCAGAACATTATAGAATTGACCCTCCCCACCAACCCCCTTTACATGTCGCCCCTTTTACTCTTTAAATGTTCTCTTGTATACCAATTTGGTTTGTGTATTACAAGTGTCAAACTAAGTTGTCCATTATTTAGATAGAATAGAAGATGAAGAAGAATAGAGAGAAAAAAAGTTCAAGGCAGGTGGCCAGATGGATGGATGGAATGGATGATGAAACACAACTTCCAAAATAGAAAGATAGAAAGAAAAAAAAATGTAGGAGAGAGAGAGAGGAGGTCGGTTAGAGGGTGAAAAGAGACGCATGTTTTCCTGACAAGAGATGGGTTTTCTCTCTCTCTCTCTCTCTCTTTCTATTTCTCTCTCTCCCCATCTCTCATTTTCCATCTCATTCTATCTGAACCGCATTTATCAAAGTGGCGCGGATAAAACGTCCACCAGGGTGGAGAGTCATTTACATTAAGACTGTCATATGACAGTAAATTAGCATATCTTGTTCATAACCTTGTAACAGACACAAAAACAAATAAAACCATTATTGTATCACTTTTATCATATGTGTATCATATATCTTTATGATTGTTATTGACTGGTTTGTGTAGTATCATAATAGAAAAAATCAAATAATATTTTTATAAAGTGTTTTTTTCTTCTTCTTCTGTAATGTGTTAAATAGACTGCTTAAGAGGTTAAATCTAGAAGTTTTTCTTCTCTGAGGAAAAACTAGCTTCTAAACAAGTCTTTTGAACAAATTGTGATAATTCGTGCAAATTGCACGACAGGTTCACAAAGCCATTACTAAGTAGCCATTAGCAAAATACGCAAATGAAAGTGAATGACCAGAAACAATCTCTCTTAAAGTGATTCAGTTTCTCTTCTAGTTTCTAAAAACACTTTCTAGTTTCTTTTGATTTTGCTTCTGAAACACAAAATAATCAGCGTTCGAAAGGCGTTTACACTTTTAAAATCACCCTTAGGCGGCAAGTTAGGCCATTGGCATACAGACCACTTTTTAACCACTTTTCGCCAAAACCGACCACTCTGAATCTTTCCATAGAAAACACATTATTACAAGAACAACTTTCGACTTCATTTTGCAGTGGAAAAATGATCTGTTGTATTCCAACTGTTTTATTTTGTCCCTGTATCGTTAGATGGCGCTACTAGCCATTCCATACAAATGTACTGACACTTCCACCTTCCTTCCTTTATTTGATCACGTGGCAAACTTTTAATAGCGTCATCGTTATTTCTACACGTGCTCTCTCTTCACTTATATTGTGTTCTGGGTTAAATTTGTCCACGTGCTGATAATTAAGGTTGTTTTGGACGCTTTTAGAGCTAAAAGGCCTGCATTCGATTTCCACTAATTGGCGACGAGTGTAGTTTGCCAACCTATGGACAGGCATTTAGATATCGGGAAGAACATAAATTGGCTCCGCCCTTTTTTACAACGACCGGCAACTTCTAATTGTTTGGTTATGTAATCTGACGTCACATGCTCCGCCCTTTTCAATGTCGAACCACACAACAAACTAATTAGAAGTTGCCGGTCGTCATAAAAAAGGGCGGAGCAAACTTATGTTCTTCCCGATTTTTAAATGCCTGTCCTATGGAGGTTGCAAGCGCCATCTGTCTTGCATTTACACAAGTATTTTTTTCTATGGAGCCCTCTCCTCTTAAATGTGTGTGTTAATTTTTAATATTTTCACCAATATTCTCTCTTTTAAACAGGAGACATTTTACGTGAGCCAAACCGTGTGTATGTGTATTATTCAGAATATAATGCCTATATATACTAGAATAGTAAAAGCAGTTAAAGGCAAGAGAGAAGGAGGGAAAGGAGTCGAGAGACAGAGAGAGAGAGAGAGAACATAACGGAAACACAACTCGATAAAAATCCTATTAATTTTCCTTCTCAGATCGAGAGCCCTTCGTCACACCCACCTTTCTAATACAACATACATACATACACCCCCACTTTTCATCTCTTCTTTCCCCCCCCCCCCACAAAATCCCCTCTTCAATTCCCCCCAATCCCTCTCTCATCTTTTTCAATGCAACCACCAAACACAATTCAAACTCTATTTTCTCTCCCCACCGTTCAGATGACATAGCCTCTGAACCTCCCCCATTTTTCTAACCTCTACTTCTCCTTCCCCCCCCCCCTCCTCATCCCCTTTAATATTCTTTATCCACCCACTATTCCTCCCCACCCCTTATACCTCTATATATGTTTTTACTCTTTTATTTCTCTCTCTCTCTCTCTCTCTTTCCATATATATAGTATATACAGTATAGTTATTGTTCCATTCTGCTGCATTGATTCCAACCAAACATACAAAACATAATAGAACTTGGGGTTATATATATAAATGTATATATGAATCTACATTTTATATGTTACTGTCAATCTGCGAAATCAGTCAATCTGCATGTTGCCTAGGCAATATACAATATCACCAACCTGCTATAGTGAATCTGCCAAAATTCAATACATTTTAGGTGTTGAATTTTGCAGATATTCAAACCAGCAGGTTGGTTGTGCTTTGCAGATTACCTAGGCAATATGCAGATTGACTGATTTTGCAGATTGACAGTAACATACATGTAATGTACAGTCAGAAACCAACCAGAACTAAATAAAATCGAAATTCCTCCTCCTCCTCCTCCTCCTCCTCCTCCTCCTTCTCTTGTGTGTTTTTTCTATAGTTACATAATTTATATATAAAAGACGTAATAAACAAGTTTTCTTCTCTCTTTTTCTATCTTTTCTGACCACAGATTTTTATATTTGTGAGATGAAAAATACGAAATATGTTTCATTTTGTAAGATTAAAAGGCCGGATTCACACATCCAACCTTATAAAAGTGCAACATGAATACGAGACAAAAACGCCCCAGAAAAAGCAGATTTTGAAAAGAAAACAAAACAAACCTCAAACAAGACAAACCCACGACAAATTTGCGACAAAACACAAACAAATTTGGGTTTTGTTTTCGGTTTCAACGAGCTGTCCTACGTGATGTTCTTTTAATACTAAACTAGAATGGTAAAAAGATTATGTTATAATTAGGGCTCGGATTTTGATGCAATATCAACTGAAATGTTTCTCAATATGTGGCCCAATTGTGAAGTAAAAATCTCGTTTAGATAAAAAAAATGTTCTTTCTAATTAAAAAAAAATGGTTAGAGGCTAGAACTCTAGTTGACAACTGATAGTAACCAGACATCTAGCCTCTCTAACCAGCCTTTTCTGATTAGAAAAAGCATAATTGAAGTTTGCTCTAATAATGATAATGATTGATTGATTGATTCCTTCACAATTGGCACTTGGGCCACAAATTGAGAAACATTCCGGTTGATAATTGCATCAAAATCCTAGCCGTACTTATAAGTTTTTTCATGGCAATATCTTAAAAAATAAACAATTTTATAGTTTAGTTTGAAAAATGACCCGTTTTTTGGTTTTTCCATTGACTTTTTCACAAAAAAACTATTTTCGGGTTTTTTTTTTTCAAACTTGTCATAAAAAGTTTTATTTTGAAAGATATCATCATGGGATGAAAAAAATACTTATAACATTATCAGTCACCAACTATTCTAGTTTCTAAAACACTATGAATTTTTTTTTCGTAATGTTTCTTCTGAAAAACGTTCACGCGAAAAAAACATACGGTTTTTTTCAAAACCTCGGGTTGAACGAAGACACCTCCTATAGCAATAGCGCCATCTGAGGGGGCAAAAACAAAATAAATATATATTCAGCCACCTTAAGGCGCAAAAAAAAAATCACACACCAAAAGTGAAATAGAGAAAGGAGATTGAGGATGTGGAGATGTTAAGAGATGATAGGAAAGAACTACTAAAAAAGGGTTAACAGAATTTAAAGCCGAATAAATGTTATTCTGAGACCGCGTCATAACAACCATCGTCACCTTTTCTCAAATTTCTTGTCTGTGAAAGTGTGAATCATATATTTTATATTAAATATTTTTCAAGCTGAGTCTCGATATGCAAAAAAAAATGTACAATTTTATATGCAAAAGTCCATTTTCAGAACAGGAAATCACCAAAAATAAAAAAATGAGATCAAAGAAAAAGCTCCCCCTTAACTTTCCTGCAAAGCATCCATTCACACTTTATATAATTTCCTTTTGAGAATTCAATATTGTAAAAAAATAAGTAAATATTATAAAAGTCACGACCACAAAAAAAAGTTACTTCTTTTGAGGCGTATCCAAGTAAATGTTTGACTTAACGGTCCAGAGAATAACTCAATAGTTTGTTAGAAACTAGAAGTGTCAAATACATAAAAAATAAATGTATTTTCATGATGATTTTTCAAAATAAACTATTTTTTTTTTTTGAAACGCCAATATAAGACAGAATAAGATTTTCAACCTGCCGAATAAAATGATATATTTTCAAACTGATCATTCCAGTCTCTCTTTCTTGACACTTCTAGTTTCTAAAAAAAAAGGGAATTTTGTTCTCTCTTGAAAGAAAGTGCTTGCAACCGTATTAGCAACAATTTGTCACATTTACTCTAAAGCCTCGTTTTCACGGTGGCGATAGTTCTAATCGTGAGAGTAGCTGTCATGAAAGTTGCGATAGTTCACTCTCACGATAGCAAACTGTCTACATGTCTTGAAATAACGTGATAGTTCTGTCACATGACAGTGTGACGTCTACTTCACACGATATCATTGAGTCAACAACAGTGTTGCCTCTCTCCCTCCATCAGAAGCCAAATATCCCTACAAAGCGGTCACACAACAACTATTACTATCGCGACAATACTATCAACTATCTTGTCAAACGAGATAGTGTGATAGTCACTATCGCAACAGTGTGATAGTGTGATAGTGACTATCATGTGGTTTTCACGATGATAGTTCTCGCGATAGTTGCTCTCATGACAGCAACTATCATCGTGAAAACGGGGCTTTAAGGAGGAACTGCCCTACAGTCACTTGCCCTAATAAAATTACTCTAAACTTAAAAGGTGAACTTGCCCTAAAAACAGTTGACATTCAGCCACTTGAATGCTCATTTGCCCAATAGTTAAATGTGTATTCCCTAAAATACAGTTGCCCTAAAGTCACTTGCCCTAATAGAAACAATTGTCTAACCTTAAGGTGGAGGTGTATTACCCTAAATAGTTGCACTACCTAAAACCAATTTGCCCTAAAAAAAAAAGTTCACATCTTGTAAATAAAACCAACTTCCCTTTTTTTTTTAAAAAAAATCGTGTCTCTTCGAGTGAATTAACCGGAATCAAACCAAATGGGAATTTTACATATCAATTTCATTTTAGAATTTCAAATAAAACAATCCCCCCCCCCCCAAAAAAAAAAACCCTACAAGTAAAACCACAACCCTACAACTTACACGAAACCTATGAAAGTTTGTCTCTCGAGTGACAACACTACGAAATAACCAAGAAATATATACGAAAATAGAAACTTATATTCTCTTTTCATGTTGTTGTCTTTCAATTTTGTGCTTCGTTTGTAAAACTCAAATTTCATTTGCATAAAAAAACAGAAAGAGACAGAAAGACGCCCAAAAAAAAACCCCCCCTCATAAACAGAGGGCAGACGGAAAAGACCATCTGGGAAGTGCCCTGAAGGGAGAGAGAGACAGGAGGGACCTTTTTTCCTCTTCCTCCTCCTCCACATAAGTCAACTAAAATAAGCCAGGCTAACTTTCTCGTAAAAATGTCACCAATAAATGAGAACAACTAGGCAAACTAACTTGAAGTGATCAAAAACGTTGCTTAAAATAAAGTTAAGCTTAAACCATGACGCAATACAAAACTCTATGGAGTGCTTATAAGTTTAGCTTTAGCTTAAAGAGGCCATAATTACTGCCAGAAATATATTTTCAAAATATTGCCAAGACTTACCCAAAGATTGCCACAAAACGATTATTAAAATTTAAAATAAGTCAATAAAACCACAGGCAATTAGAAAACGGGATAAACAGAAGTTGGCTCCGCCTTGTTATGACGAACGGCAACTTCTAATTGGCTGGTTATGTAGTCTGACGTCACATGCTCCACCCTTTTCAACGTCGAACCACACAACAAACCAATTAGAAGTTGCCGGTCGTCATAACAAGGGCGGAGCCAACTTCTGTTTGTCCCGATTTCTAATTGCCTGTCCATGAAAATGCTTGTTATCTAAATATTCCGCCGATTCGTTCCGTTCCGACTAGATGTATAGTAGGGCCTATGCAACAAGCTTTTAAAGGCACCCCCCCCCCCTCCATCGAACTCTAGGTATTCTATTTTTTAGGAAGCAAAATTAAGAAAGACTTAGTGTTTTAGAAACTAGAAAGATAGCTCAATCATTTAATGGTATTTTCATGTGTTTATCTTTTAAAATAAGCTTTTTTTTATCAACATAGAAATATCATTACGAAATTCAGCAACCCATTCTAGTTTCTAACACACTTTCAATTTCTCTTTAATGTTGCCATTCTGAAAATCAAGAATAATCAACAGTTCTATCTCAGTCAAAATACACTGGTTTGAGGCTAGAAAAATCTAGTCTCTAACTAGGTTCTTTTAAAGATAAATGCATTTTTTATGGTTTTTTTTTTTCATTTTTCTCCCCCCAGATGTTTATTTTCGTTATTAATCGTTCAAAATACACTACTGAATGTCATTTCTGTTTATTTTGTAATCTAGTAACAGCATTTTTATTTAACATAAAAAAGCACTATTAAGAGATTATACCCTTAATAATCACAGCTCGACTAACAAGGGATAATTCTAATTTGTACGCCGATATTGAGAAAGAGAGAAAAATCGACGTTTTAATCGGTGTCACGACCTCGGAACTAGTTACGATGGAAAGAACAACGACAGACACCGAGAAAACATAAAGGAAGGTCGGTGGGACAAACCTACCACCACCACAGTTCAGAGAGAGAGAGAGAGAGAAATACGAAAAGGGAAGCAAAAATCCGGGCTAATAAAAATAGGGTTTGAAATAATCTAAGGTCCAAATTCAACAAAGAAAACTTAACACTTGAACCCTCATAAACAGGTTTCCAAAATTAAAAAATAAACCCCTTTTTAAAACAAGGTTTCGGTATTTTCTTAAATTAAAATTCTGTTTAGATTTGGTTCATAAGTTGAAAGTTCAAATACAAAGTTTTCTTCTTGAATTTGGACCTAAGGGCTTTTTTTTTGGGGGGGGGGAGGGAGGGAGAAGCTCCAATGAAAATAATGATGAAGGGGGGGGATATGATGGAAAAGAGGAGATTAAGAGACTGATGCCTTCTAGGCCTGGGTCTCGAAGGCATTAAAACCGATGTCTCTCGAGCTCTCTTTCCCTGTCTCCAACCGTCATCATTCATCATCTTCGAAGCCGCCGCCGCCGCACTAATTTTATGCACGTTGCCATAACATTGAAACACACTGGGAATCTCTATGAGGTTAAATCACAACCAGAATCCAATACGCAAAAAGCCCTTTACAATTATTGGAGTAAACGCCCTTCGAACTCTTGATTATTCCCTGTCTTTCAGAAGAGCAAAATTAAGAGAAAGTGTTTTAGAAACTAGAAGGGTAGCTCAATTCCTAAAGAGGATATTTTCATGTTGACATCGTTCAAAATAAACGTTTTAGAAACTAGAAGGGTAGCTCAATTCCTAAAGAAGATATTTTAATGTTGACATCTTTTAAAATAAACGTTTTATAAAAAAAAAAAATTAAAAAAAATATCGTCTGCTAAAAATTCGGTAATTTTTAAACTTGAAAACGTCTTAGAAACTAGAAGGGTAGCTCAATCTCTAAAGAGGTTACTTTCATGTTGCCATCGTTCAAAATAAACGTTTTATAAACAAAAATTTAAAAAAAAATATCGTCTGCTAAAAGTTCGGTAATTTTTCAACTTGAAAGCATTTTAGAAACTAGAAGGGTAGCTCAATTACTTAAGGGTATTTAAATGTTTATGTCAGTTTGAAAATGACCCAACTTTAAGCAGACGATATTTTAATTTTGGGCTATAAAAAGTATATTTTGAAAGATGTCAACATGAAAATACCCTTTAGTACGGAGCCCTGTAAAAGACACGCAAGATTTTTTAAATTCTCGAAATTTGGACTTTTAATCTCTTTTATTCGGGTATGTTAATTATGCCCTGTTACGTGCACCAATTCTAATAATTAAATTATTGCTGCCACAAGAGGGCGCTTGCAATAATTTAATTATTAGGGTATGGCGCGCGCAACATGGCATAATTAACATAGCCGAATAAACGAAACTAAAAGTCAACATATCGAGATTTAAAAAAAAAAAATTGCAAAAGTCCTCTGCAGGGCTCCATACTTAAGTGATTCAGCTACCCTTTCTAGTTTCTAACACACTTTCAATTTCTCCTTAATGTTATTCTTCTAAAACTTCAGATAAAACATCTTAAGCCGGATATCCACCAAACGAGCGAACATTCTCAGTCAATAATCGTCTGATGAGCACAGATTAGAAAACGAGCAAACATTCGCTCGCTCGCGTTCAAAAATGATCGGGTGGTTGGCGGCACATCAAAGAAAAGCCTTGTTCGGTTCTTGTTTCGTATGACGGTGATTATTTTATCAGCTATACACTTAAAAGAGTGATGGCTGTGAACGATATGGATCAATCTCGCTATAAATGTTTGCTCTTGCTCGCTCTTTTTTGGTGAATATCCGGGCTTTAAATATAGTCTATCAAACAAAAATGCTTTTAATGCACTTTGTAATAATAATTGTGAATACCCTCGCATACTTTCTCTCTCTCTCTGAGTCACTGAGGCTTATAGCACTTTCCAGAAAGTCACGACGAATGAACCCGATCGTGTGACATTCCTTTGCCAATCGAACCGTACCTCTCTCTCATTGGAAAAAATGACACTAAGGTTCTTTACAAACCCCGAGTTGTGTTCTCTTTTTTTTTTTTTTCGCTTGACAGAATTTCAGATATTCTATACAACAACATGGCCAAACAATTCATTCGACAAAACAAAAAGCTCCACACAAACACACACAGTTTTCTAACCCAGTTTCATAATCATTTCCCCACCTCTGTGATGTTTTATATTATAAACCCAAATCGTTCTTCCATACCCTCATATATTCTTAGGTCCCTCTTTTTTTTTAAAAAAAAAAAAGTTCCCTAAACAATTCATCCAAAACAGAAAAAAAAATACACAACAGGAGGAGGAGAAGGAGGAGGGGTTCTTATATATTAAATGCATGGTATGTGTGCCACCTAATGTGCACTCTTTTACTCAAAGCTGTTTCGAACAGCAACTCTATTTTCTGCTTTGGTGAACTGAGAGAGAGAGAAAACGAAGGGAATTGGAATATGGATAGGCCGCTGGTGGGCGAAGGAGGAGGAGGAGGGAGGGAGGGCGCCCTTCATGAACAGTAAGTATTCATCAAACACTTCATTAACCGGGATAATGTTATGGCTTATGCATTACTGGCTTCAGTAAAGAAGAAACAGAAGAGAGGCTTTTTTTTAAAAAAAAAAGGGAAATGAGGGTATAAGAAGGAGGAGGAGGAGGAGGATGGGGATAAAACCACGTCACCCATCCCAAACATTTATATATGTTTACATTAAACATTATTATGTACAGAAAGAGAGGGAAAATATAAAACAGAATGATGAAACAGAAAATGTTCAATGAATTAAGCAAACAACAACAAAAAACTAGAAAGGTGATGATATTCTCAAACAGGCCCTACTTTTTAAACATTTATTTGAAACTTAAACGAGTAAAGAAAGATGGATAATACACCTAGTATACACACCTAATAATTTAAATGCATTTAAATAATAAACGTGTTCTACAGAGCCCTGCAAAGGACAAACAAACAATATGTCGAATACAATTTATTCAGTTAATAATCTCAAAATATTGAGTTAATTAACTTAAATATAATTAGATAAACTATCGACATTAAAATATTGATTTAGTAAATTTCAATTTAAAATATTAATAATAAAAGTCAATTTTTATTTGGTGTTCATGTCCTTAACTGGATTCCGTATAATTCACCTAAACACATTTAATTTGAATTCATTTAACTCATGTGTGTGTACAAGGTATAAGGGTAATTTTAAAGTGTAAACGCACTTTCGAACATTGATTAATTATAAAGCCCCCTTTACACCTACAGTTCTGTCTTAAATAAATTTAAAAAATGCGAAAATGCATGTCTACAAAACGACGTGAATGTTAAATTATTTGTTCAATGTTGCATTAATTTAGATGTTCTATTTTTCTTAAATGATTACACATCTACTAGAGCGCTTTTTCAGGATCAGCATCATTCTTATGTAATATACAAAGCTATATATAAGATGCGCTCTGCAACCTATTTAGCACACCTCTCCCCCAATTCTCTTGTCTAGAAGGTCACAAGGTTAGTTATACTAGGTTAGTTATACTTGCATATAACCACCGATTGACACTTATAAATTAATTTATACATTTTATGTACCAAATCATTCACGAATACATTCATCACATTTAATTGTGGTGTAAAAAGGGGGCTTTAGGCATAGCCGTAAATTGGGATTGAAAAGTGGGGTGGCAAGAGTTGGGAGAACAAGAACAAAAAAGACCTAGTATTGCATTGCATTTTTGGAAGGATTAAACATGTAAAGGGCACTACACAATAGCCATGCACTAAAATGTATGTGGAAGGGTTATTTTAGCTATTTTTTAAAAAATCCATTTAGTGAAAAATCCTTTACATGATAAGAGAAAAATGGAGGTCATTTTTAAAATCAGCACACCAAATATTTTAAGAATAAGCAAAAAAAAAAAAAAAAAGGTCAAAATAAAAGGATGAACATCAATGGTAATCATAAAACTAGAAACAGAATGCATATAGACAGTGCCATCTTAATGGGGGGGGGGGGGCAACTGGGCCTCCGTCTAAACAAGGGTCTCCTCAGTCAGCCAATTGTCACTATTTTCTGTATTTTTAAATCTTTAATTTCAATTTATCTGACATCAAAATCATTTTACTATTTTAAAAATTATAGGCCTATTCACTTATGTGATTTACTTCATAAAAGTCCTGTTCCAATATATACAATGGACATCATCATGGAATCATCATTACTTTTTATATATAGAAACACTGGTTCCTTGGGGGAAAAAATGAGTTTATTTGTAAGGCATGGTTGGGGGGGCCTCAAATAAATCTTGTGCCAGGGGCCATAAAAGACTTAAAGACGGCCCTGCATATAGAAATGGAAGGACCCAAAAACCAAGGAATGAACACTACTAACATGGGTGCTGAATTCTATATAAGCGCATTCAGAGTTTTGGATTTTAAAGTTACCCCAAATGTTCATCCCATTCATCGTTTTAATCTGTCCCCCCAAAAACTTCCAGACATTTTTAATGATCATAATTTTGCAGGTCTGTGGAATTATGCCTTGTTTCAGGAGTA
The DNA here is from genome assembly GCA_036925085.1 of Brachycybe producta. NCBI lineage: Eukaryota > Metazoa > Arthropoda > Diplopoda > Playtdesmida > Andrognathidae > Brachycybe > Brachycybe producta. The sequence continues at coordinate 1,141,543 of JAUPFP010000022.1, forward strand.
AAATCTCAACGAAATTTCAAAGTGATTTAGAAAACTACAAGAATGTTAATATTTTTCAAAATAAGTATTTCTATGTCTATTCCTAATTCAATTACTGATAACCAATTCATCCCACTATATTAATAGGTGTATGTGGATTTCAATTGCACCTACAGTATATACCAAAAACAAACTAAGCGGAAGGTGTTTAAGTGCTGTGTTTGCAGTCGGTTTTGGCGATAATCCAGACTTCATTTTGCAGTCAAAATGTTGTCTTTGTGCCAAGAGCCATATATACTGTACCTTGTACTCACACATGAGTTAAATGAATTCAAATTTAATGTGTTTAGGTGAATTATACGGAATCCAGTTAAGGACACATGAACCAAATTAAAAATTGACTTTAATTATTAATATTTTAAATTGAAATACTAAATCAATATTTTAATGTCAATAGTTTATATAATTATATTTAAGTTAATTAACTCAATATTTTCAAGATTAATTAACTGAATAAATTGAATTCGACGACATATTGTTTGTTTGTCCTTTACAGGCATTTATTATTTAAATACATTTAAGTTATCAGGTGTGTAGTCATTTATGTTCTGAAAACCTTTCTTGCAAGTTGCTTTCTGAAAAGCTGTCATATAAAAAATATGACAATATCTTTCAAAATAAACATATTGTGGACAATTTTTCAACCTCTGGTTTCTATCTCTCTCCATATTGGAAGAAATAAGAGAATCATCATCAGATGGTCAGAAAAAAAAATGGAAAAAAATGGAATAAATTAAAAGAAATTCCCAATGGAGATCCAATTCCTCTCTTCTTTTTGTTATAACGGTGAGGGAGTGTGAAAATGATGTTGGGGATATCTTTAGGGAACCAGAAGAGGGATTTTCTCTCTCTCTCTCTCTTCCTCTTCTCTCTTTCGAAAAGCAGTGATTGGAAAAAGAGGATTTCCCTTTTCTCTCAGTTTGTGGTTGCTAAAGAAATCCCAGAGTATTCTCAGGAGAACTCTTATATTTCCCTCTCACTGTATATATATATTTTCTCCCTCTTTTTTTTTTTTGAGGGAGTCTCTCTATCTTTTTATCTCAAATCCCTTTTCCATCTCTATCTCTATACGGATTACTCCCTCCAAAAACACACACACGCGTTCCAAAAAAAAAAAATCCCTCATCTTCAGCACGTAAAAGTTTAATCCTAGATTCCCATCTCTAGATATATACGGAACAGTCAGACTCAGTACCCCTTTTTTTCCCCATTCCCTTTGCCCCTAAAAAAAATCTTTCCCTTCTCCCCTCAAACTCTGTACAATTCGCACCAGTGAGCAAATAACATTCCTCCCCCCCCCTCTTTCTTTAAATCACCATCCACTGAATACTGTATACTTGAAGATCAATATATTATGAGACCGTCAAAGTGATAAAAAAGCAGTCATTTTGCAAACTCACTAGTCGGACCACAAAACCACCAACTCGATAAGAAATCAACACATTGTTCAGCATTCTAGGCAATGTACAAAATGTCTTATTAACAATATACTATTAACAGCTCCTAAAAAACTTTTCCTTCACTGTCAAACAATTAGGTAGTCATTTTGCAAATTCACTAGTCAGAGCGCAAACCCACCAATTCGATAAGAAATCATTACATTGTCTAGAATTGTGGGTAATGTATAAAATGTCTATTCACATTTAATAACATACTAATAACTGCTCCTAAGAGACCATCAAAGTGATAAAAAAGCAGTCATTTTGCAAACTCACTAGTCGAACCACAAAACCACCAACTCGATAAGAAATCAACACATTGTTCAGCATTCTAGGCAATGTACAAAATGTCTTATTAACAATATACTATTAACAGCTCCTAAAAAACTTTTCCTTCACTGTCAAACAATTAGGTAGTCATTTTGCAAATTCACTAGTCAAGAGTGCAAAGCCACCAATTCGATAAGAAATCATTACATTGTCTAGCATTGTGGGCAATGTATAAAATGTCTATTAACATTTAATAACATACTAATAAATGCTCCTAACGAACTTTACCTTCACCTTCAAACAGTCAAGTTGGCATTTTGCAAATTGACTAGTCAGAGCGCAAAACCATCAATTCCATAAGCATATAGCATTCTAGGCAATGTACAAAATAGTATTATATAGTTATGTATCGTACGAGATACAATGTATTTATCAAAAATATCGAGAACTCGAAAAAATAAACAAAATTCCGAAATATCAGAAAAATCGAAATATCTCCAATATCGGGAAAATAAAAAAAATATTGATATTAGAATATCTAAAATATCTATACATTGAAAAAGATGAAAATATCTACTTAATTATTTTTTTAAAAAAAATCGAAAATATCACCAAATCAAAAAAAAAAAAAAAATGAAAAAAGTATTAAAAAAATTGAAATAATTAATATTTGTCGAAAATATTGACATAAAAAATCGAAAAATATAGACATAAATAATTGACTAGTGAATTTGCGAAGTGACTGTTCGGTTATATTTTGGCGGTAAATAAATACACACCTCTCAAAGAAGACTAAAAAGATGGCAAGACCCAAATTATGCTAATCATTGTCAAAAGTGACTTTACCACTAGATGTCACTAGCTACCAAAGCATATTTAAAACCTTATTGAAAAACCGCTTTAAAAAATATTAAATTTATCGAAACGAAAATTGAAACGAAAATTAGAGAGAACTCACTTTTTGTCGTTCCGATCGAACTCCACCTCGCGTTGAACCCAAACGTTTCATTAGATCTTCTCGAACGCATAAATTCTCTTTCGATCTCTCCAAAACCGTAGCGGTTGAACTTCGAACAAGCGATTCGATCAATCGGACAGTCTGTAAAACGCAGAAATATATACGAATCACATTAAGAACAAACTTTTGGTTTCTAACTTTCTCTCGAGTCTTTTCGTACCCCTTTGACAATCGAATCTCGAGCGTCCGCTTCGACATTACATTCTTTCTGCTTTCGTAACCAGATGCTCTTTGCTTCTTCTCTAAAACAACAGCAAAACTACAATTAGCTTTGTAATTCTTACATTGTTTCTCGATTTCGAACACTCACTGATAAAGATTTTCGAAGAATTCCGTTTCCGCATGTTCCCTTCTCAACGTCGAGATCAATTTCTGTCAAAACGGTACAAAACGATGAGAAACGTTTTTTTTCTTTCCCCGTTGTACTAAAAGAGATCGGAATATGTAACCTTTCGAACTTGTTCGATGTCGCATAAGAGCCGTTGTTGATTCTCGCTGGGAATCTTTTGTACGATACGAGATAAACAATCGAGAAATCTGATGTCGAACTCCAGAGATTCTATCATTTCACGACTTTGAATCTGTAATTGAACTTTGTAAGGACGGACAATCTTCGACCTGTTTTTAAATAAAACAAAATACAATTCGAATCAGAAGGGGGGGAAAAACGTTAAGCCCTCTTGATTTTTCTTGTCCGATCCAGACTTTCTGTTTTTCTTGAATTTTTTTTTTAAATTTTCCTACAAATTTTTAACAGGTTTACTGCAAAGTTATGAATTTTCTAGCAGTTTTTTAACTTTCCTTTAAAAAAAAAATTCTGCTTTTGCATACAGATTTTAGTTTTCTGCAAATTTCTGCCTTTTGTTTCTGCGTTTTCAAGCAGGTTTTTGGCGTTTAGTTCATACTTTAAGAAGAAATTGAAAGTATTTACGAAACTAGAAGTATAAACGAATCATTTTCTTACTAATATTTTTAAAAAATGTATCGCAATTTCAAATTTTCAGATTTCGAGAGGCGTTTACACTTAAAAACCACCTTAATATTAAGTGATTCAGTTACCCGTTTCTAGTTTCTAACACACTTTCAATTTCTCCTTAGTGTTCCTTCTAAAAAAAACAAGTAGAATAGCAATTACGCAAAAGGGTCTTTAGTTCGACTCCTCAGAAGCGAAGATCTACGAGTTTCAAGTTCCTTCAAATCTCTTGTAAACGAGAGAAGCTGTTGATGTTCTCTTTTCAAATCGTTTGCCTAAAAAATACGAACGATTAAAACGAGAGAAGACAAAAAAAACATCAACGAAAAGAAACCTCTATCTCGAGTATCTTTGCCTTTCGCACTAATTCCTCGGTGTTGTCATTCGGTCTGGAGTCGGTAAAATCGACTTCGAACCCAACCTTCTTCGGTAGTTCTTTTATTTTATTCTCGACGATGACTTCAGCATCTCGTTTCTTCGTTGCTGTCCTTTCGACACCTTTCGTTCGATCACTTGGCAAGATATCCTTTAAATAACAAAAAGAAACGATTTAAACGAACCAATCATAAAACGAAGCAAACCAGTTTCAATTACAAGCATTTCTCTCGTCGAGAAGTAAGGAGCCGTTTTAGGACGACTTTCTCGTTGTCTTTCTCTGCTCTCGGCACTTCTTGCATTTCTTAAAACCGCTCTCAACTCCAACTTTCATTAAAAAAAGAATAACGTTAAAAGACACAATTCACAATTATGTAAAAATACCTAAAACGCAGAAATCAACCATTCGATAAATTTCATGAAGATTTTTGATTTCTGTCTAAGTTTGCGGTTTTAATGCAGAGGTTTTTTTTTAAATCCTACACTGATTTCGGATTTTTCTTGAATTTTTTTTTAAGTTTTCTACAAATTTCTAACAGGTTTTATGCAAAGTTTTGAATTTTCTAGCAGTTTTTTTTGCAAAAGTTTAAAGATTTTCAACTTTCTGCAAATTTCTGCTTTTTGTTCTGCATTTTTTAAAAGTTTATTACAAACTTCTGCTTTTCTAGCAGTTTTTTTTTATTTATAAGACATTTCTCCTTTTTCTTGCAACTTTACATAAATTTCCAAAAGATTCCTCTATATTTCTGCGTTTTAGAGTAGAGAAATCTGTCTTAGATCTCAACACCTCATTTTGTTCACTTTCTTTCATCAATAACTCTCTTAGTTTCTTCCTTCGTCTTTCGAGGTCTTTCAACTTGGCTTCGTCTTTAGATCGATGTTCGTAAGCGTTCATACTGAAAGAAATAAAAAAACAAAAACAGAATTAAGTGTGTTTGGTCAGATCGAAATGGCCGTATATGTCTCTCAGATCGAGACGACGCCATATATTTGTCTTTCAGACTACCAATTACCTTGCCACGAACGTCTGAGATGAACCGAGAGATTCGTATTCGGACGATTTGAAGTTCCAAGTTCTGAAGTAATTGTCGGTCTTTTCCCAAGCACGACGAGAAGACTCTTCTTTCATCTTTCTTCTTGCGACGCATTTTTCCTGCCAATCCTTACGACTCATTCCGATCCGTTTGCTGTTGTCGAACAATCCCGACATTTGGGTCTTGCGTTATGACTCGAGGTTTTGTTTTTTTGTCTTTCTGTAATGACAAAAGAATCGAAATTTTTTACGAGAGAGTCGATTCAAGCTACACTAAACAAAGCAGATAATAATAATAAATCAGCTCATTTTCGTTTGTTTCTCTCTCTCTTTGATTTATTACTACTACTCCGGTATCACACCTTTGAAGGCCACAAATCTCTTATATAAAAAAAAAGTCCCGGATTACAAATTGAATTATTATATTAGCGATTTGCGGCCACGTGTCACTTTTGTTCTTGAGCGATTGCCTAATTAATTGGTCACGCACACCCCCCCCTTTTTCAATACACCTTTATTGGAACCATCTCTCTCTCCTCTCCCGTGGTTAAAAAAGGAGGGTTTTTTAACCACGCGATCAGAGTCAGAGAAACACGTGTCGCAAAATAATTTCGACACGCGCGAAAAGCAAAACGACAACTAATACGAGTACATTTTTAAACTAATCGGTCAATTCAACAAAGTTGAAAAAAAAAATCTGTTCAAAAATACTTTTAAATAAATAGGTTTTCTGTTTTAAAACCTTGTTTTGAGGGTTGAAGTTTACAGCTACTTCGTAAGAAACAAATTCTATAAGAAAACGGGACAAACAGAAGTTGGTTCCGCCCTTTTTATGATGACCGGCAACTTCTTATTGGTTTGTTGTGTGGTTCGACGTTGAAAAGGGCGGAGAGCATGTGACGTCAGACTACATAACCAACCAATTAGAAGTTGCCGGTCGTCATATAAAGGGTGGAGCCAACTTCTGTATGTCCCGTTTTCTAATTGCCTGTCTTTTTTGATGATTAAACTCTGTTTTGAGGGTTCAAAGTTCAAGTCAAAAACCATGACAGCGATTTAAATCACCAGAAAGCTAATAAAAAAACGTAAAAACGAACACAAAATGAAATAAAAGCACGATTATTTCGTGTTCGTATTTGTATTCAAAACGAAATCAATACAAACCGCGAAAAACTAGAAAAGCAACCCATTAAAAGACACATTATGGAATTCGCGGTCAAGCACGTCGACCAGATTACGTCATATATACTTATCTCAGTGGCTTTCTATGATCAATAAGTGACGTCATTCGGAGTCTTACTTGCAATACGACCAAACATTTTTCGGCTCGTCAGAACGACTTCTACCGTTTTACAAGGCTTAATTAACGTTATGCACGCATAAGCGGACAGAAAACGATTCTAAACTCAACGTAAAATACAACGACCGACATAAAATACAAGCGAAATTGTTAAAAACTTACCTATTGCTTTCGTTTTTACCGCCAACAATTAGAACGACTCTGAAACCGATTCGCTAACCAACTGCCAGAAACAAAATGGCCTCTCATTAACATAAAAAAATACGTCACGACTTAAGTAGCGCCCTCTATGGATGAATAATAAAAGCGTGCTTATACAGGGTGATCGTAATATCATTAACAGGCAATTAGAAAACGGAATGAACAGAAGTTGGCTCCGCCCTTTTTATGACGAACGGCAACGTCTAATTGGTTTGTTGTGTGGTTCCACATTGAAAAGGGCGGAGCATGTGACGTCAGACTACATAACCAACCAATTAGAAGTTGCGTTCGTCATAAAAAGGGCGGAGCCAACTTCTGTTCATCCCTTTTTCTAATTGCCGGTCATTAAACCCACTTGAAAACTTTATTACTTGGTTTTTTTAATTAATTGTTATAAAATCAACCACGATTCTGCTTTTTTCAAATTAAAAGAAAAGACTGGTTAGAGGCTATAGTTCTTTATTTGACGAATGCTATTAACTAGAAAACATTAGTCTCTAATCAGTATTTTACATTTAATACATTTTTATATTATATAATTTATAATATTTATATTAAATATGTATATTTTATATTAGAAATCTCATTTATCATTACTCTTGTTACTATTATTATTTATTAAATTATTCATTATTATTATTATTATTATTATTATTATTATTATTATTATTATTTATTATTTATTAAATTATTTATTATTATTATTGTTACTATTATTATTTATTATTTATTAAATTATTTATTATTATTATTGTTACTATTATTATTAATTATTAAATTATTTATTATTATTATTATTATTATTATTATTTTTATTGCTATTTTTATTATGTTTATATAGTATTTAAAATTTATATGTATAATATTTATAATTGTAGTAAATTGTTTTCAGTAAGTAAAAAAAGTGTTTTATAAATGGAAGAAGTTTATTTTTGTGTTAAATCTTTCTGAAATAAACCATCATCTGTGTTTGTCATTCAGTCTTATTTTATTTCATTTGAATAGCTATTATGTTAATTAGGATTTTAATGGTAATTTTGTGATGAATAATCAGTGTTGAGACAAATAATAATTTTCATTAAAAAAATACCTTATTGTAGGGTAGCTGGCCTACTCAATAAAACGCGTTTTCTGTTTAAACTCTGTTCAGACAATTCAAAGTTCAAGTGCCAAGTGGCCTTCTTAAAATTGAACCTTAAGAGGTTAAGAATGATATAATTAAATAAGAATGGCTAAGACTTAAAAAAAAAGGCTATAACGAGAATGGGGACGGTGACGACTGGATCTGATGTGTAACTAGTTTGAGACGCAACTGCAGAGATTCGGACTGCGGTAACGAAGTGTAAAACCTGAGACCGGTCATAAGTTCGATATGATTCACACTCGAACGATGTTTGCTCAGATACTCATCGATATTCTAAAAAAACAAACCCCACCGTTCCATTGTAACAACGAAAACACGAACAAAACATAAAACATCTAATTAAAAGAATTCTCTCACCCAACAACTCGGAATGTGTTTCTGATGCGGCAAAACAAATCCCATCGTGTCCACTTTACACGTTGATAAATCGCATCCGGTGTCTATCGCATAAGTAAAGACAATGAAGTAATGAGATGGAATTTCTGTTTTCGGTCTTCTGAAACAAAACAAAATATATAGGAGAAAAATAAATAATATAATTAAATAAATAGCAGGTAACAAGATAAATATTTCAGAAATTAAAAGAAGTTAACACGTTTGAAATTTTAGATATTCGTTAAGTTGTTTTATGAGTTCGAGGAGCGGTCACACCTTAAATACAGCTTTACAAACTATTTCAAATTTCAGTTGTGTAACTTTTCTAGTTTCTAAGATATTCCTCGTTAAACAAAAACAAAAGTAGTAAGTACTCGACTTATGCGGTTAAGTTGAATCCCATTAAGTCTTACATATTTTTCATTGCGTTTACAGAGCAAATTGATACTTGGCGTTAATGACTGTAAACACAACCGCGTATCTACAAAACCGCGTAAGTCGAATTCAGGTAAAGGTTGATCCACACTAATATGCCGGCACGAATCGGAAGAATTGAATAGGTAAACTCAAACTAAGCCGTCCAGCTCCGATTCCATCCGGGCCGGTCTAGTGTGGGTCAACCTTTAGTCAAAGACTTACTGTACAAAAATAAATGGTCGACAAACCCATTAATCCAAACGGGACCAACGATAACGTTGACAAAATTTAAAAAACTGGCCCAGTTCGACACCTTTGACCAGAACAATCTAAAGACACCTGTCAATATCGTAACCGCAATGAGTAATTGAAAGCAAATAAGATTCAAGACTCCAAAACCAACCCCTATGAAATCCCTCGTACATCGGAACAGCGTTTGAAACAACGAAAACATTGTCGAAAAATTCTACAAGAAAAAGTCAGAAGAAAATAAATACTCTCAAAAATTCAGAAAGTCGAAATGTTTACGAGAAGGAACCAACGGCACTTGAACGACATCGTCTTTTACGTCGAACCGAGAACAAGGCGGAGTATTTTCCCAAGAAAGTCTCTCGTCCAGAAACCATTTCGTTCCATTACTGACTTCTTTGTTCACCTCGAATCATTTTAAATAATAGTTGTTAATGGATAAAAAAAAATAATGGAATAGAATTATGAGTTCTTCTGGATTGCAGAAAAAAACATTAAGAGAAACTAGAAAGTGTTTTAGAAACTAGAAGGGTAGATCAATCACTTAAACTGCATTTTCATGTTGATATCTTTCAAACTCACAAAAGTGAAATGAGCTGCTTTTTTCTAGTTTCTAAAATGTTTTCAAGTTTTTCTTAATTTTCTAAATCTGGAAGACAGAATAATTCAAGAATAAAAGTTCAAGAGGGGTTTACACTTTTAAACCACCTCAAGTGATTCAATTACTCTTCTAGTTTCTAATAAACTTTCAATTTCTTCTTAATACTGGTTCTGAAAAAAACAAGTACAAGAAAATTTTTTTAAGAATATGTTTAATTTATATACCACGTTGTCAAAGTTAAAAGTTGACCAAAGAGGAACCCTCGCCTTTTGACTGTAACCAGTCACGTATTTCTCATTGGGTAAAGTGCAGATACTGTTCGTAAGTTCCGCTTCGACTGGTAAACCCCACGGAACTTTTCTAAGCCACAGATCATTATCGTCGAACGTTGAATTCTGTAGAAAATAAAAGTTTCCTACTGACAACGAAATTAGATAGAACATTATATTTTACCTTTCTCGAAAAAAATTCGGGGCAATCGGAATCGTTATGAATTTCGTCGGAAGTGTCGGAAGCACAAATACTATTCGCAACAAACTCAGATGTAGGTAGAAGTCTCGGAAAACGTAACATTTCGTTCAAAGCTCCCTCGGTGCCGTTGTTCGGAGACGGCTCCAAGTTCAAAAGCTCTAAGAAATGTAATTCTAAAATTACATTTCCATAAAAAAAACAGAAGTCGAAAGGGGTTTTTCACCAGTTAAAAGATTGTAGATTTCGACGTTCGTAAAAGGATCCGAAGTATAGTTAATTTTAAAATCCGGTCCCGCTGCAATAAAAATAGCCTGAAGAAAAACAAAAACTTTCAATCTTAGAAGAAAAAATTAAATATTTACAAACATTTGTTTCCAGCAATTTTAAATGAATGTGTACAAAAAAAAATATTATCAGGACAATATTTTTAAAAAATAAACTTTGTATTACTATTTGAAAATTATTTTCATTCAGAAGTTTTATGAACAGATCATTTTCAAAGTCTGGAAACTATAAACTAGAATGGCAGCTGAATAACTTAATAGGAAATTCATGTTAATTTCCTTCAAAATAAACTTTTTATGTGCGAAAAAGTAACTCCTCATGAACAGTTCATTTTCAAAATAGCATAATAAGCTTATTTGAAAGAAGTTTATTTATTTAACTGCTCTTCCAGTTTCTAAGATATTTCCAATTTCTTCTTACTGCAGCATATTTTGCAAATTTAAAAATGTTAAGTGATTAAAGCGACCCTTCAAGTTTCTTAAAACGCTTTCTATGTTGTTCTTACTGTGGCATATTTTGCAAATTAAGAAATTTTAGTGATTGAACTGCCCTTCTAGTTTCTAAAACACTTTCCATTTGTTCTTGGTGCGGCATATTTTGCAAATTTTAAAATGTTAAGTGATTGCGCGACCCTCCTAGTTTCTAAAAAAAAATTCAATTTCTTTTTAAAGTATACATTCTTTATTTAAACACTGGTTATTTTCCATTTTTCAGGTACAAAACTAAAATAAATTCGGAAGTGCTTTCGAGACTAGAAAGGTAGCTCAATCACTAAGGGAACTAAAAAGTTTAGATTTTTGTAAATTCACCTAGTACTATTCTAGTTTCTAACAAAGTTTAAAAATTGTATCTGAAGTTCGCTTGCAAAATTCCATCAAGAAAATACTCTTCGAGTGAGGATATCAAATTAAAATATTCAAGTGATCGCAATTCACACCTTGAAATTCTTACCGACATGCTGGGTAGCGCGTTGTCGTAGCCGTGGTCACCACCGTCGCAATAACCACTCCTCCTATAACTGAGATTCACAAAATAACAAATTTGAAAATTAAATCTTACAAAATTTAGAGGATGTGTTAATCTTACACGTTGGCATTAATGAGCCAGTCGTGCTTCACGTCGAAGATTATCGGATCGATGCGACGGTGGCCGAAGTAAAGCCATCGAACTGGAACATCATTAGCGTCGTAAGCCCAAACATGCGGCGATTTACACTGAAATTTATCTTTCAGTTCAACGATGTCTGTATCTAAGAATATTTTAAAAACAGAAAAAATCTTATAATTTTTCTCTTTAAAATGCTATATAAAAAAAGTTTATTTTCAACTTTTTTTCAATTTCTAATACATTGGTTTCGTTTTTCGGTAGCATTGCAATTTAAAAGGCCACGCAACTCACTAAGTGGGGCTGACCATAATTAAGGGGCGAGGAATTCGTTAAAAAAAATCCAGCACGTAAAACTGTAAAACGCGTGCAAAAGTTAGAATGAAAATTCTAACTTTTGCACGCGTTTTACAGTTTTATGTGCTGGATTTTTTTTTACGAATTCCTCGCTCCTTAATTATGAAGCCCTGTCAAAGGTTTGTAGAGTCCTTACGCTAGAAACCTTGGAGCTCACTAGCATTTTAATAAGTTTTCTAACCTATTTTAACACGTGTGGGGCCCGCGCCCACACGTCACTTCGAAAGCCATCTCCGTCAGGGTCATGAATATGTAAGTAACACGTACCAACTCGTTGCACGTGCAGAGAAAGATACACGTGTTTGAATTTAATAAAAAAAAGTATATACTTTTCCCCCCGCATAACAACGGTGTATTGCGGTAACTTAAATAACTGCCTTTAGGGGCAGAACTTCATTAAAACTAACTTACAGACTTTTTTCCTGCAAAACAATTGTGTATTGCGTAAATTTTGCTTTAGTGAAAATCTGCGCCTTTCAAGTGGGATTATTTTATCCCGCTTTCAGGTGCAGATTTACGCTAAAGCTAAATTTGAGACGTTTTTCTGGGCCGTTTGTTAATTATTATTTGCATATTAAATTTATAAAGAAATAGGTATAGAATAAGGTTTGTTCAGCTACGATTCTAGTTTCTAACACATTTTCAATTTCTCCTTTGCGTAGCTCCTTAAACGTAAAATATAACCAGATTTCCAGAAAGAAAAAAATCAGCTGTTCATTAAAACATGCCTGAATAATTCGTCAACGGTCTGAGATGTCCGACAGAACCGTGAACAAAAAACATCCCATTAGTGGAGAAGTTTTTAACCATTTCGTTAAGAAAAACAACTCGATCGCAACTCGTTCCAGTCATACCTATTGAAAAACAAAGAGCCAAAAACGTTGAAAAAAAAAAAGACATTAAAAATATTCTTAACAGGAGAAATTTTTCGTCACCGTGGTCAGAAACAATCATAAGATTAACACATCCGATCAGACTACGAGAATGCAGTTCTCTCATAAGCATATCGATGATCAGATCCATACTTTTCAAAGCATCGTTCGTCTAAAATAAAAGTTGTTTAATAGTTATTTTTGACTGTACAATGTTTTACGGTGGTGGCTCTATAGATATTTAGTTTGCATTTGTCCCACTGGACGGCGTCACTGCTGTGGCTAATATACTATGCTCCATAGACGTTTTTTGTAAAAAATTTGAACGCAAAGATGTCAAGCGAACGTTTTTTTTTTCTTTTTAGAAACAACATTATGAAAAAATTCAATTATTTTCAAAACTAGAATGACAAAAGATTATGTTAAAAGTTTTTTCATGGAAATATCTTAAAAAAATAAACAATTTTATAGTTCAGTTTGAAAATGGACCCGTTTTTTTTAAAGTTTTTTCATTAAAAAACTATTTTCGCCTTTTTCAAAGTGTCATACAAAGTTTATTTTGAAAGATATCAGCATGAAAAAACTTAACATTATCACTAAGTATTCTAGTTTCTAAAATACTTGGATTTTTTTTTGAAAAACAAATTTTCTCAAAATCCATATAGAACATAATAGCCACGCAGGCGCGCTATCTGGGAGGATAAAAACAAAATAAATATCTATAAAGTCACCTTAAGGCAAAAAAAAACCAAAGTTTGTTAGAAACTAGAATAGTAAACGAATGTGCTAAAAAGTATTTTCATGATTATATCTTTAAAAAATAAAACTTTTTAGGGCAGTTTTATATTAAATGATTTTCACTTTGAGATACAATATTTAGCATATTTGACTAATATTCTAGTTTCTAACCCGGTTTAAATTTATTTTTCTGTTCATTATTGTCCGAATTGTGTAAACAAATTTACTTTCGAACAGTTAAGTTAAATTTCATCTTTGGAGCAACCTTAAAATGTAAATTAAATCACTTGTTTGCTATCTGGACCATATTTGTGTCCACTCGAGTCCGGTTCTTCGAAGTACAATGTGATGAAACGAGGTCTTCGCTCGGCCGGAAGATCCAACCAACGAAGAACTTGATTAACACGATCCACAAACGGAGTGGACCTTTTTCGAGAAAAGATAGAAACAAACAATCGTCCGATGTAAATATTAGAGTTTGTTTATTTCTCGACACTTTCACTAATGAAAATGGACACACTTGTTGTATCGTATGTAGTAATCGGCTTGCATCCCTTTGAAACGAAAACACAAATTTAGATTTTTAAAAAAAAAATGGTTCTCAAAGTGGTTTTGACGTGAAACTGTCTCTCACACTCTGATTATTATGATTTTCAGGAGCAAATCTAAGAAAAACTAGAAAGTGTTTTCGAAACTAGAAGAGTAGTTCAATCACTTAAGGGTATTTTCATGTTAATATCTTCTAAATTAAACTTTTTTCATGTCTGTTTGATACATGATACAACTTTAAGCAGGCGATATTTTTTTTAAAATTTTTTTATTATAAAAAGTTTATTTTGAAAGATGTCAACACGAAAACACTACTCCGTGATTTAGCTACCGTTCTAGTTTCTAACACACTTTCGATTTTCTCCTTAGGGTTGCTCACTTGAAACACAAAATAATCAGAGTTCGAAAATAAAACATGTGTAACAATTATTCAAATTACCGTAAACGTCCGATCCAGGCCAAAAATAAGTAGCCGCTTTTACGCCTTGTTTCTTTGCCGTCACCCATATCTAAAGTTGTCATAATATGCAAATGAAAGAGAAGAATAAAATTATAAAACTCTTGATTTGATCTGCATTTCAGATGCAGACATTAACACACACACAAAATTAAAAGTGTTTTCGAAACTAAAAGTGTAAATGAATCACATAAAAAGGTTTTCATGTCTTTCAGGTCCCAAAACTTTGTAACATTCTTTTGATTTTTGGAATTAAAAACCCCTTTTTTAAAATAAAGTTAAGCTTAAATCATGATGCAAGACAAAACTTTCCATAGTAAGTTTATAAAGAATTTTTTAAGTTTCCCTTTTGGCTAAAGTAAGGGTTGGAAAAAATCATAATTTTTGGAAAATATTAAAAATTTCAAGATATTTTGATTATTTAATATTTTAACCAGAATACAACCCTTTATTATTCTATCTGTTTGCAATTCTGATGTCTAGATTGATTAGGCCCTACTTAATGTATGTTAATAAGTTCCACAAAAGAGTAAATTCTGTAAAAAAAAAATATTTCAATTCCAGTGTCAGTTATTAATTGTAGAAAAGGACGAAATGGCGGCAACAAATTTACTTCTTTGGATTATTTTATGAATATGGCTATTAAATTGTTATTTTTCATTATCCAACGTTTTGTAGATCACAATTATCGAATTAGTAGTCAAAAATAGAATTATTTTGTGTGAAAATGCAATAATTATTAATACATATCACATAGATATCATTGCATTTTAGAATATGGCCGTTAATTATAAACTTCGAAGGGTTTAAAGTTTTTTTTATCTAAAAATAAACGTTTCGAGACTTCGAGGGCCAGTGAAGCCATTTTGAATAATTTTCCAAAAAAAAAAAAATTTAACCACTTTTCGATTTTTGACATAAAAAATTAACTTTCTCCCATTTTTTTTTCATATTTTAAAAATTCTATGATCTAAGTACTTTAGTTTCTTGAGACATCCGCAACCAGTGGAGCTATTCAGAGGCCTTTTCAGTGCCCTTTCTACTCAATGTGCGAATAAACATTCGTTGCATTATTTGGCGGGTCCTGGTGACAAGAGTACGGATATAACCATAATTTTGTCTTCGACGTCACTCGAGAATTGGGAACTCAAAGCGATTTCTCGCCTTCTAGACTCTTGAACTCACCGGTTCTCCTCCCCACCAAGATTTATTTCGTGCCTCCGTCGAAGAAATCTTAAAGGTTTTGTTAAACTGAGGGTCGTGCATCGTGTTATCAACAATACCGTGAGACGAAGGATACAAACCCTGAATGAAAAAGCAATGTTTCAGCTTTTTGATTTAATGAAAAAATTATCGTGTCAATTCAAAAGATTAAGAATATACAGTAACGATGCTGTAATGATTGCTGAATGTTTTGCTCGGAAAGACGGGATTCATGAACGGAGGATGCGATCCGCAGTTCATGATGCGTTCCAGATGTGGAGTGTAGTGTCGATCGAGATAACGAGCCGCAAAACCGTCCAAAGACAACAAGATAACCGGACTATGATCAAAGCTAAAAAAAACAAATGAAAATCAAGCTGTATTATACGAGCTCCCAATTTTTTGACAATGCATTATTTCAGCTGCACAACACAACACATTGAACTCCTGTCCCTCTGTCACAAGCTTTCTTGGTTCTGCTTGCAGAGACATTTCTCAAATTCAAATTTTGAGTAAAAATAATTTGATTTTCCTAAGTAATTCATTACTTTTGGCAACTTATTTCATGGCATTGTAAAATTGCTTGTATAAATGTGGTTTAACCTCGGAGGACACTGTCTCTCGGGCAAACAGATGGCTTCCTGCCACGAAATCTGTGAATTCAACAGAGGCATCGACTCTCTCAAAGGAAAGACTCTTCCAATTAAGTAACCACAGACGAAAGCGACAACAACAAGGGCCACCTACAAATATTATAAAAACTTATTATAGCAAAGTTAATCATTTTCAACGAAATAAAGACGATTTACGAACAGTGACTGCCGCTAGTAAAAAACGATGTTTCTTGCTCTAATGAAAATAAAAGTAAAACATCAAAATGAGTTGTATCAATATTGTTTCAAAACTGTAGTAGTTTTAGCAATATATTTTAATAAATAAAACAAAAAAAAGTGGCAGGAGCAACACTAATTAGAAATTGAATGTGTGTTAGAAACTAGAAAGGTAGCTGAATCACTTAATAATATTTTCATCTTGATATCTTTCAAAATAAACTTCTTATAGACAAAAATTTTAAAATATCGAATGCTTAACATTGGAAGTGACTCAGTTGCTCTTCTAGTTTCTAATACACTTTTAAGTTTCTCTTCATTTTGCTTCTCAAAAAATAGAATTACCAGAATTCGAGAGGCGTTTACCCTTTAATTTTTTTTAACCAAATTAGAAATACAATAAGAACTTTAATTTTAAAGTTATCATCATCAAAGTACTTTTAATTTAATAGCCTATTATTCTAGTCTCTAATAAATTTCGAATTTTATCTTAAAAGTTGCTTCTAAAAACGTTTGCTTGAGCCATAAGTTATATATTGTATTGATTCTTATTGGTATTCGTTCAAAAAGTACGAAAGATGTACCGAAGTAAATGGTGTTGTTGGTCCTTCTGCTGTAGTTTGGTTCATTCCTAGCTTCAGTTTGGACACCATTGACCTTAGTTTAATATAAGGACATAATGCCATTTTTAAACTCTTTTTGAGATGGTTCTCGAACAAATAAAACTTCAATTACAAACTATTACTTTTCTGTTTCGAAATGTTAAAAAAAAAAGGTTTGGTCTTTGCAGTTTGTTTGTGGGTAATTTAAGAGAAAACCCTCCGAGCAGAATGAAATCACGAAATAACTACAATAACAATATACTTCGTAACACAATAAAATCAAAGAAGATTCTTTTCGATGATTGTTACAAGTTTTGCAACAACAAAAAAAGAAGCTATTTAGCATTTTTTTATGTAAAAAAAAAATGCTATTTGGTTGTTCGCAATACACATAATATAGTAAGATGAATAATACAAAAATACCAACAAACGGCCTCCAAAGAATTCAAGGTTGTACTACCTTGGAAATATGATTATGATTTTTATTTTCTAGAAAAATAATTTATTGCCATCATAATTATAATAAAATATTAATAAACGTATAATTAGTAATTACAATTCATTTGTTTATAAAGAAGAACAAACTGAAGAAACCCTTTTTTTTTGTAGTTTTTGCAAGAAAATTAATTTTTAAATGGAACTTTAAAGATAAAATTCAAACTTTTGTTAGAAACTAGAAAATACTTTCAGAATATATCCTGAAAGTAATTTTCGTGACTGATATCTTTGAAAGTTATTAAAATAACCAGTTATTTGGAGTAATTAAGTCATAATTTTGTCAGAGGTTTACTCCCTGGGGGCGTGACTTTTTTTTAACCATTCTCAACGTATGGCCACCGTGACCAGTTTTGACCACGGTCAGCCCACTTTTGTCCACGGTTGACCGGAAGTGGGCTCGGGGTTGCCGACCACTCTGCCGGGTCCTAACCGACCGGGATCGGTCAACGCTTTTTCGACCGTAAAAAAAACTAATAGTAACCCCGGATGGTGTCACTGCAGTGACTAATGCTATGCGCCATAGACGATTTTTTTTTGTAAAATTGGAATGCAAAAACCTGATGCGAAAGTTTTTTTTAAACATTATAAAAAAAAAAAAAACTCAAAATTGTTTTAAAAACTAGAATGATAAAAGAATATGCTAAAAGTTCTTTTCAGGGCAATAATCTTAAAAAAAATAAACGTTTTAGTTTGAAGAGGACCCCCGTTTTTTAGTTTTTTCCATTGACATTTCATGAAAAACTATTTAGCCTTTTTTTCAAAAACTGTCATAAATAGTTTATTTTGAAAGACATCATCATTGAAAAAACTTTTAGCATTATCACCAACTATTCCAGTTTCTAAAACATTTTGAATTTTTTCATAATGTTTCTCCTGAAAAACGTTCGCTTGAAAAATATAAATGTTCTCAAAACCGCGAATTCGAGGCAAAGAGACCTCCTATACATGTATAACATAATTGTCACTGCAGTGGCGCCTTCTGGAAGAACAAAAACAAAATAAATAACTATTCAAGCTAGCGTAAATTTAGAAAAAAACCCTAAAAGTTTTGTTTTTCAAAAGTGAAACAGAGTGTGTCAAGTTTTAACCTAAATGACAATGGTCAATAATTGAATACATTAAAATAAATGTTTCGTAATTAGACACAAGGAGCTGTAAAAAAAAAACAATAGTCAATTTATAATGATAATATTATTTGAGTATCAAATAATATATTCAATCACTATTGAAATGCTAAAAGGTGTTTCATCTCATGAATAATAATCACATTATATAAAAATACTCGCACTTGACACTTACAGAATACGAATAAGATTGTCGTTGCCGAGGCTGTAAATCCATTTCAAGAGAAGAATTTAAGGTCATTGCGTTCCAATTCTTGTAACAAGCAGAAGAAGAAAAAAAAAAACAAGATGAAATTCCTGAATGTGTTGCAACGACCGATTGACGAAGACGTGTCTCAAATTGTGATGTTTCTCTTGGTACAAAAATAACTCTCGAGTACTTAACCTTCCTCTTTCGTCTTTTTTTCTTCTTCAGCCTTTTAAAAATAAGTAAATAAAAACATGTTAGAGAAAACTTCCGCAAAAAGAAACGGAAAAGCTGCAACAAACGTACAAGAAAATTACGGCTTCCGATTCCAGATCACTTTGCAACGTTTTAGAATTTAATCCAAACTCCGTCAAGATGGTTTTATGAATTCCAGATAATTAACGTTTTCAAAAGCAAACAACACTAAGGAAAAATTGAAAGTGTGTTAGAAACTAGAACGGGTAGCTTTGAATCACTTAATAGTGTTTTTACGTCGATATCCTTCAAAATAAACTTTTTATAGACAAAAAAAAAGAAGAAATATATCGTTTAAAATTTTATAACAAGCTTATTTTGAAAGATATCAACATAAAAATACCCTTAAGTGATTGAGCTACCCGTCTAGTTTCTAAAACACTTTTCAATTTCTTCTCAATGTTGCTTATTAATGCAGCATATTTTACAATAAAAGAAATTTTAAGTGAAAGTGTGTTAGAAACTACAATGGCAGATGAATCACTTAATATTATAATTTCCATGTTGGAATCTTTCAAAATAAACTTTTTTATACACAAACACTTAAAATATCGCCTGATTTAACAATGGATCATTTTCAAACTGACATAAAACGTTCATTTTAAAAGATAAAACACAAAAAATACCCTTAAGTGATTGATGTACTATTCTAGTTTCTAAAACACTTTCAAGTTTCTGTTAAAATTGCTCTTGAAAAATAGATTAAGCATAGTTTTTGATGATGATCGTTTACACTTTAAAACCACCCTTTAACTACGAGCTCGTAGAAATACAAAATAAGACATCTACTGTGCTCTAGAAATATTAAATAAATTTTGTTTAAAAATTGAAATGGTAATTTCCAGTTTTAAATTTCTAATAACTAGAAAAAAAAACTGCCAATCACAAAAAAAAAACAAAATAAAATAACAAATGAAATTCACACAAAGAGTAATTTGCCAAGTGATGCATTTAGAAATAAGTTTGTTCAAAAAAGAAAATAAACCCTCTTCCTCCAACCCCCAATTTCAATTGAAATTATGTTTTGAAAATACAGTGTAATAAAATATATACTGTAAATAAAAAAGAGGGTGAAGGTTACATTTAATAACAAATCTCTCATATTATGTGTGCAGAGAGACAACAATTTCTAGTTGACATGTTATTAATGAAGTAATTGTATTCGATAGAAGGTTTTTCATGGCTGTTTTTATATTTGCAAAGTCATCAGATTTGCATTGAGTAACACCTAATAACAATGCTGGTATAATAATACATTTAAGAGATATTTACGACAGTCACACAAAATCGATAATTATTAATTAGAAATAAACAGGAAGCTTAAATTTGGATCGAAAGGTTATAGATTAACTTAGTTAATCCCTTTGTTGCAGGACAAAAAAAAATAAGAAATTGTAATGTAGAAGTAAAAATTACAAATGTTTGGACAAATTACTTTTCAAAGTAATCCATTACAATTACTATTTACTATTGCTCTGATTTTTATGCAAATATCAAGCAAATGTTTCTCAATCTGTGGCCCAAGTGCCCAATTGTAAAGTAATAATAACCATTTAGATCAACCAACAATTATGTTTTTTTTTTCCAATTAAAACCCTGGTTAGAGGTTAGAACTCTAGTTGACAATTGATTGTAACCAGACATCTACTGTATGTTCTAAACAGCTTTTTTGGTTATAAAACGCATAATTGCAGTTGCTCTAATGATGATGAGGATTACTTTGCAATTGGCACTTGGGCCACAGATTGAGAAACATTTCCTTGATATTGCCAAAAAAAATCCGAGCCCTACTAATTACACCAGTGAAAAACTAATTAATTAGAATAAATCTTAAAATTATTACAATTAATAATTTTTTGAAGATTAATTACAATTAATAATTTTTTTTGAAAATTAATTACAATTAATAAATTTTTGAAAATTAATTACAAGTAATTTTTCAAAGCATTTCAATTACTTTCCAATAATAACTTGTCACAAATACCGTCTAAATAAATTTAACAACGATTTGCAATCGATATATAAACTTATATCGACTGCTTAGAGTTGAATCATTTTCAAAGTGCCATAAAAAGCTTATTTTGAAAAATATTAATACTGAAAATACACTTCAGTGATTGAACAACCCTTCTAGTTTCGAAAACACTTTGAAATTTCTGTTCATTTTCCACTCCAAAAACAAAATAATCAAGAATTGAAAAACTTTTTGACAACAAAATGAAGTCAAATATCGCCGTCCTGTCGTTGCAATGTATTTTTCTATGAAAAGACGCCAACGTGTCTGCCAATGTTGGTGGCTTTCCATAGAAAATACATTGCAACGACATCCCCGCGACCTTATCGCCAAAAAGTCTTTCGAATGTCGCCTGTGTGCTAAAGGGATAACAGCTAACACTGATTCATATTCTCTGGGTGTTTCTTTCCAAGTGTATTTAAACTACGAAATGTTCTTCCCGCAACATACTTCTGTTTTTAGGACGAAGTCAACCTCCTCGTCTAAATGACAACCACTTATGACCCCCACCCCCGCCTCCCCCAACCAGGTGCCACATGGCTCTCGAGCTGATTGCAGGTGTAACCGACTTGAATTGAATTCACAACTAAAAAAATACTTACCACCACTTTAAAAAGCTAAACTTCAGTCAACTCCAAACCTTTAAAAAAGTATGAAAATATGTTATTTATTTCCTTAAAAAACGCGGCACGAATTAATTCAACCTTTAACAAACACAATTAATAAAAAAACAATAAACGTATAGATTCAATTAAATTTCGTCTAATCTAATTATTCTTTGATCACTTTCATTTACGATCCGTTCGAGATTCAAGTCGAGTGAATGAGGAACGAGGATCCGCTGAGTCGCAGTCAAAGAATCAAATAACGTTTTGATCGGATCGTATCGCACGAGCGTTTTACTGTTCCCTATAAGAATCAGTTTCTTTCGTGCTCTAGTGATCGCGACATTTATCCTTCGCTTGTCGTTCAAGATCTCGGAAGGCTTTACGAGAAAAAAAATAAAAGGCAGGCGAATCAAATACATAAAAAAAAAATAAAGAGAAATATATATTACTCACCAAAGTTGAGTTCGAATACGAATTACTTCTAACAAAAGACACCACGATAACGTCTTTGTCTCGCCCTTGATACTGATCGACAGTGTTAACTTCGACCGACGGTAACCGCCGATCTTTTAGTGACGTAATGACGTGCGAGACTTGATTGCGATAAGGGCAAATTACTCCGAGGTTATTTCCGTCGAGTCCGAACTAAATAAAATACAAGACTAAAAACTACAGCGATTGTTTATGAACAGCTGATTTCCGAACTCTTCATTATTCTGTCTTTCAGAAGAGCAAACTTAAGAAAAACTAGAAAGTGGTTTAGAAACTAGAAAGGTAGTAACTGAAACACTTAATTGTATTTTCATGCTGATTATCTTTCAAAATAAAACTTTTTACAGACAATAATTAAAAAGTATTGTCTGCTTAAAGTTGGGTTATTTTTAAACTCACATAAAACGTTTATTTTGAAAGATACCAACAGGAAAAAAACTCTTAAAAGAGGCTATCAAGGCATGAGTAAAATCAGTATGATGCGATATCTGGTATAGCCGTTTAACATGGTGTGTGTTCAGTTTTCTTTTAGTCGTTCTTTTTGCGTACCGTTATTTGTGAAAGGTAGTTTAAAGTGTAATAAGCAAGCACTCAAATATACTGTGAATCCACAGATACTTTTGCAAAACCTAGTTATGATTGATTCAATTTTTTAAAAAAAGTTTAAAAATAACTTCCATCCAAATTTCAATAGACGAATAGTTTGTTTCGAATCATTTATGGAAATTAGCATGCAGACTATTTTCAGAATTATTTTTTAAAAAATAGAAGGAATCGTAACTAGGTTTTACAAAAGTATTAGTGAATCCACAGTATATTTGAGTGCTTATTGCATTTTAAATTACGTTTCAAGATTAACTTCACTCAAAAAAAGAGAATGTAAACGAAAACCAACCACACACCACATTAAACGGCTATACCAGATATTGCATCATCGTAATATGAGTTTTATTATATAGACTTCTATAGTACACATGTATTAATGGAGATGCTGGCGCCATCTAGTGTATTTTTTAATTTACCTATGCTCTCTTAAATAATTAAGTTACCCTTCTAGTTTCTTAAATACATTCAAATTTACCATCATCTTGGTACGCGAACGACAGAATAATCAGAGTTCGAGACACTATAAAACCACCGTAAAGGCAATCTATTCATAAAACTGCGTCTCACATTCTTCATGAACTTTTGAAATAAATTAAAAATATTAAAAAAGGGGTTTAAAAAGTAAAACAAGATGTGTGTTGTGTTGTTGGTGTAGGGGTTTAGTGCCTTAGCCCATGGTCATGGAACAGTGTGGATTGTATTTTCAAATATATTTTAGAAGTTAAATAAAAATGAATTAAAAATTAAATGAAATTAATTAAAAAAAAATAAATGAAATTAATAGAACATTAAATAAAAATGAATTAAACATTAAAGGTCTAAAAAGTAAAACAAGATGTAATTGTGTCGTTGGTGTAGTGGTTAGTGTCTCCAGCCATGGTTATGTTGGTTATGGGTTCAATCCCCGTACAGTGTGAATTATTTTCAAATATATTTCAGAAGGTGACATTGGACAAAACAAACAAATTATGAAGTTAAAATAAACACAAATAATAAAAAGAAAAATGAGATAGAGAGAATACGAAATCTTAAGATAGGAATATCGAAATCACAAATAAAAAATAAGGAAAGTGAAATAGAAATAGAGAAAATGACATAGAAAAACATAAAAGGGATAGAAGGGAAATAACAAAACTTAATTAAGAATTATAACAAGAAAATTAAACAAAAAAACATGTATCTTATGATACTTTTATAAAAAAAAAAAGGGTATACAAAGTAAAACAAGATATAACTGTGTCTTGTTGGTGTAGTGGTTTAGTGTCTTAGCCCCATTGGTTATATTGTTCTAAGTTGGTCATGGGTTCGATCCCCGTGCAGAGTGTGGATTGCATTTTCAAATATGTTTCAGAAAGTGCTGGACAAACTAACAAATTATTAAGTTAAATTAAAAATAATAAGTCAATTTAAAAATCCAACAAAACGTGAATTTCTCTACAACTCTTCTCCAAACTCTCTGAAACTTTAGATTTAAAGTAGACAATGTGAAATAACCTGCGTAAATAATGCTACGAGAGTAGCAACAATGTCGACTTCGACTTTGTTATACAGTTGCCCGTTATGGTCTCGAGATTCCGACGTAGAAACCTCACAGGTGTCCAATAATAAGACAGATTTTTGTACGTCGGACGACAAGACATCGTTCAGCCACTTAGCATTGGATTCCCCTGGCGAAGAAATGTTCGACAACTTCAAAACGTTATTAGAGACTTCGTCAGTGGCGCACTTGAGCGCCTCTTTGTAGGTCAAGCAGTTTGCCAAACGATTTATTTCACTGCAATTAAAAAAATATATATATGAGATCAAACAGTAACAATCCTCAAAAAAAATTTTTCACCTGTTCATTCTATACTGCAAACTTAATTCTACAGTGGAAAGAGGTGAATCGAGACGAGAGAAAAGACTTTCATCCATTCCAAAGTCCCTTTAACGAAATAAATCGAATGTTAATTCAATAACATGATTATACGATATTTACGATCAGTTTTCTGTGTGAGAGCAATGCAAAATTTCAGTTTATATCACATTTTAGACAAAACTTTGCAAAAAAAAATTAGTAGATTCTTTAGAAAATAGCACTGTTGATGTTGATATTTTTTTAAAATAAACTTTTTCCATCAATTTCAAACAAATTTCAGTTTTTCTAATCCAATTTTGGTCTCTTTTATCTTGAAACTTCCATAAAGATTTATTTCCAAAAATGTCAGCATGAAAATATCTTTTTATCATTAATTCACTATTTTAGTTTGTAACAATTTAAGCTTTTTAAGTGTAAACGCCCCTTTTTTAAAACCTAGAAAGGGTAGCTCAATCACTTACGGGTTATTTCATGCCGATATCTTTCAAAATAAACTTTTACGTCGGTCAAAAAATAACCCAACTTTAAATCGACGATTTTTTTTTTTAATTCTTGTTCTATAAAAAGTTTATTTTGAACAATATCAACATGAAAATACTATTAAGTGGTTTAGCCATCCTTCTAGTTTCTAAAACACTTTCAATTACACAAGAAAAGGTGTTTCTAAAAAGCCTTTGAAACGAAAAATTTCATTATTTTCTCTACAAGCGATAATAAGCCCCATACTTTGCTTCGTTACTCCTAACTATCGGTGGCAACTGATGATGATCTCCAACGAGAATAAACTTTTGACACAAAAAGAGTGGCCCAAGACAGGCCGGTTGCAAAATCTGAGACGCTTCATCGACAATGCAATAATCGAAACGACGTCCACCTGATAACAAACTATGATTAATTCCTAAACAAGTTGTCGCAACAATCCGCTGAAAAGAGAAAAAAAAAAAAAAAAAAAACGAAAAGTTAAGACTAACTGTGAGAAGAAAAAAAAAATACTAAAACTTCAAATATGACCAAACAACCTTTAAAATAAACAACTCGTTTAATTCTTCCGAAGATTTGACTTTGCCGACGAGAAGTTCGGACGAATAGCGAAGAAGTTTCGAGTCGATTCTTGTCGCCGATCCGAGACGCAAGAAATCCAGACCCTTTTCCTCTAACTTGATAAGAACGTTGTCGACGGCCGTATGAGTATGACTCGTAAGCAGAACGGAGTGACCCATTTCGTTAAGAACACTTATCAGAGCAACGATCGTTGCCGTCTTTCCCGCTCCGGGCATACCCTTGATGAGAAGATAGTCTTCGGTCATCAAAGATTTCAGAACGGCGCTACGTTGTTCCTTATTAAGTGAACGCAATATCTTCTTCGCTAGAATTATAATAACCGAACATTCGTAAATGAGTTTTTGCATGAAAAAATGAAAGAAAACATGAAACTTGAGCACTTGAACAACAACTTGTACTCTCTACAACTTTCAATTTTTTTCTAGTCAAGTCGTTTTCAAAACGTTCTAGTGACAATTTCCACAAAAAAAGTTAGAATTCGAAAAAATTTCACCTTTTAAAACCCCATCTTTCCCCATTTTGGATCGAAACGAAGCCGGTCGACGCTCGACAACGATCTTACGAATATTTTCACTATCTTTGCAATCAGCCATTAGTCTCGCAACATTCGTTAAACAAGAAGTAATAATAGACGAAGAAGCATAAACATCAATCCGAAAAACAACATCATTATAGTCGACAACCTTATAAAGGTTTCTGAAAAATAAATCAAGAATTAAAGTTTCGATGTTTTCGTCGATTATAAAGACAACCCTATCAATCACCTGTCTAACATGATCTCGACCGAAGAGTCCGTAACGACCAAAACGGATCCCATAGACAACGCAATAGAATTCCGAGCCTCGATGCTAACGACAACTTGTTGGTTGATCGAGACTCCGACATCCGAAAGTCGCTCAGATTTCTTAAGAAACTTGGGACTCCTTACAAATCTGTGCAAGACTCTGATCTCTTTGGAATTTATTTCTCCATCCATCGGAACTAAGATCATGTTGTTTAAGCATTGTCCCTGACGTTCCCTTTTATACAAATATGAGAGAACGGTTTCGAAGTTATTTCCAACTTCAACAAAGGTACAGAAATTTAGGTACTTAAGACCTCAAAATCGTGAAAATCAAACTTCGACTTGAACTCTCTCAGCAATTTTTTAACATAAAAGAACACTGTTCGAGGGTACTCAACAGAACTGTCTATTTCTATATTGAAAACCCCGTTTAGACCCGGTTCATTGAAAATGTGTTAGAAACTAGTAGGGTAGCTGAACCACTTAATGGTATTTTCACGTTGATATCTTTCAAAATAAACTTTTTGTGAACAAAAATATCCGTCTGCTAAAATAATAGTCGAATTAATTCCCTTGCAATTCTGCAAAAGATTTAGTTTTTTTAACTTTTCAAACGTTTTTCAGGAGAAGCATTACAAAAAAAATTGAAAATGATTTAGAAACTAGAATAGTTGGTGTTATATAATGGTATAAGTTTTTCCATGATGACATCTTTCAAAATAAACATTTATGACAGTTTCAAAATTGTCATAAAAATAGTTTTTCATGAATTCTTAATGGAAAAACCAAAAAAACAGGTCATTTTCAAACTGAACTACGATAACGACATGAAAAAACTTTTAACATCAACAGTTACCATTCTAGTTTTGAAAACACGTTTGCTTGACGTTTTTGCATCCATATTTTTACAAAAACGTCCATTGAGCATAGCATTAGCCACTGTAGTGGCGCCTTAAAAAGAGGGGGGGGGGAGGAATTCAAACAGGAAAAACGAGAAAAAAAGTAAACCAAATGACCTTTCGTCAGCATTCATGACCCAGACGTTCTTTAAATCTGACGCTCCAGCAAGCGAAGCGGTTTTTTCGAGAAACAAGCAAGTGCACCAATAAGAAAAATACTCGAGATCAGCCTTCGTTAAGTGAGTCATCGACTGCGACGCAAGTTCGTTAAAAGAGTGATTCGATTCTAACTCAGAGCCGCCTTTGCTCATCTTATGATGTATAGCGCAGGTTGTCAGATAAGGGCATTTTGTACAGAGTTTCTGTTCGGAAAGTGGAGTAGCTAGTGGAGATAAGCTATAACGAACACCGTCGTGTGGGGTCGTATTTAAGCCGTCTTTCGGTAACGAACTAACAATTGGATTTGCCAGATAGTTAGTCAAACCGTTCCTCATCTGAATTAGACCTTGACGAGAGCGTCTATCGGCTGGAATCACTTTCATCCTTCCGTCTTTGATGTAAAGTAAAACACCGCTCTCGGGGTCTACGCGACGATCTCCGGACATCATGCTGTAGAGTGTCACTTGGCCACTGTGTTCGGCCGAGAACGTAGAGCGTCCCGTCTTCAGTTCTAAAGGAACAATCTGTGCGTAAAACAAAAGAGTAGAAATAACGTTAAAATGAAAGAGCAAATTAAAACTTTTCAGAGAATAATCAGAATTCTGATGACAATTTCGACTTAAAAACGGGAATTGAAAAAAAAAAACAAATAATCCCACAATCATCAATTTAAATCACCTTCTTCGAAAACCCCTTCAAGTCGTGGATCTTAACTTCGACGGTAAGATCCAATTTTCCCTTGAGACCAAACCGTGGCGACCAGATGTTCTCTTCGATATCATGAACATCAGTAATCACAACATTTGTAGACCTATTTGAAGCTTCTGCTATTCTCGAGCGCAAACTAGGCTTCCGTTCGAGATGATTACTTAAGAAGGAATGGATTTGTTTGACGTAAGGATCTAGTTCCTTTACGAGACACTCTTCCGAACAGTCGCCACGTATCTTGTATCGATCGAGAATGTTTTCGGAACGATTCAAGACGAGTGTCAAGTGTTGTCTTATGTCGGCTTCTGTCGTAAAACGCGACACGACAGAATCTTGAAAAAGCTGATGAATAAGATTACCGACCACCATCAGTTTGTTTCCTTTATCGATGCCGCGAAACCATTCTCCAAAGACGGCCTTTCGAGAACAAAAGAGTGTCGACACCACGGACGTGCCGGACAACAGTAGATCCGGATTTACAACTAAGATGCCGTTGTTATCGTCGATAACGGCACGAAAATCGTCTTCGAAGTCGGCTAAAACGTTAACTATGTCGCCTTCTCGTACAACTGAATCCGTCCTGAAAAGATACAAAGCAGACGAATGATTAAGGATGGTTTTAAAGTGCGAACGTCTCTCAAACTTTGAATAATCTGTCTTTCGGGTGCAAAATTAAGAGAAACTTGATTATGTCCTAGAAAATAGAAGGGTAGCTCAATCACCTACGGGTATTTTTATCTTCCAAAATAAGCTTTTTATTTCAGCTCGAAAGTGATTCAACTTTTAATGTTTTAAATATTTGTCTATAAAAAGTTTTTTTTTTTTTTGAAAGATAGAAACATGAAAATACTCTTAAGTGATTCTTCTAGTTTCTAAACCACTTTCAAGTTTCTTCCGAAAAACAGGACAATCAAGAGTTCGAAAATCAGCTGTTCAATAAACCCATCTTATCGTTTCTGTTTGATTTCTAAAAGTGGTTACCAATATCCCCTGAGAATACACTGCCTTTCCTTCTTTGAGTTATCTTCACAGCGGAGATGCAAGACGAGTTCCGATACGCTCACGGTGTTTCTCTGGACATCAGTGACGACATGGCGCCCGAAACGTCGCCCAAGATTCGATGTAAGCGAAGATTTCTTCGGAGATCTATCGTTAAATAAAACTCCGATTATTTTGCGTTATAAAAACAACATTAAAAGTACTTTTAAAGTATAACCGTCTCTCGTACTCTGGTTATTCCGTCTTTCGGAACATGTTTTTATATCTTTCAAATTAAATTTCTTGCAACAATGTTGTGTTTTCAAACTGAGACGAAACGTTTATTTGTAACAAAAATATATATCAATATAAAAATGCCCCGTCATAGTTTAGTTACTCTTCTAGTTTCTAAACCAATTTTAATTTTTTCTCGAGAAACTTTCTTGAACAGCTCATTTTCGAACGCGGATTGTTGCGTGTTTTAGGAGCAAAATTAAGTGAAACTTGATTGTGTTTTAGAAACTAGAAGGGTAGCTCAATCATCACTTAAAAGGTATTTTTCATGTTGACGTCTTTCAAAATAAGCTTTTTATTATTATTTTATATAATTATATTATATATTTATATTAATAATTTAATTTTTATCAATAAAAAGTTTATTTTGAAAGATATCAACATGAAAAATACCTTTTAAGTGATTGAGCTACCCTTCTAGTTTCTAAAACACAATCAAGTTTCACTTAATTTTGCTCCTAAAACACGCAACAATCCGTATTCGAAAATCAGCTGTTTATGAAATTGGCTTAGAAACTAGAAGAGTTACTAAATTATAGAAGGGCATTTTATTTTGATTTATTTTTTTTTTAAAAAATAAACTTTTTGTCTGAGTTTGAAAACACAACAATGTTGCAACAAATTTATCTTTAAAAAAACCACTCAAACAGAGCTAAAAGGCTAAATTTGAAAAATATCATCATAAAAAAAACGTTCCGAAGTTCATTTACTCTTCTAGTTTTTATAACACTTTGGATTTCTTTTTAAATATCGCTTCTTAAAACGTTGATCTGTTTTATTTTGCCTATTTTACGATGGCGACTTATTAAAATGTTCTCAAAAATCAACTAACGTTTTCGAAAAAGAAGAGTTATCGAAATCAGATAAGTTCCAGTCTTCGCTTTCGACAGTATCTATGGCAAGATGCACTTTATTATTCTGAGATTCAATATCGAGTGGTTCGCCACAACTTGGTTGAGTTGTAACGATGAGATCGTTGTCGGTCGTAACGACAACAGGAGAATGAGAAGAAATTGAATCGAGAGGCGTCGTAGAAGAACGAAGATGAGGAGGAGATGAAAGAGGATCGATAGAAGGATTGTTTGAAATAGAAAGATTTGAACAATACGAAAGTAAAGGAGGAAGACGAGATGGTAAAGAACAGGTTTGAAGATGAAGAACAGACGAAGAATCTTCAGTAGGATTCGAAAGTGAAAGAGGAGGAGATTTCAAAGGAGACGAAGGCAGACTACGAGGAGGAGGAGGAGGAGCAAGAGACAAATTACGAGGAACAGAGGAAGAAAAACTCAGCGTGCGAGACGTTAAATGAAGACGAGAAGATGATGATGATGAACGATCAACAGGAAGATTAATCGAATCGGGAACATTTGAACAATACGAAAGAAGAGGCGGAGGAGAAGGAATATCAGATGAGAAAGATGAAGAAGAACGAAGACGAGAAACAGATGAAGAGGTGTCAAGACATGTTTTATTAGAACTAAGAAGACTTTCAAAATCCGAAAAAGAATCAGGAGGAGGAGGTGGTGGTGAAGAAGTGGAAAATTGAGCAGATTCTTTCAGTTTAGAACCGTTTCTTTTGGCCGTCAATGGTCTGATCTGTTTTGATAGTTGAAAATCATCGTCATCGACCAATTTCCTCTTGACTTGAAGCCGTAAAGAACGAGATCTTAACAACGAATCCGTCTTCGAACCCTTCATTACATCGGACGGCTCTAACCCTTCGTCGGAATCGTTTCCCTTGCGAATGATCGAACGTTTGACTTGTTTCGAAGACGCCGGAGTTGGAGGTATGAATTCGGGACTGAATGAATTCTTCTGAGTTGGAGAAATAAAATCCGGAGATAGAACCATCGATGACGAACAAGTTGCAACTGATGGAAACATTAAAAGAGGAGGAGAAAGTTTCTTATTAAAAGTATTTGAAGAAAGCGGACGGCGAGGAGTTGGTGGAATGACGTCATCATCATCCTTGTCCTCATCTTTCGAATCGCTGAAATCGTTTAAATCAACGACCGATTTGAATTTAGCGAAAACTTTCTCTTTTTCCGCTTTTTCTTCATCCTTGGGCTGAACAAATATAAAGGTGTATGTTAGTGAATAGCGTTCATGTAAGAAATACTAGCAATTATACAAATTAACGATGTTTACTTTGAAGAAGAACGAAATTTTTGTCTGATTTCTGTCATTTTTCCCGCCAAAGTTCTTCGTCTTCAATCGAAAAGAAACAGAAATATGATAAAAACGAGTGAATAAATAATGTTATTAACTTACTTTTTCGTTACTTACCGACTTTGTGCCTCTCATAATATTGTAAAAATATCGAAAAAACGATTTAGAGATTAAAAATACCGCAAATAAACAATGAAATTTGACAAGAAAACAAGATCAAACACACTCAGAAGACAGAGGGCACCACAAGCAATACTTTTCCCGCTAAAAATGAAATATACATGGCGCTTTATTGGGAAACTTCTTAATATAGCCTCAATACACCCACGCCTGGCCACATACTCATAGACATCATATGAACAGACTTTAAAAGACTTAACAAGGAAACTATGGACGCATGACCAAGCTTGGGTGTATTTGAGGCTATTTTAATATGCCAGTTGTTATCGAAAGAATTCAGAGTCATATCGAGTATAGACTTAAAATGATGACGTCATTAAACTGAAGTCAAAAATAGTGTCCTAACATGGCGTAATTAAGATTCGTATGCATTGAACATAGTTGCCATATTAGTACACCCACATGTCGTTTATTTACATTGCTATTTGGTCACTGCATAGCATTTTATACGTACATTACATGTAACATATTATGATGCCATTGTCATCTTCGCAGGCAGTAAACGTACATTAGCAATCCACTGCTACGTGAAATCGATATTTTCCAATTTCTATCACAAAAGTCAACCATTTTTTTTTGTTCACTTTGAAGTTCGTTTCTCACTTTTGTTCAAAGCTAGAAAATGTCAGCTATCGTTGCTCTTAACCCGAAAGCCGAAGTTGCAAGAGCTGCACAGGCATTAGCCGTAAATATCAGTGCGGCACGAGGTATTCAAGATGTGCTCAAGAGTAATTTGGGGCCAAAAGGAACCATGAAAATGTGAGTTACTTTTGTCATGCTTTCGGTTCGTTTTAAAAAGTACGTGGGCGTTACGTCACATAGTTGAAGTCGAATGAGTGACCTAACATGGCGGGTCCTGTCACGAAACTACGTTCTAAATGACGCCATATTACGTCACTCCCTTATTCACTTCAATGGCCTTGTATACGACGAGTATGCTTCAGTGTTTTATTAAGGAAAATGTGGGTCTTGCCCGCTTTCGAGGTGTGGTGCCAATTTATACATGTTATTGTGTCATTTCACTGTATTTTTTACTGTGAAATGATACATTATGATGATTAACGGCATAAATAAGATGAGAAAACTTATTAAATGCGTAAAATAATGAAACTTACCTTAGAAATCAAGTGGAAATGAAGCAGATGGTTAGCCTATGAGATTCCGATTTGCCTTGAACGACCATCTTCTGAGAAAATCCTCCTCCTCATAACATGAAATTCTTATTTTTTAGGTTGGTTTCTGGCGCAGGAGACATCAAAATTACAAAAGATGGAAATGTACTTCTTCAAGAGATGGTAATTCACTCGTTTTCGATATACGAGACGATCTTTTTAAAGCATTTTTGTTTTTCCTCGACAGCAAATCCAACATCCGACGGCATCTTTGATCGCTCGAGCTTGTACGGCTCAAGACAACATCACTGGAGACGGAACGACATCGACCGTACTCATCATCGGAGAACTCATGAAACAAGCTGATCTCTACATTTCGGAAGGTCTTCATCCGAGGATTCTGACCGAAGGATACGAGTTGGCGAAAGATAAAGCTATTCAAGTGTTGGAACAGATGAAGATCGTCAAGGATATCGATCGTGACACTTTGATCAGTGTTGCTAGAACGTCTTTGAGGACTAAAGTGCATCCGGAATTGGCCGATATCTTGACGGAGGTTCTTTCGTAACTTTGATTCCGTTTTTTTCAGAGAGATTTTCACTTGTTACCTTTGTTTTTACGAAGGCTTGCGTCGATGCCATTCTCGAGATTCGTCGCGATGGTGAACAGATCGACCTTCATATGGTCGAGATCATGGAAATGCAACACAAGACTGAAATGGACACGCAGTTGGTTCGTGGATTGGTTTTGGATCACGGTGCCAGACATCCAGACATGAAGAAAAGGGTTCATGAAGCTTATATCTTGACTTGTAACGTTTCTATGGAATACGAAAAGAGGTAACGACAATGCGTAACCACTTCGGTAGTCTCTGATTCTGAACTGCTCTCATTCTTGTGTTTGCAGTGAAGTAAACTCTGGTTTTTTCTACAAGTCGGCCGAAGAACGTGAGAAGATGGTGGCAGCAGAGAGACAGTTTGTTGATAATCGAGTTCAGAAGGTCATCGAATTGAAGAAGAAGGTCTGCGACGGAACAGACAAAGGTTTCGTCGTCATCAACCAGAAGGTTCCATTTCGTGTTGAACTGTTTCCAATGCAGTTCACGTTTTAAAACGTGTTTGATTCCGTAGGGCGTAGATCCGATGTCTCTTGACCTTCTGGCAAAGGAAGGAATCGTCGCTTTACGTAGAGCTAAAAGGAGAAACATGGAAAGATTAGTTCTCGCATGCGGTGGAATCGCAGTCAACTCTTTGGACGACATTACACCCGAATCTCTCGGTTATGCCGGTCTCGTCTACGAACACGTCCTCGGAGAAGACAAGTTCACGTTCGTCGAAGAATGCAAAGATCCTCGTTCGGTCACGATCTTGGTCAAAGGTCCGAATAAACACACGTTGACTCAGATCAAGGATGCGATTCGTGACGGACTGAGAGCGGTCAAGAACGCCATCGAGGATGGATGCGTCGTTCCTGGAGCGGGAGCACTCGAAGTGGCCATTCACAGCGCTCTAATTGCTTACAAGAGCGAGGTTAAAGGTCGAGCTCAGCTCGGAGTTCAAGCTTATGCCGATGCTTTGCTCGTCATTCCAAAAGTCTTAGCTCAGAACGCGGGATTCGATGCTCAGGAGACTATTGTTAAATTGCTGCAAGAATACACTGCTTCTAAGCTACCGGTTGGACTCGACATTGACTCCGGTAATTAAAAATGGATTCTTATCGATCAGTTTTTCGGTTTGTTAACTCTCGGATCTCGTTACAGGAGAACCTCTTTCGGCCGTCGATGCCGGTATCTTTGATAATTACCTCGTCAAACAGCAAATTTTGAACTCCTGGTGAGAAAATTCTTATATTTAAGTTAATCATATGTTTGTCTCATTACCGTTCTTTATTTGTAGCACAATAATTGCGAGCAATCTACTTCTTGTTGATGAAATCATGAGAGCCGGAATGTCTTCACTGAAATAAAACATTAAATTCTGCGCTTAACTTTTCATTTTTGTGTAACGAGTCACATTTAAATAAATAAAAGGATTTGTTTTGGCTTAATATGTTTTTTGTCTGACCTCTGGTTAATTTTGCATTCTCAGAAGAGTGAAGGGTGTTAGAAACTAGAAGGGTAGCTCAATCATGTTGACATCATTCAAAATAAACTTTTCATAAGACAAAATACTAAAAATATTCTAAGCTAAATGTTGAATCTCTTTGAAACTAAACATAAAAATCTTATTTTAAAAGATATCAACATAAAAAACGACGTTAAATTGATTGAGCTACCCTTCTAGTTTCTAAAACACTTTCAAAGTTTCTCCTCAAAGACAGAATATAACCTCAAGGAACGTTTATATCGTAAACCATTTTAAGATATGATTCCAGTCATTTTATGTTTATTTTTTTTTCTAATAAAAAAGCTGATTAGAGGCTAGATGTCTGGTTACTTACTATCAGTTGTCAACTAGTTCTAGCTTCTAACCAGTGTTTTAATAGAAAAAAAAACAATTGTTGGGTCACAGATTGAGAAACATTTTACTTGATAATTGCATAAAAATCCGAGCCCAAGCCATTACTGTATTTAAATGTGCTTAAAAAAAAGTAATTGTTTTAATCACAAAAATACAAGTTAAAAAGATAGGAGAAAAATAACTGAAAAATGAGATTAGAAGATGATCTCAGTCTAATCCTTCCTGTTTCTCTCGTACTGCTTCCTGTAAATCAAAGAATCATTAGATTAAAATAAAAGAAAACTTCAGAGAACAAACAACAATTTACAATCGTTCGTTAAAAACTGTAAAGAAATGTATTCGATTGTTTCGATTAGCAGCTGTTAGCCTCCAAAAAAAAACCATGTAAAATCTCTCCGCATAGAGGCTAAGCGGGCTCCTAATCAAAAGAATTTTCGTACATTTGTACTTCATTCTCAAATATGCTCGAAACAAAAACTGAAAAAAAAAAGGACACGATACACGACTTTGAATCGTTCCTCTAGAAGCGATAGTTCACTGATGAGATCCGTAACCGCATTCGTAAAAGCTTCCTGTGGAGTGTAATCGGCCGTCGTTTGAACTCTGATCACAATTTTGTGTTCCAATGGATGTGTCAGTTTGTAGCCGGCGAATAACACGTTCGGATCCTTTAAAAGTTGGCTAAAAAAAAGAAAGGTGAAATGTCAGTGATGATGACAACAAAAGACGAAAGAGAAAATTAAGCGAACTATTTAATCATGTTGCCCAATGTGTGATCCTCTTTGTTGACGGTGAAGATTGCCGCATTTGGAACCTTCGTATCTTTCTCGATTATAACCCTTTAAATACAAAAACACATTCAGTATCAAAAACGTATTATTCATTAATAAATTACTTACTTCTTTTCACCGTCAAACAGCAAAAATGACTCGAAAGCTGGTGGAGCGTTCATTTTATCGTCCCTCGCTTTTTCACCTCAAATGCTAGAATAATATACATATACATACAGGTAGCTCAACTATAAGTTGTACCAATACCTGCCGCGTCATACGAAGAAGCTTTTTGACGTCACAGGAGTTGATTTAAGATTTAGCCTTGTGTGATTTTGTCTGATAAAAAGTGCTAATAACAAAATAAATCAAGAACCACTTTGTTTTAACTATTGCGAATATTTGCTGTAATATCGTTCCTATCAAATTGATTGACATAATTCTAAGTTTTATGTTAACCCATTTGACGTCACAAACTTCTTTTCACGATGCCAGCAGGTATAGTGAACTCAGAAATACTAATACGTGTAGAATTGCGTATTCTATGCATCTGCTAAATATAGTCAATAGATGGCGCCTTCTCTATTTAGAGCACAATTCTTTCTCATTTATCAGGCACATTTGCAATTCATGATTATAGAAACAGATTTAAAAGATTTAAGTTTCTATTTATAAATAGAAACAGAAATCCAGAAAAATAAAACTTAAAAAGAAATAGAGAGGTTTTAACAATTATTATTAAATCTCACTCTCTACCGTGGAGTTGGACTACCTCTATGTACAATTTCCTTACGCATACATGCTGCCACCTATCGATTATATAAGTAAACACGACTTTTACACTAAAGCGCTTCATGCAAAAGAAAAACTAACAAATGCAGTTCCAAATATGCTTGCAGTGATTGCCTAATCACAGGAGCAAAATATGCAGATAAACTAAATGAATTATAAATAGAAGAGCTCCATTTATGTTCCCTGCCCATTCTAGAAATAAACTTATAAATTTAGATTGATTTAAAAAAAAAAACTAGACCAGTAAACAAAGCATAAAGACTTTTTCAAGTTTATATCTCAAAAAATAAACTTTTTATGCAAATTTTAAATTTATTATTTTCAATTTTCACTTCAAGTTGGTCCAATAAAATTGGAATTCTAAGAAAATAAAAAAAATTGCTTAAAATATGGACATAAACAAACTATAAAAAAAAGTTTATTTTTAAACATATCAACAAGAAAATACCCTTAAGCAATTCATTTCGAACTCTTCCTTATTCTGTCTTTCAGGAGCAAAATTAAAAAAAAACTTGAAAAGTGTTTTAGAAACTAGAAGAGTAGCTCAATCACTTAAGGGTATTTGCATGATGATGTTTTATCAAAACAAACTTTAAAAAAAAAATATCATCTTTACTAAAAACAACCTACAAACTATGCTTATTCCTATCTAAAAAAGACTGGTTATAGAGGCTAGTTTTATTAGCAGTCTTCAGATTAACATTGGTCCATTCTAAAAATCTAGCCTTTAACTAGACTTTTTTTTTCTTTTAAAAAAAAAACTCCCTCAATAATAGTCATTATTCTAGGAAAGACTATTCAAGCCTTTGGGGCAAGAAAGAGATTCTGACTTAACTTTTTGAGTTCAATCTAATTAGGGCTTTATAAATTAAGGGCAACTGTTCATCCATGAATCCTGAATGGTTAGTGGTAGTGGTGGTGGGGGGGGGGGGGGAGGGGGGTTTCCAGAAAATATGACGTGGAAGGAGGAGAGTAGGGTGAAAAGGGACACAAGAGTTGGCGCCAAAGTGACTGGTCGGCGTCTCAGTGACAATTTTCACACCCATTTACCTATTGAAACAATTGGGACAGGCGTAAAAAAGGTGGAGATTCTATTTAGACACAAAAAATAGCAATTGTTTAATGTATAGATGAGGTGGAAGTAGGGTACCAAGTAAGGAGGAGGCTCTGCCCTCTTCATCCAGGCCCTAAGGGGGGAGGGAGGGAGGAGGGTGAAAAAAAGGACACAAACAACAATTGACCCATTCCCTTCATATAGAGACACTCAACCCACCCCTCTTATATGAAAGTGTGAAAACGTCTTCTTAAAAAAAAAACATGAAGACGCCAATCACATTTATGTCTGTAAAAAGCCAGTCGCCATCCGCTTGACCATTGTCCGAATGTCCATATTTCTTAAAAGGGTCCCTCTCTCCCTATTCATGAGTCCATTTATGCTATAAAAGCAAACAACGAATTACTAAAAACAGTTAGAGTCAACTGTGACGTCACACGTTGCCTATGGAAACATGATTGCAACCTTAAAAACCCTAGCTTTCATTAAAATTTGATAATTTAAATAATTTCACACAAAAATGCTCATCAAACTCTGATTATTCTATCTTTCAGGAGCAAACTGTCTTTCTAGAAACTAGAAGGGGCATCTCAATCACTTAAGGGCATTTTAATGTTGATATATATTTTAAAATAAACTTTTTATGTGAGTCAGAAAATGGTCCATAAAAGGTTTATTTTGAAAGATATCAAAATATGAAAATACTACTATTATGTCATTCAGCTATAATGTTCTAGTTTCTAATAAACTTTTAATTTTTTCTTCGCGTTGGCTCTTCTGAAACGAAGAATAACCAGAATTTAACAATCAGCTTGTTCATAAAACAGCTTAAGCTTAGCTTTTTTATTTCATTACTCAAGCTTATATTTCATAATTGCTCAGAAAGTTTTGAAAACTGAATAAAGGCGCCAACTTCAGCCCAATTTGGCGCTTATTCAGGTTTGCGTTTATTCAGTTTGGCGCCTCTTCAATTTGGAGCTTATTCAGTGCCACCGTTATGAAAAGTTCCTTTTTTTTTCAAATATATTGAGTGACCAATAAAAGTCCAAAATGGTCATTAATGGCCAGACATTCATAATTAAGCAGCCATAAAATAAATTTCAAAACTTGACCATAAATGACGCCACAACTAATGAACAATAGGACCTTTTTTACAGTTTGAGAGTAGAAACTAATTAAAATAAAAGGACCCCCTTTCACATTTTAAAACTTCTATTGATAAGTGTCCCATTAAATCATTATTTTAAGAATACAACTCATATCAAAGTACAGCCAAAAATTCAGATCTATAGAAGAAGAAAAAATCTTTTGACCAATGGTCAGTGGTCAGTCACAAGGGAGTCAACAGTAAAATGGACCGCATCTAAAAATGAAAACAAATTACTCAGTTCCTTCTTTTTTTTTCTTTTTCGGAAACTCTTTTTGAAGTTGTCTGCCATCAAGTCGCCACTTTGCTCCTCCTCCTCCTCCTCCATTTTTTGGTCCACTATTTCAAAACAACAAAAAAAAAGTACTGACTGACCATGTAGTGACCACTGACCACTCACTAACTACTTGACAAGCGAGTTGCAACTTCGTGTATTTTCTTTCCTCTATAACACTCAATAATGAAAGAAGTGTTTGATTTTGAATCAGATGGTGTAATTTCAAATGGTCAAAAACATCTACTGACCACTAGTACAATTCCAGTGTCCAGTTTGCAAATGGACCAATCGTTCAGTTTTGTGTCCACTGTCGAGGATTATTCCGTTCCTTTGAAATCTCACACAGGTTCACTGAGTAAAGAACTACCTCATCTTCGTCAACATCATCATCATCATCAGTATCCACTGACCACTGGTCAATCGATGCAAAATACAAATACTTCTTTGCAATGGTCAGCTGGTCAGTCTGGAATCAAAGTGAAACTGGAAAACAAAGATCTGTGGACCAAATTTAATCAAATAGGAACTGAAATGATCATTACAAAACCCGGAAGGTCAAAAATTCTACTGAAATTCAAAATTTTATTTTAAAACTACAAGAGTAAATGATCCGTATGTCAAATGTATTTTCATGAAAATATTTTTCAAAATAAACGTTTTACGGTAATTTCAAATTAAACATTTGTTGTTGTTGCAATTTTAAGTGAAAATTGAAAGTAGAAACTGCAACAAAAAAGTTCATTTTTTAAAATAACAATCTGAAAATCACCTTAACTGATTCATTTTACTCTTCTAGTTTCTAAAAAAAATGAATATTTTTGTTTTTGCAATTTTAAGTGAAAATTGAAAGTAGAAACTGCAAGAAAAAAGTTCATTTTTTAAAATATCAATCTGAAAATCACCTTAACTGATTCATTTTACTCTTCTAGTTTCTAAAAAATGAACATTTTTGTTGTTGCAATTTTAAGTGAAAATTGAAAGTAGAAACTGCAACAAAAAAGTTCATTTTTTAAAAATATCAATCTGAAAATCACCTTAACTGATTCATTTTACTCTTCTAGTTTATAAAAAATGAACATTTTTGTTGTTGCAATTTTAAGTGAAAATTGAAAGTAGAAACTGCAAGAAAAAAGTTCATTTTTTAAAATATCAATCTGAAAATCACCTTAACTGATTCATTTTACTCTTCTAGTTTATAAAAAATGAACATTTTTGTTGTTGCAATTTTAAGTGAAAATTGAAAGTAGAAACTGCAACAAAAAAGTTCATTTTTTAAAAATATCAATCTGAAAATCACCTTAACTGATTCATTTTACTCTTCTAGTTTCTAAAAAAAAAAGTTCTAATAAAATCCTATAATGTCATTTGTTTTATGTTATTTAAATACAGGAGAATGTTTCCAACTTATAAAGTTCGAATTAGTGGACTGGACGCGAATAGTAAATATTTCCTTCTGATGGACATGAGTCCAGTTGACAATTGTCGATATAAATATCAACATTTTGAGTGGATTGTGGCCGGAAAATCCGAACCTCATCTTCCGGGACGAGCATACGTCCATCCCGATTCACCAGCCACTGGTCAACAATGGATGAAACAGGCAGTCAGTTTCTACAAACTTAAACTGACCAACAACAACGTTGACCAGCAAGGACATGTATATAAAAAATTTTTTTTATAATATAGTCAAAAATTAATTAATTAATAATTATGTTTTTTCTGATTTTTTTTTTCTCGAAAAGATCATTTTAAACTCAATGCATAAATACGAGCCTAGACTGTACATTGTTCAAGCTGACCATTTGTCCAGTTTGCAGTGGTCACCTATGAGCATGTTCACCTTCAAAGAGACCGTCTTTACATCTGTCACTGCCTATCAGAACGATCAAGTCAGTAAAATTTAAATTGTAATTATTTGAAGCTTTTTTTTTTGTTAGATACTAGAATAGTAAAGGAACGTGATACGAAATTTTTCATTATAATATTTTTCAAAATAAATTTTTTATAGAATTTCAGGTGATTAATAAATGAATATGTGTTAAAAAAATTGTGAATAATTAACTACTAATCTTTTAAATTAAAAATAAAATTAAAAAAATTAAAAGTCTGTTAAAAACTAGAATATGGTAACAATTCTAGTATTTAAACTTAAGTTTTTTGCTTTAACTTGCATGAAATTAAAAAAAAATTTGTAACAATTCACATAAACGTTTCATAAAGAAGAAAAAAAGTTTCAAAAGTGTTTTAGAAACTAGAATAGTATATGATGATGTTAAAATTGATTTTTTCCCCCTCGAGTATCTTTTAAAATAAACAATTTTACAACAATTTTAAAAGATATCAGAGCATCTTATAAGTGAATAATTTGCTAATCTAGTTTCTAAAACATTTTCAATTCTATTTTAAAAAAAAAGTTTACTTTAACTTGATTTATTACAAACTGTCATAAAAAGTTTATTTTGAAAAATATCATGACAATATTCTTGCCTATTCTAGTTTTTTTTTTAAAAAAAAAGTTGAGTGAGTTTTTTCCTGTTTTTCGATCGAACATCAGGAAACCGAAAAAAGAGGCACTTAGCACTTGAATTTGAACGCGAACTCTCCGAACAGGGTTCCTAAAAAAAACTATTTTTAATAAGTGTTTTCTACGTTGGAAAACTCAACTTAAGAGGGTTTAAAACTAGCAGTTCAAGTAACTGAGTTTTCTTCTTGAATTTGGACCTAAAGGCCCTCTTTTTTTTTCGGCTACTGGTTATTACAAAGTTGAAGGATTAATGGTGGAGTTAAAGGGGGGAGGAGGGGGAACGTCAAAAGAGACTAATTGAACATTGCATCCAAGTAGTCAATAA
The DNA here is from genome assembly GCA_036925085.1 of Brachycybe producta. Classification (NCBI taxonomy): domain Eukaryota; kingdom Metazoa; phylum Arthropoda; class Diplopoda; order Playtdesmida; family Andrognathidae; genus Brachycybe; species Brachycybe producta. The sequence goes on from JAUPFP010000022.1 coordinate 1,183,780, forward strand.
AAACCACTTATATGAAAAGAAGAAAAATAGAGGGGGAGAGACCATAGGGCCAATTTGAGAGGCGCCTTCTCGAATGGGACCCACAGCCAGGCTGTCACGCGCGGCTTTTTCTAGTCTCATATATCCCTCAATAAAGAAAGACCCTTTTTATCTTTTAAAATAGCCCCCTTTTTTATAACAATCAAGACCCCTTTTTTGTCCCTTTTTTTTTTTTTGTTATTTCTGTCGCCTCGACCTTTTAACAAGGAGACACCATGGCCCAACTGTCGCGTCAAATGCCCTTTGGCCCTAATCCAATCATAAAAGCAATTCAAATATTTCTTCCCTATCTTTTTTTTTTTTTTTTCTTTCTTAAACCAAGACATTCTTTTCTTTATAAATCTGGTTTGAAAATAAGTTTTTATTCTAGTGACTAGAAGAAATTGAAAGTTTTTAATAGAAACTAGAAGAGTGAAGGAAAACAATAACGGAATTTTTGTGATGACATTTTTCAAAATAAACTTTTTTTTTTAAACTGTTTTTATTAAAGTAGGATTGATGCAAAAAGCAAATTAACATGTCCAAACTGAAATAAAAGTTTATTTTGAAAGATATTAACAAATTTTATTGTATTTCGTTACTCTTCTACTTCCTAACATACTTTTAATTTTTTTTTTTTAATTTACTTCTGAAAAAAAATCTGTGACTAGAAAGTTCTTTGATCAGTTTAAAAAAACAACAAAATTCTGTATTTCTTTTAGATAACACAATTAAAGATTGAAAACAATCCGTTCGCAAAAGGTTTTCGTGAAAATGGACAAAGTACAACTAAAAGGTGAAAAATACATTTTTTTTTCAGCAAATACTAATTTAATAATTACTAGGGCTCAGATTTTTATGCAAATATCATGCAAATGTTTCTCAAATCTGTGGCCAAAGTGTCAATTGTAAAGTAATCATCATCATCATTATTAGATCAACTGCAATTATGCTGTTGTTTCTAATCAAGTAGAAATTTTAGAGGCTAGATTGTCATAGTTACTATCTAGCCTCTAACAAGTATTTTTGATTGAAGAAAAAAACAAAAACAGAATTGTTGTTTGATCTAAAAGTGATTATTACTTTGCAATTGGCACTTTAGCCACAGATTGAGAAATATTTGCTTTGATATTTGCATAAAAATCCGAGCCCTACTAATTACATATACAAAAAAAAATAACTTATTAGTGAAATTAATTAATAACTAGTGGGGTAACCCGTCATAAATGACGGGAGCAAAATTCACAGGCAATTGTGCGCATGCGCGTCGTTTTTTTCCTTTTTTTATTCCTTTCATTTCAATTTCAGTCACCCCCTCCCACTTTTCTCTCTCTCTCTCTCTCCCCTTCTACACTTTCCAACCTTTCACCCTCACCCCCTCCCACTTTTCTCTCCCCCCTTCTACACTTTCCAAAGGAAGAGTTCAACATATAGTTGACCTTGAGAAAAAAACGGTTCATTTATTCAAATTTATATAAATTCCGACATGCTTCAGTGGTTTTGTAGTGTTACTCCACACACACACACACACACACACACAAACCTGGGATATTATATATAATAATAATAATAATAATATAATATAATCTCTTTTGTTTCAGAGATAAAAAGCCAAAGAATTGTAAAAGGTCGAGTGACGAATCAGAGGATTCCTGTTCAGATGGTACAAATTGAACTTTTTTTTCTTCTCTTTTTGAAATTTTCTTATGTATAGTGGAAACCTTTTAACACGAACACAAACAAACCGGGTAATATATATATTTTTTTCTTGTTAATTCTCTTAAATAATAGACTGGTCATCATCAAAGCGTCAAAAGTCTGGCAAAGATAAGAAAAAAGACAGAAACAAGGAAGATGCTCCTCATCTGTTTTTGGATGTCTGTGGCTCAAACAGTCCCTCATCTTCACCATCCCCAATGACCCCTACTCTCTCACTGACCCCAACCCACTCGCTGACCACCACTACCACCTTATTTAAAGATAAGATTGAAAAGGGGTGGCGACAACCATTATCGCACCTTGGCGACACCACTCAATGTCCAGAGATACAACAAAAGAACAAAGTAGACACCATAAAGAGGCCACCTTGGAGAGAGGAGGAGGAGGTGGACAGTGGTCACTTCGAATCAACATTCAACAATCGAAAACTTCTATTCTCATGGCCACATCTTCCTTATTATGAAACCAACAATAGACCGTATTTGTCATCAAATAATGGAAACCTTGGGCCTTCTTGTGGATGTCCCATGTGTTACCACAGTTATCGTCATCATTATCATTCTGGATTCCACCAAACATCAACTATGTTACCATATTCTTCTTATCCAAATTATATTCATTCATTTCTACCTAATTTAATTCCACGTTATTACAATTTTCATTATCCTGCACCTTCTTCATTTTCGGACGTTCCAAATCCGAATTACGATCCCATTCTGAAGTGCCAACTGACCCACAGTTAGTTAAGTGAAGAAACTAGACATTTTTTTTTTAAATCATCCTAATTATTTCGGTTCTTTTGAAGTGATTTTTAAAAGAAATTCAAAGTTTGTTAGAAACTAGAAGAGTAAACAAAACCCCCCATCAAAACATGATGGTATCTTTCAAAATTAAGCTGGCTGAATAGATATTTAGTCTTCGTTCTCTCTACGGATGCAGTGGCTAATGCTAAGCTCTGTAGATGTTTTTTTTTTTGTAAAATTGGGACTAAAAACATGTCAAGAGAACGTTTCTTTTTAGAAACAACATTACGAAAAAAAAAAATTCAAATTATTTTCAAAACTATAAGAAAATAAAGTAAAATAACGACAGCACAAAAATCACTAAAGATTGATTTATAATCGAGGAGCTTTTTATTAAAAAAAAAAAAAAAAACTCAAAAGAAGTCCAGTTACTCGCAAAATTGTCCAAGAACTGCAAAAGCCCGAAGGCCTAATAGAAAAATCAAGCCCAGGATAACTGGTGCAAAGTTGCAAACTGAACAATAATAGATGTGGTGTTGCAGTCGCAACACAGGACCGCCTAAGTTTTTCCTTCATTTTCGTGCAATGTAAACACAATTATAAATACTTATATATATAAACAAATTGATATATTAATGTAAATAAACAGATTATAATTATTAATTAGTAAGAGACAATGTGCAATATTTATGTTTTAATCATAAGAACTTATTTGTTATTTTTTTTGTAATAAAAATTGGAATTTTTTCTCTTAATTTTCATTTAATAAATTTCCTTTTTTAAACACTGGTTTCTTTCTTTTAATGTATTTAGAACTCACTTAAATTCTAAATACACAGTTCACTTCACTCATCAAATTGTCATTTTGTTAAAACAAAATGAACAGCTTTTTTTGTTTTAAATTGCCTAAATACAATTTCCTTTTGGAAACTTTCCAGACTTGCTTTTTTAAATCGAATTATTTTGTTTGGGAAATTTTCCCCCACAACATGGAAAAAACAACATGGTTTCTTTAAAAATTTCTCTTTAATTGTTTATTCACACATATCAGTGACGTGTCCGCTCAGTTTCGTGAAAGTGCTTCAGTGTCAATGATGAAAAAATATCGTTTTTGGAAATTTCAATTTGAGAAGTCTACATTAATCCGGCTCAGTGCCTTCAGTCTCAGTTCAGTAGATCTGTACCATGATTTTCTATAATCTATATGAGTGTTTCCCAAATGCGGTTCCGCTGGACCCTGGGGTTCCACGTAAGGGTTCTGGCAAAATAAATGCATAATTCTAATAGTTTCTTGAAATAATTACAATTTTAATTTAAGTATTCACAAAGCATGTCCATATTTTCAGACATTCCAACACAATAGAATGTGTTTTTATGCGATTTTATTTTAATATTATTAATTAAAAGTGAATCTGATAACCTAAATTATCATTATTAATTATTAACATTACGTGCCTATTATCTTTTTTTATCCATATCTACTTTTTCTGACATGTTTCTCACTCTGTAAATACGGTATTATTGAGGTTCCGTAATTTTATTAAAAGATTAAAAAAGTTTTCCATAGTCAAATAAAATTGGGAAACACTGTTCTATATCGTCGCCGCCGATAATTTTATGGTTTTACGGACGACAAACCATCAATCAAAACCATGGAGGACGAAATGAAGTACAGTAAACTTTGCCATCTCGAGAGATCACCAACACATAACGGAACTTACACACGACACTTATGTGTGAATAGACCTTAAAAGTGTTTCATTCTCTTTGTTTTGTTTCTTGCATATTCTTATTTATGTGCGACAATTTAATACAATTCATTTAATTTAATTTTTCATTAAACAAAAAGAAACAGTTTAAAATTAATGCAAAATTTCTGCAACTTCGGCAAGATTGTCACCGAGTACAATAACAAACGAAAGCTTTTTTATTAAAGAATTTACAGATGTGCTCGATTTTGCAATTTGTCGTCTAGCTAAAACGGTAGAGCTAGTGTGGTTTTCTTTCTCATTTCAATTGGTTCGAACATAATTAGAATTTAGAGATGTATACGGTTCGGAACAGATAGAACCGGTTCGCCAGTATTGGTCGAACTGATAAGAACTGGTTCCGAACCAAGTAGAATCGGCTTGGTTCTACTTTTCGCCACCTCTAATTACGTAATGAACCAAACCATAACAAGTGAATAGGTGGTGGGGGCTACGTTTGTTTGAGTGTTTTGTGACAACGTTTTGTTTTGTGCTCTTTAAAGATGAAAAACCACAACGAAAATAATTACAACATCCATTTTTATGATTTGAAATTGCATTTTCTAATGAATAAATCTTACTCTTTACCACTTTTACAAACCTCCTTCTCACCGTCTTCCGATTGAACTTCTTCTATCTTTGGCACTAACTCTTTTTCCGCCTCGTGTTCCAGTTTCGTATCGTTCGAACCATTCTTCTCATCCGCTTCGAGTTCCGCCCGTCTCATTCGTTGCTCCAACTCTTCGTTTGCACGATACTCTTCTCCCAATCTACGACAATCCGTCTTGTGGACGAACCAATGTAACTTCTGACACTTCTGTTGACAATAGTAAACAGATTTACAAGCGGAACACTTTTTGGCCGTCTTTTTTCTAGTTCCGCACGTCGCGCACTCGCGTATGTCGTCCAAAGCCACTCCCATCCTCTGTCCGCAGACAGTTGCTGTTACCAGAGCGAGCGCACTCTGTCCGTCGTCCTCCGTCGAACTCGCTTTCGAGGAAGCCACTGTTCTAACCAGTTGCGGTATCAATGGAAAATGAGGATAAGGGAACTCACGAATCCCCTGTCTTACAAACCGTTCCAAGTTCTGAGTTCCATCGTCCGCCTTTTTCAGCCAATGTCTTATGACATCATCCAAAGCATCGGACGAACTACAACCTTTCTTCTTCGAGATGTTGTCCACCATCTTGCAGCAGGCTTCGATCGAGTGTCCAAAGAAGTGGAACTTGAGAGCAAGAACTTCGTTTGCTTCGTTCTTCTTCGCTTCCTTATCACAGAACGACCTCAGTACGTTTGTCACCTTTGTCGAGTTTACAATCAGATCAGAATTAAGCTGTAAATAGAGAGCAATGGCTACAGGATGAACATTAGTCGTAGAAAGTAGACGGTGAAGTGGCGCGACGAGATTTCGAGGCAACCGTGGCTCCTTCTCGATATCGGAATGAATCTCCGCGTAATATTCGACTTCTTTCAGTGGAACCCAGTTGTTTATAACACTAACACACTCATGATTGCCTTAATGAGAAAAAAAAAAGCTCAATTAGAAGCTAGAATTAACTGAAATGAGACAGATACAGGAATCTTTAAAACAAAGAAACTCAAAGAAACTGCTAAAATCTATAGGAAACTTGCAGTTTCTTTGAGATTTCTTAAGAGTTTTCTGTACGTTTTATCAATATGCTTCAGATTTCTGCTATTTATTTAAGTTTTCCCACACATTTATGTTATTTCTTTACGTTTTCTGATATCTTTTTTTTAATTTTCTTTAGAATTCAGCTTCTCTGTACGCTTTCTGCTACATCTTTACGTTTTCATCAAAATTTTTCTAAACGTAAACGTAAAACTGATTACGGTACGCTTCCTGCGTTTCAGAGATTCCTTTCATCTCAAATGAGCTGAAATGAGAAGAAAAGTATTATAAACAGACCAACAAAAGCTGCCATTTGAGCCGCATTTCTTCCGACAGCGTTAACGGATGAAGTGGAGGCTCCGGCGGCCAATAGGAGAGACACGACTTCCGTGTTTCCAGACAGTGCGGCGAACATGAGTGCCGTGTACCTCTGGTCGTGTTCGTTAGAGTTGACGTCGGCTCCTCGATCTAAGAGGATTTCGCAAACTTCGCGTTTCCCTCTGTACGCCGCGTGCTCAAGGGGACTCATCCCGTGCTCGTCCACGCAGGAAGCGTGCACGCCTTCGTCGTTCAGGACGCGGATCACCTCGGCAACGTCGCTCTTTTCAATCATATTGTAAAGTAACTTTTCTTTTTCGTTCAATTCTCTCCTCTTCTTCATCTTCGCCTCATTCGCAGCCATCTTTGTAGTTTGATCTCTGCTGCTAATTTAAGATTTAAGTCAATGTTACCAAACACACATCACGAAATTCCCTCCCTATGGCTTATACCACATCGTATTCATGGAATCTACTAGCTTATTATAACTGCACAGCATTTTATTTAGCAGGTCACAGAAACATATGTTACATATATGCAAATATTGGAGGTCACGGACAATTCAAGAAATCCAATAATTTTAAAAACATGTTCAATTATAGTATATGAACCATAAGGAATTGTGTTATCTGTATTTGGTCACAATAAAAAGACATGTGCATACGCGGCATACCAACCCAAGTGACGTTTTGAAGCTAAAAAAAATCCTCTCTAAATGTATGTACATTATGCAGAAAGAGGCGACCAATATGGCTATCTTCCAGCGTACATTTCAGTTTAAAATACGCCATCTTCGTTCACTCTTTCTGACTAAAAAATAACGTCATATACTATAATCTGAATCTGTAATTCACCGATGGTGTGTGACGTTTCCAACCGTTTTATTATCCGTAACGTCATATGCGTCAGAACATATTAGTGACATCACGGTAGATAAAACCGTTGATTAAATCGTTGAGTTACATAACGAGCTTGTTACTCTTTTCATATTTGGCGCCATTTACAAAAACCTTTGTGACCAATAACCGTAAAAATCCCTAAGTTCAGCTGTTTCTTTTTTTTTGTTCGCTTTCAGCTGATTTTGGTAGCATTGGCTTATAATAGTTTCGTTATTGAGGGCAACAATCAACCAGATAAATATACCTTTCCGTTGGCAAAGTAGAACAATTGTCAGCGACTCATAATGACAGTGTAGTGCTCAAAACGATTGCACGATACGAAATACTCCAAAACGACCATGTTGTCCGATCTCAGGTGAGTTGAACGCATTCCAGCAAAAAAATCCCCATTTGGCGCGTTTTCCACGCTCCAGGTGCCGCAAGGTCTCTCTCTATCTTTACATTGTGCCAATGGGAGAAAGCTCAAGGGCAGCTATGACGTCACATGTTTCGTGCCTCAAGGATAAGTGGGGTGTATAACTTCGGCCCCCTCTGTAATGGGGCCTCGGGAAGAAATTGATCAATAAAAAAAAATTAATAAATCTCATAGACTGCCTTTATAGGTCATGACACAGAAACTTGAATTATAAATTCTGATCACAGCTCTGAATTTTTTTCTTCTTATTCTTACCGTAAAAAAAGCATTCATTTGATCACTTGGAATGTCGTTGGTCGCGACCCCACCGAAGATCTGAAAGATGTCCTGGGTCTGCGTCCTAATGCCGATGGTGATGTGGCTCTTCCGGACGTTGTCGCAGTCGGGTATCGTTTTGAGAGAGAGAGAGAGAGCGATACGAGAGTTTAAGAGTGATGTCGTACAATCTCATAACTTTCCATTTTTTTTATTCACAGTTTGCAGGAGGTGAACACGAAGCCACACTCGATCCTGATGGGAATGATCTTCGAGGATCCTTGGAGTAAAGCTTTCAGAGAGACTCTTGCGGAATACGAGTACGTTAAAGTAAAGAGTATTCGTCTTCAGGGTCTGCTTCTAATCCTGTTTACAAAGAGAAATCACTTAACTTACTTAAGAGGAGTTCAGACGGAATACACGAAGACTGGACTCGGGAGATTGTGGGTACATATCACGAATCAATTTATATTTTTACAAAGTTTTCAGGTTTCTTTTGTCCAGTGAATTCGATTTCCAACTAAAGTAAACTTTTGTTTTTTTTTCAGAAAGTAAACTCTATTCAAAGTTTGTAACAAACTAGAACAGTAAGTGAATGTGTGTTGATTATTGACATTTTAACACGTCCATTTACTGTTCTAGTTTTGTCATATTTTTAAAAATAACTCTACGATTATTGTGAATTTCAAGAGCAACACTAAGGAGAAATTGAAAGTTTTTTAGAGACTAGAATGAGTAGCTGAATCACTGATTAGTATTTTCATAATAAACTTTTTATAGAAAAATGAATTAAAAGTCATCATTGCTTTGAAAGACATAATAACCAGAGCTTCAAAAGGCGTTTACACTTTTAAAACCAGCTTAATGTTGTTTGAAAATAAGTGAATTTGATAATTAAGGCTCGGATTAGTATGCAATATAAAGCAAATGTTTCTCAAATCTGTCGCCCAAGAGCCAATTTTGAATTAACAATCTCGTTTAGAGATCAAATAACAATTATGTTTTTTTTTCAATAACAAAACTGGTTAGAGGCTAGAACTCTAGCCTTTTTGATTAGACAAAAAAACATAATGCACAATTGGCACTTAGGCCATAAACTGAGAAACATTTGCATAATTGCATAAAATCCGAGCCCATCGATAATTAAAATAATCACTAAATTACAGAAATAAAATCACAAGCAATTATTTAACTTAAGTACAGTGTACTTTTCTAGTTTCTAACATATTTTGAGCTTTTTTTCGTGAAATAGATTCACCGTTCTTGACTTGACTTTGATTTGAGGAACTGTTTTCGGTAATTCTCTAGGGAAACAAAGGTGGCGTCACAATAAGAACCAGCATTTACGGATGTTCCATCTGTGTCGTCAACTGTCACTTGGCAGCACACGACTACGAACTCAAACACAGAATAGAGGTTACTTATAGAAACAAAAAAAAACGAACCATTCTCTTAAGCAAACGTTACTAATACGACGTTTAACCTTATCAGGATTATAATGCGATCGTCGACAGTCAACTCTTTTCCGATGCCGAGACGGAAAACATTCTCTATCACGAGTGAGACACAAAAAAAAAAGTTATTTAAAAAAAATTATCAACTAACTTGTTTTGTTACAGTTACATTTTTTGGATCGGAGATCTAAACTTTCGTATCACCGATTTGGAACCTAAAGAGATTCAGAACTTGATCGAGAACAAAGAGTACGATAAATTACTCGAAAAGGATCAGTTGAGTGTCATCATGAAATCCGGAGAAGCTTTCAGCGAATTTCGAGAGATGAAACCGACTTTCAGACCTTCGTACAAATATAGAATTGGATCGGACGAATATGATCTTCAGTACGTTCTCTTTTTTTTTGAAGAAGAAGAAGAAGAAGGAAGAAATAAAATAACCGATTAGAACATCGGAAACGTTTCTTTTATATTTTATAGAAGAAGACCGAGTTGGACGGATCGAATTCTTTACAAAGTGAATCCGGAAGTTTACGAAAACGTAACGCTCGGAATTGAGGGAAATTGTTACGACGTTCATCAGAGTTACGTTTTAAGTGACCATAAACCAGTTAGTGCAAAATTCACCATCAAGGTATTAACTTTTACGCTGAAATTCATTTATATTTCAACTGAAATTCAACTTTGAACTCTCGGAAGAATGTTTTTAACTTAAAAAAACGTTTTCCAACCCCTGTTTTCGAGGAGTAACGCGATTTTAAAAAATTATTAAAAATCATCCATTAGGTATTCGAAGGATATGTTGAAAAAGATGCCGATTTCGATCCGATCGAGACTTGGATCGTCGGTCAAGATGCTCACTGCCGATACACTCTGAACGGAAAGACGGAATCGACTAGTTGGGATTGGATCGGACTGTTCAAAGTAATAAAAAAAAAGAAGAGAGGATCGTAGTTATCATGTATCTTAAATTCTGATCTGATCTCGTGATGTTTTTTCACGCGAATGCGAAACAAAGGCTAACTTCTCCAACCTCGATGATTATGCTACTTATGTATGGGCGGCTCCTTGCAGCACCGTCGATGAAGCCGACCAACAAAAGAACCAGGATCAAACTCGGTATAAAGTAACGTTCTCCGAATTGAACGTATCTTCAGGCATCTATCGTCTTCTTTACGTCAGTAACGACTTCAATAATATTCTTGGAATGAGCCAAGAATTTCAGGTTAACGAAGAAAAGAACAAATCATGAAGAAACGTAAAGACGTTTATAAATTTCAATTTTTCTTCTTCTTCTTCGAAACAGGTGAAGTCGAGCGATTGACTCTTCGTAAACGGCTTCTAGAGCATAAATTTTAACTTAAAAAAAGTACAATTTTATTTGATCGTGCAATGTTTCGACGATAATTAATTCTTATCCATTCCAGTTCGTTTACTTAAGTCTTAATTATGCATACTTTTAACTTCTATTCAAGATTTAACTTTTAACTAATTTTTAAGAGGCTACTACTACAAGAATCAAGGACTTGCTTTCAAAAAGAAATTCAAAGTTTGTTAGAAACTAAAGAATTATGGGAACCACATAAAAAGCTACCTAATGACATGTTTCAAAATACAAACTTATGGGAATTTTGATCGTTTTCAAATTGCTATGAAAGATAATCGTAAAGAAAATATCCCCCCCCCCCTTTCCCCGATTCATTTTACTCTTCTAGTTTCTAACAAACTTTGAATTTCTTCTAAAAAAAAATTACATTCTGACTCAGAAAAAAGCCTAAATTTTCGCTAGTGCCATTTTTTTTTTATCTCTCTCTCCTCATAATGTAAATATATAAATAACGTTTTTAAAGTAGAGCCAATATATCGGGTTTATATATGAGAGGCTGAGAAACATGGTGTATGTTAACCAAAGTAAAAACATTACGAGTTACAATGTGATTTCACTTTACCCTAGTTGAAATTGTTGATAACATCAAGTGATTGTTGCTTTTACTACTACGATACTAATTAAAGAGAGTGTTGTCGAGATGTGAAATCATGGTGTAACTCGATTTTTTATTTTTTTTTGATATACAACCACTATGATTCTTGAATTACCCTTCATATATCGTTATCCTCCTCGGCAACTCAAAAAAAAAAAATGATATTACCATCATGTATTATAATTTAACATTGGTTCATCTTATTGGTGTTTTTTTTGGTCAAGGGTCAAAGAATTGTAGGGTCCTCTTGTCAAATTGAATAGTGTAATTTTTTTTATAGATGATATTTTTTTTTTTTGTCAAAAGTTGATATTTTTGAGGTTTTAATAAATCTAGTTTTCTTGAAAATTTTACTTCTTTTCAAATATTAGTTTTTATTATAACTTTATAAATTAGTATGTTTTTTTTTTGTTGTTGTTGTTGCTTAAGATGTACGTTAATTACAAACAATGGGAACACAAAATACTCTCGAGAACGCTTTTTCTCAGTCTCTCGACTTCTTTTTTTTACATGTGTTGATGCCGATAAAAGCATCTCACGAACCATTTTATTTTAAAAGAAATTTAACTCGTGAGAAAGTTCACTATCCGTATGTTGTATAACGGTTGTTTCCCTCGACTCTTTGAAATAACAACTGGCAAGTTGAGCGGAGTCAAACAACTGTTATATCTTAGCCTCGATAATTACTAGGAGGTAAGATACAACCAGAAGAAGACATGACGTCAAAATGCTCTCCTGCGCCTGCATCTTAAGTCTCAAGTTCAAGAAGAAAACTTGTCACTTACGGGCCATATTCTAAAACGTTACTTAAGCCAAAGTGACAAAGATAAACTTAAAAATAAAGCTTTGGATCCAGGAGCCATATAGCGGCATTCCAAAACAAATTATTAATAAACTTATTTTATGCGAGTTGTCATCGTGGCACTAGATGGCACTATTTATTTTAATTTCACATTTTATTTAATAAATTTAATTGAAAATTAATTTAAAACAGGAGCGCGGAGCGAAGCCAGAGCTGTCAATAATTATTACCGGAGCGGAAAAATTAAAAAATGTTGTTGCTCCAAAGCCCCTTTTAAAAACTCTTTATAGTCTAACTAGAGAAAGTTTTGCCACTGTGTCATTGTTTAAGCTTAACTTTATTTTAAGTCCAGGAATTGAAACATTTTTTTTTTACATTTAAGGAACGTTTTTGAATACAAGGGGTTAAAACGTTAGAAAGAACCCTCTCTAACCCCGATCCGAGTGAAGTTTCATTCTTGAAATTGGCCCTAATGCTTTCGACTGCCACCAACATTGACGTCAAGGACATTTTGATTCATCGAACCATGAATCGAAAGTCTTTTTTTTAAAGCTGTTTTTATCCCACCCTCGTTATCTAAACGCGTTTAAAGCCAAACGCTATGACGTCATTTTGACGTTACTATATTCCATAATGCTGCAGACGCTGGCTGTAAACATGTTTAGATGATCAGATCAATAATAGTAAAAAAAAAAGTAACTTGCAAAGAAACGAGAGGCCGATGTAAAAAGGAGCTTTCGATCGGATATTTTAACCTTTTGTCGGCCTCTCGTTCTACGCAGTATACGTGAAAACCTTTTTTAAAAAAAAACCCCAATTTTACATCGGAACCAGTTACATCATTCATCGGTGTGTCGCACTTGAGCACAGATGTGATTGAATCGCCTAACCGAAAGAAGAAGAAAAAACCTAAGCGTTAATAACTTTTTAAGGTTTAATCGGAACGTTAATATGTAACTAGAAGAATAGACTCAAAATATAGAATTTAAGATGATTTGCGAACAGTTGATTTTCGAATATTCTGTCTCTCATGAGCATAATTAAGAAAAAGTGTATTAGAAACTAGAAGAGTAGCTCAATCACTTATAGTTTATGTTTTAAAATAAACTTTTTTTTTTTTAGACAAAAATACACAAAAAAAATATCGGCTACTTAAAGTTGGATCATTTTCAAACTTTACCTAAAAAGCTTATTTTGAAAGATAACAACAGGAAAATACTCTTCAGGTGGCTTTATAGATATTCAATTTGATTTTGTTCCAACAGACGGCACCACTGCAGTGGCTAATGCTATGCTCCATAGACGTTTTTGTAAAATTTCGAAGCAACAATTTCAAGCGAACGATTTTTTTTTTTATGAAATTATGAAAAAATTCAAATTGTTTTCAAAACTAGAATGGTAAAAGATTATGTTAAAAGTGATTTTATGGCAATATCTTCAAAAATAAACAATTTTATAGTTCAGTTTGAAAAATGGCCCCGTTTTTAGGTTTTTCCATTGAGATTTCACAAAAAATTACTTTTCGCTTTTTTCAAACAAAAAGTTTATTTTGAAAGATATCATTCATTATGAAAATAACTTTTAACAGTATCACCAACTATTCTAGTTTCTAAAACACTTTGAATTTTTTTGTAATGTTTTTTTTTCTTCTGAAAAACGTTCGCTTGAAAAATATAAATAACCGAAAGGCGGGGACAAACGACTTCCTATAGAACATTAATAGCCACACAAATGCGCCATCTGGTAGGACAAAAACAAAATAAAACTTCTATGAAGCCACCTTAAGTTATTTGAGCCACCCTTCTAGTTTCTAAAACACTTTCAAGTTTCTCTTCATTTTGCATCCGAAAGACAAAATAACCAGTGTTCGACGGGTTTTTAAACTTCAAAACCAGCTTTAAACAACAGCCATAAAATGCTTATTTTTAAAGATATTATATTGAAAATCGATCTTCATTTCATTAGTTCACTCTTCTAGTTTCAAATAAACTTTGAATCTCTTTAAAAGTTGCTGAAATAAAAAATGTAGCCTCGTTACATAATTAGAACCGAATCAAATAACAAAAAAATCGAAAACTTACTTTGAGTGACGTTCTTTATACTGAGACCTACAATTGGACCCGTAATAACAATCTTCCCTCTCGAGAACGCTCACTTTAGTTAAACGAAAACAAAACATTAAAAGAAAGAACATCAGTTGAGATTAATATGTTATTACGAGGTAATTCGAAACTTAGAATGTCTTCTCTGTACTGATAAGCCAACTCGCTGAACACTTTGAGTCCACATTTCTTACAGAGGATTCGATTCGCTACGTGATCGTAATTAAAGTGTGATTCTTGTGTATCTAGAGAAGTGAGGACGCTGAACGATCCTTCTCTGAATCTCAAAAGACATTCTTTGAAAAGATCCATCCAATCCATTCCGTTTCCTTGCAAGTATGTCTTTAGTTTCGCGTAAAGAAAAACATAAATTATCGTTACTTTCACTTTTAACGGCCACGCCCTTAACGATGAAACTAACATAGAGGATTTGCGTTTCATATCTGTTGTTATTGATGATCGCGTCGAGATTACTATTCGAGAAGTCTAGCTTCTCAAACGGCGCCAAACAACCGTTGCAGTTTGGAGCACGACAACCCCAATACATATGGCAAAAGAGGCTAAAACAATTGGAACCTTTGCGAGAAAGACAAAAAAACATCATGTCAACATTAAGCAGCAGAGAAAATAAAAACACGAGAAGAAAAAAAAAAAAGATAAAAACACAGACATGATTGAGGCGGAACAGTCATTCCATCTTTATTCTCGATGAGAGATCTTCGTGGCATAAATTCTTTACAACATAGACACATGAGGTGGACCTGTTCACGAGTGCAAGCGAAGTTCGTGTGTCCAGCTCTCGAACTACTACTACTACTTCCTTCGCCGTCTCTCGAGTTAGAAGGACCCGCCTCTGAATCTGAATTCCTCTTTCTGTCTCTCTTCGAACGCTTAAAAAGTGGACACTGTCTACAAGTGATGACTCTTTTCCTAAGATCGACAGAAAATCAATCAGTCAGCTAGAAAATAACTAAAAGTCAAGCGCTGACGAATTCTTTCTTCTAGGAGCAAAATGAAGCAAAACTTGAACGTGTTTTAGAAAACTAGAAGGGGTAGCTCAATCGCTTAATAGTGTTTTCATAATGATGTCTTTCAAAACTAAAACTAAAAAATATCTTCAGCTTAAAGTTGGACTACTTTTAAACTTACATAAAAGGCTTATTTTGAAAGATACCAACATGAAAATACCCCAAACTGATTGAGTTACTCTTCTAGTTTCTAAAACACATTCAAGTTTCACCTGAAAGACAGTTCGACTCTGTTCTGCATTTTAAAACCACCTTTAGTGATTCAATGAGATATCTGGAGCCTCATTACAGAAAAATGAAATCATGTAACAGTAAATTGTCACATCTAGCCCATAACCTAGTAACTAGCACACAAGCAGTGACATCATAAGGTAAGACTGTCACAATTTTATGAATTTTTCTGTGATGAGGCCTCTAGTTTCGGAAACACTTTCTTGTTTCTCTTCATTTTGCGCCTTAAAGACCGAATAATCAAGAGTACGAGAGGCGGTTTTACAATTGAAAACCACCTTAACTCTTAATAATTATTTCTATTTAAAATTCTGCAATATTTGATTGATTTTTAATCTGTTTTATTTCAATAAATTTCTCCCGATTTTCATTTTTCCGACATTTTTTTTATATACAGTTTTGTGTGTCCGATTTAACCTTTTCCAAAAGAAACCGATTTCGATTTACAAGATCGTATTGGTCAAAGTAGATTCCAGACATAAAAATCGAACAAAGTAGATTCCCGACATAAAAATCGAACAAAGTACGAACAAAAAAAATCACGAGCCACATCAAAAACCGATGAAACCTACGGTAAATCATCCCAATCCTCTGAGGCCGAAAGACTGCTGTCCGAATCCACACCTCCGTAAACAGAATCGGAATCAGAGCTGCTAAAGGATCCGTCAAACGATCCAATAGAACAAACAGACGATGGCGAACTTAGATTATGATCGGAACTTTCGCTACGATGCGATTGTGCGCTGTATGCCGATTGTGCATCGTCCGATATGGAAATAACATTGCTACGATGCGATCCGCCACTAAGAACCGAACTCACATCGTCGTAAGTTGGCGTTACGTCACCATACGTAGGACTTGGAGTAAGCTCTACGCTAATAGGAGGAGAAAGAGGAGGAGGAGATCCGTTCGTTGCAGATCCATAATCATCATAATCGTCCCAAGAACCCGGCGTATTCCGATCGTCGTCGTCATCCATGTCTGGAAGTGCAGAATCACTGTCCGAAGCAAACTCCAAAGGTTCTTCGGTATAGTCGTCCAGTCCCGTTTCATAATCGTAGTCATCGTCTTCATCCTCGTTGTAGTCTTCGTCGAATGGATAAAAACGTTTTAAACCCATCGGAAACGCCTATAAAAAGGAAAAAGAAGAAACTTCGATCGAACAGAAAGCAACCCAAATTAATAGCGTTACCATCACACGCGTTATTTTGTTCTTTTTGTCTTGTTCATCCAAGTCACTCTGATCCCTTTTCGACCCTGTAAATGAAAAGACAAACTTCATTTAGCAGAAATTCAAAGTTTGTGAGAAACTAGAAGAGTAAAAGAATCCCAGGTAGAGCGTTCACAGGTGAACGACTTTTAGTGGTTGAGATGAAGTGTAAAAAGTAGTCTGCGCGTCGCCATAAACAACTACTTAAGTCAACTGCCACTGTGTTAGGAAGTGATTTTAGTGTAGTCGAGTGGAACGATCTCAAAAGTCATTCAGTCACATAACGAACAAATTATTAATAATATTTTATTTATTAATAATTTAATTATTAGTAATTGTTCCGTCGTAGAAACGCGACAAGTAGTCGAGGAGCCACTTGTACAATTGAGCCACAGCACAGCCAGTCGTCATTTTCGACCACTTTTTGCAGTCCAACTGGACCACTTCATGAAGAGTAAATTTCAAAGAAAACGTTTTGCGGCAGCTAACACAACAAGACTACTATAAAACGTTTACTTTGAAAGATGTCATATTAAACTGTAAACACACACATCGGAAACTCAAGATTATTTTTGTCTTTTAGGAGCAAAATTACAAGAAACTATTAAGGTGTTTTGAAAACTAGATGAGTAGCTCAATCACACAAAAGGGATTTTCATGTTGATATCTTTTAAAATAAGCTTTTTATGTCAGTTTTGATAAGCAAACGATATTTTTTAAATTTTTTGTCAATAAAAAGTTTATTTTGAAAGATATCAACAATGATTGACTCATCTACTGTTCTAGTTTACAACACATTTTCAATTTCTCCTTAATGATGCTCTTCTGAAACTGCAGAATAATCAGAAATCGAACATCAGCTGTTCATAAAAAAAAAAATCTGAACCAAAAAAATAACCTGGATTAAGTCTTAAAAAAGACTTGACGACATTGTTCATTGTGTGATTCGGAGCGATCTGCTGAACGACGGTACGACACTGAAAACGAGAAAATCAAAAACAACAGCGAGTAAGAAAAAAAGAAGTGGAGACGTTACAAAGCTCATGAATACGAAACCTGTGGACATTCGTTAGACCGCGCCATCCAATCCGAGTAACAACCGCCACAGAAACAATGAACGCAAGGTTGAAGGCTAAAAAAAAAATGTTTCACATTTCAAATAGTTAAACACAAAACTATCCCATTCTAAAAACATTCCTTAAGGTGGCTTTCTAGATATTTATTTCGCTTTTGTACTCACAGACGGCGCCACTATGCTATGCTCCATATATGTTTTCGCAAAACTTGGACGGAAAAAACGTCAAGCAAACGTTTTTTTTCAGAAACAACATTATGAAAAAAATTCCAATTGTTTTTAAAACTAGAATAGTAAAAGATTATAGTAAAAGTTTTTTCAGGGCAATATCTTAAAAAATAAACAATTTTATAGTTCAGTTTGAAAAATTGACCCGTTTTTTTTTTGATATTTCATTCACATTTCATGAAAAATTATTTTCGCCTTATTTTTTTCTTCAAAAGTTTATTTTGAAAGATATCATCATAACAAAACTTTTAACATTATCACCAACTATTCTAGTTTCTAAAACACTTTAAATTGTTTCGTAATGTTTCTCCTGAAAAACGTTCGCTTGAAAATTATAAATTTTCTCAAAACCCCGCAGGTGGAGAGAGATCTCTTATAGAATCTAATAGCTATTGAAGTTTCGTCATCTGAGAGAACAAAAACACAATATAAATATTGATAAAGCCACATTACAGACAAAACAAAGCTTTAAAAAAATGTTTTAAAGTTAGCTTTATTTTAAGCAACGCTTTATAGTCTTCTTCGAGGTTCTTTTACGTACACGACGCATTTGTAAAAGACTTCGTGGCAGATGGTGCACATTAAATTGTACAACATCTCTTCATTGGCTTTCTTTTCTGCCTCCTTCGAGTCTTTTTCTTCGTCGGATTTTGTCGCAGACGACGAAACTTTTGCCTCTTCTTCATTTTTTCCTTTAGATTCAGTCGCAACGTCGCCATTGGAACCTAATAATACAAACGATTTCGATTTTTGAAGCGTAAACGCTCTGTCGCTATTCAATTGCAAACTTGAATTCTTCAAAAAGTACTCAAGTTGAAATTCTAATGAGAAAGTTTTCACTTTTGAATTTAAGCCTTAGCACTTAAATTTCAACTTAAACTCTTATGAAGAGAGTTCAAGTCGAAGTTCAAGTTTCAAATTTTATTTTTAAATTTGGATTTAAGGATAATACCTTATTTTCACGATAATATTCTTTGAAAATAAACTTTAACGGCAATTTAAAAAAAAAACATTTTCAAAAATTATCATAAAATTCTTTCATGCGCTCGTAAGTTGCTTCTAAAAAGAAGCATTTTAATCCTTTTTAATCTCAAAACTGTAAATCTTCATCAACTAATTCGTTTCTTTTACCTGTGATCACGCCATCGACGTCGAGGACGTATTCTTCCGTCTGATCGAAAGACTGGTCGGTTTCGTCATCTATCGAATCGAACCGTAACGTAACACCTGAAAAAACGTGGTCAAAAGCTAGAGTTTCTATTCACAAAATGCTCTTAATCGAAATCTTGTGTACCAGTCTCTCGAACATTGCGATCGTGGCCGATCTTGAATGAATCGCCAGATTTCAACGTATGTTGTTCACTTCTGTTCAATGTAATCATTCCGTTTATAAGTGTACCATTCGTACTACACGTTACCATAAAAATAAATTAAGTAAGTTTAAATGTTATGTCAGAAATGGATCTGTAAAACACAGCTAGCTAATAAATATACACAAAATGAACAAAAACCAGAAAGAAAAAAATGGCAGGAAATAAAAAATAGCAAGAAAATAGCAGAATTGTGCAGGATATTTACATAACATGCAAGAAACTCGCAGAAAAGATGAGAAAAATGCATGAAACTACACTATACTCGCAGAAAACTACACGAAATCAACAGAAAACAGCACAAAACAAGCAAAAAAAAAAACTGCATAAAACTCACGCAAACGAGCAAAAAATGACAAGACACTCAAAGAAAATTGCAGATATATGCAAGAAATATACAAAAAAAACGTCAAGAAATAACAGAAACAAAGAGAAACCAGCTGAAACCTAACACAAACTTGGGATATTCTTTCGATTGGAAGCCACGCAAAGCCTCTAATCTAAGCGTGTGGCAGTCACATATAGGTTACGCCGCTAAAAGGCACGAAATATGGCGAGAAGCTACACAATCTTCTGCATCGAGGCTAAGAAGCAGCTCCAAATTGAAAGAATACGTCAAAAATTGCAAGATGAAGCTGATATCTGTAAAATTGAAATACATAAAGATGCAAGAAACGACAAAATATACTGTAAAATTTCAGGAAAACAGTAGGAAACAGTTAAATATGCCGTATAGTTGGCATTATTGACAGAAAACTACAAGAAACAGACAGGAATTCAGGTTATAACTTGCATAAAATGGCAACAAAAAAACACAGCAAAAATCTGCACTGTATAGTGCATTGTATAATGCTTGCAAACAATATATGTACAAAATCTTGCAGATTCTCTTATATTTCTGCTTTTTTTGAAGAAGAAGACGAAGAATGATTAAGAAATCCAAACAAATAGAACCTGG
The DNA here is from genome assembly GCA_036925085.1 of Brachycybe producta. Lineage (NCBI taxonomy): Eukaryota > Metazoa > Arthropoda > Diplopoda > Playtdesmida > Andrognathidae > Brachycybe > Brachycybe producta. Next base: position 1,203,965 of record JAUPFP010000022.1, read on the forward strand.
TGTCGTGGAGATAAACCAATTTCTGACCATTTAGACCTCCGATTTGTGTCATTTCTAAATAACAATGACGAGTAGAAACTCTCTTTCGAAGAACAATTAAGTCACATTCTAAAAAAAAAAAATGAAAAATTGGGGTTCAAACAGCTGATTATTGACAAAAGAAAGAAAAGTGAAAAACCAAAAATGGGATTGAGGTGACCTTTGGCTCTGCCGATTACGAATTTTGCTTTTGTAAGAATCACCGGCTCTTTGTCTTCTCCTGAAGTAATAAAAGATAGTTTACCCCATGCGTTTGCCATTCTTTCACTTATGATTTCTTCAGTTTCATTCGCTCACGACAATAAAATCGATCAAAAACAAGTTAATACTCAATAATAATAAAAAAAATAACTCAAACCAAAATTATATCAAGACACAACATAATCAAAAGTGCATAGACAAGTGCTGCCACCTAGCAATAACAAAAAATAACATGTATCAAATTATCAAAAGTATGGAAGACTGGTCGGCTCATTTAATAAACACAGGCAGTTAGAAATCGGGAAGAACTTCAGTTGGCTCCGCCCTTGTTATGACGACTGGCAACTTCTAATTGGCTGGTTATGTAGTGTGACGTCACATGCTCCGCCCTTTTCAACGTCAGTCTACATAACCAGACAATTAGAAGTTGCCAGTCGTCATAACAAGGGCGGAGCCAACTGAAGTTCTCTCCGATTTCTAACTGCCTGTCATTTACACTCATTAACACTTCCTACTTAATGAAAACCTTCAAACTTCACACATACCTTCCTTCACAATTAGATTTACATTTACCATCGCATTTAGTTTAACACTTGGTAAGTGAGAAGTTAACTGTGAATTTTTCATTAAGTACGAAGTGTGAATGAGCCGACCGGTCTTCCGTACAAAAAAAACTCTCGTAACTTCACTTCAGCAATTTTGAAGCACAAATTCCGCCAACACAGCTGCATGGCAATGGCGTATTACAACTAAAGGTTATCCATCAACCCGCCATAGTAGTACACTTTTTTTTACAATCCCTGGCTTCGCATATAAGATATAATGCCACAACATTTTTATTGTCGCACAAAACAAAAAAGCCGCCGCCATTAAATTATAAAAATCGGCAATCTCAAAAAGTAGAAATTATTACAAATAATTAGTGAACTTCACATTTGCGACAATAATCGCAACAAGAAACAAAAAATCTCGAATAAAATATTTACAAAATAAAAATTAACTAAAAACCAAATCTTAACCGCAATACAAATTGGAGGATAAAATTGGCGACTAGCCGCCGCCAACAATTTTGTCACCCGCCAAATTTAAGTCTTACATAACACAACAAAAATGCAAAAATACTCTAAGATTTAATCCTAATTTATTATACTTTTTTAAAAAAGGAACATAACACGCGTTAATAACTAAAGGAATAATATATTGTAATTTGACCGACATTCTCCAGTCTCTTTGTATTCAACGCACACAAACAAATCAAATTTGATCTCAACGACACTGTCGAATAATTATCATAATTCTGCTGCATCATATCGTTAACTTTTAACCATAGATCTTTTGAGTCATTCTTTCGCATTTTGTGCACCATATCTTTCATAATTAATTAAACTTAAAAAACAAAATCATTAACGAGTATACATTTATTCCAACGGCTTCTTTTCTTTCTTAGCCCCCTTCTCTAAAACTTTTTTCTCTTCTTCGGACAGATTTGGTAGAATGTTGGTGATGACACCCGTTCCGAGAGTAAAAGTACCATCACGCAGAGTAAAACGTTGACCCTGTTCCATCACCATCGGTTTAATCAGTTTAAGAATCAACCTAAAAAAATTTCAAACATATCAAAGACAATCATTCGTTTGCCTCTTTATCTATTTATACTTTTATTGTCGGTTTATAAATATTTACTTTGAATCCTCTCCAGGCATTACCATTTCCTTGCCGACAACCATAACATGAGCGGCACAATCCCAAGTCTTAGAGAACATCTGCGGCTGAAAGTGACTCGTCATCGGCTTTTGTCGGCCACCTTCCTCTTTTGTCAACATGTAAACCTTTAAAAGCATTTTTACATAAATAGCCATTATACACTAATTGAAAATACGACGATCAGAATAAAACTTTGTCTAATTTCCATTTTAAAAGCAACACCAAGAAGAAATGGAAAGTTTATTTAAAAAAAATAAATAAAAACGGTAGCTGAATCACAAAATAGTATTTTCACGTTGATATCTTTTAAAATAAACTTTTTATAGACAACAATTAAAAAAATATCGTTTCCTTAAAGTTGAATCATTTTCAAAATTGGCATAAAAAGCTTATTTTGAAAAATATCAACCCTTAAGTGATTGAGCTACCCTTCTAGTTTCTAAAACACTTTTTTTCTTCTAATGTTTGCTTCTGAAACACAGATTAATGCAAGTTAGTTCTAACTGACCCTTCGTTTGAAAACCAACCTGAGTCTCGACATGATCGACCTGTTTTGCAGTTCCAGGTTTAACTACAAACATTCCTCTCCTAATGTCGTCCCTTTTTATGCCTCTCACCAAAGCACCCAATTGATCACCTGCCTGTGCCACTTCTAAGATCTGATGAAACATTTCGATTCCTAAACAAAACATACTTCAGCTCCTCGAGACACGATAATTTCTTGTGTTTCGAAACTAATAGAAACCTGTTATCGTCGACTTTATCTGTTTTCCGTAGCCAATGAACTCGCATTCGGTTCCCTTCTTGATCGTACCTCTCTCTAAACGACCGGTCACGACAGTTCCACGACCTATCGCACACATTAAAATGTTTTATGAAAAGCTGATTTTGCAAACTTCTAACATCTCAAAAGCGCAACACTTAGAAGAAATTGACAGTGTGTTAGGAACTAGAACAGTAGCTGCATTGCTTAATAGTCCATTCATTGTGATTTTGTTCAAAATAACGTTTTATAGAGAAAAATTAAAAAGATATTATCTGTTTAAAGTTGATTCATTTTCTTTCAAACTGCCATAAAAAGCTGATTTTAAAAAATACCAACATGAAAATTTCCTTAAGTGATTGAGCTACCCTTCTAGTTTCTAAAACACTTTCAAGTTTCTCTTGATTTTGTTCCTGAAATACAGATTAACCAGAGTTCAAGGGCAATTTACACTTTTAATAACTTGAAACTCGTAACTTTTACAAACACTTTCGCACCTGGAATGGAATAGACACACTCGACCGGTAACTGAAAAGGTTTATCCAGAGGACGAACAGGAGTCGGTATGTGTTGATCCACGGCCTCCATTAATTTCAAAACGGAATTCTTTCCCAATTCGGGATTTGTTCCCTGAAATCCACAAAAAATATTTAAGTAATGCAACAAAATGTAGTTTGTAACACAATTTACGTCTAGAGCACAGAGAGCAGATCCAACTATCATCGGAACATTATCTCCATCATATCCCATAGAACTCATCAGTTCTCTGAGTTCCATCTCAACCAATTCGATCATCTCCTTGTCTGCCGCATCCGCTTTGTTGATGTAAACGACAATGTGTTCGATTCCTATCTGTTTCGCGAGAAGGAGATGTTCTCTCGTCTGCGGCATAGTTCCGTCCGTCGCAGCCACCACCAATATAGCTCCATCCATCTGGTTTGCACCTGTAATCATGTTCTGAAACAAGAGAAAAAAATATTAGAAAACGACCAGTGTTCGACATCGAGCCGTACTTTGATGTAATCAGCGTGACCAGGACAGTCTGTGTGTCCGTAATGCCTGTTTTCGGTTCTGTATTCGACGTGAGCCGAGTTTATCGTGATACCTCGCTTCCTCTCTTCGGGAGCATTGTCTATGTCTTCGTATAACTTAACCTTGGCCAAGTTGCGTTCGGCTAACACTGAAAAAAAAAATGTCGTCCAAAATGCGATTTAAGCAGCTAACATTCCCCCTAATATTTCATTAGAACTCTTAATTACTCTGCGTTTTGAAAACAACTTTTACGATAAAATCTTCAGAAAATCATTAACTATCATTATCAATCATCAAACTAATCATGGTTTTAATACAATCCTGGGTATAAGCTTCCCGAATAGAAACTAAACGGCTGCTAATCGAGATTCTCAATCCCCGTTTCCATTTAAACAATCAGAAGTAACCTTTAGTGATCGCCGCAGTTAACGTAGTTTTTCCATGATCAACATGTCCTATGGTTCCAATATTACAGTGGTCCTTGTCTCTGGAGAACACCTTCTTGTCCATCTGAATCGCCGTTGCATAGCAACGCCAAGAACAACTCCTCTGAGCGGAAGAAATAATGGATGACCCTAAACATTCTCGTCCACGGTTTATCTGTAATAAAAACATCAAAATCAATCAGAAAAGAAGCCTCATTAAAACATGAAGTGTTGGTCAAGATACATACACACACCAAAGATTCACGATTGAGCCGAAAATTAAGTTTCCAAGCTGAAAAAAAAAACAGAACAAAATAACCGGTTATAAAGCGACTTAGATCACATGGCAACTCCATGAAAACAAATTTACAATTGAATTTAAACCGTTTTGCGGCAAATAATCTTAATAATAAGGGACAATTAGTTAAATACCTCACATTTGGCATCGAAAATACTACAAAAATACATAAATTCTATCAATATTTTCATGATGTTTTTACCTGAATTGAAGCAAAAACGAACAACAGCAACAGCAGCCATCTTGAATTAATGATTTCATGAGACAGGCATTTAGAAATCGGGACGAACTTCCGTTGGCTCCGCCCTTTTTATGACAGTTGTGCCTTTTTCCATGTAGTCTGACGTCACATTCACCGCCCTATTTAACGTTGAACCACACAACACACCAATTAGAAGTTGCCCGTCGTCATAAAAATGGCGGAGCCAACTGAAGTTCATCCCGATTTCTAAATGCCTGTTTCCATGAGCGGCTACATCGACTAGCCGTTAAAATATATTTATTTAAAAAGCGGCGGCTGTAGTAAAATTTATGCAAATTTTAGGCGGTTTTTTCATGAACAGCTGACTTTCAAATTTTTGTTATTCTATGTTTTTAAAGCAAAATATAGAAAAAAAATTGAAAGTGTGTTAAAATTAAAACAGTAGCTCAATCATATATTAGTATTTTTACGTATATATTTTTTTTAAATAATCTGTTTATAGACAAAAATTAAAAAATGTCGTCTGCTTAATGTTACGTCATTTTTCAAATTACCATAAAATTAGTTTATTTTAAAAGATATCAACATTAAAGAAAAAAAAATAGAAATATCAGTTCTATAGATCACTTTAAGACAAAAAGAATTACATGTTTATAATAAAAATGTAAATGAACTTTTACAAAATAAAAACGAGAGGCTCAGAAGCCAAGAAGAATAAGTGACGAAAGTACTATTCCGAGTAAATTGATTTCTAAGTAAGAAACCTCCATAGAAATGAATGTTATAGTTCTACGTGTTGACACTTTAAAGCAGCAAATAAGCAGCTTTTTTTATTTATTTCTCTTGTCTGCCAAATTATTTATCATTTCATTGACAAAATTTGCAACTTATTTAAATTTTTTTTTATAAAAATGTCACTTATCCCCCTTCAATTCTAAATCCTACAATAAATTAAAAATGGCGGTTTTACAGAATTTAGCAGCCGCCGCCGCTGTTTTTTTTTTTTAAATTTCGAAAACGGCGGCGACTAAAGAAAACAGCTGTGTCGTACGAAGTCCTTTTTTGCAGAAATTATGTCCAAAAATACAATAAAATAAGGATATATTCATAAATTACGCTGCATATAAAGACAATGGACAACAACGAGTTAATCAGCAAGAAGATTATCCACCCAGGAATCGGCGATCTTCCTAAATTCACTGATGGATCAAAAGTGACGTTCATTGATTACAATAGAAACGATGACCTTTTGACCCCACCCCATTCCCGTCCACTGAAGAAAAAAAAAACCCTCCCTCTCCCTATCCACCTCCCACGTGCGTACAAAAAGCACATGCGTTTGTTTACATTTGTGATTAATTATTTCAATAGGCGATATTCCACTTCCGTACGCAAATAAAACGAAGCAAAGATGAAGAAAACGCGGAAGATGAAAACGTTATTTTGGACGATTCTCATAAGATGGAACGTCCAATGGAATTCATCTTCGGAAAGAAGTTCAAATTAGAGGCCTGGGAGAGTTGCATTAAGACGATGAGACTTAAAGAAGTGGCTCAATTCACTATGGACAAATCGGTATAATAAGATTCAAATTTAAGAAGAAAAACATATGACACTTCGACTTCAATTTAAACCCTCAGAACAGGGTTTCAAACTTACAACACAGAATTAAACCTTGTGTTTTATTTGAATATAAGAATATTCAAATAAAACACAAGGTTTTCTGTGTTGTAAGAGAATTCAAATTGAAGCTGAAGTGACAAGTTTTCGTCTGGAATTTGGAATATGCCGATTACTCGATGAAATATTTTTTTTTTCTGAAGCAAAATAAGAAAGAATTTGAATATTTATTTGAAATTAGAAGAGTAAACGAAGGCGACTGTATATTTTTCATGACGATATGGTTCATAATAAACTTTTTAGGACAGTTATAAGAAAAAAAGTTGTATCCTTTAACAAAAATCGTCGAAAAACGGTTTCAAAACAGTCAATAAAAGTGTTATTTTGAAAGATATCGTAATAAAAGTAATGCAACGTTCATTTACGCTTCTAGTTTCTGAAAAAAAAAATTTTTTTTTGACCAAACCCATCGATGACGAAGAAATTTCTTTTCGTTTTCAGCTTTTGGTTTCGTATCCACTCGTTTCGAAGATGGTTCGTTCGGCTTTTGGTAGTAAAGGAGATCAAAAAAAGGATAAGAAAGAAGAACAATCTCATCATTGTTGCGGAATGATGGCTCTCGGTAACGCCGCCGGAAAAAAACATCAACCTGGATCGTTAGGACACTCGGATCTCGATCATTTGACTGAGAATCCAAGCGATTTGGTCTTCACTTTTGGTAGGATATCAAGATGTTTTAATGAACGGTTAATTTTTAGAACTCTGCCGACGTTTCAGAAGAGCAACACTGAGCAGAAATTAAACATGTTAGAAAACTAGAAGGGTAAATCAATCACTTAAGGGTATTTTTTTGATGTTGACATCATTCAAAATAAACTTTCTAACAACAAAAATTTAAAAATAGTATCTTTTAAAGTGACATAAAAAGTTTATTTTGAAAGATATCTATATAAAAATAACCTTAAATAATTGAGCTACCCTTCTAGTTTCTAAAACACTTTCAATTCAAGTTTCTCTTGATATTGCTCGTCTGAAAGACAGAATAATCAGAATTTTAAACTCTCGGCATCGCGATCAATGGTGTCTTCCGTTTTTTAACACAGAGTTATTGGAGTTGATTGATCCTGACGGATACGAGAAAGAGTCTTGGGCTCTGAACGACGAAGAGAAACTCCGTTCCATCGGTAAACTGAAAGAGGAAGGAAACGAACTGTACAAGGGTAAACTTTACGACGAGGCGAGTAAAAAGTACGCCGAAGCTCTCGGAAGACTCGAGCAGCTTCTCATTAAAGAGAAACCGGGAGACGAAGAGTGGACGAAATTGGACGAGATGAAGATTCCACTTCTACTCAACTTCTCACAGTGTAAACTCATCGAACGCGACTTTTATCCCGTCATCGAACACACGACGGATGTTCTCAAGAGAGATCTCGGTAAAAAAGAGTTGTTATACAATTTACGAGTTGATTTCTTTTCTAGTTTCTAAAACAATTTCAAAATAATTTTTTCTTATCGATTGTGTGTTGGTGAAAACAACAGATAACGTGAAAGCACTTTACCGAAGAGCTCAGGCTCACGTACAGGTGTGGAATACGGACGAGGCTAGAAAAGACTACGAACGGGTCCGCATTCTTGATCCGAGCCTCGCCAAAGTCGTCGACAAAGAACTTGCTAACCTCGACGAAGAAATCAGAAAAAAAGACAAAGAAGACAGAAAGAAACTCGTTGGAAAAATGTTCTAGAAATAAACTTAACAAAAATCTTTCATTCTGTATAAGAAAATTATTTTAAATTATTATTGTTCAATTTTTAAAATGTACGTGAGAAAATGCATGAATAAAAAAATGTATTTCTATCAATTAAGATGTTTTATGAATAGTTGATTTTCGAACTCTTGATTATTCTGTCCAAACGAGCAAGCATTCTCACTCAGTAATCGTCTGGTGAATACTGGTCAGCGAGCGAGCAAACATTCGCTCACTCATGTTCCAAAAAAAAAAAAAAAAGATCGGGTGGATGGCGGTACATCAAAGAAACGACTTGTTCATGCTCGTTTAGTGTGCACAGTGATTATTGTATTGTTGAAATGCTTGTGGTGCAGTGCAGCAGTTTATGCTCGCTGTAAACGAAGGATCAACTGCAAACAAGAACATATTCGTTCCGAGATGAACTATGCAAGGTGAACATTTCAAGGGAACATGAGCAAACATTTGTAAGCACGAGCAAATGGTTGCTCGTGCTCGCTCCTTTAGTGTATACGCAGCTTTAAATGCAAAATTAAAAGAAACTTGAAAGTGTTTTTAGAAACTAGATGGGTTAGCTCTGCTAGGTAAGTGTGGTTCAGGCTAATCCCGTTCTAGTTTCTAACACATTCAATCTCTCCTTATGTGTTAATGACTTTTTCTAAAACTAAAGATTAATGAAAGAGCCTCAAAAATCAGCTTTGTTCGTAAGCAGCTTTCAATGCAAAATTAAAAAAAACTTGAAAGTATTTTTAGAAACTAGAAGGGTTAGCTCTGCTAGGTAAGTGTGGTTCAGGCTAAATCAGGCTAAAAATCAGCTTTGTTCGTAAAAGACAAACGAAACCAAGTGAATAATAAAAAAAACACACACACAGACAGAAGAAATAAAAGTAAACATGTATTTTCAAACAACAATTATTGGCACAAAACGTTAAAAAAACAATTATCTTTTTTATCGTATACGTCACAAATAACAAATGAATTTACATTAATAATAATTAATGAAAGTGACGATGATGATGATGATGAATTAATTAATGAATGATGGTGATGATAATGATGATGAATAAATGAACGGTAGTTTAAAAAAAAGTTCGCAAAACAATAAATATAACAAAAACGAGACTTTTGTTTTAAAAATACAAAAAAAAAAAAACATCAACAATGTTAACAGTCTTATTACAGATATTATTGTGTGCATTTGAAAAGGACAACCAAAAATTTCAATGAGATCAAACAAGAAAATAAGCGACTAGACTGTCAATATATTTATATGGAGATCATAAGTGGAGGAGAGAAAGAGAGAGAGAGAGAGAGATAGATAGAAAAAGTCCCTTTAAGTCCAAATTCAAGAAAAGAATGTTCACAATTTAGAAAACTTTAACTTGAACCCTCTAACAGAGTTCAAACATAGGGAAAAAAAAACACCCTGTTTTATGTTGAAACAATGGTTGAGAGTTTATATGGTTCAAGTTTTTAAGTTTTCTTCTTTGAATTTGGTCGTTAAAAGTTTCTAAAAGTCTGAGTTTTACATAAAGGAGAATTATAACTTCTTTTTTTTTTTAAATGACACTTCTAGGAAAAATTAAAAAAATTACTAGAAACTAGAATAGTAAAAAAAAAGTTCACGTTCAAGTGACAAGTTTCCTTTTTTGAATTTCAGCCTTAGAAGTTTCTAAAAAAAAATCTAATTACATTTTTTGTTTATAAGAAACTACAAGAAAAAAATTCAAAATTTGTTAGAAACTAGAAAAGTAAAACAGTTATGTAAAAATAATTTTAATGAAATTTTTTTTATCTCAGACTAAAAGAGACCAAATTTTGCTTAAAAATTATTGAATTCAAAATAAACTTTTCAGATAATTTTTTTTTTTATTATTTGAAAGTTTATTTTGAAAGAAATCATCATAAAAAATACTTCTTTCGGAATTGTTAAATTAATAATTAGTACAAATTGAATTAAAATGGTTTTAAGAAAAATCAAAAGCTAAAATATTTCATCTTTCAAGGTGGTTTTAAAGTTTAAATGAACAACCTCTCGAATTCTTGATTATTTTGTCTTTAAGAAGAGCAAAATGAAGAGAAACTTGAAATTGTTTTAGAAACTAGAAGAGTAGTAGCTCAAATTAAAATACCCTTAAGTGATTGAGCTACCCTTCTAGTTCCTTATAACACTTTCAAGTTTTTTTTTTTCATTTTTATCAAGAGTTTTAAAATCAGTTGTTTGTAAACCATCTTAACACTGATTGAAATCGTCAAAAAAAAAAGGTCTAATTTGAAAGATATCGTCATCAAAATACTTTGTTACGTAAATCCATTCACTGTTTTAGTTTCTAATAAACTTTGTGAATTTATTTCTTTTTTAAAAGTTACTTCTGAAATTCAAATAAAAAAAAAGTTGTCGGTTAACTTTGTACATCTAGAAATTCCTGCTAAACCACTTTTCCAAACAAACAAAAAAGTTGTCTTTGAAGTTTGGTTAAAAAATGAAACAAGAGAAGATCGTAAGCGATGGAAATATTTGGTCCTACCTGAGATGTTTTTTTTAAGCAACAACAACAATAACAACAACAAAAAAGAAAACAACGACAAACCTTTACGAAAGAATTCGTAATGTTGAATTAGTTCGATGACGCACCGTACATTCTTACGAGAAGCATCATTCTCTTTTATCTTTCTGGCTATAAAGCCACCTTTGACCATCTTTTGCTTGAACATCTTCCGAAAGAAAGTCTACCACGGTGTGTGTGTCCAGTGCTCGCGCGCGAACATCAATCACACGACCACCACGAGAAACAAACACGAAAAAAGATACGAATGTTACTGGCAAACATTGCAGAGAGAGATTTAAAAAAAAATAACTACGACGAATCGCCATAATAATCTTTGATACAAAGATTTTTATGGCGTAGAGTGGCCGACACTTTAAAGTGACTAGGAGTACGCGTGATTTGTACGACTCCCTCGAGACTCGGTGCGGGTTCACCTTCGGGAATCGAAAGTTTGAACTGTTGAAGGAGACACGAAAAGATGAGAAAGATCTCCATTCTTGCCAGAGTGTCTCCGAGACACATACGACGACCTGAAAACACATTATAAGGTTTAGACTGAATATCCACTAATATTTTTTTCTTTCTATGTTTGGAACCTTCTTCAGAGTGTTCGAAGGATCTTTCGAAAGGTCCACATTACGTTTTTTTGTTTTTCAGATCGAGGCCCACATTCAAGAAGAAAAATTAGGCACTTGAACTTTGACTTGAACCCTCCTAACAGGGTTCCACAACATAGACAAAATTCTGTTTTAACTGAGTGTCCGCGAACATTTGTTTTTCCTGTTGAAACTCTGCTCAGATGGTTTGAAGGAGCTTTTGTTTTGTCAGATCAAAGCCCAAACTCAAGAAAAAAAAACTTTAGAACTGCAACTTGAACCCTCGAAACACGGTTCCAACAAAGAAAAAAATTCTGTTTTAACCGAGTATCCTCGAATATTGTTTTTCTATGGTGAAACCCTGCTTAGAGGGTTCGAGAATTTGGTCCTAAATTCAAAATAAAGTTTTTTTTTTTGGTCGATTTGAAAATAACACAACTTTAAACCGATAATATTTTTTTTTAAATCTAAAAAATTTATTTTGAAATATATCAACACGAAAATAACCTCAAATGATTGAGCTACCCTTCTAGTTTCTAAAACACTTTCAATATTCCCTTAGTTTTGCTCCAAAAATGTTCCAACATATTAAAAAAAAAAAAATTCATTAAATACAATTTTGTTTTAAAACTAACCTGTTGAAAACGGTATAAAGTTGTCCGGTTTGTGAATACGACCGGTTTTATCGATAAAGCGGCTTGGTTCGAACGTCTCCGGATCGTCCCACCGTGTCGGATCCATGTGAACTGCCCAAAGAAGAGGCAAAATATGTGTACCCTTCGGAATATTGTAACCGCAAAGGGTCGTGTTTCTATATAAATATATATACAAAAGTAAAAAAAAACAAAAACAATACAAGTTAGTTTGCTGTTTGAAACGTTTAAGGTGCAAGGTGCGTACCGAGTGACCGATCTCGAAGTTCCGATGGCTAGAACGTTGGCCATCCTCTGTACTTCCATGATTGTGGCTTCGGTGTACGGAAGATATGGCATATCGTGAAGAGAAGGAAGTCGGTCGTGACCCACCACAGAATCCAATTCATCTTGAACTTTCGATTGGATCTCTGGATGGGTCATCATGTAAAGTATGGCCCATTGTATCGTGTCTTTTACGGGCTCTAGTCCGGCACTAAACAGATCTCCGATCACTTGATGAAGTTGTTTTTCTACAAACGAAAAAAGTTTATTCTAAATTGCAGTTCGGACTATATTCTCGATAAATCGTAAAAAATTCATGATTAAAAGCCAAAAAAAGAATTTTTTTATTAAGAAAATTATTTTGTTCAAAAATTGAATTTTCTTTTTTTTTTTTTCAACGAAATTATTTGTAATAATTTGTTTATTTTTCATTTACGTCGAATTTAATTTAAAATTTAAAAAAAAAAATCGGATTTTCGTATTGAAATCTGATTTCTTTAAAAAATTATTTATTTAAGTATTTTTTTATTTAAATTATTTTTTTTTTAAAATAATAAAAAGATGACAAATTTTTACTTTCATTTAGAACATTATTTTTTTTTATAAAAGTAATAAAAATTAAAAGATTTCATATTTTTTAATATTCAATTATTTATATTAATTAATATGATTCTCTTTTTAAGAAACCTTTTTTTTTTAAATTCCTGTTTAATTTTTTAAAGCTTTTTTGAGCTTTTTTAAAACTAGTTTTGTTTTTTATTAAACTTTTTTGAAGTTTTCAAAGCATTTTAAAAAGCTTTTAAAGCTCTTTTAAGCTCTTTTAAAAGCTTTAAAGCCTTTTAAGCCTAAAAAGCTTTTTAAGCTCATTTAAAGCTTTTTAAGCTCTTTTAAAGCTTTTAAAGCTCTTTTAAAGCCTTTAAACCTCTTTTAAAGCCTTTTAAGCTCTTTTAAAGCTTTTTAAGTTCTTTTTAAAGCTTTTTAAGTTCTTTTTAAAGCTTTTTAAGTTCTTTTAAAGCTTTTTAAGTTCTTTTAAAGCTTCTTAAGCTCGTTTAAACAATAAACTACATAAACTACATAATACATTAAATCTTAATTATAAAGTTATTAATTATGCAAAACATTTAAATTAACTGCAAAACATTTTTGATAAAATGTTCGCAATTAAGATTTCAATTCAATAAAAATTGTACCAACAAACTTACGAAATGATGAACGAGCGAAACAAAATTTTAAAACCACTGACGTAATTTTTCGTTGTTTTTTTTTTTTTTATCTATGTTTAGCCTACCGTTGAAGATAAGCAAGCAGACTAAAAATCTCACCCGAAAAATACGCCGACGACTTATTTCCCCTCGGTTGTCCACTTTCCTGCCTCTTAATCTCGACGAGATAAGCGTCGAGAAAGTCTCGTGTGTTGTCCACGTCCAGCGTGCTCTTGTGCTGATCGATAATCTCTCGAAAGAACACGAACATTTCGTCTCTATTCTGTACTATCTTTCTGTAAGCCCAGTTGATCCCGGGAACGTAACGGAGTCCGGCAATGAAGTTGATCGGAGCTGTCAGCGTAAAGAGACGCAAACCCTCGTCCATCAAGTGGAGAAAACGCAAGAAACGAGGATCACGGTGACCGAAGCGAACACTCATCAACAGGCTACAAATCACGTTACTCAGTGAACTGGCCAATAATTGATGCATATCGTAGGCGGATCCTTCGGTTTCGGCCATTACCTCCATCATGATTCGAACTTCATTCTAAATTGATGATGGACAGAAAATGTTTTATGAACAGCTGATTTTCGAACTCAAAACTCTTCTTCTGGAGTTTCAGAAGAGCAACACTGAAGAGAAATTGAAAGTGTTTTAGAAACTAGAAGGGTAGCTCAATCACTTAATAGTATTTTTATGTTGATTATCTTTCAAAATAAACTTTTTACAGACCAAAAATTGTCTACTTAAAGCTTATTTTTTTAAAAAATTATCAAGTTTATCAACTTGAAAATACAATTGACTTTAAATAACTAACAATTATTTATAAAAAAAAAATATCATCTTGAAAATACTAATTTCTTGGCTTTTCTAGTTTCTAATAAAATATGAATTTTTATTTTTATTTTTATTTAGAAAGTAAATTTTTTATTTAAAATTACTTTATTAAAAGAAAATTAAAGAGGTTTTTTTTTAGAAACTAGAATGCGTGAATTTGCTCAATATATACTTGCTATAGCGATATTGCTCAAAATAAACGATTAATGCCAGATTAAAAAAGGAATTTTTTTTGTTCAAACTGTCAATCGTGAAAATTCTACGATCACTTTTTAAAACTGTTAAAAAAAAAGTTTAATTTGAAAGATATCATCACGAATTTTGATCAAAGCCAATCAAAAAAAAAAAAACAGGCAAATTGATGTGGGGAAAAATTCGCCTCACCGTAATCCGCCTCTCGAGAACATCTCTATTCTGAGTGTTTCTCGCACCAAAGTTTCTTAATTTCTCTTGAATAAATCTTCGTTGTTCCTTCCACAGTTCTCCTTCGGTGTTCACGATACCTAAAATTAAATATACATATTTATTAAATATAAGTATAACCAGTTAGACAACACCAGAGAGACTGAAATCTTAAACAAAGTTGAAAATGTGGGTTTAACCGTTATTGGCCTCCAGCCATTCAAATTTTCCAGACCACTTTTTTTTTTCTTCCGTAAGTGTGCGTGCACATTGTGGAGGATTTTACACTACAATTGACCTGTGACTTTTTTTAAATTTTTTCTTACCATAGCCACCGAGGATCTGAGTAAATTCCGTATGTGGCCTTCCAGAAAAAACTTCCTGTCGAAACGCTTCTCGAATGATCTTCGGATCCGTCAGAATGACCACCAACTTGTTTCCGAGAAAAAGCCGATAGATCGGACCGTGTTTCGATGCGAGTTGACTTAGTTTGAGATGCACATGCCCACCGAGAAATGGAAGGTAACCGAAAAAAGGAAGACCCCATGGACCTGGTGGTAACCTCGGCTGACCACCACCACCACCAATGAGATATCGACTGAGGAAGAGTACGGCCACGAAGAGAAGGACAGTGAAGAGAGCACTGTCAGTCCACTCTAGCACGATCAGAGCCTGAACAACACGTTGAGCTGCCCTAACTACAATCATCTTCTTCTTCGTAAAAAAAAAAGAAAAAATAACACTTAATAAAATAAACTTGTAAAAATTGTAAGTGGTCAAGCACTGGCAACACACAAGACAGGTGTGGACATTGACTGACTAGTGGACACCTGAAAAGTGGATGAAAGTGGACAGAATTTGGCCAAATGGTTTGGCCTTATATAGCTCAGCTGGATTGGAGTGTTTGTCCATGTTAGGAGGGCAAATCAAGTGCTACATTCTTCGACCAATAAACAGTCATAAAAGAAATATACCATGGGCCTTTTTTTTTTGTTTGTTTTCTTAATATATTCCTCTTATAATCTCTACACAGGACATGCATATACATATAATTAGGTGTTAGCCCACCAACCAGAAATCCTTCTTTTCTGCCTAAGGCCAAACTAGGCCAAGATCGATCGGATTCAGATGTGGCCAGTGGTGGCCACTGGCCACATCTGAATCTGGCATCATCATCACTACCATCACCAAAATTGTTGATAGGTCCTTTTTTTTTAATTTTACCTTTTTCTAAAATAGAAGAAATTGCCCTAAACCTCTGACTACTGTACACAATACAAGTGACATGGGGTCAAGCCCAAAAAAAAAACACACAAAAAAAAAAATTAGAAGTGCAAAAGTCCCCTCAGGTCAACTCTTGATCCACCTTCCGCCCTCCATCTATCTCTCAGAACAATTCTGGTCTAAAAACATTTCTAAATTTATTTCCTGAAACTTTTAAGCTTTTATTGACATTAAATTATTTAACTTTAATGGCTCAACAATTAGACACATTAGACGTTTTCTTAGAAACTAGAATTTATAGTAGTTTTTAGGAAATAATTAAAACTTGCAGAATTTAGCTTTTTGCACCAATATTAATTAAATTCATATTAAACATTGTCTTAAAAATCTTATTATGAAAATTTAAAATTAATTATATTTTGAATATATTTTGAATTAATTTTGTAATTTTCAATAGAAATAGAATTTAAGAAATTTTTTTTAATTAATTACCAAAAATTTGATACAAACATCACCGTTTTAAAAACTATCATATAGGGGCTCGGATTTTTATGCAACATCATGCAAATGTTTCAATCTGTGGCTAAATAGAGGCTAAAACTTTCTAGTTGAGAAGTGGTAGTAACCAGACATCTAGCCTCTAACAGCCCTTTTTATATAAGAAAAAAAAACAATTGCAGTTGCTCTGATGATGATGATTACTTCACAATTGGGGTCACTTAGGGCAACAGATTGAGAAACATTTTGCTTGATATTTGCATAAAAATCTGAGACTTAATAATTACATTATCAACTTTTAGTATCTTAAAAACATTTATATTTTTCAAAATATTATTTATGACAATTTTTCGTCATTTTTTGTATATTTTTTTTTATTAAAAAAATGTTGTGATTTTTATAAGAACCATTTTTAAAATTGAGGATTATGATTTAATATTTCTGCTAATTATGAAAAACAATATATATTTAAAAAATATTAATAATGTGTTAAAATAGTGCGTTTATTGTGATAAAAAGTCCCTTCAATTAAGTATTGGTGTGTTGGTGGTGGTCGTTCTTTTGGTTTCCTATGTATCTGTCTTGTTATTGTTCGCGGTCATTGACCCCCTCTTTCTCTTATTTCTCTCTCACTTGGGACGAGGAACACTAGCTAGGTAGAAGGATAGGTGGTGAGCAGGACAGATAAGGACCAGGTGGTGGTTTTTGGTGGCCCATGAGGTGTGGTCATTCACCTTTTTTTTCCCCCCACTTCATGAACGTCTAACGAGTAACACACTTTCGTAAAGAGAGAGTCAAAAGATTTCCTCCTCCTCCTCCTCCTCGTTTTCATCTTTTTAGGGATGGAAAATAGAGGGGTGGGGTGGGGGAACAGTTATAATATAAAACACCCCTCAGATTTGTTCCTCTGAAAAGTGACCCACAACCTGAGGGCAGTGTGAGAAAATGAAAAAAAAAAAAGTGTCCATGTGTTTATAATGGCCATCAAATAAAAAGATCCGTTATAGTTATATAGTATGGCAGGAGAAGAAAGAAAAATCCTATATATAGCTTGACCAGTGGTCACTAAAGGGTACCTTAATTATGTCCTCTAAAATAATTTATTCTTTATGATTTATATTTATTTATGATATTATATTTATATTACTGGTATTAATATAGTTTTAATAAAAATATTTATTAAGAAAAAGTTTGGAAAGTTTTGAAGAAAAGTTTAGAAACTTTTTTTTTTGTTAAAATACCGGTACTGTTAATATTTTTCGAATACTCACAATCGTGATTTTAGACTGTTTTAAATGATTTCATAATAATTTGCATTTTATTATGCAATAAATTTCTTTAAATTATTTTGGAATTTTTTTTTTTTTTTTTAAAAAAAGTGTTTAAACTTCTAAAACAAAAAAAGTTTAGAAACTTTTTTTGTTAAAATACCGGTATTGTTAATATTTTTCGAATACTCACAATCGTGATTTTAGACTGTTTTAAATGATTTCATAATAATTTGCATTTTATTATGCAATAAATAACTTTAAATTATTTTGGAATTTTTTTTTTTTTTAAAAAAAAGTGTTTAAACTTCTAAAAGAAAAAAAGTTTAAAAAATTTCCTAAAAAGTTTGTCAATTTTAAAAAAAATATATATATTTAAAGTACTGTTCAATATTTATAGAATAGTAATTTCAGACTGTTTTAATGACTTATTAATTTGTATTTTATTATAGAGTGAATAACTTTAAATTTTAAATTAATTTTGAAACTTTTTTCAAAAAAAAAAAATATTGAAACTTTTTCAAAAAAAATATTGAAACTTTTTCAAAAAAAATATTGAAACTTTTGCAAAAAAAATATTGAAACTTTTGCAAAAAAAATATTGAAACTTTTTCAAAAAAAATATTGAAACTTTTTCAAAAAAAATATTGAAACTTTTTCAAAAAAAATATTGAAACTTTTTCAAAAAAAAATATTGAAACTTTTGCAAAAAAAAATATTGAAACTTTTTCAAAAAAAATATTGAAACTTTTTCAAAAAAATATTGAAACTTTTGCAAAAAAAATATTGAAACTTTTTCAAAAAAAATACTGAAACTTTTGCAAAAAAAATATTGAAACTTTTTCAAAAAAAATATTGAAACTTTTGCAAAAAAAATATTGAAACTTTTTCAAAAAAAATATTGAAACTTTTTCAAAAAAAATATTGAAACTTTTGCAAAAAAAACTTAATATTTGCTCGAATATTGTTTTAAGACTGTTTTAAAATACTTAATAATTTGTATTTTATTATAGAGTGAATAACTTTAATTTTTAAAATAGTTTGAAAACTATTTTTAAAAAAACCGGGTTAGGAACTTCAAAACAGTTTGTAAACTTTTTATAAAATGTTAGTAAACTTTTAAAAAAATGTTAGAAACTTTAAAAAAATATATTTACAAAACTTCTAAACTTTTTTTTTATAATTTTTTTACTTTTCTTTTTTTAAAAAAAAAATCGTTTCTACCAAACGAATAAGAATTAAAAGTATATTTCTGTGTTAGAAATTTCCCACTTTTTATTTCTTGACTTCCAATTGGTCAAAATGTTTTTATTTAAAAATATTTTTATCTTGTATAAAAAGTTTCAAACAGAAGACGTCATAAATTACAAATTTTTTTTTTTGTAAAAAAAAAAAAATGTTGAACTGAATAAACCCTTTGATTTCTGCTTCTAGCTCTAACCCCATTTGCTCCACATTAGAACCGAGAAAAGATAACAGAAATTGTTCGAAACGAAAAAAAAAAAGAGAGAAATCAAATCGGAAAAAAAAGTGGCTCGGTCAAGTTTGAGTTGATTGGCCTGACTTCATTGCCACTTACATTAATTCACTTGTTGATGGCTCAGGCAAAACACTAAACAAGGCAAAATAATAAAAGAGTGGGAGGGGAATTTTTTTCTCTTTTTTTTTTCAGATCGATCAAAAAAAAATTTAAAATCAATTCATTAAAAATTTGCATAAATGCATCACGTAAATTGCTTAGATGTAATTCGACCAAGTTTTGCATTAACAAAAATGCAAAGAATGAAACCCTTAAGAACTTTTTGAAAAATTTAAGTTAACTAGAAATAGTAAATAAATACCAATAATGGTATTTTACAATTACAATTAGTGCTCTGCTTGCAGCCAATTAGGCCTATGACAGAGGGACATAAAAGTCAACATTGTCAAGCATTGTCAAGTCATTTGTGATGACATCTTTGAAAATTAACCTTTTTTTTCTCTCTCTCATTATTTTGCCTTTTTTTTTGTTTGACAGTTAAATAATTTTCAAACTTCAATAAAAAAAATTTATTTTCAAAGATATCATTATGAAATTACTTTCTTTACTCTTCTAGTTTCAAATCAACTTTAAAATTAATTAAAAAAATATATTCTAAAATGCTGAGACTTGCTCAATCTGTAAATTTCTCCCTAAAAAGGGGGCGACTGAATAAGCGCCAAATTGAACAAACGCCAAACTGAATAAAAGCCAAAAAAAATAATAATTGGTAACATTTTTATGACAATATCTTTTCAAAATAAACATTTTATGGAAGTTTGAAAATGACGATTTCCGTTAGAAAATGCTTTCTTTGCAAAAAATATAAAATTTTCGTCGTTTTCAACTCGCCATAAAAAGTTCATTTTGAAAAAAAATATTTTATCATAAAAAATACTACCAATCAATTCTGTTACCTTTCTAGTTTCAAACTACAATTATAATTTTTTTTTTGGATGAAAAATACTTCTAAATTCAAAATACAACGTGCATGCAAATTTCACACACAGAAAATTTTAGTTCTCGAGTGTCGCTGATCGGAGCGAATTCCAAATTAAAGATCTCTCGGAACGGCACGCATCCTGAACGGACGTGGAGAAATAATAAATCCCGAAATGGGAGTCAAGTTCGGAAGAGGTTCTCCGTTTGGAAGAACAAAAGTGAAGTGATGTAATGCCTTCGAGATGATCAGAAATAGGGTCATCTTAGCAAGTTCCTCACCGACGCACATTCGACGACCTAAAGACGTTTACACAAAATAATTAAACATAAACACAAAGAGGTAAATGGTAACATCACCCGTTGATAAGGGGATGAAACAATCCGGTTTGAAAACTCTGCCGTTTTCGTCGAGGAATCGTTCTGGACGAAATCGAAGAGGATCCGGCCACAAAGTCTCGTCTCTGTGAATGGACCACAGCAATGGAATGATCATAGTTCCTTTTGGAATGAAATAGCCCTCGAAGACAGAATCCTTGAAAATATGCGGGGGAAAAAACACTTATGGTGTACGAATATAGAAGTAATCCAAAGTTTGTTAGAAACTAGAATAGCAAAGAAATATGCTAATAAACGTATTTTCACAGTGATATCTTTTAAAATTGATCCAAGTTTGAAAATGTTAATTTAAAACAAAGAAAAATATTCAATATATTAATTAATTTCTAACTTTGTTTTTTTCTAAAAAAAAAAAAAAAAGTTCATTTTGAAAAATAACATCATGAAAATACTTTTAGATCTCATCTTTTAAAATTAACTTTTACACAAATTTCACAAAATATCAATTTCTAATTTTGACGTCAACAACAAAAAGACAATAATTTAGCCATTTTCAAATTTTTTTTTAAAAGTTCATTTTGAAAAATACCATCATTATTCAAGTTTCTAACAAACTTTGAAGTTCTTAGCTATTTTTCTTTTTTTTTTTAAAAAAACCTCCGTTTTGAAAGTAATTTTACTAAAGATCACAGATATTCAACATTATTTTAGAAACTAGAATAGCAAAAACATGACCTAAACGTATTTCCGTGATGATATCTTTTAAAAATGAACTTTTATCTCGAGTTTGAAAACGTCAATTTAAGACAAAGAGGAGAAAAACCCATTGAATAGGTCACTTTTTAAACTTGAATAAAATGTTCATTTTGAAAAAATAACATCATGAAAACACTTTAATCTTATTCATTTACTATTCTAGTTACTAACGAACTATGAATTACTGCTTAAAGTCGTTTCTAAAACGTAGAATAAACGACAAAACGAAGTTCTCAACCAATATAGCAAAATTTGCCACGCAATAATGAAGTGTTCATAAGTCAAGAATCTCGACTTTTTTAAGTCGAGATTCTTGACTTACGAACACTTCATTATTGCGTGGCAACTTTTTCATCTTGAATCGAGGTTTATTTATTTCTTTATTTACGTCGAGAGATCCGTGTGGAGCGCCCAAAGGAACCACATTCGCCAAACGCTGAGCCTCGTACATGACGGCCACCGTGTACGGACAATGGATGAAATCGTCTAGACACGGATCTCTCGATCTCCCGACGACTGCATCTAGTTCGTCCTGTGATTTCTTCTGAACATCTTCGTTCAACATCAAGTGAAGGATCGTCCACTTGATGGTTACTCTCAAAGTATCGAGACTTGCTCCGAACATGTCGCTCAGAAGGTGGAGAAGTTGTTTCTCTAAAGATTCAAACAAGTGACATCATTCGTAATAATGTAACAGAAAAGATAAATTCTTTTGGTTTAATCTCTCGATCACCTGTGAAATGAGAAGGTTTCTTCTCGAGCTTCTTTTTATCCATCTCCAAAAGGTAAGCATCGACGAAATCGTTTGCTTCTGAAGGAATATCGACGGAACCACCGTTTTCTAAGCGGTTCTTTCGATGTTCCTCAACGATTTTCAACAAAAATTGTTGGTGTTCTCGTTTCATCGACCAAATCTTTGAAAAAAATCGCCGAAAGCGAGGCAAGAACCTACAAAAAAAAATTGCATTTTTATTATTTAAAATAGATATGATAGGATTTCATTCGGAATTTTGTTTTTATTTTAATCAGATTTTATTTGAATTTAATTAATTTAAATCGTATTTTTTTTTTAAATTAAATCATATTTTTTTCTATTTAAATCGTATTTTTTATATTTGAATCTAATTTATTCAAATTAGATTTATGTTTATCTAAAAACTGAATTATTACATTATTTAAATCGAATTTATTTTTTCTTTCAATTTTAAGTCGAACATTTTTTAAGAAAAAAATTTTTACTAATTATTTTAAAAGTTGGAAGTTTATTTATAATTAAAAAAAAATTAATTTATGTCCAATTTTCTCGATTAGAGAGAAAATCAAACAACATAACAGAAAAATGTGATTTAAATCACAATTTAAATGAAATACACGTATAAACGCCAATTAACCGTAGTAAAGGAAGAAAGTTGAGCGCTCCGGCAACATCAACAAGTTGCGATCCTTCGTCCGCTACGTCCAACTGTTTGCAAAATTCGACGTCGTCCTCTTCGAAGTGTTTACCGAACACCATCGCAGTGGTCAAGTTGGCCACAGTTTTACGAAGAATCAAATGGACATCGAATGGTTCACTTTCCATCTGGTTCACTTTCTACAAATGAGAATTTATATATGTTTTTTCATGGTGTTTGTTTTTGGAGAAAACATTTATATCAACCAACTTCCGAAAAGGAATTTTCAATTTTTTTTTAAAAAACGAAAAGAGTAAAGAAATTCTGTAAATAAATTTTTCTTTACGTTTATTTTTTAAAATAAACTTTCCAAAATGGCAATTTTTATTTGACATTTGATTAAGCTTGTCAGGTCAAATCAACTCTTCTAGTTTCTAACAAATCTCGAATGAATTACGAGACCTCCTGAGGCCCTTTTCAGCACATTTCATTATTTTGAGTTTCATTATTGATATCTTTCAAAATAAACTTTTTACTGGCAATTTTTTTAAAAAGTCTTCTTAAAGTTGGGTCATTTTTAAAACGAAATAAAAAAGCTTATTTTAAAAGATATCGAACTTTTCGAACTGTGATTATTCTGCGTTTGAGGTGCAATATTAAGAGAAACTAGAAAGTGTTTTAGACTTTTAGAAACTAGAAGGATATTTCTCTTAAAAGCATTTTTCATGCTGATATCCTTAAATGATTGAGTTACCCTTCTAGTTTCTAAAACACTTTCAACTTTATCTTAATTTTTTGATTCTGAAATACAGAACAAGTAAGAGTTCAAAAGAGTTCTTCTGTGGTCAGTTGAGTCCATCTGAGGCCTTTTCAGGACATATTTCCAGTTCAGTTTCAGTTTTATTAAGATTTTTTATGTCAAAAGTCGGCTGAAAAAAAAAAATGTCTAATTAATGGACCAAAAAGAAAACATAAAAAGACATCGAAACGAAGTTACGAAAAAAAAAAAAAAATAAATAAAACCTGAAGAAAAGCGTCAACTTCGTTAACAATCCTCGTCTCCATTTTCGCTCGATTTAATCTAGTTTTTCCAGCACCGAAATCTCTGAGACAAGTGGCCACAAAACGTCTCTGTTCCTTCCATCGTTCTCCTTCGGCCGAAATCAGACCTGAAACAAAATAAAAAATTACTGAATAAAACGACACCGCCGTCGCGTTCAATATAATTATAACAAACCGTATCCTTCGAGGATTCCGTTGGTGACAAACAGCGGTGGTCGGCCACAGAAAACTTCTTTATTGAAAGCGATTCTCACGAGACGCGGATCGGATAACACAACAGTCGGAATGGTTCCGAGATTAAGCCGATAGATACCACCGTATCGACGTGCCAAAGACGTTAGAGTCACGTACGGTGAATCTCGACTGAGGAACGGAAGATAACCAACCACTGGAAGACCCCATGGTCCCGGTGGTTGTTGAGGTTCAGTGGTCCATCTTTGAAATCTGTTAACTAAAAAGACTGTTACCAATAATAATAATAATATTAGATAGTATGTGAATGGATTGTCAAGCATTGATTGACCAACGTAAAACAACATTCTTGCAGGCTTTGAAACAAAGTGTGGACCACTGGGTGAATGGACACATTGGTCAATAAATTGTCTTTTTTTTTTTTTTTTTGTTAAATGTTGCAAAATGTCTCATCTGAAATTCTTAAGTTTGACTTTGAAGTTGTCATTTCAAGGACTCTTTTAAAAGTTATAACAAAAAGATCTTTTATTTTTGGAATTCCTTTTGTGTTGTCTTTTTTTTATTTCTTGACCATTTGTTAAATTCCTTGAGTGGAAACTTGATTTATTGACCGGATATTGGAGAAGGGTTTTTTTTTTAGTTTTTGCTTGTTTTCTAGACTTTTTTTTTTACATTTCTTGACATTAAAAATTTTAAAAGTCTGCATCACTAAGGCCAGCTTCTCAATAACCACTTTGTGGCGCTATTTTTTAGTACCACAAAGTGGTTGCATCACGCGCGGCTTTCCTTCAAATGGAAGCACCGTTCAAAAACAGTGGCCCTGCCAGAGAGAGCCACTGGTACGACCTTGATCCACAGATCAATCATCAACAAACAGTCGGTGCCTCGGTGGTCGCCACTTGTGCCCGGACTCAGCCAATCATATTGACACTGTGGTGCCAAACAAAAAAACGGTAGCGGTGGCTCGTATTAACATTTCCTATCTAATGAATGGTTTGCTAAAAATTGACCGCTTTATGTGGGAAGCGCCACAAAGTAGTACATTTGAAGCCGGGGCCTCAGAAAATATATGAAAATTTCTTAATAACTAGAATAGAAAACATATTAAAATTATTTTCATGACGATATTTTTTAAAAATAATCAGTTTTCAGTAATACACTGTATTCAAAATTTAGTTTTAAAAATATAAATTTATGTATTTTTTTTTTTGGTTGGGGTCGAAATTTGATCATTTGCAAACTTCAATAAATAGTTTATTTTGAACGATATCCTCATAAAAATAGAAACGAACTGTTCCACAAAAAAAAGGTTTAGAGAAACTTGGTAAATCCTGTTACCTGAACTATTAAAAAGTAGAATGTTCAAACAATAAATTAAAAATTACTTTTCAAAATAAATAAAATTTATTTATTCTGAGAAGTAATTTTAAATTGTTTAATTATTTTATTAGTTATGTAACTATGTTATTATTTTATTAATTACCTGGTATGTAATTTTTTAATTATTTTATTAGTTATGTAATTATTTTTATTAACTATTTAATTATTTTTATTAACTATTTAATTATTTTTATTAATTATTTTATTAACTATTTAATTATTTTTATTAATTATTTTATTAACTATTTAATTATTTTTTATTAATTATTTTATTAACTATTTAATTATTTTTTATTAATTATTTAATTATTTAATTAGTTATGTAATTATCTTATTAACTACTTAATTATTTTATTAATTATTTAATTACTATTATTATTATTATTTAATTATTAATTATTTAATTACTAGTATTATTATTTAATTATTAATTATTTAACTACTAGTATTATTATTTAATTATTATTTATTTTTAATTTATTGTTTATAGAGGAAAAAATCAAAACATTTTTCATTAAATAAAAATTAAATTAATTTAAAATGTAATGCAAAAAACGCTTAATTTTAAAAAAGATATAAATGTTTCTTCTATTACTCATCTAGTTTTTATAACAAATTTCGATGTTTTTTTGCTTGTAAAGCGAATATACCGGTATGTCTACACAATAAGAACAAGAGTATTTATTAAAATCCTCAAGAACAAATTATAAAAAAAATATTTAATGATTTTTTTTAAAAAAATATGAGTCATATTTCTTTTTTTTTTTTAAATATATTTTTCCGATTATATAAAAAAAGATATATAGGCCAACTAGTGAAAGTCACTTGGTTCCATTGGGTTCAATGAACGATCTCAACCTACATTTTTAGAGACTAACAAACAATAGAGAAAAAAAAAATTCCACTTTGAAACATTTAATTTTAATAAATAAATCACACAAATTGAAATTAAATATTCTTGTTTATAACTTGGGGGTAGAAAAAAAAAGGAAGCTAGAGGTTAGGTCTCAAAAGAGGGGGTCGAATGGAGAGGGTTTTATTAGAGAAGGGTGAGGGTTTAGGCGAAGGCCCTAAGGGTCATCTCTAAGAAGAGGTCAAACCGTCTGGGTCATTTCATAAATGACAATTCCCGCCCAACCTACAGATCTTCCTCCAAATAGGGTCCTATCTCACAGTTAAAAGTAAAGGGATGGGGAGGAGGAGATAAAGGACCTCTTTATATTATTAGCAACAATTGGGGGGGGGGACTGAAAAGAGATAAAAATAGAATCTCTCAATGATGCCCCTTATACCTTGTGTACCTTAAATGAATTCAAATTAAATGTGTTTAGGTGAATTATACGGAATCCAGTTAAGGACATGAACACCAAATAAAATTGACTTTAATTATTAATATTTTAAATTGAAATACTAAATCAATATTTTAATGTCAATAGTTTATATAAATTATATTCAAGTATTAACTCAATATTTTCAGATTATTAACTGAATAAATTGAATTTGACGACATATTGTTTGTTTGTCCTTCACAGGGCTCTGTAGAACATGTTTATTATTTAAATGCATTTAATTTATCAGGTGTGTATTAGGTATTTGCCCCTAACTTTATAATTTAATCCTCAAAACAAAATTAAAAGGACTCATTTGTCAAAGGGCCTGTTCAGTGTTCAGAGGGTTCAAATTGAAGTTAAGATGTTTTTTTTTAAACAAGGTTAAAAAAAGGTAGCTCAACAATGGGTATTTTTTATAGGCAAAAATGAAAAAAAAATATTGTCTGCTTAATGTTTTGTTATTTTAAAATTCACATAAAAAGCTTATTATGAAAGATACACTTAAGTGATTGAATTACCCTTCTAGTTTCTAAAAAAAAAATTTAAAAGTTTGCCATAATTTCGCACCTTGAAAAATATAATAATTTTCAAACAATTTTTAAAGTTTTTTTTCTTCAGGATTTCGAGATCTAAATGGAAATTTTTAATGAAACAAAAATATTATTATAAATAAAAAAAATTGTTTTATACTTTTTTACATAAAATTTGTTAAATTAGATGAAAATAATCTTCCAAAAAATAGAAACAAACGTTTAAAATGGACTTATTTTTAAGTCCTACTCATGATTTATTCATTATTATAATTATTATTATTTTTTTAAAAAAAAAAGTGAAAGTGGACGGTTTTTCTTGGATATATATTTTTGGATTTCGAGGACTTTGTACGAACGTGAACCCTTTTCCCTTCCTACCACCACCCTTCAGCTCCTTTTATAATAATTGTCCCATCTGTGGATATATATATTATAGTCTGACCTCTCTTCTATTCTTATTTCTATATCAAATTTTTCTTCCTAATCAGGATAATATATGGATCACCCATCCATCATCAAGAGAGAGAAAAACACCAAAAAATGACGTCACTGATTTAATTTTTGTTTAAAGGCTAAAATTGAAAATTTAAAACTGAATTTATAGAATTACAAAAGAAATTTCTCTGGTCATTAATTACTTTTCTTATACCTAGTACTCACAGCTGATAATTTAAATGCATTTAAATAATAAACGTCTTCTACAGAGTCCTGTGAAGGACAAACAAGCAATATGTCGAATTCAATTTATTCAGTTAATAATCTTGAAAATATTGAGTTAATTAACTTAAATATAATATAATAAACTATTGACATTAAAATATTAATTTAGTATTTCAATTTAAAATATTAATTAATAAGAAAGTCAATTTTTATTTGGTGTTCATGTCCTTAACTGGATTCCGTATAATTCACCTAAACACATTTAATTTGAATTTATTTAATTCATGTGTGTGTGTACAAGGTATTAGGTTTTTTGTTTTTTTTTAAAAAAGTTTAAATTGTCCCCTCGAATTCTTGATTATTTTATCTTTTAAAAGCAAAATCAAGTGAAAATAGGAAATGTTTTTTTTTTTTAAACTAGAAAGGTAGTAACTGAAACACTTAATTGTATTTTCATGCTGATTGATTATCTTTCAAAATAAACTTTTTACAGACAATAATTTTAAACAAAATATTGTCTGCTTAAAGTTGAGTTATTTTGAAACTCACATAAAACGTTTATTTTGAAAGATATCAAGCATGAAAATACCCTGGAGTGATTGAGAGCTACTAACCCTTCTAAGTTTTTAATTTCTCATAATTTTCATCTTAATTTATGCAAAATGATATTAGATATAAGAGAGGTTCTAAGGTTAGAAGAACTCCTGGATGCAAATTACACATTCTGAAGTTTCACAATTGTAAAAGTTCTCTTAAAAGTTCGATTCAAAATTGATGCGAAATTCGATCAAAAGCTTAAACATGTTCGGCTAAAAAGCTAATAATTCGTCAGGTGAATGACTTTGTTCTCTCCACACACAAAAAAAATTAACCTCGATTCTCATCCCAAATAGTCAAAATGAGAGAAGAAAAAAAAAAGAAGTTAACGGGATTTAGAGATCGAGGGATGAAAACGGGGCCAAAATGAGAGCAAATTATAATTCGAATGCAAATCCCTCCCCCCCCCCTCAAAAAAAGAGAAACATAAAAAAGACTGTGACTTAAATAAAGAAAAAAACTTCATAAAAACCTTAATTAATTACTTAATTTATTTCAGACAAAAAAAAAATAGTCCTCTGTATATTTTTCTTTTTCCCTTTTTTTTAAAATTACTTTAAATTTATATTATAATTATAAATTTATAAAAAAAATTGTAAAAATCTTGACAAAAATTTTAATTATAATTAATTATTCTTGACAAAATAAAGGTCAAAGTTGTATATTGTAGAAAAAAGGACTTTAATTAATTAATTTCAGAAAAAAAAAATAGTCCTCTAGATTTATTTTTTCCTTTTTTTCCTTTTCATTTATTTTTTAAACCTTTTATTTAAAATTACTTTAAATTTATATTATAATTATAAATAATAAATAATTATAAATTAAAAAAAAATTGTAAAAATCTTGAATAAAATTTTAAATATAATTAATTATTCTTGGAAAAAAGGTCAAAGTTGTATATTGTAGAAAAAAACGAACAATATAACAATGCTTCAATGCATTAAAATAATTTAATAATTAATGACGAAGCAAACATTTCGATTGAAAAATTCTTTTTTTTGTGAGTTAATTTTAAATTATCATTTTTTTTATTATCAGTTGCCCTAATGATGATGATGACTTAAAATTGAGTCGAAATGTTGGCTTCGTCATTAATTATTAAATTATTTTAATGCATTGAAGCATTGTTATAGTGTTGTTGTTTTTTTCTACAATATACAACTTTGACCTTTTTATAATAATTAATTAATAAGAATAATTAATTATACAAAATTTATATCAAAGAAATAAAGATTAAAACTTTATATTTTGAGAGTTAGCCGCTACTTTTAAAAACAGCGCGCTAATAACGTCTCAATACTGAGGTCATTGAACTCATGAAAAACAAAAACACAAAAGAAAATGTCCATAGGCAACAACAATAACGTAGGCTCCATCATCATAGGCAGCTCTCGCTTTAAGGGTCCATTTAGAACCATCAAAATTATCAAATAAAATCATAATTTAGAAATAATTATTTCACAGTTTCTTGGCTATAATATTTAATTTAAATTTATTTGTTTTTTTTTATTCTTTTTTTAAGCAGCTCTTTTTATTTTGCAATAATTTTTAAAGTTTTTTTAAAAAAATACTGTATAATATTTTTTAGCCTTTTACAAATAACTTCAAAACGACAGCCATTTTTGTTTGTAAAATATTAATTTTAAATTGTGTTAACTAAGGGCAATAACTTAGGACCCTTAAATATAAAGTTAGCGTAAACAGCAATATATTTTATGAATGTGTGTATAAAAATGTAGCAAACAAAAACATTGAGAGAAAGGAACAGGTCATTGACCTCATCCGCACTGAAAAATAATCTTAAAAAAAAACATTTTCTATGACGTCACTAGCATTCTACTTCAGCTTTCAATGCGAGAACAAGTCCGCGAGAGTGGAGAACATGACGACACATTTTTGAAGCAAGAATGTTTTGTGTAAAGGCATCTGTAGACAGCTTCAGAATTTCTTTGGCTCCGCCCTTTTATGAGCGTCAGACAAAATATCAACCAATTAGAAATAAAAAAAAGCGGAGCATGTGACGTCAGAGTCAGTAATAGACCAATTAAAAAGTGATGACGCTCATAAACGGGCGGAGCCAAAGAAATTCTGAAGCTGTCTACAGTTGCCTGTCATATAACTAATACCAAGCATGGTATACAAAAGAAGACAAGGCTACAGGCAAGTAAGCACAGTAAAATACAGTTGTTTGCACCGCCCTTTTATGAGCGTCATATTACATATTAACCAATTAGAAATTGAAAAGAGCGGGGCATGTGACGTCAGACCAAATAATGAACCAAGTAGAAGATGTCGTTCTTCATAAAAGGGCTGACTAAACGACTATGTTACACAGGTAGTTAGAATTAGGTAAAAACTTCAGTTGGCTCCACCTTTGTTATGACGACTGGCAACTTCTAATTGGCTGGTTATGTAGTCTGACGTCACATGCTACGACCTTTTCAACGTCACATAACATAACCAGCCAATTAGAAGTTGCCAGTCGTCATAACAAGAGCGGAGCCAACTGAAGTTTTCACCTAATTCTAACCGCTTGTCTATGTCACTGTCCTTACTTGCGTGTGACAAGACCTGCCCATTTGGCTGATCTCCTGTAAAAACTTTCAAATTATTTGTCTTCTGCTGTTGCCCATCTACGCCACGGCGGCGCTGCAAACACCCCAAACTAGAGATGGGATTGTTTACAGCGCCGTCATGCGAAAATAACGGTGAAACTCTTATTATTTTTTTTTTGCTCTTATGAAATCGTGAGACGTTTTCCCCAAATCTAACCACGTGCTTTGTGTGAAACTGTCAACACGTTCCTCAAGGGGGTAAATGTAATATTTTAGGTGTAAGAAGTCACTTTTACCTTTTGCTGAAATCCGACCAGAAGCGGACATTGTACGCAAATGGAGGGCGAATGGAGCGAACTGGACGCCCAGTTAAGCAAAACAACACACACAACACTGAAGGAGTTGAAGTTCTCGTCAATGACACCCGTTCAGGTAACGTCACGCACGTGTTTCTAGAGGCATAGAGCTCCTATGGCTGGACAATCTGGCGCACGTATGCGGCCTATGGAGCCGGCATTTTCAGTGCCAAGTGACTGGACAACTACATTTACATTTTTTTTAACTGCTTTAACTTGTTTCAGGGTCAACACGTAAAGAAAAAATAAAAATTGAAAGTGTTTTAAAAACTAGAAAAGTTTGTGATAAATTTTTTTTTAAAAAAGAAGGGTCTATGACGTTATCTTTAAAAATTAAACTTTTTGCACCAAGCAGTTTCAATGGCTACCCCTCCGTAGGAACGGCATAGGTCGTTATTCCCCTATGGAAACTCATTCAACATTTGGCGCCTTATTTGATTTGCTTTCAGGCGGCATGTATTCCATTATTCCTGAAGAACAAAGACGTTGCTGCTGAAGCTATTACTGGAAGTGGAAAAACGCTTGCTTTCGTTATCCCGATTATCGAAATAATGTTACGAAGAAAAGAAAAGTGGAAGAAAACGGAGGTTTTTTTGACTTCACGATGCAGTTTATGACTGTTCGGAAAGAAACAGACACTAGTTATCACCTATTTTTCTCTTTCGTGTCAGGTCGGAGCGTTGGTCATCACTCCGACGAGAGAACTTGCGATTCAGATTGATGAAGACTTATCTCATTTTCTGAAGCACTTGCCTCAGTTTAGTCGTGTACTTCTTATCGGCGGTATCGATCCGGCTCAAGACATCAAGACGCTTAAAGAGAAAGGGTAAAAGATCAGTTATCTTATGATACGTAATGCTATTCTGAGTTTCGTGTCTCTTACTGCCTAGAGTTTCTTTCGTGTCTCATTTCTCTTTTAAGAGGGAACATTATCGTAGCAACACCTGGACGATTTGAAGATATTTTGTGTAGGCGAAAAGACAGTGGTTTTAATATGGCTTCAGCTGTCAAATCACTGGTAGAACGGCAACAATCACGACGAAGAATGTAAAAAATGTTTACGGATTTATTTCTCGATTCTTTATCAGGAAGTGTTGGTGTTGGACGAAGCCGATCGTTTACTTGACTTGGGATTTAAAATTGCGTATGAAACAAGAAAAAAAAATATTTAAGAGCCAAAACACTGCTGCGTGACACAATCGACGTGTCCAAAAACATGGTTTCGATTCTTGCTACCATTAGTGCCTTTAAACTGAGTTCTTTTTATAATGACAATTACCGTTTCGAATTACCGCAAAGTCGACCCACGTCCGACTGCACATGAAACTCTGTAGTGTCTAGGCTCTTAAGATTAATTTACCAATTAAGTCACCTTTTAAGTGTTTTCACTTGACGTGTCTCTCTAATCGTAGCTTAAACACTATCCTGAGTTTCTTACCAAAACAGAGAAGAACCGGACTGTTCTCTGCAACTCAAACGAAAGAAGTCGAAGATATGATACGTGCCGGACTGAGAAATCCAGTCTGCATCTCGGTTAAAGAGAAGAACGTTGAGAATAAATCGAACCAGAGGACACCGTCCACTCTGAAGAACTTCTACATGGTTTTTTTTATAGAAAGAAAACGATTCTTTAGTTATATACAGTATTTTAACAATCTTTCCGTTGTTTCTTCGTAGGTCTGTGAAGCAGATGAAAAGTTTAACATACTTATGTATCTATTAAAACAATGGAGCGACCTGAAAGTGATCGTCTTCTTCACCACGTGTGCATGCGTCGAATACTTTGGTACCGCGATAGAAAAGTCCGTTTTACGTATTTTATATAATTGGTGATATCTTCGTTACTGTTTTTTTTTACCCATATGCTCCGTTTGCAAATAGATTAGCCACAGGATCAAAGGTGTTGCGTATACATGGTAGAATGACCAACAAAAGGCATCGAATATTTGATGAATTTAGACAACTAACACGGTTAGAACCAATCAAAAGGCATTTTTTATGGGTTTTCGAAATGCTAAAAAAAATGCTTCCCCTCTTAGAGGTGTTCTTGTTTGCACCGACGTTATGGCGAGAGGTGTCCATATTCCGGAGGTTCATTGGGTTATTCAGTACGATCCTCCGAGCTCATCGAGGTACGAACAACTCTCCCCTCCTCCATCATTTTTTTTTACGTTACACGCTCGTTTTAAAGTCGTTTTCAAGGTCCCTTGTCTCTGGTTATTTTGTATTTTAGTAGCAAAATTAAGAGAAACTTGAAAGTGCTTTAAAAACTAGAATTGTTGCTTTATCACTTAAAAGTAAAGCAAAAAGGAATTATGCCGTTCACAATCAGAGGCTATTTACTCTAGTTGCGAACCAGTCTCTTGATTGCAAAATCATTTTTGCCTTACTTAAAAAGAGTATTTTCACATTGCTTATATTTTAAAATTAACTTTTTATATCGGTTTGAAACTGAACTAACAGTAGAGATAGCCTCTGCCTGTAGTGCGGGGGGGGGGGGGGGGGGGGGTCCGGTTGAGGCATGAATGTTGTGCCTGTCTTTCGTAATTTCTCCTTCATTGCAGAGATGATATCACTCAGAGCAGCCAGATGTAAAACACATTTTGCCACTTTTGAACGAACGGAAAGAAGAAACAGTTTATTTGCAAAGATGTCTTATTGAAAATACTACCCTTTCTAGTTTCTAATGCACTTTCGACTGCTGTTTATTATTGCTTTTTCTGAAACGAAGAATAACCAGAGTTAAAAAATCAGCTGTTTGTAAAACATTTTCACGGAAATCTTTTATGTTCTCTTGTTTATGCACGAAGTTCCTTTGTTCATCGTTGCGGCAGAACTGCGAGAATGGGGAATCACGGAAATGCCGTACTTTTACTTCAACCTACTGAAGTGCCGTATGTCGATTTCCTCGAGATAAACCAAAAAGTCAAAGTGGACGAAATGACAGCACCACCGAAAACCGACGATTTTCTACCGAAAATCAAAGAAATGGCGCTAGAGGATAGGTATAAAAAGATATTTTGTTACTTACATCAACAGATTCAATTAAGTAATGTCGAATTTTTAAGTATTTTAAACTTGTGTTTTTAATGACTGGAATTATTATTGACTAAAAAAAGGGGAAAACATAAATAAAAATTATTTTACAGAGCCTATTTCGACCGTGGAAACAAAGCTTTCGTAACTTACATACGGATGTATTCCACACATGAATGTCGCGTTTTGTTCAGACTGAAAGGTTAAAGATTAGCTTGCAGAGAACCAAAGTTCGTGAGATCTAATACGATCTTACGTCTAATACGATCATAGATCTCGACTTCGGAAAGATAGCGACTGGATTTGCGCTGATTAAAATGCC
The DNA here is from genome assembly GCA_036925085.1 of Brachycybe producta. Lineage (NCBI taxonomy): Eukaryota > Metazoa > Arthropoda > Diplopoda > Playtdesmida > Andrognathidae > Brachycybe > Brachycybe producta. The sequence goes on from JAUPFP010000022.1 coordinate 1,238,459, forward strand.
TAAAATGCACGACCTTAAGGGCAAGGACAAGACGAATTTCAAACAAGAGATCGAAGATACCAACATCATCGCTTACAAGTAACTTTGTCAAAAGCATTTCCTAATGTTTCTTTGATAGAGCTCGATACTTTTTTTTCCACTCCAACTTAAGAGAGGAAAGGCTAGAACAGCAGCGACAAAAGTGTCTTGGAGTTTACCGGGAGACTGGAAAATGGCCAACTGGAAAGATTGTGCGGAAAAAAGTAATTTCAATTTATATATAATGATCTTTAAATATTTTTTTAAAAGTTGGCTCAACAGTTGACGTCGAAAAGAAAGAAATGTTTACTTTGTAAGGCCCGGGTCCGCATCAATCTGACAAAAGTGCAACATGAGTTCGAGACAAAGTCACAAGTTTATGACACGACACAAACAAATTTGGGTTTTGTTTTTCTTTCTATAGCTGTCTTACGTAAACTACGTAAGATGAGTAATTGTAATTAATTTCATTTTAAAATGTAGTAATTGTAACTAGTTTTTCAATTATCTAATTAGGAATTGTAATTAACTAATTTTTCAATTATCAATTAACGAGTTTTTGGCTAATATAATTATTAATTGTAATTAATTTCTTTTTAAATTAGTAAAATTTTAATTAGTTTTTTCTTTGATGTAATTGAAATTTGTGTGAAAAAGTAGTAGACAGATTTACTGTTGAGCCACTTAAAAGCGTAAGATGGTTGTTACTCGTGGTATATCGTACGTTCCGGGTTTGTTTTTTCGTAGACCATCGCTTGGTCGAAGACGAAAGATATGGATGAGAAACGAAAAGAACGCAAGGCTAAACCGAAACCGCAGAAGAAGCGCAAGAGAGAAAAGATGACAGCGGAAGATTTGAAAGAATTGGCTGAAGATATCAGACTGATAAAGAAACTCAAGACGAAGAAGGTGAATTTACGAGGACAAAAAACTTCGTTTTTGTTTCATCTTACTAATTTAATTATTAGTAATCATTAACTTAAAAAAAATTCGTTACTTTTCAGATCAGCGAAGCGGAATTTAACAAAGGTTTTCATGTTGACGATTAAAACTGATTATGATATATGTTGATGTGGAAAGAATTAAATTAAAATATCATGAACTTACTTATTTCACTTGTGATTGGATTCAAAACAATTCGTCTTGACTCAGAATCTCAGAATGTGGTCTATTTTGGACGAAACCCGTTAAAACTGTTAACAATTTGTTCCGTCTGAGCACAATCCAATGGAGTTTTGTCGTCATACTTCTTTGCTTCCAATAAAATTTTGCCTAATTAAGACATAATTAAAGTGAGGCTCGAAATCGTATTAATTAAACCAGTTTGTTATGCTAAACAGAATTACTGTAATTATTTTTATACCTCCGTGTTGAAGGAGGAGACGAGCGATTCCTGTGTGTCCGTTAATGACGGCATCACACCACGATAACCGGGCACCAGAATGTAAAATTTGTGAACCTTTTAAGACAGAAACATTAAATTCTAGTTCTTGGGACAGACTAATCGTACGTGACCTACACTTTAGAATTGTAGGTCACTTAGTGACCTACACTTTTAGATATGAACTGTGGGTCACTCAGTGACCAACACCCCACCTAATTACCGATATTCCCCGGAGTGACCTACGATTAGTCCTAGTATAGTTCACAAAGTGACCTACAGTTCTGAAGTGTAGGCTATATCACAATTTGAAAATTCTTTAATTTTTCATTTTAAAATGTTGCTTCTATTTCCTTTTAAGTTTTAAAAGAAAGCAATTTAGTAATTTATGCGGTTCGCTTAAGTCATTTAAGACTTTAAAATAAAACAATTCAGAATTTTTTTAAATAACATTTTTATTATTATTAATATTATTCCCTCAATCCCATTTAGATCTTAATACAAAAAATTGACATTAAAAATTTGTTAAAATATGGTAACCCATTACCAATAACCAAGAAAAATAAAAACACAACCCAATACAAAATAAAAACGTATATACAACTTACAAACACTGGAACATGATGAACTTAATACAAGGTTCCCAGCCAATTCTTTTGGTTTCAACTATGAAGACCCAACAGTAACTTTGTGTGGAAAACCCAAGTGGGAACCAGCTCAAAGTTTGTGGGGAAACAACACAGTGCCCAGCAGAATGATGGATAATCCTTGTGTTAAGTTGCTGGTTGATGAGGTAGGCAAATGAAGTGGGGTAATTCAAAGGAAGCTCAGAGGCTTTCTGTCTTTTTGGCTCAAATTCGAGCTCTTTTTATTCAGTTTTGGAGGGGCTGGACTCTACCTCATGAACCCATGTTATTGGTTAGTTTCATAATAATTTTCCTAATAATATAAAAATTATACCTAGAATATATAAAAAATAGTGGACATATACAAAAAAAACAGTTAAAAAAAAGGTAACCCTAAGCTATAGCTAGCAGTTTTTATAATCTCCAGTACATATATTACAAAGTTAGTTTTAACTATAAAAAACTGTCTGGTTATAGAGACAAGAAAAAATTGTTATTTTACCCCCCCTGTTGATTATATAAGATGGTGTATAAGAAGTAGAAAAAAAAAAAAAAAAACATAAAAAATCATCTTCCACCTTAAGTGTGTATATAAAAAATTACAGCCCTAAACCATTGCAATAACTGAATAAGATAATAAAACTAGTTTTTTGTTTGAAAATTTAGAAAGAAGAAATAACTGAAAAAAAAGTAAATACATATAAAAAATAAACACAAAAAATAGTGAGGGGAAGTTTTTAAGTGGGTCATTTCATGTCTCACAAAAGTTTTGTTTTTTAGGGGAGAGAAAAAGAAAAATATAGTGTCATTCATAAAAAAAATGTTATGTAAGCCTATTGCTTCCATAACAAAAACGTCCATTCAAAGATTGTGATAAAACTGATAAAGTTTATTTTCAAAGGACACATTATTATCAAGAAGATTAAATTTTAATTTCAATCTAAAAATTGGTTTATGTGCAAAACAAATAAAAAATGTAAATTTTAATCATTTTCAAACTTGCCATAAAAAGTTTATTTTGAAAAACTTCAGTTTTTACTGTTGTTTTTCTGTAAGATTACTACTAATGTGTCCACACAAAATGCAACAAGTGGAAACATTCATGTTTTTTGATTTGATAAATTACTCTGCAAGCAGCCTTAGAGGCCTATGGCAGAGGGACAAGAGTCCAAGTGCAGCATAGAAAATGCATTGTCAAAACCAGAAAATATAAAACCCCATTGATATAAGCCCAACAACAATTTCAATATTTTTTAATGCTGCAAATATATGCATTGTCAAAACAAAACAAAATTATGACTCCCATAAGATACGTTTTTCCTGCACAAAATCCCCAGCAAGCGAGTTCCATTGTCGAATTGCCCTAGGGACAAATGACCAGTAATAAGAATCTGTTCGTGTAAAAATCTCTCCAACTTTGTTAATAGTGGTAACCCCTACCCAAATATAATACCCTGGCCCCTGCAAAGTTTACTTGAAGTAGGTTTAGGGCAAGAGCCTTCTAGCATTCGATTAAAGATATTAAGACTAAAATCTGAACGTTCAATTTCTTCTAATTTATACAAATTTGACAACAATTTGAAGAGAACTGATGCACAATTATTACAATTTCTAACTGATGTTAGCCTTTGTAGAAGAATGGGTGAACACTTCCAAAATGCAACATTTAAACATAAAACATGCATTGCTGTTCTATCTAAATCTTTAAATTATTGTAAAATTTACTCTTAATTATAAAATTACTAGAATCACGTTCGTACAAAGAAAGCATGGAGAATCTAGCAGGTTATTTTTGTAATTATATATTAACCATGCATCTTGCAGCACTTGGATCTTAAGATCCCTCTGCCATAGGCCAACCAGCTGCTTGCAGAGTATTAATTGTAATTGTAAAAAGGGCTTCGACTGTTATATTAAATTAAGTTTAAGAAAATGAACATTGTAATTATTAAATAACCAAAGTGTGTATACATTTTTGGGGCAGTGGCATAGCTAGGCTTGGTTGCGCCCCCCCCTTTGGGCCGCTTAAAATTTTGCGCTCCCTTTCGCTCCCTCTCCACTTAGCTCTCATACTAGGGGGGGAGGTGCTATTTTGATGAACGGCGTAACAGTCGGAACAACAGTACTAGGAATAGTCGGAAGGCTAGGTTTAGTAAAATGAAGCTTGTTGCAGGGGGTCCATTTTTCCTACCGTTCCTCCCACTGAACAAATTAGGGAACAGTCGGAACATTGGACTAATTTGATTTAATAATTCTTAAAAAAAAAAGTCGGGATCGGCGCCCCCAGACCCCCTGTAACAACTTAACTTTACTGAACCAAACCTTTGGACTGTTCCCACTATTTTTCCGACTGTTCGTACCGTTGTTCTGACCTTTCAGCCGTTCATGAAAATAGCACTCCCTAAAAAAAATTCTATGCACAATAAATGAAATGAAAGTCGATTTATTTTCGAAAATAACTGATTAAATTAAGCGAGTGATTCAGAATCACTTGTTTCATTTATTCAATTATTTTTGAAAATACATCGACTTTCATTTCGTTTTTTTGCTCACCCAAACCTCCTGCACGCCTCGCAGTTGCGGGTCTTGCGGTTGCCTAGCTATGCCCCTGTTTTGGGGCGCATTGTATTCTGTATAATTTATAAAGTTAATTATTGATTCCAGAACACACAGCTGACATTTAGAAAAAAATGAGTTTATTTTTCTAATAAAAAAATTTGTAATTAGAAAAAAAAAAAAAACCACCGTGAGTTTAATTCCTGTAATTGGTAGCAATAGTTAGTAAGTTACAAACTAATAGATAGACCACATGGACAATAAACGTCAATTGACACACATTTTTAATGAATTTCCATGTGCTTACCAGATTATTCATTAAGCTACGTAGGCTGAAGCCTAGGGAGTCCGGAGCTCTTCGAAGCCCTTGCAAAAGTTAAATTTTTTTTAAAAATGTATAAATGTTTGCACTCTTCGCAATCGCATTCATAACTTTCTTTGTCTGAAAATACGTAATGCACACTTGCAAAACCATAACGGTGCAAGAACTATTTCCATTACTGTATTGCACTTTGTGCAGTAAAGATAGGAAAGAAGGGATAAGACCAGACCCGAGTAGGGCTCCAAGCACCAAAAAGGCTCGAAAGCCCTTCTTGGTTTATGGTGTGACCTAGAGGTTTTTTCTTATAAATCGTGCTCCTAGGATGGCGTTACCGAATTTACCGACACAAGTATGTAGGTTTTTAAATGCTGCATTTAATAAACAAAACTCATTGTCTTTTTCGAAACCTGATGAATAAATGAACTGAGTGAACCCTTTCTTGTGAGGATCTGTTCTGTAATAATAGTTTTATGACAGTTTTCAAATCCGACTTTTGATTTTCTGCTGTTATCGGCGTTTTAAAACCGTTATTAAATAAATATTTCCAAACAGATTGTCACAAAAAAGGGTTCACTCGATTTATTTATTCATCAGGTTTCGAAAAGACAATAAGTTTTGTTTTAAAAATGCTTTTAAAAAGCCACATACTCGTACCGTTAAACTCGCTTCTTGAACTTAGCCATCTAAAGGAAGTGGCCACGTGAATTCACGCAACTCCATCTAGTGGCATCAGTTGTAATTAATTCTAATAAAAACCTTATACTCACACCTTAATGGCCATGTGCTTAGAAAACGTTATGCTTAGCGGGCCACTGGACCTTGTCGGCAACTGAACTAGGAATCATCGTGTTCGAATGTTCCTTGTTTTAGGTCAAAGGCTCAGAATCCCTCAAAAAAATGCATGTCTTTGGGAAGAAAAAAACAAGAGTTTTCAATTAGTAATAAATGAAAGCGCACAAAATACGTAAAAATAAACAATCTACACAAAATAAAAATAAAATGATTAAAGGGTTGAGAAAAAAAACAAACAACGAAAATTGTCAATGGAAAGTCCAGTGACGTCAATAATGCATTCGACTGGAATGCAATACTAATAATACAGCCAAATGAACAGCTATTCATATCACAATGGATAAACACACTTCAAACATGATGTTCAATGTGTAGTAGATATGATTTTAAGATTTTATGAGCGTCAGACAAAATATCAACCAATTAGAAATAAAAAAAAGGCGAGGCATGTGACATCAGACCCAGTAACACACCAATTAGAAATTGATGACGCTCATAAAAGGGCGGAGCCAAAGAAATTCTGAAGCTGTCTATGTGTACAGATGCCTGTGTTTTGTGTATAACTGCCTCGTCGTAAGAAGAAGGTTCTGACGTCAGAAGAGTTGTTGACAAGTTGTTGACTTCACAAAGCAGACGATTCTGCACTCACTTTTGGCATTTTAATCTACCATGGAGTTGCTCTACCCTTATAAAATTCATATGACATATAACACAGGCATCTGTAGACAGCGTCAAAATTTCTATGGTTCTGCCCTTTTATGAGCGTTAAACAAAATATCAACCAATTAGGAATAAAAAGAGCGGGGAATGTGACGTCAGAGTTAGTAATGGACCAATTAAAAATTGATGACGCTCATAAAAGGGCGGACCCAACGAACTTTTGAAGCTGTCTGCAGATGGCTGTCACATAACTAATACAAAAGACAAGGCTACAGGCAAGTAAGCACAGTAAAATACAGTTGTTTGCACCGCGGCCGCCCTTTTATGAGCGTCATATTACATATTAACCAATTAGAAATTGAAAAGGGTGGGGCATGTGACGTCAGACCAAATAACACACCAAGTAGAAGTTGCCGTTCTTCATAAAAGGGCTGAGTAAACAACTATTTGACTGTCCTTACTTGCGTGCAACAAGACCTCTGCAAATTTGGCTGATCTCCTGTAGAAACTTTGAAATTATTTGTCTTCTGCTGTTGCCCATCTACGCCACGGCGGCGCTGCAAACACCCCAAACTAGACATGGGATTGTTTGCAGACAGGCGTTTAGAAATAAGGACGAACACAAGTTGGCTCCGCCCTTTTTATGACGACCGGCAACATCTAATTGGTTTGTTGTGTGGTTCGACGTTGAAAAGGGCGCAGCAAGTGACGTCAGACTACATAACCAACCAATTAGAAATTGCCGGTCGTCATAAAAAGGGTGGAGCCAACGTGTGTTCGTCCCGATTTCTAAACGCCTTTTGTTTGCAGCGCCATCATGCGAAAATAACGGTGAAACTCTTATTTTTCTTTGCTTGTGGTGAAACGTTTCCCTAAATTTTCCCACGTGTTGTGTCACTTAGTGTGATATTTTAGGTGTAAGAAGTCACTTTTACCTTTTGCTGAAATCCGATCAGAAGCGGACATTGTACGCAAATGGAGGGCGAATGGAGCGAACTGGACGCCCAGTTAAGCAAAACAACACACGCAACACTGAAGGAGTTGAAGTTCTTGTCAATGACACCCGTTCAGGTAACGTCACCCACGTGTTTCTAGAGGCATAGAGCTCCTATGGCTGGACAATGGAGCCGGCATTTTCAGTGCCAAGTGACTGGACGACTACATTTACGTTTTTTTTTTTAACTACTTTAACTTTTTTCAGGATCAACACTTAAAGAAAAAATTGAAAGTTTTATAAAAACTAGAATAGTTTGTGATGAAATTTTTTTTTTTTTATAAAAAAAAGGTTCCGTGACGATATCTTTATAAAAATAAACGTTTTACACCAAGCATTCCCAATGGCTACCCCTCCTAGCAACGGCATAGGTCGTTATTCCCTATGGAAACTCATTCCTTATTTGATTTGTTTTCAGGCAAAATGTATTCCATTATTACTGAAGAACAAGGACATTGCTGCGGAAGCTATGACTGGAAGTGGAAAAACGCTTGCTTTCGTTATCCCGATTATCGAAATAATGTTACGAAGAAAAGAAAAGTGGAAGAAAACGGAGGTTTTTTTGACTTCACGATGCAGTTTATGACTGTTCGGAAAGAAACGGACACTAGTTATCACGTATTTTTCTTTTTCGTGTCAGGTCGGAGCGTTGGTCATCACTCCGACGAGAGAACTTGCGGTTCAGATCAATGAACTCTTCTCTCATTTTCTGAAGCACTTGCCTCAGTTTAGTCATGCACTTCTTATCGGTGGTATCAAATTTACTCGAGACTTCGCGACGCTTAAAGAGAACGGGTAAAAGATCAGTTATCTTATGCTACGTAATGCTATTCACAGTTTTGTGTCTCTTACCGCCTAGAATTTCTTTCGTGTCTCATTTCTCTTTTAAGAGGGAACATTATCGTAGCAACACCTGGACGATTTGAAGATATTTTGTGTAGGCAAAAAGACAGTGGTTTTAATATGGCTTCAGCTGTCAAATCACTGGTAGAACGGCAACAATCACGACGAAGAATGTAAAAAATGTTTACTGATTTATTTCTCGATTCTTTCGCAGGAAGTGTTGGTGTTGGACGAAGCCGATAATTTACTTGACATGGGATTTAAAACTGCGTATGAAACAAGAAAAAAAATATATTTAAGAGCCGAAACACTGCTGCGTGACACAATCGACGTGTCCAAAAACATGGTTTCGATTCTTGCTACCATTAGTGCCTTTAAACTGAGTTCTTTTTATAACGACAATTGACGTTTCGAATTACCGTTTGGTGGCTAGAGCCATTTGAGTAACTTTGAAAACCGGAAAGTCGACCCACGTCCGACTGCACACGAAACTCTGTAGTGTCTAGGCTCTTAAGATTAATTTACCAATTAAGTCACCTTTTAAGTGTTTTCACTTGACGTGTGTGTCTGTAGGTTGGACAATATCCTGAATTTGTTACCAAAACAGAGAAGAACCGGACTGTTCTCTGCAACTCAAACGAAAAAAGTCGAAGATATGATACGTGCCGGACTGAGAAATCCAGTCTGCATCTCGGTTAAAGAGAAGAACGTTGAGAATAAATCGAACCGGAGGACCCCGTCCACTCTGAAGAACTTCTACATGGTTTTTTTTATAGAAAGAAAACGATTCTTTATTTATATACAGTATTTTAACAATCTTTCCGTTGTTTCTTCGTAGGTCTGTGAAGCAGATGAAAAGTTTAACATACTTATGTATTTATTAAAACAATGGAGCGACCTGAAGGTGATCGTCTTCTTCAGCACGTGTACAGCCGTCAATTACTTTGGTACCGCGATAGAAAAGTCCGTTTTACGTATTTTATATGATTGGCGATACCTTCGTTACTGTTTTTTTTACCCATATGCTCCGTTTGTAAATAGATTGGCCACAGGATCAAATGTGTTGTGTATACATGGTAGAATGTCCAACAAAAGGCTTCGAATATTTGATGAATTTAGACAACTAACACGGTCAGAACCAATCAAAAGAAGTTTGTTATGGGTTTTCGAAATGCTAATTTCTCTCGATGGTTTCCCCTCTTAGAGGTGTTCTTGTTTGCACCGACGTTATGGCGAGAGGTGTCCATATTCCGGAGGTTCATTGGGTTATTCAGTACGATCCTCCGAGCTCATCGAGGTACGAACAACTCTCTCCCCCCCCCCCCCCCATTTTTTTACGTTACGCTCGTTTTGAAGTCCTTTTCAACGTCACTTGAACTCTGGTTTTTTTGTATTTTAGTAGCAAAATTAAGAGAAACTTGAAAGTGCTTTAAAAACTAGAATTGTTGCTTTATCACTTAAAAGTAAAGCAAAAAGGAATTATGCCATTCACAATCAGCAGTTGTTTAGAGGCTATTGTTAACCTAAAACTAATTAAGCTGCTTTATAAACTTTAGAAACTCTAACCTCTCATCAGTCCTCTTTGGTAGCAAAAAAAGACTGGTGATAGGTTTGAGTTCTTCTAAAGATTTATTACAACTGACGTACAGTTTTAGGTTAACTAGTTGCGAACCAGTCTCGTGATTGCAAATTGCATAATCGTTTTTGCCTTACTTAAAAAGAGTATCACAGTAGAGATAGCCCCTGCCTGTGGTGCATTCGGTTCGCCGGTTGAGGCATGAATGTTGTGCCTGTCTTTCGGAATTTCTCCTTCATTGTGGAGATGATGTCAGGCAGAGCAGCCAGTTGTAAAACACATTTTGCCACTTTCGAACGACCCCCGCTCGGTGTGGGATGTGGTCCAGGGAAAGAAGAAACAGTTTATTTGCAAAGATGTCAAATTGAAAATACTACCCTTTCTAGTTTCTAATGCACTTTCGACTGCTGTTTATTATTGCTTTTTCTGAAACGAAGAATAACCAGAGTTAAAAAATCAGCTGTTTGTAAAACATTTTCACGGAAATCTTTTATGTTCTCTTGTTTATGCACAAAGTTTCTTTGTTCATCGTTGCGGCAGAACTGCGAGAATGGGGAATCACGGAAATGCCGTACTTCTACTTCAACCGACTGAAGTGCCGTATGTTGATTTCCTCAAGAGAAAACAAAAAGTCACAATGGAGAAAATGGCTGCGCCACCGAAAACAGACAATTTTCTACCGAAAATCAAAGAAATGGCGCTAGAGAGTAGGTATAAAAAGATATTTTGTTACTTACATCAACGGATTCAATTAAGTAATGTCGAATTTTTAAGTATTTTAAACTTGTGTTTTTAATGACTGGAATTATTATTGACTAAAAAAAAGGGGAAAACAAAATTAAATATTATTTTACAGATATTATTTCGAGCGTGGAAACAGAGCTTTCGTAACTTACATACGGATGTATTCCCTGCACGAATGTCGCGTTTTGTTCAAACTGAAAGGTTAAAGATTAACTTGCAGAGAACCAAAGTTAGTGCTTTCTAATACGATCTTACAATGTACGTCTAATACGATCATAGATTTCGACTTCGGAAAGATAGCGACTGGATTTGCTCTGATTCAAATGCCTAAAGTGAAATTCCTTAGGGGCACGAACACAAAGAATTTCAAAGAAGAGATCAAAGATACCAACATAATCCCTTACAAGTAACTTTGTCGAAAGCATTTTGTAATGTTTCTTTGATAGAGCTGGATACTTTTTTTTTCCACTCCAACTTAAGAGAGGAAAAGCTGGAACAGAAGCGACAAAAGGGTCTTGCAGGAAAATCCCCGACTGGAAAATCCCCAACTGGAAAGATTGTGCAGAAAAAAGTAATTTCAATTTATATATAATGATCTTTAAATATTTTTTTAAAAGTTGGCTCAACAGTTGACGTCGAAAAGAAAGAAATGTTTACTTTGTAAGGCCCGGGTCCGCATCAATCTGACAAAAGTGCAACATGAGTTCGAGACAGTCACAAGTTTATGACACGACACAAATTTGGGTTTTGTTTTTCTTTCTATAGCTGTCTTACGTAAACTACGCAACTACTCTGCTGTTTTAATGCTAACTGTCGACACTGCGCAGACAAGAGTTGAAATAATGTTGCATAATACCGAGACAAAACACAAACCTTTTGATGTTTACCGACTTCAGCTGGAACATAGAATAATAGTTTGTGAAATTGCAGACAAAACAAAAACAAACGTCACAGAAATATTTTAGAAATTGTCTCCAATTTGTCTCGAAACACTTAAATTTCTGTTTTTTCAGCTTGATGTCGATTGGGCCTAAGATATCGTCGCTAAAATTTTAGCCACAATCTCTTACTACAGTAGATTCTAATTAAGCAGCTGCCCCAATTTACGAAAAAATGTAAAAAAAAAAAAACGGATTTTACTGTCTAACAAGCGTTGAAAATTAATTTGCCAAAAGGAATGAATTACTGTAATAATTCACAACACAATTCACACCACCATTCCTTTTGAAACTTTGTAATTGCGATTTCCAATCACTCGAAGCTTGTGTTAAATATTCCTTGTTTATTTTTTTAATGTTTTTACATTTGATTTGCATTTTGCATTTGATTTGCATTTCAAATACTTTGAGAAAATGAATAATTTTAATTAATTTCCTTTTAAATTAGTAACATTTTAATTAGTTTTTTCTTTGATGTAATTGAAATTTGTGTGAAAAAGTAGTACAGATTTACTGTTGAGCCACTTAAAAGCGTAAGATGGTTGTTACTCGTGGTATATTGTACATTCCGGGTTTGTTTTTTCATAGACCGTCGCTTTGGCCAAGACAAAGGAAATGGATGAGAAACGAAAAGAACGCAAGGCTAAACCGAAACCGCAGAAGAAGCGCAAGAGAGAAAAGATGACAGCGGAAAATTTGAAAGAATTGGCTGAAAATGACAAACCGATAAAGAAACTCAAGACGAAGAAGGTGAATTTACGAGGACAAAAAACTTCCTTTTTGTTTCATCTTATTAATTTAATGATTAGTAATCATTAACTTAAAAAAAATCGTTACTTTTCAGATCAGCCAAGTTGAATTTAAGAACGGTTTTCATGTTGACGATTAAAACTGATTATGATATATGTTAATGTGGAAAGAATTAAAATAAAATATCATGAACTTACTTATTTCACTTGTGATATCCCTGTTCGTATTGGATTCAAAACGATTCGTCTTGACTCAGAATCTCAGAATGTGGTCTATTTTGGACGAAACCCGTTAAAATTGTTAACAATTTGTTCCATCTGAGCACAATACAATGGAGTTTTGTCATCATACTTCTTTGCTTCCAATAAAATTTTACCTAATTAAGACATAATTAAAGTGAGACTCGAAGTCGTATTAATTAAACCAGTTTGTTATGCTAAACAGAATTACTGTAATTATTTTTATACCTCCGTGTAGAAGGAGACGACGAGCGACTTCTGTGTGTCCGTTAATGACGGCATCACACCCCGTTAACCGGGCACCATAATGTAAAATTTGTGAACCTTTTAAGACAGAAACATTAAATTCTAGTTCTTGAGACAGACTAATCGTACGTGACCTACACTTTAGAATTGTAGGTCACTTAGTGACCAACACCCCACCTAATTACCGATATTCCCCGGAGTGACCTACGATTAGCCCTAGTATAGTTCACAAAGTGACCTAACAGTTCTGAAGTGTAGGCCATATCACAATTTGAAAATTCTTTAATTTTTCATTTTAAACTGGACGTTCAAAGAATCTTCAAATTGTGATATAAAGTTTATTTTCAAAGGACACATTATTATCAAGAAGATTAAATTTTAATTTCAATCTAAAAATTGGTTTATGTGCGTGCAAAACAAACAAAAAATGTAAAATTTAATCATTTTCAAACTTGCCATAAAAAGTTTATTTTGAAAAACTTCATTTTTTACTGTTGTTTTTCTGTAAGATTACTACTAATGTGTCCACACAAAATGCAACAAGTGGAAACATTCATGTTGCATTATTATGTCTTCAGTTGTGTTCAAAATTCTTTTCAATTTCTTCTAATTTATACAATTATGACAACAATTTGAAGAGAACTGCAGCACAATTACAAGAGATAATATTTCTCACAATTTCTAACTGATGTTAGCCTTTGAAGAAGAATGAATGAACACTTCCGAAAATGCAACATTTAAACATAAAACATACATTGCTGTTATATCTAAATCTTTAAATTATTGTAAAATTTACTCTTCATTATAAAATTACTAGAATAACGTCCGTACAAAGAAAGCATGGGAAATCTAGCAGGTTATTTTTGTAATTATATATTGACAATGCACCTTTCAGCACTTGGATCTTAAGATCCCTCTGCCATAGGCCAACCGGCTGCTTACAGAGTATTTTTTGTAATTGTAAAAAGGACTTCGACTGTTAAAAGTATGCGCCTTCCTCTACGTTACTTTTCAAAGTGTGAACTTTAGAAGGGGTGCGGAAGTTTATTAATATACAGGGTGCTGCACAGGAAACGAACTTTTTTCAAATAATAAAAATTCAGTTGATTTTCAATATGAAATAATTATCATTCTTCAAAAAAAGAATGGTTTTACAATGCAGTTTTTGTTGATGATAATTGATAATGTCTAAAAACCTTGAATTTTATTTCACTATCGCAAATAACGTATTCCCACAGTAGCCAATCAGTGTTAGCTATTGGGTTACGGTTGGTTCAACCAAATTATTTTTTTATATTAAATTAAGTTTAAGAAAATAAACATGGTAGTTATTAAATAACCAAAGTGTGTATACATTTCTTGGGGCACATTGTATTCTGTATAATTTATAAAGTTAATTATTGATTCCAGAACACACACAGCTGACATTTAGAAAAAAATGAGTTTATTTTTCTAATAAAAAAATTTGTAATTAGAAAAAAAAAACCACCGTGAGATTAATTCCTGTAATTGGTAGCAATAGTTAGTAGTTACAAGCGAATAGACTGACCACATGGACAATAAACGTCAATTGACACACATTTTTAATGAATTTCCTTGTGCTTACATATGTGTTGGCAAAAAAGTTAATTTTGATCAATACGACCACAGTTCCCATGACTGACGGGCAACCCACAAACACATAAGAACATGTACTAACAACACACACAAACGCGTACTGTACAGGGCCAGATTATTCATTAAGCTACGTAGGCTGAAGCCTAGAGGGCCTGGAGCTCTTCGAAGCCCTTGCAAAAGTTAAAAAATTTTTTAAAAATGTATAAATGTTTGCACTCTTCGCAGTAAAGATAGGAAAGAAGGGATAAGACCAGACCCGAGTAGGGCTCCAAGCACCAAAAAGGCTCGAAGGCCCTTCTTGGTTTATGGTGTGACCTAGAGGTTTTTACTTATAAATCGTCCTCTTAGGGTGGCGTTACCATTGTTACGTTGTATGGTGACAAAAAAAAAAACAATTCAAGGAGTGAATTTACCGACACAAGTATGTAGGTTTTTAAATGCTGCATTGAATAAACAAAACTCATTGTTTTTTTCGAAACCTGATAAATAAATGAACTGAGTGAACCCTTTCTTGTGAGGATCTGTTCTGTAATAATCGTTTTATGACAGTTTTCAAACGCCGACTTTTGATTTTCTGCTGTTATCGGCGTTTCCAAATAGATCGTCACAAAAAAAAAGGGTTCACTCGATTTATTTATTCATCAGGTTTCGAAAAGACAATAAGTATTGTTTTAAAAATGCTTTTAAAAAGCCACATACTCGTACCGTTAAACTCGCTTCTTGAACTTAGCCATCTAAAGGAAGTGGCCACGTGAATTCACGCAACTCCATCTAGTGGCATCAGTTGTAATTAATTCTAATAAAAACCTTATACTCACACCATTGTGCTTAGAAAACGTTATTCTTAGTGGACCACTGGACCTTGTCGGCAACTGAACTAGGAATCATCCTGTTCGAATGTTCCTTGTTTTAGGTCAAAGGCTCAGAATCCCTCAAAAAAATGCATGTCTTTGGGAAGAAAAAAACAAAGAGTTTTCATTTAGTAATAAATGAAAGCGCACAAAATACGTAAAAATAAACAATCTACACAAAATAAAAATAAAATGATTAAAGGGTTGAGAAAAAAAACAAACAACGAAAACTGTCAATGGAAAGTCCAGTGACGTAAATAATGCATTTGACTGGAGTGCAATACTAATAAGTAATAACACAGCCAAATGAACAGCAATTCATATCATAATGGATAAACACACTTCAAACATGTTGTTCAATGTGTAGTAGATATGAAATTACAACAGAAATTGCTATTAGATTAGTTTTATTTTTACCAATATTTGATTGCATAAAAGGCCCGTTTACACCAGTGGAGGAAGCTGGCAGAAAAGAATTGAAAATGCTTTAGAATCTAGATGAGTAACCAGATCTGCGAAAACATTCGCTGTTTTTCTCGCAAGATTCCATGTAGAGATCGTCAACAGTTCGGAACCCGTAGAACCGGTTTGCAAATTACTGGAACTGATCGAATTGGTTCGCCAGTATAGGTCGAAATGATAACAGGTTCCGAATCGAGTGGGTTCGGTTCTAACCTTTGCGACATCTAATTAATGTGGCAGCTCCGTGTGGAATTCCCACACTGCAGACTTAGCTCACTCCATAGAATAAATATGAATATGCTGACAGTATAACTAAAATGCTTTCAGAGCTTCGTTGGGATAGTTTACGTGCCAGACGTTCAGATTTTAGTCTTAATATCTAATCGAATGCTAGAAGGCTCTTGTCCTAAACCTACTTCAAGTAAACTTTGCAGGGGCCAGGGTATTATATTTGGGTAGGGGTGACCACTCTTAACAAAGTTGGAGAGATTTTCGCACAAACAGAAGCTTATTACTGGTGATTTGTTCCTAGGGCGATTCGACAATGGAACTCGCTTGCCGGGGATCTTGTGCAGAGAAAATGTATTTTATGGGAGTCATAATTTAGTTTTGTTTTGACAATGCATATATATTTGCAGCATAATAAAAAAAAATTATTGAAATTGTTGTTGGGTTTATATTAATGGGGTTTTATATTTTCTGGTTTTGACTCTATGCTGCACTTTGACTCTTGTCCCTCTGCCATAGGCCTTTATGGCTGCTTGCAGAGTAATTTTTCAAATTCAAAAAATTCAAATGTGTGGGTTCGGTTCGGTTCTAACCCTTGCCACATCTAACTAATGTGCTGCGCAAATCTGCTAATTAATGCATATTGGGAACCGGTTCGGATCAGTTCATCGATCTTGATGAACAGGTTCAAACGCATTAGCACATTTGCACAGAACAGTCAAATGTGCTGCGTAAATGTGATAATGTAAGTGGGAGTACCAGGAGCAGATCTAGCTTTTTGGGACATTTAGCTTGAGGTCTTTCTGGGGCCGTTTTTAAAAATTTTTTAATAAAATTTATAAATGCTGTTTGTAGCATACAGTAAAAAATATATAGGCCTAATGTCTTAATTTTTTTTTAAATACTGTAGTTATTATTTCCAGACAAAATACCTCTATTTTAACAACTACACGATACTTTGCAGTGTGTCTTGGAGCCCTCTAAAAATTTGTGACCCTGGGCTCAGGCCCAATTAGCCCTAATGTAGATCTGCCCCCCTGGTTCGAAGTACCGTAAAACTGCATAAGTTGAGGGCTTACTGTAATGTGTATCTATGTGTTTACTTACAGTTTAAATCAACCATTAATTTGCCATCGACAAGATAACATTAAAAATAAATGAACAAACTGATATGAGTACAGGGGTCATTTTTAGAGGGGATTTTTTATTATTATTATTAATCTTGAATCCCCTTTAACCACCTGTTTCATTCTCATCCATATTTATTATTAGAAGATATATTAATTTAATGTTATATCTTATAAGTAAAAAAAAATGTTTAGCACCTCTGAAGGAAAATAAAAAGAAATTATCAATTTTTGTCAATATTTGACCACGAACTGTCCAAATATTTATTAATTTCATACTTATTTCCGGAAGAAAAAAATGTTTGAATTATCACATCGTTTTTTATAATCAAAAATAACCTTTTCTATCTTTTTTCTTTTGAACACTTTCAGAAAGGAAAATACTTCTAACTAATTAAAAAGATACTACAAGATGACAATATAACCAAATTATAACCAATCGAGAAGAAAACAAATTCTCAGTTAATTAACTTTAGTCTGAGCTCGACTTTTGTTGGGTATTTTTTTTTTGTCATCAAACAAACTTTATTCTCATCGAAGAAGTGAAACGAAGGCGCAGAATGTATTTTTACTCGCTTTTATTTAACTTCATAATTTGTTTGTTTGTTTGTCCACCGCCAGCCACCTTCTGAAATATATTTGAATATAATTCACACTGCGTGAGATTGAACCCATGACCAACATAACCAAGGGCTGAGAGCCTGAGACACTAACCACTACACCAGCGAGACAAGAGGGGGATTAGATCTTGTTATTTTCTTACTTTTTAAGACCCTTTTTTTATAAAAGCAATCACAAAAAGACATTTTTTGTTTAATTTCTTCTTGTTAATAACTACTTTAAATCGTTTTTATCAGAAAAACGTAAACGCAACAGCTCTTCCATGTTAATTTTCATAGAATAAAATTTCTAACAATTAAAAAATAAGGCTGAACTCACTGATGCTACAATTTCAAATTCCAAAATCACCCTCAATAATTACCTATGGTCCAATTACAAATGGTGATATCTTTTAAAATAAACTTTTTATCGAATATTTTACAACGTGATCCACCATTTTTTTACGTCAAATTTATATAAAAAGTTTATTTCAAACGGTATCATTGTGGAATTTGTCTTTTCGCAAAAGTTTCTTCAAGATCTGGTTTCAAATGAATCTTGAAATTCTCTCGTAAGTCAATTCAAACTGGACTTCTTCTATAAGCCATTGTTGCACCCTCACTTGCGCCATTACCTTGATCAAGAAAAAAGATCATAATTGATCCAGTGAAAAACTTCGAAACGTCTCGAACAAAATTAATCGCCGTTTCGTCATTTGTTCTGTAAATAAAAAACAATTAAGATGTTTTTATAAGCAGCTGTTTAAAAAAAAATATACAAATCAATAATTAGGATTAGAATAGAATTCTAATTATTGCATTTTAGAAGCTCAAGAAGTTGAAAGTGTTTTAAAAACTAGATAAGTAAATCAATCATACTGAAAGTGTTTTGCGATTAACTTATTTAATTTTAATTTTTAATTAATATAATAAATTTTAATTTTAAATATTATTTTAGTGATTCAGCTAGCATTCTAGTTTCTATAACGATTTGATTCTTTATAGAAACTAGAATCACTTAAATATTTTCCTGTTTCATGGACATAAATTATATACGTTTTTAAAGTTAAAGTAAATTTTCAAAGTGACATAAAAAGATTATTTTAAAAGATGTCAACATGAAATTACCACTGAGTGATTGAGATGTCCCCCTAGTTTCTAAAACACTTTCAAGTTCCTCTTAATTTTGCTCCTGAAAGGCAGAAATAATGAAGAGTTCAAAAGTAACGTTTACATTTCTAAACCAACTTAAAAGGTGATTTTCCTGATAATATCTTTAAAAATAAACTTTGTGTGGCAATTACAAATTGTCGATTTACGTTTTTCATTTTTAAGTTGAATGAAAAACGTCAATTTTTTTCTTTAAAAAATTTATTTCTTAAGATAACAATATGGAAATCATCTTAAATGATTCCTTTACTCTTCTAGTTTCTAAAACACTTTTCTGAAAAGTTGATTAAAGTTTCTCAGTGGCCTTTTTTTAATATTTTCTGATAAGATTAGTTAACTAAATAAAATTAAAAAAAGCAACAACATTGTTTCAATTTGTTTCACCAAATAAACACAAACAAGGAGGGAGTGAGGAGGGAGGCCTACCAATTTCTCCATTGGCTTAAACAGTAAAAAAAAAACACCCATCCGTTCATTGGTCGAAAAAAGCAGAAGATTGTATTCACTAACATGTCTATCCATAATAACATAGAAAAGAGTAGTAAAATATAACGATATATATTGCACAATGTACGTTCCCGCACTCGAGGAGTTTCTACGAACTGACGATTACAACGATACGGATAGAGATTAGATTTTGCTCCACGTAAAATAGATTCTCAAAGATACGAACCGCCACCGGTACGAAACGAAAGAAGTCACGGAACGGAACAACAATTCCGGATCAAATAGAATTTAATAAAAGGCCAGTTCTATTTATATATATATTTTTTAAAAAATATATTTTGTTCTTATTCCAAATTGACTCAAATTTATTCAATATCTCCTCTTGAATTGGAAAAAAAAAACCCACAAAATTTAGATAAAAAATATAATTTGTCATAAGTTTAACATAAACTCGAATAGTAAATGAATCATGATGATTATCTTTCAAAATAAACTTTTTATACCAATTTTTGTTCATCAAATGTTGGGTTTTTAACAAAAGTGAAATCAGATCATTTTAAAAATGTCATAAAAAGGTAATTTTCACAAACTTTGTAATGAAAACTTAAAACAATTCAAAATTTTTTTACAAACTAGAATAGTAAATGAATGTGCTAAAACATTTCCATGACGATATCTTTCAAAATAAGTTTTTTTTAAGCAAAATTTAATCATTTTGAAGTTGAAGTGAAAAATTGACTTCAAAATTGTCATTAAACTTATTTTAATTTTTGTATAAAAAACAAACGTTTGCATCCTTTTTTCATAAATTCTTTGTCTGAAACTGTGTTAAAAATGTAGGTCTAATAGAAGTCAATGAATGCACTAATAACAATTTGTGTTATCTTTTAAAATAAAACTTTTTTTTTTATCTAAATTTGAAACACAATGTAAGTTGACATTTTTTTTTTGTAACTTTCAAGTTTTAAATTTCATTAAAAAAGTTTATTTTGAAAGAAATCGACATGAGAACGAACACCTGTAGTCCATACATTTACCATTAAGTCTGAATTTCATTCTCAATAAAAATCCTAAACAAAGTTCTTAACCTTTGGTTTCATTTATAATTTTGCAATCATTTCTATAATGATGTCAAGTGTTTTTTTTTTTAAAGTTATTAAAAAAAAAGCTACCTTTGACATCAAATACGTCACCAAAACACTCTTTGTTTTGAAAACTTTAAACAAGAAACCAGAAGAGTAAAATATCGCGATGTGTAAACTTTTTATGACAGTTTGATGAGGTCAAAATTTTGTCAAGGCTCGCCCAGACCAACGCGGGCCACACGGGAATGAGAAAGTCGCAAGGGAAATCTAACATATGGCCCCGCAATAGACCCACTCGCCGGCGATGACGTAGCATTGATGTGGGGGGCGGCCACATTCCCTGCCATATGTTGGATATCCCACCCGACCTACACACCACCGCTCCACGTCTTCCGTGTCGGTCCGGGTAAGCCTTTACTCTGAAACAATTTCAATTTCATGTCTCTTTCATCTTTTTCAAACAAACAACCTTAGAAACTAGAACAGCAGCTAAATCACTTTTATTAGTATTTTCATGTTTCACATCTTTCAAAATAAACTTTTTAAAGACAAAAATTAAAAAAAAAAAAAAACCATCATCTTCAATTTTGCTCATTTTAAAACTGACATTTTTTTTTTTTAAAAAAAAGCTTATTTTAAAAGATAACAACCATGAAATTACTCGTAAGTGACTGAGCTACCATTCTAGATCCTAAAACACTTTTTAACTTACTCTTCTAGTTCGTAAAACACTAGAAATCTCTTCTTAATGTTCCTTCTAAAATGCAAAATAACCACGGTTTAATACGTTTGCCCGTATTCATTTGCACAACTTGCTAACGACCATCCTTTAAAGCAGTGGTTGCCAACCGGTGGTCCGCGAGATATTTTTGGTGTTCCGCAGAAAAATCTGGTGAACATTTGCACTTTTTTTTGTTTTATTAATAATAAAACAAAAAAAAAATATTCTTAATAAATTCTTCTATTCTGAATGACAATTTTCGTGTTTCTATTGCACTAAATTCACGAAATGTACTCGAGTCTCGTACAGTTCTCGTAAAATACGGAGGCACGTGAGGAGAGCTACATTTCCAGTTCAGTTTCCCCCACCCCACGCGTTCTTCTCCCCTAAGCTTCAATTATTTTCTAATAATTAAACTAACTTTTAATAATTTTGTTACAATTAAAACCTTTAAAGATTTTCTATTAATAAAATGGAAGTTCTCTGATCATTATTTCACAAACGTATTTCATATTAGTGTGGGTCCGCGAGATTTAAAATTACGAATTTAGTGGTCCGTGAGGACGGAAAGGTTGGCGACCGCTGCTTTAAAGTGTCATAACGAGATTAAAATCACGTCATGAATCACTTTGTAACTTTGACCATAAATGACCAAACGCCGTCTTGTCTCGCTACATTACGATAAATGACAGCACAGTAAAACATTTTTTTTTTCGACTGAATTTTCTATTATTCATAGTTTTTTTTATATTTCATTTTCTTCTCATCTCGTCTTTTTGTTTTAATTTTCAGAAAACGCCAAAAAAAAAAAAAAAAGAAAAATAAAGCAACCTATTGTCCTCTCTGTCAACGAGAAGCAGCTGTAAACGAAATTAGATTTCAAATTCAATTAGAACCAGATTGCTCCTTTCGAATGGCACATCATTTGTCATCCATTCATCCATCCGTTGTTGGTTCGTAGAAGACGTTGTTTTGCTTTTTTTTTTTTCTAAAAAAGAAAAATCGTAGTAAAATTATAAGAAAATGAAACTGTAATGGAGTGCCACCATTAAGTGACTTATACTTCATTTGAATATACCTATAACCAATAAATACATTAATCCATAAATAACGGATGAATGCGTTGAGTTTTTACGAGTTTCAAGTTCGTAACTGGAATAAGTCGTATCGGTCTTGCGGAGCCGTATCTTTTTTTTGTTGTTGTTGAGTTGCGTCGTGTCAACTCGAAGACCATCCAAGGACGTACAAACGATATCTTTAAAGATATATGATTCCATAGTTCAGAAATAATCTGAATCTGAAAAGAGAGAAAAAAAAAAGAGAGAGAGATAAGTTAAAAATCGCACGTAAAATTAACTCATCATCATGTGTTTCAAGAACCGAACTCTTCGCGATGTTCTTCGTACTTCTTTTAACTTTGTTAGTGATATTGCCAAGTTTTGTTTCCTTCTTCTCTTCCTAGTTCCTTCGATAACTGAAGGAAACCCACATTCGCTCGATAAACTAATCATCGACGGTAACGACACCAGTCCTAACTGCGAACCGCATTACTGTCCGACCAATAAAACGTTAAACGGAACAAAGTGTCGTTGCGACACCGATTGTTGGAAGCGTCGCAATTGTTGTCTCAACGTCTGGAACTCCGACGACGACGACGAGTCGTTCGGACTAAATTCGAAAAACATCGAAAAACTAATACGTAACGACCGTTTCGTATGTATTCAGGTGGTCAACACATTCTACGTTATGATCTCTTCCTGTCCTTCTTCGAAGGTACAGAACGGAGATGAGATCGAACACCTTCGTGGGTTATGTGAGAGTGGATCGGACTCGTTGTCGACGGTGCCGGTCACGAGCCTCTCAACGAATTTAACCTACAAAAACATCTACTGCGCCGTTTGCAACGACGATATTGTCGAGATCTCTTTCTGGAAAACCGAACTACGATGCAAAAATCAGATCGAGAACGTAAGCGAAGCCCTCGAAGCCTATTTCAACGGCAACAGGTCGAAATTCTGCAACTTACAAATCAATCCTCAAAAAGTTAGCGACGGAAAACCACTTCCGACGGAACAGTGTGTCGGAACTCCTAGACCGAACCCGGTAGATCCGCCGATGACATCAAAATGTCTACCGTCGTTCAATGCAACCGAACGACATGAATGGTTCTGTCGTATGTTCTATGCTCCCGTGAAGTTACGAAACGCCGTCTTTCGTAACGTTTACTGTGCCCTTTGTAACGTCATCGATTTTAACGACACCGAAACCACTTGCTGGACTCCAACGCGTGCATACATGAAAGGGTTTAAAATTACAGAAAGCGGTTTAAAGAAGTCGTTTACGCTTCTTTTAGACGCTGACTTTCATAGTGGAGGCCTCGTTGTCGGTACGGTCGAACGATGTCCATCGGGACATATTTACGATCCGTTTCGTGGCGAATGTCGGCTCGTCGTATGCGGGAAACAAACCAAATACACCGAAGGAAGATGTCTTAAGAGGGAGATTATCGGTAAGACATTTCTGAAAAGCGTTTTTCAAGTCAATCAATTTTTTCAATTCATTCTAAATTGAGGCGCTTTTTTTTCCTTAAAAACTCAACAAGTCCAGTTACTCAAAATTGTTCAGAAAACGCAAAAAAAAAAACGAATCCTTTTAAATGTTAAAGAGATAGAGAAAACCTGAATTTGGAAGTGGCTTTTATTTTTGGATTTACGGATACAAAACTGCAATAAAAAATAAGTTCCGACCAAAATATGGACTTATTGAGTTTTGAAAAGAAAAAGCTTCTCTCAACTGATATGTCATTCTAGGCATTTAGCATTCAAAAAGCTTAACAAATTTCCAAATTTTAATTGAAATAAGAAATTATTTAAAAGTTTAACTTTCTTTTCAAAATTTAGAAAATTATATTAAAAAATTCCGGAGAAATTCCAGAGAATTCCGGAAAAAAACTGAAATTTCCTACAAATCTTTTCTAAAAAAATTTTTTAGAAAAGATTTGTAGGAAATTTCATTTTTTTTTTTCAAACTTTAGAAAATATCGTTGATTTTTTTTAAAAAAAAATTTTAAATTTTAAAATATTGTTTTATTTTATTATTTATTTTAGTATTGTTTTATTATATTTTATTTTTTTGTTTTGTTTTATTTTAAATATTGTTTTCAAACTCTGGACAAAAAATTATTTGAAGAAATTAAAATCGTTTTTGAAATTTAAGAAAATAATTATTCAAAAATTTCAAATTGTTTTCAAATTTCATAAAAAAAAACTTATTATTTTTTGGAATTTATTAAAAAAAATGAATTTCACTTTGTTTTTAACTTTAGAAAAAAACATTTAATTGAAAAATACAAATCATTTTTTTTAAACTAATGAAAAAATATTAAAAAATTCAATTTTTTTTTCTTCAAAAATTTAGTAAATTTTATTCCGAAATTTTTAAAATTAATTAAATTGTTCAAAATGCGAAAATTGTATCCATTTAAAGTAAAATGCTATTAATCATTTTAATAAATTGCTTTTTTTTGTAATAATATTTTAGAAATCCAATCATCTGATCCCCAAATTCTTCCTTCGAAGCCGCGATCGAATGAAAAGAACGTGGATTCGGACTGCGTCGGAATACGTTACGAATCCAAAGAAGTCAACATCGATTCGAACGGAACACTGACTATTATAGGAAGAGAAAAACGCTTTCAAGAAGGACGTTACGAAAGCTACGACAACGGCAGCTCATATAGAGTCTGCGTAGACTCTAATCTAAACTACTTAGATAAATTTCCTGAAGAAGCTTTTGAATACTTGACAGTAATCGGTTCGATCATCTCCATCGTATCCTTATTTCTGAAGATGACCATCTTCGTTCTACTTCCGGAGACTCGTAACTTTCCAGATCGAATCGTATTCTGTTTATCAGCATCTTTATTTGTGGCTCACTTCCTGTTTGCGACGGCCGTAACCAGCACTTCCAATTATCCGATCTGTGCCGCAGTTGCCATCGCTCTTCATTACAGTTTCCTAGCCTCTTTCGCATGGATGACGACTCTGGCCTACGACATCTACAGTACGTTCGCCACTGTCGAAGGAATCGCACCTTACGTATCGGCTAAAAGAAAATTCGTTCGTTATTCGTTCTATTCATGGACTTTACCGCTTCTGATCGTCACGACAGCAGTTTTATTCGACTGGACTTGTATTGTAGACACCGTTTCGCCGTTCCGTCCTCTGTACGGTCGTGCTCTCTGCTGGATTTCGAGCCGTATCGCTCTTCTAGTCTTCTTTGTCACACCCGTTGCGATTCACGTGGTCGTCAACACGGTTCTCTTCTACTGTACGGCACACAGCATCTGGTTCAGTTCGAGACAGACTCTCGTCGCTCAACAGCAGAACTCGCGCTGTTCTAAAGGGTCGACGAGTCGCAAACCGAAGTCGAAAGCTCATCACCTTCGACTCTCGCTTTACATTAAACTGGCTCTCATCATGGGACTCACTTGGATCAGTGGTTTGGTCGCAATCTACGGTAGATGTATGTTTTTATGGTACGTTTTTGTCGTACTCAATACACTTCAGGGTCTCTTCATTTTTATCGCTTTCACACCGTATCGTAAAGTGCGTAAGGCATGGATACGCATGAGGACACCCGAAAGATACTACGATCGACCGTCTCGATGTGAATCCTACTATAATGGACATTTGCCTTTACATAGGTCAAGCACAAAGAGTTCACAACTGACCAGAACTTCATCGTCAAACGCCTCACAGAGGACGTTCAGCATTGGACAATAAGAAACTTTACCATTTTCATTCTCTCTCTCTCTCTCTTTCTCTTCTCCCTCTCTCTTTCTCTCTCTCTCTCTCCCTCTGTTCATTTAGTTCTTATAAAAGTTGTTATTTTGCAAAATATATTCAATTGTGAAGGTGTTTTCGAAATTAGAAGAGTAATTGAATCATCACCTTAAGATGTTTTATATAAAAAAAGAGCAGATTTTCGTATTCTGATTATAAAATCACAAATTTTAATGCTTATAAAATATTAAACCCCAATCAATGTATCAAGTTTGTTTTAATTTAAAGGTATTTTCATGTTTGATATCTTTCAAAATAAACTTTTTACAGACAAAAATTAAAAAATTTCATCAGTTTAAAAAGTTGGGTTATTTTAAAAGATATAAACATAAAATTGCCCTTAAGTGATTGAGCTACCCTTCTAGTTTCTAAAGAACTTTCAAGTTTCTCATAATTTTGCTTCTCAAAGGTAAAATAACCAAAGTTTGAGGAGCTTTTTAAGTTGATAATCTTAAATTTCATTATCTCAAAATTCAATACTTCCATAAAAAGTTTATTTTTTTTTAAAGATAACAACATGAAAATGACCTTTATTGATTCAATTACGCTTCTAGTTTTTTTTAAACACTTTCAATTTCTTTATAAAATTGCACCTGTGTCAAGACACTTTGAAAACAAATCATAAAAACCACCCAAAAAACGAAATAGTAAGACGAGCGGCGCCATCTAGCGAACAAAACATAAACCATACCAAATATATCTTTTCTTTTTTTCGTTTCACTCGTATTAAAATGTATAAAAAAAAAGCATAATCACTGTGTATATTAATGTATTGTGTATCAATGTCTATGTTAAAACAAATAAAAACCTTTCAAATAAATGAATAAAATGATAAAACTACTTACAAAAAGCGTATAAACATCAAAAACCAAGAAGACAGCCACAGCCATCAAAATAAAATAAGACAATAACCGGTTACAACCATAACAACCCGATAACCGATATCAATTCCATCGATTTATGTCCAACAAATGTGACGTCCTGCTGTCAATATAGTTCTATAGACGTGACGTCATATTGATTAAATAAACCAATAATTGTGACGTCATGCTATAAAACAAAACAGTAATCGTGACGTCATACAATAAATGACAGAAATGTGCAATTATACCGATATGTATCGATGTTTATTACATTATCGTATCTAGGTAGAATCGTATCGTATCGGAGTATCGTATCCTCCTTGATCGTATCGAATTGTACAAATTCTTCCGTAGAAGAATCTCTCCCCACGTGGCTCGATAGTTCGACACGTGCTTTCTTCGCGAGAACTGCTTCGTAAACAAACCCATGTGGTTTTTTTTTTAGTTTTTCTTTCTATTATTTTGTTTGTTGTTAGCAATGAGAAACATACGGCAAAAGAGACACAACTGGAAAGGGAGACAAGTTGTGGAGACTATCATCGACAATAGTGAGACCGAAAAGGTAAAATTCAAAACTCACAAATGAAACAGAACTCGTCATATTATAATTATGTCAAATATAATTTGTACATTTCAGAAATGGGAGTATTAAGAAGAAATTATCAAAGTGTTTTTAGAAACTAGAAGAGTAAAGGAATCAACTGAAGAGGATTTTCACGTTGATATCGTTTTAGAAAGAAACCCTTTTTATGACAGTTTGAAACTAAAGGAAGTTAAAATAATAATTTATTATTACTGTCATAAAAAGTTAAATTTTTTTTTAAAAAGATATTGAGATAAAAATCATCTTTTAAGAGATGTCTTTATGAACAGCTGATTTTTCAATAGAAATCTTAAGACGCAAAAATTGCAGAAACTTATTCAACGTGACCCGAATGAATGAATTTCTGCAATTTGACATTAATTTGGAGCATGTTAGTTTCTGCAGTTTCTGCAATTTCACGAGCGCCACAATGTTTTCTGCAGTTTATGCATTTTAGGGAAACCCCCCCCCCCCCTCGAAGACACGAAAAAAGTGTTTTAGAAACTAGAACAGCGGCAGAATCACTGAATAGTATTTTTGTGTTCAAAAATTAAACAACATCGTCTGTTTAAAGTTGTCATCGTTGTCACAGTTGCCTGTTTAAAGTTATCATTTACAAAACTGCCAATAAAAAAAACTTGAGGCTATTTTAAAAGATAATAAACATTAAAACAGCCTGAAGTGATTGGAGCTACCCTTCTAGTTTCTAACACACTTTTAATTTTACTTCTGAAAAGACAACGAGTAAGAGAGTTCAAGAGACGTTTTAAACTTCCAAACCACCGTTAACGTTACCTTTCTAGTTTCTAATATACTCTCGATTACTTTTTAATAAATTATTGTTTTGGAAACCTAAAATCTAACGAGAATTTTATTCCAATTATAATTATTCCCTTTAATTTGGATGAACTGTACGACAAGAGAACTGATGAAACAATAAAACATCACATTAACATTGATGTAATTTAATTAAAAAATTCCAGATAAAACTCGACTTACCGTTGATTGATGAAAATCAATACGACGAAAGCAATCCTCTGGTTCTTCCGAGCAAGAAGAGGAAGACAACTATCACGAGTGTTGATGGACATGCGCCAATTAAGAAGAATCAAGTGAAGAAACTGACCAAAAAGAAAAGAAGACTTTTGGAGAAAATCTTAGAGGCCAAAGAAAAGAAGGCGAACGTAATTTTTTAGTAAACTTTACCGCAGTCAATTGTGTGTTGGATAAAATGGAAAACATTCAACAAAAAAGATTCATTCGTATTATTTCAGAGGGCGGAACTGTTCAAGAAGTTGGCCGACGTTCAGGCGTCTCCCGATGACATGAATCTTTACTTTTCGACGGCACACATGCAGACGAGAGGACTGAAAAGGTTTACGACCGTTAATAATAATTATATTAAGGATTTTGTACCTTATTAAGTAACGTAACCATAAAAAATGCGTTTTTTGGTCCTTAGTCTGCCAGTTAGACCTCTAACTATTAAATTCTAGCCTCTAACTAGGCTTTTTGAGTGAAAAACGCATTTTTCTGAAAAGAGTAAGCTCTTTTTTTTTACAAAATGTGTTTTTCTTCTAATTTTGAAAAAAAGTATCGTAATTAAAATAGTTAAATGTAAAAAAATAATAATCCGATTTAAATCTGCTTTTTTATTAAAAATTTAAAAAGAAACAATTTTGTTATATTTCATTAAAAATAATATTTTTTTCTACAAACGTTTTGTTTTCAGGTTGTCTTCCGATTTATCACCTGCTCAGTCGAATGGAACAAACATCAAAAGTGTGAAAGGAAGCAACAAGAAGAAGAAGAAACAGAAGGTCGAAGAAAAGATTGACGATGAGGTGGACGAAGATGACGAAAAAGAAGAAGAAGAAGAACAACAGACAAACACGGAAACCGATGTAAAAGAAACAGAAATCACACAAGAAAACGATAACAAACAACCAGAAGCTGCAGAAGTCATATCCGAGGTGAAGACGAAGGTGGAGACAGCACAAGAAGACCGAAAACCGTGCGAAAGCAACGTCATTTCTGCCGTCGTACCCAACAGCAAACCAAAAGTGTTCATACCTGTGAACAGAACCCCAGAAATTCAAGTATATTAATCAAATCTCAGAAAGAATAACTTCGAATACTGACGTAAATTGAAACCGTTTTCTTTTTTTTTTTCTAACTCGTAGGAGTCCAGATCGAAGCTTCCGATCTTGGCCGAGGAACAGACCATCATGGAAGCGATTCACGAAAACCCGATCGTGATCCTGTGTGGCGAGACGGGATCTGGAAAGACGACACAAGTGCCACAGTTTTTGTACGAAGCCGGTTACACGAGGTAAGAGTTTCGTAAGTTTTGTTTTGAGCGTTATATGAAATAGCGTTAATGTTTTTTTTTTACTTCTGCAGCGATGGACGGATGATTGGTGTGACGGAACCTAGGAGGGTGGCAGCGGTCACGATGTCACGTCGCGTGGGAGAAGAAATGAGTTTATCTGAAGACGAAGTTTCGTATCAGATTCGTTACGAGGGGAACGTTACGGAAAAGACCAAAATCAAATTCATGACCGATGGTGTTATGTTGAAAGAGATGCAAAACGTCAGTTGGCGACAACCAGCATAAATTTTATTATTCTGCGTGTAGCCGATTATTTTCATGTTGATTATCTTTCAAAATAAACTTTTTATAGACAAAAATTAAAAGAATTATCGTCTGCTTAAATATCTTTCCTTTCCAAACAGACATAAAAAGTTTATTTTGAAAGATATCAAACATGAAACCCTTAAGTGGTTGACTTACCCTTCTAGTTTCTAAAACACTTTCAAGTTGGTCTTAATTTTGGCTCCTGAAATGCAGAATAATTTGTTTTATTTCTTTGTTCTCTTTCATTTGCATATTTTGTAATGGGCCGCTTATTCATTTCATTCAGGATTTCCTGTTAACTAAATATTCTGTTGTCATCGTCGACGAGGCCCACGAACGAAGCGTTTACACTGACATTCTCGTTGGGTTGTTATCTCGCATTGTTCCACTTAGAAACAAGGTGAGGAATGATTACGCAGCTGGTTCTCTGTAAAAAGAAAAAAATTAAAAACCCTTTCGTTTCAGCGTAACAAACCACTCAAGTTGATCATTATGTCTGCGACGCTTAGAATTGAAGACTTCACCGAAAACAGGAAACTATTTAAAACGGTCCCTCCTATCATCAAGGTGGACGCCCGTCAGTTTCCCGTGTCGATTCACTTCAACAGACGGACACCGACCGACGATTACGTTAAGGAGGCTATTCGAAAGGCAATATTTTGTCGTACGAGAGTGAATTTAACGACGTTTATTAAAGTATAA
Organism: Brachycybe producta; assembly: GCA_036925085.1. Lineage (NCBI taxonomy): Eukaryota > Metazoa > Arthropoda > Diplopoda > Playtdesmida > Andrognathidae > Brachycybe > Brachycybe producta. Next base: position 1,269,081 of record JAUPFP010000022.1, read on the forward strand.
TTTCTTTCTTCCCAACTTTTAGGCTTGCAAGATCCATCGTCAGTTACCCGAAGGAGGCATCCTCATCTTTGTTACTGGACAGCAGGAGGTTAACGTCATTTGTCACAAGTTACAACGGAAGTTTCCATTCCATAACAATTATAGACAAGGTACGAATTGTTTCGTTTCAACTGTGGCTCACGAATGAATGCTAAATTTCTACAATGAACGAAAAGTATTTTTTTTCAGATGCAACTTTCAGATTAAAGTTTGTTAGGCTGGGTCCACAATCAAGCAGAAACTCAAAGTGTTTCGAGACAAATTGGCGACAATTCTAAAACATTTATGCGACTGTTGTGTTTTGTTTTAGTTTTGTCTACAATTTCACAAACTAGAACAGTTGTATAGTTTACGTAAGGAAGCTATACAAACAAAAACAAAACCCAAATTTGTTTGTGTTTTTGTCACAGATTTGTTGTGGTTTCGTCGTGAGTACTGCTGTTTTCACGCTCTGCTTTTTCTGCCGTTTTTTGTTCTGTTTTTGTCTCGACTCCGTGTTGCAATTTTGTCAGCTTGATGTGAACCTGGCCTTAGAAACTAGAATAGTAAATGTACGTGCTAAAAGTATCTTCTTGAGAAATAACATAAAATAAATTTTTGCGGAATTTTCATAAATTATTTTACATGTTTAAAATGTAACTCGAACTCTGATTATTCTTTCATGATTGTTTTATAAACTAGAAGGGTAGCTTAATAACATTATGGGAATTTTTCATGTTACTATTTCAGTTTCTAAAAAAAACAAGAACATTTTTCTCAAGTTGCTTTTAAACAAAAAAAGACACATCTTAAAAAAAAAAACTATTGTTAATTTGTTAAATTGCAGGAAACATTAATGAACCGGTACAGCGGAAGAAGACAAGGCCCAAAATAGTGAGCATCAAAGAGGAAGAAGAGATGGAAGAACAAGAAGAGACCGACAAGACGGTCGAAAAGAACGAAGAACGGGAAGAGACCGACAAGACGGTCGAAAAGAACGAAGAACGGGAAGAGACCGACAAGACGGTCGAAAAGAACGAAGAACGGCAAGAGACCGACAAGGCGGTCGAAAAGAACGAAGAACGGGAAAAGACCGACAAGGCGGTCGAAAAGAACGAAGAACGGGAAAAGACCGACAAGGCGGTCGAAAAGAACGAAGAACGGGAAAAGACCGACAAGGCGGTCGAAAAGAACGAAGAACGGGAAGAGACCGACAAGGCGGTCGAAAAGAACGAAGAACGGGAAGAGACCGACAAGGCGGTCGAAAAGAACGAAGAACGGAAAGAGACCGACAAGGCGGTCGAAAAGAACGAAGAACGGGAAGAGACCGACAAGGCGGTCGAAAAGAACGAAGAACGGGAAGAGACCGACAAGGCGGTCGAAAAGAACGAAGAACGGAAAGAGACCGACAAGGCGGTCGAAAAGAACGAAGAACGGGAAAAGACCGACAAGGCGGTCGAAAAGAACGAAGAACGGAAAGAGACCGACAAGGCGGTCGAAAAGAACGAAGAACGGGAAGAGACCGACAAGGCGGTCGAAAAGAACGAAGAACGGGAAGAGACCGACAAGGCGGTCGAAAAGAACGAAGAACGGAAAGAGACCGACAAGGCGGTCGAAAAGAACGAAGAACGGGAAGAGACCGACAAGGCGGTCGAAAAGAACGAAGAACGGGAAGAGACCGACAAGGCGGTCGAAAAGAACGAAGAACGGAAAGAGACCGACAAGGCGGTCGAAAAGAACGAAGAACGGAAAGAGACCGACAAGGCGGTCGAAAAGAACGAAGAACGGAAAGAGACCGACAAGGCGGTCGAAAAGAACGAAGAACGGAAAGAGACCGACAAGGCGGTCGAAAAGAACGAAGAACGGAAAGAGACCGACAAGGCGGTCGAAAAGAACGAAGAACGGAAAGAGACCGACAAGGCGGTCGAAAAGAACGAAGAACGGAAAGAGACCGACAAGGCGGTCGAAAAGAACGAAGAACGGAAAGAGACCGACAAAACGGTCGAAAAGAACAAAGAAAAGGAAAAGACCAAAAAGACGGATCTAGTCGATAAATCCAAGAAACAGAATTCAGCAAAAGTCAGAGAATCTGAAGTGTTGCCGAAGATAAAGTTAGACGAGTAAGTTACATCAATCGCTTACATGAGTCTCGTAGTTTGCTCAAGTGGTTCCGAGTTAAAAGTTTGTACTTTTAACCAAGTTATGCTGTTGTGCCTTTGGACGACAACGATGAAATTCAAGAAAGGGATGACGACTCGGATGTTGGCGATCTTCTTTCTGACGATGAACTGGTAAGACCCTCCTTTTCCTTTCAGAAGCAGAATTACGAAAAACTTGAAAATGTTTAAAAATGATCTTTTTTTAAATAATAGTTTATTTTTCAACCTGCCTCAAAAAGTTTATTTTAAAAGATTTTTTAATTGCTTTTTTATATAAAAAGTTTATTTTGAACGATATCAACATTTCATGTTTGATATCTTTCAAAATAAACTTTCGCAGATCTTCATTTCAAATACAAAATTTTAAAAATAAACTTTTTGAAGCTGCAATAAAAAGTTACTCATTTACTATTCTAGTTTCTAAAATACTTAAGTTTTTTTGAAACGGTCAATGAGCAAATATATACTTAATTAACAACAGGAAGAAAATCCCGAAGTGGCAGCGGTTAGACGTGGAAACGAACAACCAATGTACGTGTTGCCGTTGTATTCTTTGCTGCCGGGACACAAGCAAGCAAAGGTTTTTCGACCGCCTCCGCCCGGATGTCGACTTTGCGTCGTTGCCACCAACGTTGCCGAAACATCCGTGACGATTCCAAACGTTAAATACGTCGTCGATTGCGGAAAGGTTGTTTCGAGTTATTTTGTTTTATCGAATTATTAGTGTAAAAACGTCAACTGTGTTTTGGCTTCAATTTTTAAAGGTCAAGACGCGAGTTTATGATCGCGTCACCGGTGTCTCGGCATTTCGTGTTTCGTGGACTTCGAAAGCGTCTGCAAACCAACGTGCCGGCCGAGCTGGTCGTACAGGACCTGGTCACTGCTACAGGTGACTCTCTCTCTCTCTGCTGATATATGACGAATATCGTTTAAATTTAACGTCAACTTTCGATTGTAGGCTTTATTCTTCGGCAATCTTCAACGATGCCTTTACACCTTTCTCTAAACCAGAAATATGTCGACGTCCAGTTGACGATGTGGTTTTGCAATTAAAGGTTAGTGTTTGGTTTCCACCTTCGCCCTTTCCCGTTGTAATTTTGGTGTGTAACCTAGGAAATGCAAATTACTCGAGTGATCGAATTTCCGTTTCCGACTCCAATCGAGGCCGAGAGCATCAAGGTATAAATTAGAAATTGATTTACAAACTTTTAGGGCCTTTGCAGACGGGCGACTTTTTAGTGGTTGAGATAGACTGCAAAAAGTAGTCTGTGTGTGGCCAAAACCGACCACTATAGTTGACTGCCAGTGTGGTTAAGTAACCTAAAAAAGTGGCCATAATCGATGACAGGAACGGCCTCAATAGCCATTTACGTAAAATGGTCTCTGATAAGGAAACACTTTTGTTATCGTTTGTCTGTTGTTCAAATGCGACAAGCTGTTTGTTAGAAAACGAAGAAATTCTGTCATCGGTAGCAAGAATGGACCACCGTTCGACTACTTTAGTGTGTGGGTGGTCAAGAAGCCGCTAGTGCATACACATCAGCACGTTTTTCCATAGCAATGCATTATCAGCTACAGTACAGCTGCCGGTCGTTGTTTTTAACCGCTTTTTGCAGTCCGACTCGTCCACTAAAAAAGTCGCTCTTCTGTAATGGCCCTAAGGTGGCCCAACTATTTGTTACAAAGTTAATGAAACGGGACGTAAACCTTCCTCTCGCCATATTCCGAATTTAGGCTTCCGAGGTAAGACTTTCTATGTTGGGAGCTTTAGAAACACCACTGGAAGATATCCAATTGAAACATAATAAGGATGGTAAGTGAAAACATTACGACTAAAGACGAAAAACGTTACTCTCGTAATAAATCTTCTGTTGTTGTTTCACTGCCAATTAAGAATTCATTCCGAGAATCACCGAACTCGGTAAAGCAATAGCGAGTTTTCCCGTATCGCCGAGATACGGCAAGATGCTTGCGCTCAGTCATCAACATAACCTTCTACCGTACGTCATATGCGTCGTGTCTGCTCTTACCGTTCAAGAGATCCTCATGGAAACGAACGCCACTGTTCAATCCACGGACGAAGTACGGTGTCGATTGTCGTCATTTTCGGGACTGTAATTCTAGTTTTTTTAAAAAAAACTAAAAGCGTTTGTTTCTGTTATCGTTAGAAGAGTGAATTTAAAAGCAGGAGAGAACTTTGGATGAAAATCAGGAAGTCATGGGCTGGAACAGTACGAAATCATCTTTTCTATCGTTAAACCCATGCTCGGTCCACTCGGTTACGATTGTTAATGTTACATCAATCTGTCGTAGGATAATTCACTGTCATTGGGAGATGCGATGGTTCTGTTGAAAGCAGTTGGAGCCACCGAATATGCAGGTTGCACTCCGCAGTTCTGCACAGAACATGGACTCCGTTACAAAGCGATGGTCGAGATACGCAAACTGCGACTCCAACTAACGAATGCAGTGAACGAGGTTCTTCCGTCTGTTAACCTCTGTGTCGATCCAAAGATGGCTCCTCCGACTGAACTTCAAGCTAGACAATTACGTCAAATAATGCTTTCGGGGCTTCCGGACTGTATCGCAAGAAAAGTTCCAGAGGATGAAAAGACAGGAGAAGACAAAGACAAGTGGAAAAAAGCATACAAAGTAAAACTAGAGCAAGAAAATGACAGCGGATTTACGAACTCTGGTTATTCGACGTTTCAGAAGAGCAACACTAAATATAAACTGAAAGTGTTAAAAACTAGAATGGTAGCTTAATCACTTATATGGGAATTTCATGTTGATATCCTTCAAATTAAATTTTATAGACAAAAATTTAAAATATTAGTTCATTTTCAAACTGACATAAAAGATATCAACATGAAAATATGCTTAAGTGATTGAGCTACCCTTCTAGTTTCTAAAACAATTTCAAATTTCTCTCAAATGTGTACTCCTGAAAGATAGAATAACCAGAGTTCGAGGGGCGTTTTCGCCTTAAAACCATCTTAAGATGGAATGTGTAAATTTTACTTGGATACTCATGCATTTATATTGAGATTAGTATTTTTAGAAGCAACTTTTATAAGTTTATTTGAAACTAAAAAGTTACAACGAAATTTCATCGTGGTATTTTCGTTTATTTCATAATATCTTTAGAGAAACAAACTTTCATAGAAAGTTTAATTTTCGAAGACTTCATAATTTGCTCTTTTTGTTTCAAAATAAACCTTGAATTGCTTCTTAAAAAAATTAAGGATTTCATTTACACTTAAAATAGCGTTTAAAATGTCTTCGTTACGTCTTAAGGTTCTTAATCTGGAACAGCCAGCATTCATCCATCCAAATTCCGTATTGTTTCGAGAACTTCCGGACTATATCGTCTACCAGGAGATCTTCGAAACATCAAAGATGTTCATGAGAGGTAATTACTTACGGACATTACGGGTCATTGGCTCCTAGAGTGCATGAAAATCATCCCGACGTTATGGGGATCACCTAATTTTCTGCCAAAGCAATACTTCAGCTGCAACAGAACACATTCCAATTGCTGTCTTGGTTTATACATTCAGCTTTTGACAATGCATTTTACATGCTGTAATTGAACACTATTGTCTTTCTGCCACAGGCTTTCTCGGCTGCTTGCGGAATATTTTATCAAATTAAAAACAGAACTAATTCGCCGTCTTTTTTTTTTTTTTTTTTTAGGAGTGACTGCTATCGAACCTGAATGGCTGATGATCTTCTGTCCAAAACAGTGCACTTTCTCGAAACCAATGGAAGAACCACCGCCATCATACGACTCGAATAACGGAATTGTCAAGTGCTACATGTCTGCAACATTCGGTAAGTTAATCAAGTATAAATTTTGGCAAGAATGAATGGGGGGAAAAAGGATTGTTGTTGTCATTATAGGACGCAACCGATGGGAACTTCCAGCAGCAGAAGTGGAATATCCAAAAGGATTATTTAGAACTCGTTGGTTTGCGAGATTTCTTCTCGAAGGACAAGTTTGTCCTGCTTTAACCAAATATAAGGAGCATCTGGTTCTTTCACCTGCAATGATGATCAAAACTTGGTCAAGGTCAAGACGAAAATCATTCTATTACCCATTATTTTTCGACGACCAGAACGCCTTTTTAATGCAACTTCTGCGAAACCACTGCGAAGATTTAAGACTAGAAAAACTGACGAACGGACAGAAATGACGTTCTGTTTGTAATTTTTGTTAAAATGCTTTATGAACAGCTTATTTGCGTTTCGGGAGCAACACTGAGGGAGAAATTGAAAAGAGTGCTAGAGACTAGAACAGTAGTTGGATCACTTAATAGTACTTTCGTGTTGGTATCTTTCAAAATAAACTGTTTATAGGACAACATTTTTTAAAAATATATAGTTTGTTCAAAGTTGGGTCCGTTTTCAAACTGCCATAAAAAGCTTATTTTAAAAGATATCAACATGAAAATGTCATTTAAGTGATTAAGCTACCCTTCTAGTTTCTAACAGACTTTCAAGTTTTTCTTAATTTTGATCTTGATAGATTATCCGGATTTCGAAGGGCTTTTTACATTTTAAAACCACCTTTAAAGATAGCTTCAAAAAGCGTTCTTGTATTATTTATGCCACCGTTAATCCAAACCGAAACCAGTTCGGTCGCAAATCTCCACTGACTTATAGAGTGTTTTCTCTCGACAGGTTGCAACCCAAGACGGAAACGTTACTGAAAGCTCTAATTATCGAAAACGTCGATTCTAAAGAAACACTCTTCAATGTTTGGAAAAAGAACAAACAATGTACGTTTCTTTTACTTGCATAAATACACACACGGGTTTCACATTTGTATGCTATAATCAGATCCCATTTTAACGTACAATTTCAGATCTGTTGAAAGAATACTGTGAATGGCTTTCGGAATCTCGACATAAAGAGATCACTGAACTGTGGCCTCCTCTCTTGTGACCAGTCTAACGTATGTGGCGAGGGTTATATTCCGAATAAAGATTTGCTCGATTCAAATAAACACATACAATTTATCTCCGATTCTAAGCTAATAAATTATAACCAATTCTCATTCTCTCATCAGAAGTGTTTTTAGAAGAAATTCAAAGTTTTTTTTTAGAAATTGAAAGCGTCCTAATAAAGAACTAACTACTGGAAGCAGGTCATGGGCACCGTTATTATCAGTCAGCACCTCGAACTTCGGACACAATTCGTTCCAAGAGACGATTCAACTTTCAAGTTGTTCGACTTTCGAGTTAAATTTCTTCGTAAGGAATAATCTAAATTGAATTAATCCGTTTGAGACCCACAAACTATATCCAATATATTCAAAATATATTGGTAAGTATCGTACAAATTACGATTGTTCACTTAGGCTTTTCACCTCTAGTAACTTTTTGGTGCCATTATGAGTGGGTATTATTAAATATAAAAATAACCCAACGAAATAAATTCTTCAATATTAATTTAATTTCAAATACAAATTTAATTCATTTCGAGTTTTTTTTTTTGCGAGTTTCAAACGGGATTTTTCTTGAATTTTTTGTTCGAGTTTCAAACGGGATTTTTCTTGAATTTTTTGTTCGAGTTTCAAACGGGATTTTTTTTTTGTTCGAGTTTCAAACGGGATTTTTTTTTGTTCGAGTTTCAAACGGGATTTTTTTTTGTTCGAGTTTCAAGTTGTTCGAACATCAAACTGTTCGAAGTTCGAGGGTCCACTATATAAATAAACTTATTTTGACAGGTTTGAAATAAATAAAAGTTCATATTTCATTAACCCCGAATAAGGAAAAATAAAAGTTATGGAAATAAACCATTTTGAAACTACCATAAAACGTTCATTTTGAAAAATATCTTCACGAGGGAATCAATTCCGAACAGATATTTTTCTTCAAACTTCATAAGGAAGAGATAGAAAAGCGAAAAAATGATGTAAAAATTAAATTTTAACACTAATATACTTCAAATTAAACATTTTGTTGAAACTGTGCATTAAAAAATATATGACTTTATCAACGAGACTAGTTACGTTTTCTCATATTAGTTTCTTTCAGTTTTTTTTTAATTTAAATCTTTCATAATGGAGTAATTAAGGCCCAGAGTGCGTTCCCAATGCCGTTTAGCACTTGCTATTTTTTTTGAAGAAGAAAAAAGAAAACATTAAAAGTATCAGCATCAGCCGATATAATTTGCATCGCGGCATATGGGCAAAATTATAATAGAATTCTAGCCCTATATTTTAAAAGATATTATCATGACTTTTAAAGTATTCTTTTACTCTTCTAGTTTCTAACAAACATGAAATTTCTTCTAAAATAATTTCTGATGAGCAAAAATAAGGGCCAACTTTAGTTTTTACTGTTTCTTTAAACATAAGACACTGTGTGTAATAGAGGTTAGTTATTGCCACCTTCAACCTTTTTTTTGTTGTTGTTGCAAATCCTTTGTCTATCTCTACTCTCGTCTTGTATAAAAGAAATTATTCAACGAAATTAAAACTGCTGAGTGCAACTTAACTAATATTATCAGTCAACCTCACAAAGGGAATTAATCTAATTCCTTTGTCATTCGTTCGCAATAGTTTTTTTTTTCAGTTTAAAACTGAACTTTCTCCATCAACTGTGACGGAAACAAAACAACACGTAAACATGACAGCAATCCAAATAATACCGTTACTCCGACTTTGCATGAGAAGAACGAACACAGTTGTCCTCCAAGGCAGATTTTGACTGTTTTTTCTTCTTTAGAGGGTTGTTTTTGCATTCAGTATACAAACTGTTCAACTCGAAAGCCACCTTGATGTTATCCTTTTTAACAAAGAAAACCAACAAGAATGAAGTAACTCAAAAACGTCATCATCATCATCAGATCGAAGTTACGGTAAATACCACAGTGAAGAAGAACTTCTGAAGACGACCCTTGGCATCGACCAATGGTCGTCTCATCGTTTCTTTTCCATTTCTAAATAGAGCAAGCGTCGGAAGTTGCTTACTGAATGCGGAATCGTTCACATAGAAGCTGTTATTGGACAAAAAACAAACAATCGTAACTAGTTCGTTTATATGCTGAGGAAATTAATCGCACTCAACTCTTTGGCCACTTCGGGGTAACGAGTCACGTCCAATTTACCGAACTTCAAATTGTCCATAGCATATCTAATACAAAATGAAAGGAAGTAGCATTGATTACGAAGACAATCGTTTCATTTTTTCAAAACTGTTTAATATTTCACTATTTTTGTTTATCAAAAATAATTTTAAATTTTCTTTAATATCTGCAATTTTTCCGCAATTTTTTTTTAGGTTTGAAAACTGTTTGAAATTTATGGATTTTTTTTAAAAAAAAAAAGCTTTTTAGTACTTCTGTGGTCAGGTGAGCCCCAATGAAGCCTTTTCAGGTCATTTAAGGTGGTTTTAAAATGCCTCTCGAACTCTTGATTATTCTGTCTTTCGAGTGCAAAACTAAGAGAAATTTCATCGTGTTTTACAAAGTAGAAGGGTAGCTTAATCACCTGAGCGTGTTTTCACGTTGATATTTTTCAAAATAAGCTTTTTTTATGTTAGTTTAAAAAAAAAAAAAAAACTTTAAGCAGACGATAATTTTTAATTTATTTTATCAATAAAAAGCTTATTTTAAACTATATCCCTCACATGAAAATACCCTTAACTCGTTAAGCTACTTTTCTAGTTTCTAAAACACAACGAAAATCAGCTGTTCATAATAAACCATCTTACACACTTTTCGATTTTTTTATACCAATTTTTAAAAGACTTGTTATTCGCTTTCCAATTTGTTTGAGTTTTGAGATTTCTTAAAATTATATTTTTTATCACTTTTTATGAGCTTATTTTAAAACAAGCCGAAAGTGATTGAGTTACCCCTTCTAGTTTCTAAAACACTTTGAAGTTTCTCTTAAATTTTCCTTTTGACAAATGCAGAATAAATAAGAATTCATTGCCATTATTCTCTTTCATTTGCATATTTTTTTCCAAAATGGCTGCTTATAAAACGTGTCTAACGGCAAGAGAGAAACGGAAAAAGAGAACAGCAACACATACTCAGCAGAAAGTTCCGCAAAGACGGGTGCAAAAGTGACACAAGCCGGAGACCAAGCAGCATAGAACGCAATTAACCACACGACCCTTTTGTCCTTATTCAGCTCATCCTAACAATAAAATAAAATTAAACCAAAAAAAAAAAACTATTTTAAAACTTTACATTTAAGTTTGGACCCCGGAAGTAGATGATGTTTTCCGGTCCCGAATAAGTTGGTTCCGGAAAAAAGAGAAACATGGCTAAAGCCAAAAAAAAAAACAAAAAACAAATAAGAACATTTAATCGAAAAAAGTAACTTAAACAGAGTAATTCGCGAAGATACGAACCAACGGAAACAATTCCATAACAGACTCCAATCCTCGGATCAACGTTGAAAAACAAAATTGTGTTGCCTATCTTGAGATACATAAAAGCAGACGAAAGGTAGGCCAACATCGTTACAGCTCCTGTAATCAAGTGTATAATGATGAAATATTTAAAGAAAAAATGGGACGATATGAATAAAACCGTTTGAAACTCCATAAGGTACGGAATTTCCGGTTTTTTTTATACCGACCCATTAAAATGCAACAACCTGACATCATTCATATAATTTTCTACATAATTCTCCAAGTTTTACAAGAGATTCTTAACCCCTTTTGAAATAATAATAAATAAATAAAGTTGTATCAACTAAACCTGCTTTTCTGCTTCTGAAGATAATAACAATAGCCATAAACATCGTAATCTCCCATTCTCTCTATAAGAAAAAGACCAAAAATAGCAATGAAGTAACCAGATTGTAAAAGCAAAAATTGAATGATAAAATCACAAACACACCCAATTCAATTCACATTCTCCATAAAGATAGTCGCATATTGGATAAACCGTCTTCAACACATAAAAAGACGATGAAAGTAAAAGATTTAAGGAATAATACGGATGTAATAATGTTATTAGATCACTATAAAGCTTTTTAAGATTGTGATCCATCGTCAATTCAATTAAAATGTATCGCAAAAATGAGAAGAAGAAGAAAAAAAAAATAAGAAAATATGGAACTCCAAAAAAGAAAAGTTGAATCTAGGGCGCCGCCATCTTGGGTAAACTACGTAATAAAAAGATGAAACGAAAAACGTTAGCCCATTAGTATTAGCAGAGCGCATGCGTATTGCCATCTTATAGTTTTATATAGGAAAGTCGAAAGTGATTGCAGATTTGCGTTAGCAGCGCCATCTATTTATCACCAATGGAAACTGCCGATGAGACGTTCACTATAGGAAACCTTCAAACCTATATAAAATCCTATATAAAACGATAAGATGGCAATACGCATGCGCTCTGCTAATACTTATGGGCTAACGCTAGTAAAAAAAAAATCGTCACAAAAACGGAATTGTAGAAATAAAAACCTGATACGAATATGAAGAGTAATTTGATTAATTAAAACTTGTATATTATGAGAAAGTATGTAAATGATGTGACAGAACGCCTTCAAAATGCAATAACAAACTATAAAATAGATATTTTCATTATTGTATACAGTTATGAAAAATTAATTTAACAACATTAGCGAGATAAATATAGAGGTATATCAACTATGGGCTCTACCTATGGAGCATTTCGTGTCAAAACAGAGTGTGGCCAATAGATGGCGCAAACTCTACATAGAGCTTCAGTCAGTATACGATTACAAAGCGTATGAGATTCACACTCGATGTCGGCCCTTTGAAAATATCTTGCAATACCGTACGAGATTCACCACCTGTGTCGTCCTCTTTGGCAAGTTGTTTATAATTCTAGCTTCAAAAAGCAGACGATTCTTCACTCATTTTCGACGCTTTTCTTCTAACATGGAGTTGCTTTACCTCTGGTATCTTGAACATTAGGTTTACGAGACATTACAAGGTGATTCAAAAATAATACAACACCAAATTGATTTTATATATTTTGTTATCCTAAGTGGTAGTTAAATAATAATTAATATTTAATACCGTAATAATTAATAATGTTTAATTTTAGAACAGTTTAGGTTTCTAATAAATAAAAATTATAAACAATAAAAAATATAATTTATTCTATGTATTAATTATTTGTAAAATATATGCAAATTATTATAGATAATAATAATGAAATAGAAGCCTTGATATTCTGCATTTCAAGAGCAACTTTAATAACCAATATAAAAGTGTTTTAGAAACTAGAAGAGTATATGTATCAATCAAGTAGATTTTCATATCGATATCTTTAAAAATGAACTTTTTGTGTAAATTTCAAGTTGTCCATTTTTATTTTTCACTTCAAATTGGTTAAAAAATAAACTGAAAAATATTGGTCATTTTACAACTACCAGAAAAATTTTATTTTTAAGGACATCCACAGGAAAAACCATCTTAAGGGTAGTTTTAATTATCTTCTGATCATTCTGTCCTTCAAGTACAAAATCTAAGAAAAACTTGAACGTGTTTTAGAAACTAGAAGGGTAGCTCGATCATTTAAGCTTATTTTCATGTTGATATCTTTTAAAATAAGCTTTTTTATAGAGAAAAATTTAAAAAAAATATTATGTGCTTAAATTTAGTTGTGGGACACTTTCAAATTCACGTATAAAAAGCTTATTTTAAAAGATACCGCCATGAAGATACCTTACGTGATTAAGCTACTCTCCCAGTTTCTAAAACACATTCTCAATTTCTCTTAATTTTGCACCTGAAACATTTGAAACTAATTTAGAAACTAGAAGAGTAGCTTCAATCATTTAAGGTTATTTTCATGTTATTTTTTTTTAAAGATATCAAACATGAAAATACTCTGATCTAATACTCTTCGTGATATTCTGCTTCCGTTCTAGTTTCTAACAGGCTTATAATTTTTCATTCTAGTGTTGGCTCCTGAAACGCAAAACTTATCAGAATTCGAAAATCTGCTGTTCATAAAACATAAAACAACATTACAAAAATTTGAAAGTGTTTTATAAACTAGAATAGTAAACTCAATCACTTAAAGAGTGTTTTCACGTTTAATATCTTTCAAAATAAGCTTTTTATATCAGTACGAAAATGACCCAACTTTAAGCAAATGATATTTTTTTTAAATAAAAACTTTATTTTGAAAAAAGATATCAACTTGAAAATACTTTTTTAAGTGACTGAGCTACTCTTCTAGTTTCTAAAATATTTCTTAATTTCTCTTAATTTTGATCTTCTGAAAGACAGAATAATCAAAAATTCGAGTATCAGCTGTACATAAACCCATCCTAAGTGATTCAGTTACTATTCTAGTTTCTAAACCCACTATCAAGTTACTATTTTTTTTTTTCTTCTTCTTCTTCAAAATGCAGAATGAACCAGAATTTTCTTGATATTTATTGGAAAAAGAGAAGTTGCATTCCATAAACAATATATATATATTTTGTCAATCACGTGTTAACAAAACCAATATAGCCTCAAAGCAGCCCTCGATCCATAGGTTGCCTACTTCTAAAACCCCCTAATTCTTGTCCATTTGCTATTTTTATCATCATCATCATCATCATTGATCTGAGATGAGATGAGATGAAAGAGAGACATTGTCATAAAAAGAGGATGATTTCTGTCAATAGTAACATCGTGATCACACACACAAAACCCATCATATTATTATCACATACACATACAATCATGATTGAATCATGTGATTGTGATCAAAAAAGCATCCATCCAAACTGAAAAAAACCTCTCAATAGTGTCTCTCCCCCCCCCCTTTTCAAATACACTTATATATTTTATTATTATATCCCCACCCCCCCACCCCCACACTGAGTAGAAAAAAATATGAAGAAAAAAACGACATTCAATCTACTGTACACATTGCCGATAAATATAAACACACATGAAAAGCCTTTACCACATATCAAAATTAAAAAATACATACAAAAATTAACCCCCCCCCCCTCCCTCCAAACACATATAAAGCCGGGACCAAACTAGACCAACACAACGAACCGAACATTTTTGTTCAAAGAACATGTTCGCTATTCTGGTCGCTGTGACCTTCGACACACATGAGTTAAATGAATTCAAATTAAATGTGTTTAGGTGAAATTATACGGAATCCAGTTAAGGACATGAACACCAAATAAAAATTGACTTTAATTATTAATATTTTTACAATTGAAATACTAAATCAATATTTTGTCAATAGTTTCTATATTATATTTAAGTATTAACTGAATATTTTCAGATTATTAACTGAATACATTGAATTCGACATATTGTTTGTTTGTCCTTCACAGGGCTCTGTAGAACGTGTTTAATATTTAAATGCATATTTTAACTGTGTATGTATGTCGAGGGTATTAGTGTTCAAACTTGAACAGAACATGTTCGCAACGAGTTCCCTCAAACTATTCCAGGGAGCCGGTTTTACAAAACTACAAGTCTTGTTCGTAAAAAATTGTAGGTTTCAAGTTCTTGTAATCAGAACTTGTTGGTTACAGGGGTGTTACACAAACATTTGTACAAAAAAAGACTACAAGTCTTGTGAGTAACAATAAGATCGTAGATTAGAATTGTAGAGATCACAAGTTGTTGGGAACAAGTGAAATTGGACTAATTAGTCTGTAACAAGTGTATAGTTAACAAAACGTGTCACTAATCAGAAAAAAATATCTAAAATGTCCAAAAGTGTTGCATTAGGAAATAAGCTGTGTATTTTAAAAGAAATAACGAGATAGTTGTTGAATTTTTAATGTTGAATTCCAAAAACACTTGTAAAACAATCTACCTTTTGAGTTAGGTAGAAAATCTTTGGTTGGCAACAAGTTTGTCAACTTACACTTGTTAGTTACAAGTGATCTTTTTGTGGTTTACAAGTAATTTACTTGTAAACATGTAAAAAAAATCGCTTGTAATTGTACTTTTGTAAAACACTAACAAGTAGTTATTTTATAAACTTGTAAAAATTTACTTGTTAGTAACAAGTGATCTTTTTGTGGTTTACAAGTAATTCGCTTGTAAACTTGTAGAAATCCACTTGTAAATTACAAGTGAACGCATGTACTCACGTGAAACGCTAACAAGTAGATATTTTACAAACTGGTAAAAATTTACTTGTAACTAACAAGAATTATAGTTTAGTGAAACAGGCCCCAGGTCCCAACACGAACATCCCCTTTGATGTGACAGGTAAAACCGACCACTGGTGTAACGGCGCCGAACAAAACAACGAACAAAATTTGTTACAATGTCTGGAAAAACCGTCCACACACACAGTTCGCGAACCGTGTTCTGTTCTAGTATTGACCCACCTTATAATTAAAATACATAAAAAGACATCAAAGACACATAAAAAGAAAACACAGCCACACATAAAAAAGACAGCAATCATACAAAATTAAAATATACACAAAAAAAAAAATTCACAGACACACATAAAAAACAAGACACATAAATAAACACCAAGAAACATAACGTTTACATGAGGAATAATTAGTAGCCCTCTTTATATTAAGAGGGGGCTCCATAGAAAAATACTTGTGTAAATGCAAGGTAGATGGCGCCATGCAACCTCCAAACGTCGCCAATTTAGTTGTTCAAAATCGAATGCAGCCTTTTAGCTATAAGGCTTGGTTTATACTCTCTAGCTAAGCGGCAAAGCAACCTGCAAAATTTCAAAAATAACGTCAGAGCTTCAGATTTTTGCATTAGCCAGAACGCATGTGTACAATGACGTGAATGTTAAATTATTTGTTCAAAGTTGCATTAATTTAGAAGATGTTCTATTTATTTTAAATGATCACGTCTAATAAAAGCGCTTTCTCAGGATCACCATCATTCTTATGTAATTTGCAAAGCTATATACAATGCGCTCTGCAACCTATTTAGCACACAAGCATTTAGAAATCGGGAAAAACTTCAGTTGGCTCCGCCCTTTTTAAGACGAACGCAACTTCTAATTGGTTGGTTATGTAGTCTGACGTCACATGCTCCGCCCCTTTTCAATGTCAAACCACACAACAAACCTATTAGAAGTTGCCGGTCGTCATAAAAAGGGCGGAGCCAACTGAAGTTCGTCCCGATTTCTAAATGCCTGTATTTAGCAAACTTCTCCCCCCAATTCTCTTATCTAGAAGGTCACCAATATATACTATAAACTGTCACACTACGCACTGTTCTGCGCACATTATACAAGTAAAAATGTTCGAATACTTTTACTTGTGTATAACCGCCGATTGACACTTATAAATTAATTTATACATTTTATGTACCAAATCATTCACGAAAACATTCATCATTTAATTGATACAAATATATAAGTAAAAATTGTAGGTGTAAAAAAGTCATCGATGCTCCCGAGGTTAACGCCCCCGGGGGGGGGAGTAAACTTTTTACCCGTTCTCAACGTATTGCCACCGTGGCCAGTTTTGACCAAAGTGAACCCACTTTTGGCCATGGTTGGCCGTTTGAGGGCCTGGGTTGCCAATGCACTCTGCCGAGTCCTAACCGACCAGGATCGGTCAGCGCTTTTCGACGGCCAAAAAGAGGGGCTTTTAAAGTTGATTTACCTCTGTAGTTATTTTCAAGCATGTAAACGTAGTTAACACAAACCACAGAATAAAACACATGTAAAATCACACACAAACACCAACAACATAAAACACAAGCAGACACATAATTACACACATAAAAATAAAATACACCCTGTTACTTAAAAACAAAAGTTTCTGTTTAACAAACGCATACAGAAATGAAGAAGACATAGATTTGTTTTTCTTTTCAAAATGACTATTTTCTGAGCTCAGCTACTGCAACTTAAAATCTAAATAAATAAAAGCCTTTTTAATAGTATAAGTCTCTAGTATAAAAATATATATATATATAAGGATAGGTCAAGCTAAAATACACCTGTAAAAAATTGTGTGTGTAACCATGGCAACCAAACTAACTTTCCTTTTGATTTCCTACGTAAAATTGTCAAGATTATATATATATATATATATATATATTTTGAGAGAAAAAAAATAAAAATTGAGAGAAATAAAAGGAAAATTTCAAAGGAAAAAAGGAAACATCTCAATTTCATTTTTGTATTTTTTTGTTGTCTATGCGTTTTATACTCAAAGATGAAAAACATTTTTTTTTTGTTTGAGCTTTCAAATAAATACATATAAGCCCTATCTAAAAAAAAATCACGTCAATGACAAAAAAAAAGCAAATCCCAACTTATCCCCCTCCTCACCTCACCTTAACATTAAAAACGAACTCCTTTCCCCTGAACATGGGCAATCCTTGCGTACATCTAATCGAAAACCATAAATGATTTCTTATATTGGCAATATATACAGAAGAAGAAGAAGAAGAACACGCAAATTGAATCTATTTCTAGTCCAATAGACAATTACGTGTCCAACCATTTCTCCTCCCTTTAGACTTTCATAAATCATTTATTTACATGTAAGACACACGACATGTCAATCAATCGTAAATGTAGGACATTAAGACATACAAACTACAAAATCCACCTTGTTTTTTTCTTCTTCTTAATTCTTAATGCTCAGTAATGAAAATCTTGACTTGGAGAGAGGAAACTTCCTATAATTAAACGCTGTTTCACAAAAATTACACCGATGGCACTTGCATCGCTAATACTTATATAATTATCTTAGAAACAAAAAATTGCTTTTAAAAAACATAACTCATCATTAAGAAAACAAAAATTAACATATCTTCATAATTTGTTGTAGCCCATATTTAAACGCTCAAAAGATTAGAAAAAGCCACAATAGCACACACAACTGGTGAACTGGTGCCTTCATTTTTCTATTATAAGCAGGGCAAGGAGGTTCATGCAAATGCATGGTTTAGTATTCTGGCTCAGAATTCATGCTAAATGAGATACGAACATGATTCCTATCATGCTGAAGCTAAATATATGAATTTTATAATGCATGTTTTTTGCATATTTTGTCATTTTTTTTTCAAAGCATGCATATTTTGCCAAAATTGGCAAAAAAAAGTGCATAAATTGTAATTTTTGCAATTTTTTCAAACAAAAAAATAGGTCTCCAAACTTTTCTGACTTCATGAAAATTGTGGAAATAAACTGTATAAGGAAGGGGAACATAGAATCAGGTTCATCTTATAAATGAAATTAACAATGAACTTGATACAAATGAAACTCTGAACCACTTACACTCCTCCTCGTATATCCTTTCATGTTGAGAGAAATTTTTTCTAAATATTAAAATTTTTTGATAAAAAATCCATGAAGTTTTGAATTTGAAAATTAAAAAATGTTGCTTGTTTGCCATTTTCTTCAATTTTCATGGGTGAAATTTTGAATAAGATTTTTTGTATAGTGCATATTTAATGGCATATTTAGTTGTTTTTTGTTGCGTGAATACATGCATATTTTGTTGATTTTAAGTGGATGAACCTCCTTGCCTTGATTATAAGTTATTATCTCTTCGTTGATATGGTAGTTGAGTATGTGCTATTTCCATCAAAGTCTGCTTTAATGGCAGCTCTGAAGTATGAACGAGACTCGCTCACAAGACACCAAAAGGAGACCGGGACAAAGGTCGAGTTGTGCTGTTCACAAGGTGAAAATGTCTACACCCAATAAACATTATATATATATTAAGCCCTGTATTTCTGTGGTTCCTATTGTCTGTGATCTAACGCTGTACACACTCTCCAGCCAAGAACCCCATGATATTAAATTGGAGAGGGGAAAAAGTTGAAAAGTGTAGAATGGGGAGAAGAGGGGAAACGTGGAGGGGGGAAGAGGGGAAACGTGGAGGGGGGAAGAGGGGAAACGTGGAGGGGAGAAGAGGGGAAACGTGGAGGGGAGAAGAGGGGAAACGTGGAGGGGAGAAGAGGGGAAACGTGGAGGGGGAAGAGGAAAAACGTGGAGGGGGAAGAGGAAAAACGTGGAGGGGGAAGAGGGGAAACGTGGAGGGGGAAGAGGGGAAACGTGGAGGGGGAAGAGGGGAAACGTGGAGGGGGGAAGAGGGGAAACGTGGAGGGGGGAAGAGGGGAAACGTGGAGGGGGAAGAGGGGAAACGTGGAGGGGGATGAGGGGAAACGTGGAGGGGGAAGAGGGGAAATGTGGAGGGGGAAGAGGGGAAACGTGGAGGGGGGAAAAGTGGGAGGGGGAAACTGAAATTGAAAAACTCATTTTCTCTTTCAAATATAAAAAGGGGAGGGGAAAATAGTAGCAAAATTAAACTACAGTTTAACACAGGCAATTGTGCCCAGCATTAGAATTGCTTTTGCTCCGCCCTTTTATGAATGTCATCGATTTCTAATTGGTTTGTTACTTGGTCTGATGTCATAAATGGGCGGAGGAAAAGAAATTCTAATGCTGGGCACAATTGCCTGTGAATTTCGCTCCCGTCGTTTATGACGGGTTACCCCACTAGTAATATAAAAAAATTTCATGAGGGGCGCAGAATACGCCCCAAAACTCGCTCAGCAACCCAACCTTATCGGCGCCCGACCTCGCCAACCCCCCCCCCCCTCCCAAAGGCCGGCACTGGAAATGACCGGTTGCCGCATGAACAGGGCCAATGACAGCACCAAATTATTACAAACAATGGAACACCCATTTTGTTATTTATTTTCGTTTCAAAACTGTTCACATACAAAAAAATGTATTTTTCTTTTCAATTTGCTATTATTGGTAATATTTATAGAAAAGCCAAAAAAAAGTTTCATTTTTATAATGATTAACTCATGCGTAAACCAATTTATGGAACGCGTTCACCATCGTAACAGAAGCAGGCACTTTGTAATTTGGTGCGCGCTATTTAATAGTTAAGTGACGCGTGGCAAATACAATTACAGCATGTTGCCAGCCTAAGGTTTCAAAGCCACTGACCATTGACTTATTACCAATGGGTTCCACGAGCCACGCATTTGAAGCTAAGTACTCTAGGACATGGCCTACGAAGGAGGACAAGGCCTGTCCCATATTTCGATAATCACCATGAAATTATTTCACTTCTGCTATTGCACATCTACGCCACTGATGGCGCTACAAACAACCCTCAGAAAAACTAAACCAATCTGTAGAGAATTGAATGTAATTTTTAATAAAAATTAGGAAACACAACTACAAACATAAACATTAAAGGAAATGTTTTTGTACCTTCTAGTTTTTTAAATATAAATTAAAAACTGAGAAAGGCAACTCACAGGCAGTTAGAAATAGGTGAAAACTTCAGTTGGCTCCGCCCTTGTTATGACGACTGGCAACTTCTAATTGGCTGGTTATGAAGTCTGACGTCACATGCTCCGCCCTTTTCAACGTCAGACTACATAACCAGCCAATTAGAAGTTGCCAGTCGTCATAACAAGGGCGGAACAAACTGAAGTTTTCATCTATTTCTAACTGCCTGTAGGCAACTCTGCATAGACTTAACATGGAAAGATGCACATCGAAACTCAAAACGTTGTAGGTGCCAAAATTTAAACTTTTCATTAGATAAAAAAAAAAATTTCTACTAAACCAATTACATGAAAGGCATAACGTATTGTACTATAATTTACAGGAAGAAACGATCAGTATTAGAATATTTTTTTAAAAAATTTTTAAACTTCACTTCAGTTCTAAAAAAACGTTGTAAATGCCAACAAGCAACATAGGCTGACAAGTTGTCACTATAATGACATTGTTGCCATTTACAACGTCACTATAGTCACTGAGTTACTGTCCATTTTGTCACTCGAATTGCTATTGGATGTTACAGCGTTATGACAATTATACTTCAGTTTTTTTACCGCTAGGAACAGCACTTTCGTTACAAGTGAATTCCTCCTGTCAAAAGCATGGTGTTTACAACCCATTTTCGATTAAAAACGTATTTAACCCTTATGTGGCATTTACAACGTTTTGGAAATTCACGCCACATGTGGTAATTAGTTACATATTTGGGGGTTGTTTGCAGCGCCACCACCGTAGACTTCTTGTTTCAACCATTTTTTTTTCTAAAATGGGCAGACATTGCATTCTTTGTACAGGCAATTAGAAATCGGGCCAAACAAAAGTTGGCTCCGCCCTTTTCATGACGAACGGCAACTTCGAATTGGTTGGTTACGTAGTCTGACGTCACATGCTCCGCCCTTTTCAACGTCGAACCACCTAACAAACCAATTAGAAGTTGCCGGTCGTCATAAAAAGGGCAGGAGCCAACTTCTGTTTGTCCCGATTTCTAATTACCTGTATTCTTTTGTAGGCCATTACCTCGACTTCTCCTATTTATTTTCAAAAACAAACGGCTTTTTTCGTTAAGTTACCGGACACAGCCAAACATTGTACATTCATCAACTTAAGCAATAGTGTGACGTCAAGTCTAGATTTATGTATGGACGTGACGTCACACAGCTGAACAAATCGACAAATAATTATATAATTGGATGTGAATTGCTTTTATGATAAGTCCATCCATCTTTAAAAAAAAGTAGATGTTTTATCTGCGCCACGTTGATATTATTCTTTGTATTATTGATGAACTCATCAATTTTCAGAATGAAAAAACATATCAATGACAATTGCACTTTGCAGTGAATGCATAATAAATTATTTAAGATAAATAAAACAAGCGAGCAGAAGAGAGAGCGAATCTCTTCTGTCAAAACATAACAAAATAAATAATGTACAACTGCAAATTTAGCAATCTTCCAAATTTTTATCATTTTAATTGAGCTCATTTCTCTTATAAAAAGAAAGTAGTATTCAAATGTTTTATTGAACAGATTTGCTGATTTAATTTTCAAATCTCTTTTTATTCTGTTTTTTTTTTCAGATGCAACAAACACTCAAAAGAAAATTGATTGTCCTAAACCACAGTCCAGTGATATGATGGGAAGGGAGGAGGGCTGGTGACCACTCTAGGAAAATTAGGGAGATTTCTGCTACAGGCAAGTTAGAAATAGGTGAAAACTTCAAGTTGGCTCCGCCCTTGTTATGACGACTGACAACTTCTAATTGGCTGGTTATGTAGTCTGACGTCACATGCTCCGCCCTTTTCAACGCTCAGACTACATAACCAGCCAATTAGAAGTTGCCTGTCTTCATAACAAGGGCGGAGCCAAATGAAGTTCTCCCCGATTTCTAACTGCCTGTGTGTGAATGCCGACTTCCTAAATACATTGGAATTCAATTGAAATTCTATAGTACGATATTTGACTACGATCAGTGGTCTCCAAACTTTTTTGATCGCGTACCCCTAAGATAAATATCCCAGGACCCCCCCAATCAGAAATTGTCCTTCCCGTAGCCTCCTTATCCTAAGGATAACCTTACCGTATCTCAAATGGTACAAAAGTCTGCCGCTAGTGTAATAATAAGCGTTGCTGTCTGCTACGTGTATGCGAAAGTGTCCCCGCTACCAATTTCTCGTCTATTTAGCGTTCATAATCTTGTAATTTAAAAATGCAAGTTAATATTTGTTATTCTTTAATTAATTTTCTTAGTTTTTTCTGTCAATAAATAAACTTGTCTAAGGAAGAAAAAAATACGAAAAGAAAATATTAAATTTTCATAGCGCGTATCAACCCACAGATTGACTCGCGTAACCCACTTTGGAGGCCCCTGGACTCGAGCCTAACTTGACTGTATAGCATGAATCGACCCTAAGAACAGGCAATTAGAAATCGGGACGAACAGAAGTTGGCTCCGCCCTTGTTATAACGAACGCAACTTCTAATTGGTTGATTATGTAGTCTGACGTCACATGCTCCGCCCTTTTTCAACGTCGAACCACACAACAAACCAATTAGAAGTTGCCGGTCGGCATAAAAAGGGGCGGAGCCAACTTCTGTTTGTTCCTATTTCTAATTGCCTGTATGAATCTACCCTAAGGACACTTTCACACGAGGATACGTGTATAATAGATACTGAATTTACATGTACACAAATGGAAGAGTACATACGGCGGCGATACTCATAGGATACAGTATCGCGATACTGATTTTGAGTGTTCCGTGAACCACGGCCACGCAGGCAAGTGTGCCCAGCACTAACTTTTCGTTTGCCCCCGCCCCTTTATGAGCATCAGACCAAATGTCAACCAATTAGAAATTGAAAAGGGCGGGAAGAAACTGATGACGCTCATGAAAGGGCGGGGCAAACAAAAAGTTAGTGCTGGGCACACTTGCCTGTGTGAACCTCGGTTACGACGGCTACTTTTTGTAAAGGTCAACTGACAAACAAAAGACCGACACCCACATGTGGAGAATGTATCTCATGAGTGCCCTTATACCTACCTATGGGTGGGAATGGCGTTAACAACATTCCTATATCATATCATATGAGTAGCTTACTTTATTCCTGGATACGTGTATCAGATACGCGTATCCTCGTGTCAAAACTAGCCTAATTTTGCTATTGAAAGACGGAATAATGAGAGGTCGAGGGTCGTTTACCCTTTAAAATGACCTTAAAACATTTTATTTCTCTCTTTCTCTGCATAATATTTAAATATGAATGAAAATAAAAAACCAAAAAAATTATAGAAACGAAAAAAGGACAAAAGAATACAAAAGGAGAGAGAGAGAGAGAGAGTCGTGCATTTTGAAGAATAAATAAAAGAAACACTGAAAAGCAATTTTCAAGCCAAAAAAAAAATGTCTTAACAACCAGTTGCTTTGAAAAAGAAAATTATTATTATTCCAACAATACGAAAAAAAAATGGAATTGAAAAGATGAAAAGAAAAAAATAACTACAAATGAAAAGCAAATAGATATTAAATATATTTTTTATATATATATGTGCCACATTTAAAGGCAAAATGGCGTAAGTCATATTTGTAAAAAAGATATATGTGATTCTTCTATGGGTGTAAGTCCATCTTGATCTATTTACAGGCAATTAGAAATCGGGACAAACAGAAGTTGGCTCCGAGCTTTTTATGACGACCGGCAACTTTAATTGGTTTGTTGTGTGGGTCAACGTTGAAAAGGGCGGAGCACGTGACGTCAGACTACATAACCAACCAATTAGAAGTTGCGTTCGTCATAAAAAGGGCGGAGCCAAGTTCTGTTCGTAAATATTCAATACACACTTTTCCCTGAACTAGAGACCTACATAAAGCCCATGGGCCGGCATTTTTATGTTAAAGGCCCATGGGTCTGGTGAGCTTATGGGGCTGGTGGGCTGGGCCCAGCATAAAGTCTCATGGGCTGGCGGGCTGGGCCCAGCATAAAGTCTCATGGGCTGGTCTGGGCTGGGCTTCAAATTTTGACTCAATGTAGGTCTCTACCTTGAACACACAAAAAATTAATAAAGGCTACGCGTGTCTACTTGAATAAATTTCTAGATTAAAAAATAGCCAAATGCGTAAATTTTGTTTTGCTTTTGTTTTAGCTAATTAGACTTTTTTTTAAAAAAAGAGAGAGTTTTTAATAAAAATCCAAATGCAAATTGCATTTTTAAATTATTATAATGGTTGTTTACATTGTAAAAGAGAAAATTCAATTGTTTGCCTTTTTTAAGGTAAACACATTCTTTAGTAATCCTAACATGAGAAGAAATCAATTAAAATTATTATAATTATGTAAACAACATAGAAACACTAGTTACGCGGTGTTTCAACAATAATTAATCAGATATATCGATTTTAATTAAAATCTACCTGTGCTCTAAAACCAATGTTTCAATGTTTCTCAAGCTACGGTCCGAACAGGCAATTAGAAATCGGGACAAACAGAAGTTGGCTCCGCCCTTTATATAACGACCGGCAACACATCTAATTGGTTTGTTGTGTGGTTCGACGTTGAAAAGGGCGGAGCATGTGACGTCGGACTACATAACCAACCAATTAGAAATTGCCGGTCGTCATAAAAAGGGCGGAGCCAACTTCTGTTTGTCCCGATTTCTAATTGCCTGTGGTTCTAAAACATTATTCAAAAGAACTGAATAAAACAGCGGTTTTTGTGTGTTGAAACCCTACTTAAGAGGGTTCAACAATGCAGTTCATGTGCCATGTTTTATACCTAGTACACACCTGATAATTTAAATGCATTGAAATAATAAATGTATTCTACAGAGCCCTGTGAAGGACAAACAAACAATATGTCGAATTCAATTTATTCAGTTAATAATCTTGAAAATATTGAGATTAATACTTAAATATAAAATATAAGTGTTCATGTGCTTAACTGAATTCCATATAATTCACCTTAAACACATTTAATTTGAATTCATTTAACTCATATGTGTGTACAAGGTATTATTCTTGAATCCGAGCCCTCAGCCCACTTAAAATAATGATAAGAAATTGATTATCTTTTATTTATTGGATCAATAAGTGTCCTCCACCCACCTCGAAAGCCCTTTTTCTGTAATATCACTTTATGATTGATATGAAAACCAAACAAGACTAGAAATATTCAAAATATCATTTTCTAAAAAACTTGAAATTTGCTATTATTTACTTTTATTACAAAAGAAAATCAATATTTGATTATTATTATCAGTAATAATAACTTTGCATAATATTGACCACTTATTAGAGGAATAATAATAAAAAAACATCCTCAATGGTCAATCAAGTTCAATTTCCTTTTTTTTTTTTCATTTTTTGAAAAATAATAATTCAGAATTTGTTTGTAAAATAAACTTGAATCCACCCTCTAAATAAACACAAGTATAATATTAAATAAAATAATATAGAAAGAACTGTGTAATTTGATCATCATTGATTTATTATTGCACAGTTCTGAATTTCTAAGAACATGAATAAATTATAGGAAAAAGGGAGGGTTTTTAAGGAATGAAAGGGTTAAAAAAATAAAACCCTCCTTCTGGCTTAAATTGAAGTTAAGTAAGCCTACATTTTTTTTTCTCATTTCCTGGTTTCAGGCAAAACAAATTTCTTCCTTTCCATTACCTTTAGCTAACAAAAAAAACAAAAGCATATTTTAAACACAGGCAATTAGAAATCGGGACAAACAGAAGTTGGCTCCGCCCTTTTTTTATGACGACCGGCAACTTCTAATTGGTTTGTTGTGTGGTACGACGTTGAAAAGGGACGGAACATGTGACGTCAGACTACATAACCAACCAATTAGAAGTTGCCGGTCGTCATAAAAAGGGCGGAGACAATTTCTGTTCGTCCTGAATTCTAATTGCCTGTATTTTAAACTTAACGTGGCTTTATATATATATTTATTTTGTTTTTGTTTATCCAGATGGCGCCACTGCATGTTCTATGAAAAGTGTTTTCCTATCCGATTGAAGGTTTTGAGAAAATTTATATTTTTCGAGTTTTTCAGAAGAAACATTACAAAAAAGAAATTCAAAAGTGTTTTTTTTAGAAACTAGAATAGTCGGTGATAATTAGGAATGGGATATTCGAATCCGGCGAGTCTTGAAAAATATTTGAGATTCGAAAACTCGAATCTTCGCGCTTTTTTCGTCTTTCGAATCCTTACCGGAAAAAAAACCTGTTAAAAACTTTGGTAAAATTACTTTTAATTTCATTGACGTCCAATAGAAGCATTCACTAACAACAAAAAAACCGGCGATTGTTTCAATTTCGTTGTTGTACCCGGATCGCCAATGGATCATTTTGTGGCGACCCCCCTGAGTGCGACACTGTGATTTTTATTATTAATAATTTAATATTTAATATTATTTCATTTATTTGTATCTTCTTAATGAATAATATCGGATTCTTATAGAAAGGATTCGAGAGATTTGAGAACCTTTTAGGATTCGGATTCGAGAAAATTTAGGATTCGGATTCGAGAAAATTTTGGATTCGGATTCGAGAAAATTTAGTATTCGTTCCACCACTAGTGATAATGTTAAAAGTTTTATCATATTCATGATTGATATATTTCAAAATAAACTTTTTTTTAAATGAAATTTGCTTCTTGAAAAAAACATTAGGCATTCGTAAAATTTACTCCATGAATTTAAGTGAATTTTTTTTTGCCAAAATTTTCATCTTAATGAGACCGCGTTTATAGGCAATTCTAGAATAATGACGTCCATCTGGTATATTTCTACTGCATTATAATAGTATACACTGTTCAGGAAGAACGTGATCATGAAATGCTAACTATAAATGCGGCATTATTTTTTATTATATATAAAATTTTCTGTGAATAAACTAGTAGTAGTTTTATTGGTACAATCAGTCTCATCTTGTAGTCAAGGGCCACCCCATTATCATATGGTCCAATCAGAAGAAAAAAAATATATATATATGTCTGAATTGTCCATTCATACATTCAGAATTATTATTATTTCATGTCATATATATTTTATTTTGAAGTGAATATAATAATGATAATAATGAGCAGAGAGAGAGAGAGAGAGAGAGATGGAAATCTAGAGTGAGGACACAATTGAGGAGCCTCTTCTCCTCAAATTGTGGCTCACATCCTACTACTTCAATATATATCCGATACCCGAGAAGAGTGTGTGAACCCGAAATGATGTTGGAAGAAAATTGTGTCTCATAAATTGGTCGTCAAGGACGCCAAACGCAAATAATCCTTTTAGCATTTTTTTATATATAAAAGCGCGAATAATCATTATTCATTCCAATCTAATTTATTCTGCAAGAAGAAGACGAAAAAAAAAAAACATAACAGAAACCAAAATTATCATTGGCTCAACAGTTATTTTTTTTTGTGAAAGCTGAAGGCTAGATCACACATGCTTAATTCACTTGAAAATAAGCAGAAAATAGAAATAGAAATTTTTTTTAAAAAAAAAATTCAGAATAGTTTCTGCTTTACTTTTCTGCTTTCCATTCACGTTCAAGGAAAATTTCTAAAAAGAAGAAAATTAATCAAAATTGTTATTGGCTCAATAGTTATTTTTGTGTGAAAGCTGAATAAAGTGAATGTTGGCAAAAGGCTGGATCACACATGCTTAATTCGCTTGAAAATAAGCAGAAAATAGAAATAGAAATTAAAAAAAAAATTAGAATAGTTTCTGCTTTACTTAACGTTCAAGGAAAATCTTTCAAATTAAACTTTATTTTTCATTATTGGTATCTTTAAAATTAAACTTTATTTTTCATTATTTTTATCTTTCAAATTAAACTTTATTTTTCATTATTTTTATCTTTCAAATTAAACTTTATTTTTCATTATTTTTATCTTTCAAATTAAACTTTTTTTCTCATTATTTTTATCTTTCAAATTAAACTTTATTTGTCATTATTGGTATCTTTCAAATTAAACTTTATTTGTCATTATTTTTATCTTTTAAATTAAACTTTATTTGTCATTATTGGTATCTTTCAAATTAAACTTTATTTTTCATTATTTTTATCTTTCAAATTAAACTTTATTTTTCATTATTTTTATCTTTCAAATTAAACTTTATTTGTCATTATTTTTATCTTTCAAATTAAACTTTTTTTTCAATTATCAGTATCTTTCAAATTAAACTTTTTTTTCAATTATCAGTATCTTTCAAATTAAACTTTTTTATATCCGTTTCAAAATGATCATATTTAAAGGGTTTTTTTTCCAGAAAAGTTTTCGTGAAAATTAAATTCCAAATTGCTTTATAAGAAGTTGAATTTTTTTTTCAAATAAGAGATTCACATGAAGAAAAAAACAACTTTTACCAATATCTTGTAGGCCTATTATTCTAGTCTCTTAAAAAAAAACTACTTCCGCATTTCTTTTCTTACTAATTTACATGAATTATGTAAATCTTTGTCAAAACACCTTTCTTTTAAAAAAAACCTGTTTATTTTCTAAATGATAAAAATTGAGCTCTTTAAATCTTCCCAAATTTATATTTTTGATTTTGAAAGATTTCCTTTTTTTTATATAAATAAATTAAATGATTATTCTAACATTATGATTAATTTGTCTGACATTTTTTTTACATTATAAAATATCTCGTTTTGAAACACATCTGTCAATGTTGCAATTTTTGTTTCAAATGAGAAAAAGAGAGAAGAAAAAAAATGCAAATTAAATTAAATTGAAGCATAAAAATGACAAGAAAATATTCTGAGAAAGGAACATATCTTCTTCACAAAATGTGTCTTTAATTTGATTTTCAAAAAAGCCGATCTCAAATTTTCATTTTTTTTTTATTAATTATCATTAGGGCTCGGATTTTAATGCAATATCAACCGGACTGTTTCTCAATATGTGGCCCAAGTGCCAATTGTAAAGTGACAATCTCTCGTTTAGATAATAAAAAAAAACTGTTCTTTCTAATTAAAAACAATGGTTAGAGGCTAGAACTCTAGTTGACAACTGATAGTAACCAGAAATCTAGCCTCTCTACCCAGCTTTTTTTATTAGAAATAACATAATTGCAGTTGCTCTAATGATAATTACTTCACAGTTGGCTCTTGGGCCACAAATTGAGAAACATTCCGGTTGATATTGCATCAAAATCCGAGCCCTAATTATTACTATTATTTTTTAAAAAAATAAAATAAAATACAGGGTGAGCGTAAATTGACTCAAAACCAAAATTATTTGCAGAAGATCTATAACCAACTGTTGCAAACCATAAACAAAATGATTAAATTGTTTTTGATCCATACTGTATAAAAATCCCTTCAACTAACTTAATCAGGCAGTCAATTAATTAATTACTTCATTCGGAATAGATTTCCTCCCCTCATAATTCCTTGAAGATCTCCCCCCTCTTCTTAATCAGGTTCTATCCACCTGGAAGAGAAAAAAAAATACCCTGCGGATTCTGAATATATCTATTATGCCCTCAAGTAATATTCGTTAATTAAACTAAAAAAAACAGGCATTTAGAAATCGAGACAAACACAAGTTGGCTCCGCCCTTTTTATGACGACCGGCAACTTCTAATTGGTTTGTTGTGTGGTTCCACGTTGAACTACATAACCAACCAATTAGAAGTTGCCAGTCCTCATAAAAAGGGCGGAGCCAACTTCTGTTTGTCTCGATTTCTAAATGCCTGTGAAAAAAGGTGGCTGAATAGATATTTATTTTGTCTTCGTTCACCGTGTCTTTTCATAATTAACTTTTTAAATATTAAATTTCTAATAAAACAGTTTTAAAAAGTGATCACTTTAAAAATTTCTTAATAATTAGTTCTTCTAAATCAGTCATTTTTAAAATTTCTTTAAAAAAACTTTTCAAGAATAGTAAAAACTAGAGATGAGACATTCGAATCCTCGAATCCCGCGAATCTTGAAAAATATTCGAGATTCGCAAAAATCGAATCTTTGCGCTTTTTTTCGTCTTTCGAATCTTAAACCTTAAAAAAAACTGTTCAAAACTTTAGTGAAATTAGTTTGAACTCCATTGACGTCCAATAGAAGCGTTGACTAACAAAAGAAACCGGCGATTGTTGCAATTTCGGTTGTCGGACCCGGATCACCAATGGATCACCTTGAGATTCGAGAACCTTTTAGGATTTGGATTCAAATTCGAGAAAATTTAGGATTCGTCTCACCTCTAGTAAAAACCATCTCTAATTTAAAATAATTTATTAATTTTAAAATTATATAAAGAAACGTCAGCCATTTCTTTTTAGTATTCTTGAAAAAAATATTAAGAAATTTTAATAATGACTAGAATAACTAATTATTAATTAATATAAAAATAGTCTAGAATTCAAACTAGATTTTATTGAAAAACTAGATATTATAGAAAATACGAAATACATTAAAAATACGATATATTTAAAATTATTTCGTATTTTCAGTCTAATTTTACAAGTGTCATTACGATATTTTTTCTTTTTTTCGTGACGAAAGTTTTCTTATATTTCGTTACCACAAAAAAGTCGCGCATGCGTGTGTTTGTTGACATTTTGAGTCAAAAAGGCAGCCATTTTTTCCCCCACTTCAAACGAACAATAGAATACTTTGAAGAAATTAGTACCAGGAAAGTATTGAATTTGCTCAACAAAAAACTGCAGATGTTAAGTTAAGGGTTGGTTATAATTTTTGCGGTCGAAAGGTGCTGACCATCTCTGGTCGGTTAGGATACGACAGAGTGAGTAAGCAACCTGGGCCCAGTTCCGGCCAAGCGTGGTCATTTCTGGGTCTACGCAGCCCGCAGCCCGAAACTGACCAGTGCAGTAATAGGTTAAGAACGTGTAAAAAGATTTACTCCCTCGGGGCATAAACTCTTGGAGCATCCATGACTTATTTAATTGTTTATTGAGACTTTATTTATTTGCTGTTATTGCCATTTCCATCCCTTGTTGTCGCCATCGTGATTTCTGGTTTTAGTAATGCACATAGGTACTTTTTGTTTCAGGTTTTAATTGTAGCCAAAAATGTGATATTTCGTGTTTTATTTTAATTTTTTTTTTGTTTTGACAGAACGCAAACCCATTAACGAAATTTAATTACGAAATAAATAAATAAAACGAAATTAATTTAAAATATATCGTTTTCATTTTATTTCGTGTATTTTTTGGACGAAAAATCGCAAAGCATCTATTATTTATTATATTATTTATTATTAATCTTGTTTTCGACCTAAAAATCAAAGAGAGAGAGAGATAGATAGAGAGTATTAGCCTATTGACACACGCAATCTATGATTAAAACCAAAATTCAAGAAAGAAATAAACTTAATTAACTGTTTTTAATTCAAACTTTGAACCCTCAATAACATCTTTTGAACCAATCTTTTTTTCAAGAATTATTTTTAGTAAAAAAAGAATTTTTCTAGGTTTTTGAACCCTGTTCAGAGAGTACAAAAATTGAAGTTCAAGTGATAAGTATACTCTTCTTGAATTTGAACCAAAAACAAAATATATCAAATATAAAAAATATATCAAAGATTAATTTCTGAATGACTTTTCCACGTAAAACAGATGAGCTTTTTTTTATAAAAAAAAAAAAGAGACGGTTTTTAAGCTAATTTTAGAAATTCATCTGTGACTTAATTATAAATGAGTCAATACTTTTTCTCTTCCTTCTTTTATTCCCCAAATGATCTAAAAAATAGCATTAACTTTAAACATGAATTATGTATTCTACTCAAGTCCAAACAACAAATAAGATAAAATATATAACCCTTTCTTTAGAGAAAAGATAAAAAAAATACTGGCCCAGTTTCTTAAGAAAAAACCATGATAAATTTACAAATAAGACTCAATATTTAATTTAGAAGCAACTTCAACAACAAAAAAAATGTTGCAAAGTTTGTTATACCTTAGACTATTACTTTACTGGACTGGCAAACTCCCGAAATTTTGTGTTTGACAGTTATTTTTCCAAGTGGCGCCTCTAGCGGGACTATGGTATATGAACTTGAATAGTAAAAGGGAAGTTTTGGACGAGTTCATTTTGTAGCTATGTAGGGTGTATTTTTATATATTAGTATAAAAAGTATGGCCGATGAAGAACTACACAGGCATAGCCTCCTATGGATACTATCTATAGGAGGCTATGACACAGACAATTAGAAATCGGGAGAGGGACGAACAGAAGTTGGCTCCGCCCTTTCTATGACGAACGCAACTTCTAATTTGTTGGTTACGTACTCTGACGTCACATCAATCAACGTCGAACCACACAAAAAAAACAGACTTTCACTCCCGATTTTCTTTAAAAATAATGCCACCAGAAGGAGCTGACGTCACTTTTGTCTATGAACCGTGAAGATTCGAGTTTTCGAATCTCGAATATTTTTTAAGATTAGCGGGATTCGAGAATTCGAATGCCCAATCCCTCGGGGAAAAAAAACCCCAACCCATGAACTTTTTGAGCCTTCTGGGATTTTGCAGTATAGGCTGATTAGGCTTACTATAAAGCTTCATGAACTGGACTAGGTCTCAAATTTTATTTTTGACAAAATGTAGGTCTCTCTAAACAGGATTTACTGAAAAGTACGGAGCCCTGTAAAAGACAGGCGAGATTTTTTTTTTTAAATCTCGACATTTCGATTTTAATCTCGACATTTCGGCTTTAATCTCTTTTATTCGGTCATGTTAATTATGCCATGTTGTGCACACCATACTCTAATAATTAAATTATTGCTGCTACAAGAGGGCGCTTGCAATAATTTCATTATTAGAGTATGGTGCGCACAAGATGGCATAATTAACATGGCTGAATAAGAGACTAGAAGTCGAGATTAAAGTCGAAATGTCGAGATTTAAAAAAAAATCTCGCATATCCTTTACAGGGCTCCGTAGAAAAGACAAATCACATCTCTTTTTTTTAAAAAGGAAAAATAAAACAACAAAAAATTGGATGAAAGAAGAAACAATTTTTAAATTTGATAACCAAAAAATGGGGTCAAAACAGAAAGAAAAAAAAAATGATTAAAAGCAGAAAAGATGAGAAAAACAACAACAACAACAGAAAATATTTTGTCTATAATTTAGAAAATTAGATTAATCTAAAAGGGAGGAAAAAGAACTTAAAAAAAATGAAGCCATTTATATGATGATAATTATTATTATTATTATTGTTGTCCTTGACACTTTTTTTTCTCTCCTCCTCCTCCTCCTCGTATTTATTCTCAAATAACCATATTTCATTTCCTAAAAAAAACTCCATCAAAAATGAAAAAAAAAAAAGATGAAACAAAGAGCAAATATTCTAAATTGTCCTGTCAAAAAAAAAAAGAGAAGACCCATCTAGTTTTTATAATATAATACAAACAGCACTTTTCGACTTGGTCTTTGGGTCCGGTCTGCTCAAAGAACCGTCTCATCTGAACGGGTTTTCACTACGAGCTCGTACAGGCAGTTAGAAATCGGAGAGAACTTCAGTTGGCTCCGTCCTTGTTATGACGGACCGGCAACTTCTAATTGGTTTGTTGTGTGGTTCGACGTTGAAAAGGGCGGAGCATGTGACGTCAGACTACATAACCAACCAATTAGAAGTTGCCGATCGTCATAACAAGGGCGGAGCCAACTAAAGTTCTTCCCGATTTCTAATTGCCTGTTAATTGGCCACCTATGGAGGTTGCATGGCGCCATCTACCTTGCATTCACACAAGTATTTTTCTATGAAACTCTCTTAAGAGCCTACCGTGAAAAAAAACTTACAAAAATCTTCGCATGTAGGCGCTTCTGTAGCTGTGACGTCAACATGTGGCAAAAAAAAATCAATTTTGATACACTTTTGTCCGCCATTTTCTCCCTTATCGATGGATAAAAGTAGGCATATTTTTATAACGACTGTTTTTTGGGTAAATATGTACTACTGAAAAAAGGAAGAGCAACTTTTGAACTACAATGGTGAGTAATTTGATTCGTATACAATTAGTGGTCAAATTTTAGGGTATTATGAAACTTATTGTTAGTGGGAAGTGTAGATCCTATAAAATGTATAAACGGAGGAGCTTTTGTCGCCTATGGGATTTAACATGAGCTAAAAAAATACGAGATTTTAAAATGAAATTAAAAATAGAAAAACTAATTATAAATTTGTACCAACGTATCACTAGATGAGCAATATTGTTATGTACATATTGCAATTTGAATTTTGAAAATCACAATTTTTGTTGCAGAAAACAAAACATTTGTGTGAACCATGAATTTTTTAAAATAGGAATTTCTCTTTCTCATTGATTTCAATGGCTTAGCTGTGGGGCGCCACGAAACGGCGAAAAGTGGAACTATAATTGTCATCTGCTAATATTCAAAATGGCGTCACACATATAGGCTCTTAAGACTAGAAAAATACCCCTTAGTTACGCCAAAAGTTTGTTAAAAAATCTAATCTACAAAATAAGAGCCCCATTGGTAATTTCTAGAAAAACCAAACACAATGTGTAATGTGTGTATAATGGGAGAAAGGGGGATGAATGTCCTTTGGGAACAAACAGGTTAAGTAATAAAACCTTACTTCAGTGTATAAATAAGACTCAAAATGTAAATATTGAATAAAAGTAACGACTTTTCTAAAGCTATTTTCTTTGCATATTCAATGAAAATTGCTATTTTTTTTGTTCGTAATTTAATTATCTAAGTTACATTATTTAAGATTCCTGGAGAGTTAAATTCTACCCCCAACTACGCAAAAAAAAATTCTGAATTTACAACGTTTTACGCAAATTTAAGTGTTTTTTTTTAATAATCTTGCCTAACAAGAGCATAGTTTTTTTTACAGGCAATTAGAAATCGGGACGAACAGAAGTTGGCTCCGCCCTTTTTATGACGACCGGTAACTTCTAATTGGTTGGTTATGTAGTCTGATGTCAAATGCTTTGCCCTTTTCAACGTCGAACCACACAACAAACCAATTAGAAGTTACCGGTCGTCATAAAAAGGCCAACTTCTGTTCATCCCGTTTTCTAATTGTCTGTGTAAATGTTTCCTTAATTAGGCCTTAATTAAACAGGCAATTAGAAAACGGGACGAACAGAAGTTCGCTCCGCCCTTGTTACGACGACCGACAACTTCTAATTGGTTTCTAGCGTGGTTCGACGTTGAAAAGGGCGGAGCATGTGACGTCAGACTACATAACCAACCAATTAGAAGTTGCGTTCGCCCATAAAAAGGGTGGAGCCAACTGAAGTTCGTCCCGATTTCTAAATGCCTGTCCTCTTCTAAGCTTGTCTGCAGTTAACTATAAGTTTGGTTATGTAACTGCAGTTAAGTTTTATAGTGTAAACGAGGTGTTAGTGTCCAAAAAAAAATCCTAATATTTGTTTCCCTGTAAAACAACTACAATAATTGAGAACAAAAAACAAGAAAGAATTGTGTTCTGTATTTTTTTTCTTCCTGCAACTTGTAAATAATAAAGAACACTAAAAAGCATGAAAAATTCCCCTGAGTAATTTTCTTTGTTTCCAACTAAAACAAAGATCTGGAGTAAAAAATAACCTCCCCCCCCCCTAGTTGAGAGTTCACAAAAGATCTCGATTTATATGAGTAGAAAATCAACTAAAATCCATCTGGTGGGTTAGAGAGCCCGAGGGAGATTGAAATACAGAGCTAGAAAAAAAGAGTTAAGTTTACCCACCATTTCCCAAGATGCCCATAACTTTCAACTCGATAACAATGGCATCAATATCAAGAAAGAAGCAGAAAACCAATGAAAAACATCCAATCTTTATATTATGCTGAGGTTTAGAAGCCAAGAGAAATAAGTAACATTTTTATTACAGTAGAGGTGGCTGGACGAATCCTAAATTTTCTCGAATCTAAAATCCTAAATTTTCTCGAATCCAAATCTTAAATTTTCTCGAATCCAAATCTTAAATTTTCTCGAATCCAAATCTTAAATTTTCTCGAATCCAAATCCTAAATTTTTTCGAATCCAAATCCTAAATTTTTTCGAATCCAAATCCTAAATTTTTTCGAATCCAAATCCTAAATTTTTTCGAATCCAAATCCTAAATTTTTTCGAATCCAAATCCTAAATTTTCTCGAATCCAAATCCTAAATTTTCTCGAATCCAAATCCTAAATTTTTTCGAATCCAAATTCTAAATTTTCTCGAATCCAAATCCTAAATTTTCTCGAATCCAAATCCTAAATTTTCTCGAATCCAAATCCTAAATTTTCTCGAATCCAAATCCTAAATTTTCTCGAATCCAAATCCTAAATTTTCTGGAATCCAAAATCCTAAATTTTCTCGAATCCAAAATCCTAAATTTTCTCGAATCCAAATCCTAAATTTTCTCGAATCCAAATCCTAAATTTTCTCGAATCCAAATCCTAAATTTTCTCGAATCCAAATCATAAATTTTCTGGAATCCGAATCCTAAAAGGTTCTCGAATCCTTCCTATAAGAATCCTATATTATTCATTAAGAAGATACAAATAAATGAAATAATATTAAATATTAAAATATTAATAATAAAAAACACAGTGTGGCTTCACTCAAGAGTCGCCACAAGGTGATTCAATGGATGATCCGGATAACCACCGAAATTGCGACAATCACCGGTTTATTTTAGGTTAGTGAATGTTTCTATTGGACGTCAATTGGAGTTAAAAACTAATTTTACCAAAGTTTTTAACAGGTTTTTTTAGGTTAGGATTCGAAAGATTTGTAAAAGACGAAAAAAGCGGCAACGATTAGAGTTTTCGAATCTCGAATATTTTTCAAGATTCGCCGGATACGAAGATTAGAATGTCCCATCCCTAATTTGTATAAATTAAAAAAATGGCGATCAAAAGCACATTTTGTCAATGAAATGATTAGAGCTCAAATTTTTATGCAAATATCAAGCAAATGTTTCTCAATTTGTGGCTAAAGTGCCAATTACATCAACCAATAATTATTATGGTTTTTTTTTTCAATCAAAAACACCTGGTTAGAGGCTAGAACTCCAGTTAGCAACTGATATTAACCAGACATATAGCCTTTTTTTTATTAAAAAAAAACAATTGTCAAGTTGGTCTAATGATGATAATTACTTCCACAATTGGCAACTTGGGCCACAAATTCAGAATCATTATACTGCATAAAAATCCGAGCCCTAGAAATGATAAAAAAAATTGGTGGACATGAGAAATAAAGCTGCTCATATGCTGCTTTATAGCTGCTCAAAACGTAGAACTATAACACTGATGTCTATGGAAGTCACTTTGAATCCATTTTACTCAGAAACTTCAGTCACTTATTCCCCTTGGCTACTAAGCTACTCATTACACTTCCCTCCCCCTATACATGTTAGGTGTACTGTGACGTCAGCTTATAATCTTTTCACATTAATTTTGACAAGTTAAAATATGAACACTATAACAATCCAATAGAATGACGTCAGTAACTTTCTGAATGACCCTCAACATCACCATCATTATCAAAATGTGTCAATATTTTTTTTTGTTCAGCCATTTTTTCTTCTTCTTTATATTTAATTGAAAATTGTGTTTGTTACATTTGAAGACAATAAAATAAATCAATAGTTTTTCGAAGGGGGTTTTTTTTTTCTTCTTCCAATGAGCCAATTTTAATTCTTTTCTATACGGGTCAATCGATTCGTATTAATCCACTGATTAGACTAGCCTCAAACTCAAAATTAAGGGGCCAATTACGATGGTGGGTCAATAATAACTTTAACGTTTAGAAAGGGGTTTTTTTTCCACATGGCTTAAAGAATTCTTAGAAAGTAGTTTTAAGTCTGGAACTAGAACCGTATTTGTTAACAATTATTATATTTTAATTGCAGTATTTTTCGAAATAAGCTTTTTTATATAATAAGCTAGTTTCAATTAGAAACTAGAATAGTTTTATTAAAAATTATTTTTAAATTGCATTATCTTTAATAAATAATCATTTTGAGGTTACTTTCAGTTAGAAACTAGAATAGTTTCATTAAGAATTATTTAATTGCATTATCTTTGAAAAAAAAAGACATTGTAGAGGCTAGTTTCAATTAGAAACTAGAATAGTTTTATTAAGAATTATTTTTTAATTGCATTATCTTTAATAAATAATCATTTTGAGGTTACTTTCAGTTAGAAACTAGAATAGCTGTATTAAGAATTATTTTTTAATCGCATTATTTTTTATCAATAAGCTTTTAAAGACAACTTTCAATTAGAAACTAGAATAGTTGTATTAAGAATTATTTTTTAATTGCATTATCTTTAATAAATAATCTTTTCAAAGCTACTTTCAGTTAGAAACTAGATTATTAACGACAATTATTTTTTAATGGCGATGCCTTTAGAAATAAGCTTATAGAGGCTACTTTCAATTAGAAACTAGAATAGTATTATTACACTAGTGGGTTAACCCGTCATAAATGACGGGCGCCAAATTCTAGTTTAATTTTGCTACTATTATCCCCTCCCCTTTTTTGACCTTCACACATTTCTCTCTCTCACCCCCCCCCCCCCTCCACCCTTTCCAACCTTTGCCCTCTCCAATTTTATATGATGGGGAATGAGTTTGATTTAACTATTTTATATTTATAAGCACCTTAATATTGTTTGGGTTCTTGGATCGGGAGAGCGTAACATAAAACATTGACCATGAAAAAAGGGGTTCATTTAAATTTAAGTAACTTTCAACGTGCTTACATGTTTTTGTCCTTGTTTGTACAGCGTTATAGACAGACAGACTTAGGGTTAGTATATATATATATACTAGTGGGGTAACCCGTCATAAATGACGGGAGCAAAATTCACAGGCAATTAATTGTGCGCATGCGCTTCGTTTTTCTTTTTTTTTTACTCATTTCATTTCAATTTCAGTCACCGCCTCCCACTTTTCCCCCTCCACGTTTCTCTCTCCCCCCTTCTACACTTTCCAACCGTTTCCCCTCTCCAATTTAATATCATGGGGTTCTTGGATGGGAAGGGTGCAACATATAGTTGACCTTGAGAAAAAAAAAAGCTGTTCATTTCTTCATTTATTTAAATTTATATAAATTCCGATGTGCTTCAATGGTTGTACAGCGTTACTTGAGACAGACAGATAGATAGATAGATAGCCACACAGACCTGATTTCATATTTTTATCGCCGTAAATAATTTAATTTTTAAACTTATTAACAACAGAAATATATTTACCATCCAATTCTACTGTACTTACGAACTTTGAATATTTTTTTTATCAATTTTATAAACTTCAAATTTCAATTGAATGTATTGAAATTTATTAAATTATTATTATACTAATTAAAAACTAGAATACATTGAATGTTTTCTATGATAATATTAATGGATATATTTAAGTAAAACTTTTCATAAAAAGTTCTTCATTTTAAAAGATCTTCAAAACCCATCAAAAAAACGTTTATTTTTCAACAAAATACGTCTAGCAGCCAATTCATTTACCGAATATGCTTATAATTTTGTCATAATAAAAAGAAAATAAGTTAATTTAAATAAAATGGCAATTCTTACAAAGTTTTGCTCTGAGACTGATAGTCAAATTTGTATTTATTTCACGACAAAAAATACGTTATTTCTGTTGGTTATGTATGTAGGTTAAGGGTATCCGAATAAGTTACGAGTTTATGAATGTGTAGATAGAGAGATAGAGAAAAAGAAACAAAGAGAAAGAGAGAGAGAGAAACAGAGAGAGAAAGAAAGAAAGATAGACAGACAGAGGGAGAGACAGAAAGAGAGAAAGAGAGAGAGAGCGAGAGAGAGAGAAAGAAAGAGCGAGAGAGAGAGCGAGCGAGAGAGAGAGAGAGCGAGAGAGAGAGAGAAAGAGAGAAAGAAAGAGAGAAAGAGAGAGAGAAAGAAAGAGAAAGAGAGAGAGAAAGAAAGAGAGAGAGAGCGAGAGAGAGAGAGAAAGAAAGAGAGAGAGAGAGCGAGAGAGAGAGAGAAAGAAAGAGCGAGAGAGAGAAAGAAAGAGCGAGAGAAAGAGAGATAGAGAGAAACAGAGAGAAAGAGAGAGAGAAAAGAACCTTCACCTAGACCTAGATGTTCAATAGTAAGAAATAAATGCAAACTGACTGTGAAACATCATATGCATTTTCTATGAGAAAGATAGAAAGAGATGGAGCATTGTGATTGGTCGAAAAAATAAAGATAGACAGATAGATATAAAGAGAGAGAGAGTGACTCTGTACCTGGCATCTCAAACACCATCATCATCATCATCATACTGAACCCTCCCATCCCCTGAAAAAAAAGCCGATTCGAATCACTCATTCTCTCTCTCTCTCTCTCTATACTTTCTTCCAAAGTATACTTAAAAAAAAGCTGTGTTGCAACTCTATGAGAGAAAAACGAACGCATTTGTTTCTCTAACATCGAATGGAATGGATGTGGTTGTCACAAGTGAAGAAGAGAAAAATATTCTAATTAATATATTCAATACATTAATAATAATATTAATATTTGGTCATTGCAACCAAAAAGACATCACACACAAAATGAGACAAAAATATCAACTTGGAATTAATTCAATTCAGTTAAAAACAAAAAAGAAGATAAAGAAAAACTAAACTTTTTTTTCCCTCTTACTGTTGGTTTGTGGGTTGAGGATGACCATGGATGACCCTTTTGACACCCAATCTAATGAATCATCGTCGCTTATGTTACAGCAGCAGCAGCAGCACACTTTGGTGTCTCACTTTGAAGCAGGTGTCGATGATGGACAAGGTACGTTCTCATCCTTCTTTGTCTTGAAATTCACCAAATCTGAAATTAAACACAATAGTTTCTTTACTGGCCCATCTTTGTAATTTGTTAAGAGCAAAGCTGCTCCTTGAATTCAGTCATCAATACAAACAAACGTGTATTTTAATTAAGACTATTTATTGTTGTAGCAACTTTTCATTTCAAATCAAAAGTTTGCACCTTAAAAAAAAGGCAATCACTACTTGCAACTTCGCTTAAAAAAATAACTGATTAGCCCTTTGAATGCGGCAATGACTGCTAGCAGTTTTTTTAATACAAAAAAATAACGGAGTTAGCACTTTTTCATAGAAAATAACGGAGCTGCCCCTTAAATGAGGCAATCACAGCTAGCACTATTTTCATAGAAAATAACGGAGTTGCCCCTTAAATGAGGCAATCACAGCTATCACTTTTTCATAGAAAATAACGGAGTTGCCCCTTAAATGAGGCAATCACAGCTAGCACTTTTTCATAGAAAATAATGGAGTTGCCCCTTAAATGAGGCAATCACAGCTAGTACAATTTTGATAGAAAATAATGGAGTTACCCCTTAAATAAGGCAATCACTGCTAGCACTTTTTTCATAGAAAAGAACGGAGTTGCCCCCTTAAATGAGGCAATCACAGCGAGCACAATTTTGATAGAAAATAATGGAGTTACCCCTTAAATAAGGCAATCACTGCTAGCACTTTTTTCATAGAAAAGAACGGAGTTGCCCCCTTAAATGAGGCAATCACAGCGAGCACTTTTTTCATAGAAAACAACTGAGTTGCCCCGTAAATGAGGCAATCACAGCTAGCATTTTTCTCCATAGAAAATAACGGAGTTGCCGCCACTCAAATGCGGTAATCCTTGCAGGTACTTTTTCATTGCTAGGTCACACAATCTTTCTATGTAGGCTTAACATTACCATGGCAATTGCAATTCACGTTCATTTAATTAATGTAGACATATAAAAACATTATAACAGGATTAAGTAACTTTTATTTGACAAAGCCGCATTGCACGCAAATCATACATAAAACACGCACATACACACGACAGCTGTCATGTGCACGGGTTTTGGCAGACATACACACACAGACACACACACAAAGGCCTTGTTTCCATTGGAGTAAAAATTTCAACTGGTGGTGAAAAATAGAAAAAACGTGGCCCTTCCGCCCATTCACTCTATCATAGGCAAACGCCACATTTTGTTTAAATTTTTTCACCCCCTCAATGGAAACAAGGCATAAAACAACAAAATTTAATACACACAAATTCACCAAAAATGTGAACACACACCTAAACAACAAGCAATTAGAAATTGGGACAGATAGAAGTTGGCTCCGCCCTTTTTATTACGAATGCAACTTCTAATTGGTTGGTTATGTAGTCTGACGTCACATGTTCCGCCTTTTTCAACGTCGAACCACACAACAAACCAATTAGAAGTTGCTGGTCGTCATAAAAAGGGCGGAGCCAACTTCTGTTTGTCCCGATTTCTAATTGCCTGTCACCTAAACACGTGTATTCACAGTACACACACAAAAACACGCACAATTTGCAGACGCACTTTTTGTACACACACACACATTTCCTAAAACAACAAAATTTAATACACAAATTCACCAAGATATGTAAACATACAGGCAATTAGAAAACGGGACGAACAGAAGTTGGCTCCGCCCTTTTTATGATGAACGACAACTCCTAATTGGTTTGTTGTGTGATTCGACGTTGAAAAGGGCGGAGAATGTGACGTCAGACTACATAACCAACCAATTTAGAAGTTGCGTTCGTCATAAAAACGGCGGAGCCAACTTCTGTTCATCCCGTTTGCTAATTGCCTGTCACACACACATACACAGAGAGACAAAAATGTCGTATATACAGTAAGAAACACACATTACAGAAATCTTTTCCTAAAAAAAAAGTGTACGCAAATTACACCAAAATACATTGTATTTCAGAGAACAACATTAAATTAAAATTATTACTAAGATGTGTGTCTGCTCCCCCCTCCCATCTTATTTGCATAATGATTCTCAAGGTGATATAATGAGTTTTCTAAAGAAAAAAAGAGACAGAAAAAAATGAGAGATAAAAGACTAGAAATAAGATTATACTGTTGATCTTATTTCGACCCTTTTAGACCCGCATTTATGAACTCTACAAACATTTAGAATCAAGATATAAAAAGAGACTAGAAAGGTGAATACAAAAAAAAAAAACAAGTCTTTTCTGTTTGCCTTGACATCTCTATTTAAACACAGGCAGTTAGAAATCGGGGAGAACTTCAGTTGGCTCCGCCCTTTTTATGACGACCGGCAACTTCTAATTGGTTTGTTGTGTGGTTCGACGTTGAAAAGGGTGGGGAGCATGTGACGTCAGACTACATAACCAACCAATTAGAAGTTGCCGTTCGTCATAAAAAGCATAAAAAGCCAACTTCTGTTTGTCCCGATTTCTAATTGCCTGTGTTTAAATTACATTAGTATGCAAACGGTGTCACATCACATCAAAAGGGGAAACTATCCTAGTAAAAAAAATAGTAACCTATAATAATAATAATAAAAAAGACATTACTAAATGTAAGCAAACATAAAAAAAGAACCCGCAATTCACACAAAAAAAAAATTCGGCATAAAATAAAAAAGTTGACCCAGTGACCTAATGAGGAACCATGGACTCACTGAAGAAATGATAAAAAAAAATTGAGAAAAATAAGAAGAACCTTTTAATAAGATTTAATTTTTAAACTAAAAATTAAAAATTAAACTAAAAAATTAAAAGTTTGCTTAAAAACTAGAAGAGTAACAGAACATAAAAGGGGTTCAGAAGAGCAAACATTATTAGGAAAAATTTAATATATTGTTAGAAACTAGAACGGGTAGGTGAATGAATCGCTTTAATAGTATTTTCATGTTGATATCTTTCAAAATAAACTTTTTACAGACATAAAAAAAGATTGTTTGCTTAAATTTGGATCATTTTTAAAACTGTCATAAAAAGCTTAATTTAAAAGATAGCAACATAAAAAAAATATTAAGTGATTCAGCTACCTTTCTAGTTTCTAAAGCAATTTCAAGATTTTCTTCCGTATTTATTTTGGTAAATAAAAAATTAAAATATATTCTTAACCTGTTCCTTGACTTTTCTACTTTCTAACTCAATAATTTCTTCCAAAAGTTACTAGAAAAGAAAGCTTGAATAAGAAAAGTTACTTTAAAAATAATCAGAAGTCTCGTTACAGAAAAGACATAAAATTGTGACAATCATACCTTGTACTCTGATTATTTTATGACTATCATATTATTCAGTACACCAGTCAATGGACAGTCATATATTAGTTCTTGTGACTGTTATAAGGTTATCCTCTTGATCTGACAGTTTACTGTCATATGACAATCTTATTTTCCTTTTATAATGACACCTCAGAGCGCTAAGAAATTTAAATTATGTCTAGAAACTAGGAGGGTAACGAGAAATGCTAAGCTAAATTAGAATTTTCAAACTTTCATTAAAAAAATTTCTATTTAAAGATTTTTTTTAATAAATTTGTTCAAATTAATTTACTATTCTAGTCGCTAACAAAGCTTTGCCAGCAATTTCCTGAATTCTTCCTAACAATTTCCTCTAGAAAAGAAAAATCTGGGACCCGCATAACTAAAAT
This sequence comes from Brachycybe producta, assembly GCA_036925085.1. Lineage (NCBI taxonomy): Eukaryota > Metazoa > Arthropoda > Diplopoda > Playtdesmida > Andrognathidae > Brachycybe > Brachycybe producta. The sequence goes on from JAUPFP010000022.1 coordinate 1,313,901, forward strand.
CGCACCAATTATTTATGACTTTAATACAATTATCTTAAGAATTCCGTTATTCATCAATTCATCCAACAACAAGTGTGACGTCACACGTCCATAAAAATATATGGCCGTGACGTCACACACCACAGTATCAGTAAACCCATCATGTTCATTCAGGTCAACGCTTTGGCCACACCTTTTTAAAAAAAAAAAGACCAATGATAGTTATAGCTCGTGAAAAAGGTGGGCGTGGCTAAGTGTGAATTATTATATACAAAGATAATGCTAAAAAAACCCACCAAATCTTAAAATCTGAGTAAATCCCACTTGAATGATCCCTATCCTATTTAATGGGTCAATTAAGATGACATTTCTCTCTCTCTCTCCCTCTCACTCTCATAAATAAGAATATAAATAAAAATAGAGAAGCAAAAAAAAAAAATGGCTGTCAAAGTGGCAAATCCGTTATTTTGCACAATTACTAGATAATGTGCGTGAAAACCACTAATATACCTGCCTCATAGTAAGAAGCATCTTGTGACGTCATTTGGATTAACGAAAAAATTTAGAATTAGCGTGATTTTGTCTAATAAAAAAGAGGGTAATAACTAATACCTTGTACAAAGTCATGAGTTAAATGAATTCAAATTAAATGTGTTTAGGTGAATTATACGGAATCCAGTTAAGGACATGAACCAAATAAAAATTGATTTTATTATTAATATTTTCAAAATTGAAATACTAAATAAATATTTTGTCAATAGTTTATTTGATTATATTTAAGTATTAACTCAATATTTTCAGATTATTAACTCAATAAATTGAATAATTCGACGACATGTTGTTTGTTTGTCCTTCACAGGGCTCCGTAGAACACCGTTTATTATTTAAATGCATTTAAATTATCAGATGTGTGTACTAGGTATAAGGCTCGGATTTTTATTCAATATCAAGCAAAATGTTTCTCAATCTGCGGCCCAAGAGCCCAACTGTGAAGTAACAATCTTCAATTACATCAAACAACAATTGTTTTTTTTTTTTCAAATCAAAAACACTGCTTAGAGGTTAGAATCGTCTAGTTAAAAATTGATAGTAACCAGATATCTAGCCTCTAATCAGTATTTTTTTATTAGAAAAAAAAAGCATAATTGTTGGTTGATCTAAATGGGGATTGTTAATACTTCACAATTGGCACTTGGGCAACAAATTAAGAAACATTCGCTTGATATTTGCATAAAAATCCGAGCACTAGTAATAAAAGAATTCAAAAATCCATTTGTTAAAATTGTTGAAAATATTTATTACTCATTTTTAATCAGACTAAATGATATAATACTAAATTTTTTTGTCCATCTCTATGACGTCACAAGCGTTTTCTTAGAATGAGGCAGGGATACAGTACACATTGCCTAAAAGGCAATGTGCAGAATTCCTAAAATGACAACATAATCCTAAATAATGGGTGCATGGTGGATAATGGTTTGAAATCAAAAGAAACTAGAAACAGATTGTTAAAATTAGGTGAAAACTTCAGTTGGCTCCGCCCTTGTTATGACGACTGGCAACTTCTAATTGGCCGGTTATGTAGTCTGATGTTGAAAAGGGCGGAGCATGTGACGTCAGACTACATAACCAACCGATTAGAAGTTGCCAGTCGTCATAACAAGGGCGGAGCCAACTGAAGTTTTCACATAATTCTAACAACCTGTAAACTAGAAATAATTCTTTAAAAAAAAAAAGAATTACCGGATGTTCTTGATTTGGCCATTTTCTTCTCAAATATGAGTCCATTGGTGTAAACATTATTTTTACCTTCTGACCTTTACACTGAAGGTGGCTATATTTAATTAAATCTTCTTCAGAAAACAAATATGGCATTGGTTTCTAGGTAGAACTAGAATGGTTCCCGGACACGTTTTCTTTTCTACTTTGCTACTTTTTTGTTTTCTTTACATATAATTTTTAAATATAATTTTTCTATTCACTGTTAAGGCATTACGTAAGTTGTATCGGTAAAGTAAGCAATCTGCACTTTGCCTAAAACACTAGTCAATATGCAGATATAGGCCAAAATTCATTAAGAAAAAAAACCTATAATTTTATTTTATTTTATTGAGCAGAAAAATAACCATTCAAAGATATAATCAATAAAACAAAAGTGTCTTTCTAAGTTGAAACCCTGTTCAGAGAGGGTTCAAGTTAAAGTTCAAGTGCCCGGTGTTTTCCTTCTTGAATTTTGGCTATTATACGAAATTGTCTAGTAAATCTGTGAAATGACTACCTTTATCATTTTGTCTGAAAGTCAGACATTGATAATGATGATGGTGTTTCCGTGTTCATTTTTCATTCGCTCTCTCATTCTTCCTCTACCTTTCTCTTTCTGTCTCGCTCTCTCTCTCTCTCTCTCACTCACTCACTCACTCTCTACCTTTCTCTTTCTGTCTCTCTCTCTCTCGTTCTCTCTACCTTTCTCTTTCTGTCTGTCTCTTTTTTCTCTCACGCTCTCTCTCTCTCTCTGTTTCATTCTGCCTTTCAATAATGGATAAGATTCGATCCGTTTTGGATTTGCCTGACAACAAACAGGACCTCAAAATAAAACCTTATAAGGGGGTGTGTGTGTCTTCAAAGAGACACAATAAGAGACTCAAATAAAAAGGAGGAGTTTTGCAAATTACAATTGACGTCACTTAACCTATATTTTACTCTCATATATGTTATGAGAATATTTTTTGGCGCCAAAACTGTCATCATTTGATTGATTGATTGATTTATCACCAACCTAAATCAACACGATGAAATCTCTTGAGGGTGGAGTGGGGGAGTGGGGGGGGGTTCCCATTTCCCTCATTTTCTTTCTGAACCCTCCCCCCCCTTCTCACCTAATTTCTTCATCTAGTAAAATAAAAATGAGAAGAAGAAGAAGAAGCAACAAACGACCAAAAAAATCTCATCGCTTTTTACGAGAAAATGATCAATAAAAAATAGAGAGAAACAGACAAGATTAAAGTTTATATTTTAAACATGAAAATTTTCGATATATTTTTCATGTTCACATATCGCTTTTTTTTAAAAAAAAACAGCTGCTGAATTGTAAACAAACTTTGCAACACAATGGAAAATCCCATTAAGGATACAACCAACAAAAAAAAAGGAAATGTAATTTCTAAGGGTAAAAACATAGTGGAGAGGCGAGTCAAAAGCCAAGCTGCAATGCAAGCTGCGAGCTAAGACCTTTAAGGCGCATTCACACTAGGCTGGTTTACAAGCCGCTGGTTGCTGCTGGCTATTAGCAGCAACAGCAAGCAGCAGCAGCTGCTTTGGGTTCACACTTGTCAAGTCACTGCTTGTATTAGCAGTGCAAGTCATCCAATCACCGTCTTGCAAAAACACAAACTCTAACAACAACCAACCCAAGCAGTGGAGTTTCAACTACCACTAGTGCCACTACTAGCAACAAAAAGTTCACACTAGATGGCAGCAGCAGGAAGGGAGTCACATGACCAGCTGGTAGCTGCTAAAGTTGGACATGTCCAACTTCACCAGCCGTTGTTAAAATTAGTAGCCCGCTGGTGAAAGCAGCTGCTGGTAGCAGTTCAGACTATGCTGCTAGCTGGCTACAACCAGCCAGCAGCAACCAGTAGCTTGTAAACCAGCCTAGTGTGACTGCCGCATTAAGGCGCAGTCACACTAGGCTAGTTTACAAGCCGCTGGTTGCTGATGGTCCACCTCGGTCGAGTCCACACCTGTGTATAGAAGCACACCTAAATTAGCAAAACTAGCGCGAAGAAAGCGCATTTGAAGATAGAAAACATTGCGCGCGGAAAAAGCGCACCTGAAATTAACAAAACCAGCGCAAACGAAGCACAACTATGTACATCTGTGGCGCTGCTAGCATCTAGGTTCACGAAACTCGCATCTTGCGTCACAGCTTGGCTCTTGACTCGTCTCTCCAGTATGTTTTTACCCTAAACCCCCCCCCCCCCGGTCTTCTTATTTAAAGAAAAATAAAGCTAAAAAAATCCACAAGAAAAAATCGAGCTTGAAATCAGAACAAGAAGATGATGACCTGATCTCAAATTGCAAACAACAACAAAATAACAAGCGATTTTAATCATAACAACAAACAGGAATTTTTTTTTAAAAAAAATATATAAGCTTAAAACTGACTTGTGTGTTATTTATACGAAAACAAAAATCAATCAAAATCAATAAAATTTCATCAATACTTTTTGGAAAGAAAAAAACAACATCAGATAACAAAATGTTTGACGTATTTGTTTTTGAGTTGGATTCTTGCATTTTAGTTGCTTTATTGATCGATATGAGACTTAAAAATCGGTTTCATTGAACTGGTTTATGTGTTCCATTATTTACACATAATTATGGTATTTTAATTCCTTTCTAAGGTGGATCAATAGATATTTATTTTGTTTTTTGAACTTCGGATGGCACCACCACTGCAGTGGCTAATGCTATGTGCTTCATAGATTTTTCTATTTTTCAAGCGAACGTTTTTCAGAAAAAAAAAAACATTACAGAAAAAATTCAAATTGTTTTATAAACTAGAATAGTTGGTGATAATGCTTAAAGTTTTTTTGTTATAATGATATCTTTCAAAATAAACTTTTTATGAAAGTTTGAAAGAAAAAAAAGGCGAAAAATAGTTTTTCATGAAAAATGTCAATGGAAAAAAACCAAAAAAAAACCGGATTTTTTTTCAAACTTTACTATAAATATTAAAATTGTTTATTTTTAAGATATTGCGCCATGAAAAAAACTTTTACCATTCTAGTTTTGAAAACAATTAGAATTTTTTTTTTCATAATGTTGTTTATGTTGTTAAACGTTCTCTTGAAAGCGTTTGTTGCGTCCAAATTTTACAACAAAAAAACGTCTATGAAGGTTAGCATTAGCCACAGCAGTGGCGCCGCCCGGTAGGAAAAAAAAGCAAAATAAATATCTATAAAGGCATCTTACAGTAGCTTCTAAAAATAGTTTCTTTCACCACTTTTGTAAATATTTTTAGCAACTTTTTTTTCTGATGAAAAAGAGGAGAAAGGGCATTTTTTTTTTCCTATTTTAATTATTTGCATTGTTAGCTGAGAGCAAATTTCAAGTAGATCTGGATGTCAAAACGACAAAAAAGACGTAAATGTCATAAGTAAAAAAAATATTGTAGAGTAGAATGAAAGACAGATGAAGATGATGATGATGAATACAGATTGAACAAACACATACATCATTACAAACTCACATAAGCTCAATCACGCGCAAGCACACTCGCGTGCTCAAGCACAAACACGCTCAAGCGCAAACGCGCTCACGCACTTAATCGTGATCACACACCCACACGCACTATTTCTCACCACAAAAAACTAAAGAATAACTACCACATTTAACACACATACACAGGCAGTTAGAAATAGGGACATACAGAAGTTGGCTCCGCCCTTTTTATGACGACCGGCAACTTCTAATTGGTTTGTTGTGTGGTTCGACGTTGAAAAGGGCCGAGCATGTGACGTCAGACTACATAACCAACCAATTAGAAGTTGCCGGTTGTCATAAACACACACTCTTATTAACACACTCACACTAAAATGCTCTCTCTCACACTTTCACAATACACAACGCACACACTTTTTCACATTCACCTACACGCAATCTCTCACATTGACGCACATAAACACAAACACATTGTATATGTTACAGTCAATCTACGAACAATCAGACAACTTGCATATTGCCTAGGCAATCTGCAAAACAGCCAACCTGCTAGTGAATCTGAGAAATTCAACACCTAAAATATATTGAATTTTGCACATTCACTAGCAGTTTTTGGTGGATTGCCTAGGCAATCTGCACATTGACTGATTGCTCGCAGATTGACAGTAGCATGCACGCGCGCGTGTGCACACGCGCTTACACACCATCACTAATCAGAATCAATGACATAGAAAGAATAAACATACGAACAACTTGTGATATTTTTTTTTTGTTCTCCTTTAACTTCTTCCAACCATAAGATCCTTTCTAGTTTTTATCTTATCTTTCTTTCCTGACAACAAGTGTCTATGATTGTCACTACTGATGATGATGATGATGATGCTTGAATGCCTCCTCCCTCTTTAGGTTTGAGCCCTGAATCCACCATCCACCAAACCCACACAATCAACAACGGAGAAGAAAAAAATAAGCACATCAATACTACTTATACAACATTAATCATTATTAAGTCTGTTGTAAAAACAACCAAATTGCATCTCAAACATAAAAAAAACTAACACCCAAGTTGAGAGTTTTTCTTCTTCTTAATCATCATCATCATCATCATCATGATATACAGCTGATAACATCAAAGTTCAATGATCGCTTTTTTTTCTCTCTCTCTCTCTCTCTCTCTCTCTCTCTCTCTCTTTGGCATTTAATTAATAATTTTATAACTTTTCTTTTGTTGGGTTTTGTTTTATATTCTCTTAATTAAATTGATCACATGATTGGTGTGTTTGTTGATCCACTAAAGATCTTCCTAAAGCGACGTAAGATGAATGAATTATTTATTTTTTTGGGTGAAACAATTATAAGTACAACAACCAAAAAACGTCCCTAGAAATCCGGGACCACTTTTGCAGAAAACGACGAAAAAAATATCATAAATATGATCTTTTTATTCCTTATTATGATCAATAAGGTCAAAAATATGTCGAAATATTTTTCATACAAAGAGACTGTTTAGAGGCTATAAGTCAAGAAGCACTCTAGAATCATTCCTTCTACTAATGTTGAATTAATTGCAATAAAAATGTAGCCTCTAAACAAGTCTCATTGATTGATAATATTACTTCTGATCTTAATGATCAATAATGCAAAAAGAATTGTTTTTTAGAAATCAAAAAAGACGCGTTAGAGGCTAGAGTTCACCTAGAGTAAAATATGTCAGAATTTTGAAAAGAATTCTACGTTTTATTTTCAAATAAAGAGTGTTTAGAGGCTATAAGTCAAGAAGCAACCTAGAACCATTCCTTCTACTAACGTTAAATTAATTGTAATATTTAGCCTCTAAACAGTGTCATTGATTGATAATATTACTTCTGATCTTAATGATCAATAATGCAAAAAGAATTGTTTTTTTGAAATCAAAAAAGACGCGTTAGAGGCTAGAGTTCACCTAGAGTAAAATATGTCAGAATTTTGAAAAGAATTCTACGTTTTATTTTCAAATAAAGACTGTTTAGAGGCTATAAGTCAAGAAGCAACCTAGAACCATTCCTTCTACTAACGTTAAATTAATTGTAATATTTAGCCTCTAAACAGTGTCATTGATTGATAATATTACTTCTGATCTTAATGATCAATAATGCAAAAAGAATTGTTTTTTTGAAATCAAAAAAGACGCGTTAGAGGCTAGAGTTCACCTAGAGTAAAATATGTCAGAATTTTGAAAAGAATTCTACGTTTTATTTTCAAATAAAGACTGTTTAGAGGCTATAAGTCAAGAAGCAACCTAGAACCATTCCTTCTACTAACGTTAAATTAATTGTAATATTTAGCCTCTAAACAGTGTCATTGATTGATAATATTACTTCTGATCTTAATGATCAATAATGCAAAAAGAATTGTTTTTTTGAAATCAAAAAAGACGCGTTAGAGGCTAGAGTTCACCTAGAGTAAAATATGTCAGAATTTTGAAAAGAATTCTACGTTTTATTTTCAAATAAAGACTGTTTAGAGGCTATAAGTCAAGAAGCAACCTAGAACCATTCCTTCTACTAACGTTAAATTAATTGTAATATTTAGCCTCTAAACAGTGTCATTGATTGATAATATTACTTCTGATCTTAATGATCAATAATGCAAAAAGAATTGTTTTTTTGAAATCAAAAAAGACGCGTTAGAGGCTAGAGTTCACCTAGAGTAAAATATGTCAGAATTTTGAAAAGAATTCTACGTTTTATTTTCAAATAAAGACTGTTTAGAGGCTATAAGTCAAGAAGCAACCTAGAACCATTCCTTCTACTAACGTTAAATTAATTGTAATATTTAGCCTCTAAACAGTGTCATTGATTGATAATATTACTTCTGATCTTAATGATCAATAATGCAAAAAGAATTGTTTTTTAGAAATCAAAAAAAGACGCGTTAGAGGCTAGAGTTCACCTAGAGTAAAATATATCAGAATTTTAAAAAGAATTCCACGTTTTATTTTCAAACAAAGAGACTGTTTAGAGGCTAATGTCAAGAAGCACTCTAGAACCATTCCTTCTACTAACGTTAAAGTAATTGTAAGAATATTTAGCCTCTAAACAGATTGAAAATATTACTTCTGATCGTCATGATCAATAATGCAAAATGAATTGTTTTTTGAAATAAAAAAAATATGCGTTAGAGGCTAGAGTTCACCTAAAGTAAAATATGTCAGAATTTTGAAAAGAATTCCACGTTTTATTTTCAAACAAAGAGACTGTTTAGAGGCTTGTAATTCAAGAAGCACTTCAAGGTTGCACACTTGTCAACTCTTCCTTCTACCAACGTTGAATTAATTGCAATAAAAATGTAGCCTCTAAACAAGTCTCATTGATTAAAAATAATACTTTTGATCTTAATGATCAATAATGCAAAAAGAATTATGCTTTTTGCAATCAGGAAGACACGTTAGAGACTAGAGTTTATCAATTTGTTTTTCTAGATTTCAGAAAACGTTTATTTTGAAAAATATTATTACGAAAAATTTAGCTTTTCTAATTTTTAAAAGAATTTATTTTTTTTTTCTTTTTAAAACTGCTTATAAAAAAAGCTTCAGCAACCAATCCGCTTACAAAGTCAACAAAGTGACAAGTGTTATAGACTAGAATAGCCATTCAAACACTAAAAAGTATTTTCGCATTGATGTATTCAAAATTAAGCTAGTTTTAAAGTGTAAACGCCTGCGAAATTCCGACTATTCTGTTTTTCAGAAAAGCCAAATGACGAGAAACTAGAAAAAGTATTAGAAACTAGAAGGGTATCTCAATCATTTAATTGTATTTTAATGTACAGTGTACTCTAAAATGAAACCCAACTTTAAAACCGACTGATATATTTTTAATTCTTGCCTATAAAAAGTTTATTTTGAAAGATATCAAACATGAAAATACTATAAAGTGATTCAGCTACCCTTCGAGTTTCTAACGCATTTTTAGTTTCTATTTAGGCCCTTTGCCAACAGGCCATTTTTAACCACTTTTCGACTGCAAAATCAAGTCGAGTTGTCGTCAACACTGACCACCTTGAGTCTTTCCATAGAAAATACATTGCAGCCACAAAGCTGAACCACTTTCGACTACATTTTGCAGTCGAAAAAAGTTCCAAAAGTGGTCTGTGTGTGTGTGTTTCAACTCTAATAAAAACATAGAATAATTTGAGTTCGAATATCAGCTGTTTATAAAACCATCCGGAAGTTCGAACAAACGAAAATTGAACTCTTTATCTTCTCATGTTAAAGGAATTTCTTTCGTGATTGCGAAAACAGCCGAAGTCATCTTCTTGGTCCTCATCTTTGCGGCCAGTGTGGTCAGTAACAGCTTGGTGTTTGCCCTCTTCTATCAGCGACCGACTCTACGATCTCTGTCCAACAGGTTAGAAGCCAATAAGAGAGGATCCTCTGGAAAGGATCCATCATTATGAAATCAAACAACACTCAAAACCGTATTTGCTTGTTTTTTTTTTTTCGCTTTATTTTTCAGGTTCGTCTTAAACTTAGCCCTATGCGATCTGCTTTACAGCCTCTTGGTCATTCCGTACGTCATCGTGTCAGTCTTAAGCGACGGTCGTTGGACGAGTGCAACATGGTGGTGCCAACTGACCAAAGTGGCAACCGTATTACTGGCTCTCGGTTGTGCCTTTTCCGTACTTCTCATCGCCATCGATCGTTACTGTGCCGTCATGAACCCTCTTCACTACAACATGACCATTACGAGACTCCGTTCATCCGTCATGATTACGGCCAGCTGGATTCTGGCATCGGTCATGGCCATTTTTCCTCTGTTTGAACTCGCATTACGACAATCTTCGTCTCTTATCGTCTGCGATTGTTGGACGACTGTCACACCCTTGATGGGCGGTTCCTATAAGAAGCTGTGGTACTCGATCACCGTGTCGTGCCTCGGTTTTGTCCTGCCGTTCGTGCTTCTTTGCTGGATCTACTGTTGCATGTATCGAGCGGCACATCAGAGTAGTGTCCGTGTTAGACGTCACAGCGTCACTCTTAATCCGTCCGAAATTATACTCAATGAAGTCGTTCAACATTCCGGAGAATCGACTCCACTTAAGTATACTTTCAAATAAAAAAAAAAAAGATAACCATCAAATGGAACTCTGGTTATTCTGCATTTCAACAAGCAACTTTTAAAGACGAAAATCATTAAGAAAACTTGGCACTTGAACTTCACCTTGAATCCTTTAAACAGGGTCTCTGGCATAGAAAACCCTTGTTCTAGGGGCACACAAGAAAAATAGAGCCCAGTTCGACCCCTTTCTTGAATTTGGACCTGCTCAGAGGGTTCAAGTTTAAGCTGAAGTGCCAAGTTTCCCTTTTTTAATTTTGCCTTTTGACTATTAAGTGTTCAAGTTGAAGTTCAAGTGCTAAGTATCGATCCCTTCTTGAATTTGGGCTAATTAGCACTTTAATTTTAACTTGAAGTTCTTGAACCTTGCTAAAAATGTTCAAGTGCTAAGTTGCCTTCTTGAATTTGGACCTTAGCATTTTAATTTTAACTTGAAACCTGGTCAGAGGGTTCAAGTTGAAGCTGAAGTGCCAAGTTACCCTTTCTTTAATTTTGTCTTTTGATGTTATACTTGAAATCTATTAAGTGTTCAAGTTGAAGTTCAAGTGCTAAGTATCGATCCCTTCTTGAATTTGGGCTAATTAGCACTTTAATTTTAACTTGAACCCTGCTAAAAATGTTCAAGTGCTAAGTTGCCTTCTTGAATTTGGACCTTAGCATTTTAATTTTAACTTGAAACCTGGTCAGAGGGTTCAAGTTGAAGCTGAAGTGCCAAGTTTTCCTTTCTTTAATTTTGTCTTTCGATGTTATACTTGAAATCTATTAAGTGTTCAAGTTGACGTTCAAGTGACAAGTATTGATCCCTTCTTGAACTTCGGCTACTTAGCACAGAATAACCAGAGTTCTATTGAATTATCCTCTTTCATTTGCATATTTTGCAACTGATGCTTATATAAAACTGTCTTAATAGCGGAAGTACGACCGGATCTCTTCTCGGTCATCACCTCCACCACCAAAACAGTAACGGCAGTGGAGGTGGAGGTAGCGGCGGCCACGGAAACACCAAAAAACTATTCGGTGGACGACGTCGTAGTTCGAACGCCAGTCTCAGTGTGGTGTTCTTTCGCGAAGAAGGAAAAGCGGCACAGACGGGTGCTCTCGTCATAACCACGTTTGCCTTCTGTTGGCTTCCGTATTTTGCTTTCGTACTATTCGAAGCGCATTCGGAATGGAGAACCATTCCGGTTTTGGGACGTACCCTTGCGCAACATCTCACTTTCGTAGGTTGTGCTCTGAATCCGTTCGTTTACGTTTACAGAAATCGTGTCGTTTGGAAGGACGCTCGACAAGTTCTTCAGTGTCGTACTCGATCCACCTACAATTCGTACAATCAACATCAACATCATCATCATCATCATCATCATCAGATCATCGAAGGGAATCTCAAGTGTTACAATAACGGATCAGGTGGTTTCGTACATCCTCATCCGACCCCACCACCTCACGATGATCATCATCAGATTCTGATGAACCTAAATAACAATACAATTAATAGCCTCAAGAACAATCAAAAGATTCTTCACCGTCAATCATCACGATCGCTACTCAGAGCAGCTCTCGAAGACCGAATATCGGCAAACGCTCGTCTCCTTTCGGACACGGTAGCGATGGACATCCTATCGTCAACTAGACCGTCTCTCGATCAGACTAACGATAGTGACGAAGCCGATCTCACTCGAGATACGATTACGATCGTTTTAGACGTTTCGGCCGCCGAAGTATCGACAACCGTATCACCACGTTCAAGAAAGCGTTCCAAAAGCAATGCGGAAAGAGTTAGCAGTTGGAGCCTTCCGAATCCTCGTACGAAAGACGGTTACGTTCCATTTCAGAACGAATTTCAGGGATGTGATCGAGAGCAACAGCAACAGCAGCAGAAACATCAACAAGTGATCGATGTGGGTCTCCTCAATCCATTTTCGTTTCCTTCTTCATCATCCACCTCATCCTCTCCTACATCGTCTAGTCGTTCCAAGTGTAAACGAACTAGCCTCAGTCCACGTAACTCGGAAACGTCGACCGGAATCCTTCTTCGAACACTTTCGGATCACGGCAGCTCAAAGTACTGCGTTAAAGCTCGAAGTAGAAGCGAGAAACTAATTCATTCAAGAACTAGTCAGTTCTTCAGTATGACGTCACTTTTCAATGTTATGAGCCGTCCTTCGAAACAGATCCCGGGAACGAATTTGTGATTGATTAATTTATTGATTGATTGATTGATGGATCGATAATCGCAAATTCATTTTAAACGTCGGGTCCGTTCTAAAAAATCTTTCAAGATAATTGTCATTTTTTTTCTCTCTCTTTCTCTTGTTTTTTCCTTTTGCTTAAAATATTTGGTCATTTTTTCATTGTTCCATCAAATTATTGAAACATCATTGAATAAATTAACGGTCAAAAACCGTTAACACGAAAAATCGGATAACACGAAATATATTTTCAGTCCCGGACTAGCATAAAAATTCTTTTAACACGAAAAAACATTCTGATCCTTTATAATTCGTGTTAAACGGTTTTCACAGTACAGTAAACGTTTTAACACGAAAAATCGGATAACACGAAATATATTTTCGCTCCTGATCGCTTAACGACAAACATAACAATTCTTTTAACACGAAAAAATACTCTGATCCGTTATAATTCGTGGTAAACGCTTTCTACTGACAGAAAAAAGCCGTTTAACACAAAATATCGGATAACACGAAATATATTTTCAGCCCCGATCACTTAACGACAAGCATAACAATTCTTTTAACACGAAAAAATACTCTGATCCCTTATAATTCGTGTTAAACGGTTTTTACTGTACCAAGAAAACCGTTTAACACGAAATATATTTTCAGTCCCGATCACTTAAGACTAGCATAAAATCCTTTTAACACGAAAAAACATTCTCTGATCTCTTACATTAATTCGTGTTAAACGGTTTTCACAGTACAGTAGAAACGTTTTAACACGAAAAATCGGATAACACGAAATATATTTTCGATCACCGATCACTTAACGACAAGCATAAAAATTCTTTTAACACGAAAAAACATTCTCGTCCCTTCAAATTCTTGTTAAACGGTTTCCACTGTATCGCAAAAAAAAAAACCGTTTAACACGAAAACGGATAAGACAAAAAATCGAATAACATGAAATTTATTTTCTGTCCGGTCCCTTAGAATAGTATAAATATTATTCCCTTTAACACGAAATTTGTTTAACGCGCTCTAAAAGATCTAAAAATGCCTCAATAGTGCTGAACTGGCTCTAAAAGTCACAAAAAGCTTGAGAAAAGCACAAGGCTGTAATATTTCAAATGACTCAATATTCTTTTACCTTTGTTTTTCTAGTTTCTTCTGTGTTTTGTCTCGGGTTATTTTTTTTTTCTGACCCAAAAAGAACTCATAAAGTAACTCGGATCCACTTTTCATAAATCCTTATCACAATTTAAACAGGCAATTAGAAATAGGTCAGAACTTCAGTTGGCTCCGCCCATTGTTATGACGACCGGTAACTTCTAATTGGCTGGTTATGAAGTCTGACGTCACCTGCCTACGCCCTTCTTAACGCTCAGACTACATAACCAGCCAATTAGAAGTTGCCGGTCGTCATAACAAGGGCGGAGCCAACTGAAGTTTTCACCTATTTCTAACTACGTGTCAATTTAATGACCGTATAGTGACGATGTCATCACAATTTCTAAATTCTTACAAGAGAACAAAAAAAAAAGAGGGTCAGTAAGTTCATCTTCGGATCAATTACCCTCTTAGTCGAGAGTATAGGAGGCCTAATGGGGTCTTAATATTTCACCATTTGTCCCGACAGTTGGAATGACGATATACGAGGTTCGAAAATGGAATTCGTAGATTCGAAGAGAGAAAATGGGTTAATGGAGGGCCATAAGAAGAAAATCATCAACATAATTCACCAAATCACCTTTTTCAAACCCAAAAAAAAAAAAAACAGTTCACACAAAACCACTCACATAATAAAATATATTCTCCTTCCTTTTGGTCCTTTTGGAGAGTCCGAATTACGAAAGTCAGTCCCTCTGCGTAATCGTTTCGCCCTCATGGCTTCTTCGCACAGTTTCATTCAGCCAAAGACGTTGTTACTCGTAAAAAAAAAACCTACACGAAAAATAGAATTTATTAGAATTTAAATCAGATAAATGGATTAAGGTGGTTTTAGCTCTAAAGCCATTAGCCCTAAAGAGATGATTTGCTCTAAATTGGCTAAATTCTTATGATTTCTGAACTATTTTCTATCGTTATTTTTAATCAGATTTCTGAAAGTTTCATTCAAATTTCTACAAGATTCTTACAGATATTTGCAAAATTCATCCTTTCACATTCTAGCAATATTTCTTCAGATTTATGAAAGTTTATTTTATATTTCTGAAAGTTCTTAGATTTCTACAAGAAAATATCAGATTTCTGTAAGAATCTTTGAAATTTCTGCAAAGTTCTTTCAAATTTCTGCAAAATTTTTTGAGATTTCTGCAAAATTCTTTAAAATTTCTGTAAAATTCTTTCAAATTTCTGCAAAATTCTTTCAGATTTCTGCAAAATTCTTTCAGATTTCTGCAAAATTGTTTGAAATTTCTGCAACATTCTTTGAAATTTCTGCAAAATTCTTTGAAATTTCTGTAAAATTCTTTGAAATTTCTGTAAAATTCTTTCATATTTCTGCAAAAATTCTTTGAAATTTCTGCAAAAATTCTTTGAAATTTCTGCAAAATTCTTTGAAATTTCTGTAAAATTCTTTGAAATTTCTGTAAAATTCTTTGAAATTTCTGTAAAATTCTTTCATATTTCTGCAAAAATTCTTTGAAATTTCTGCAAAAATTCTTTGAAATTTCTGCAAAAATTGTTTGAAATTTCGGCAAAATTGTTTGAAATTTCGGCAAAATTGTTTGAAATTTCTACAAAATTGTTTGAAATTTCTGCAAAAATTCTTTGAAATTTCTACAAAATTCTTTGAAATTTCTGCAAAAATTCTTTGAAATTTCTACAAAATTCTTTGAAATTTCTGCAAAATTCTTTGAAATTTCTGCAAAATTCTTTGAAATTTCTGCAAAATTCTTTGAAATTTCTGCAAAATTCTTTGAAATTTCTACAAAATTCTTTCACATTCATTGAAATTTCTGAAAGTTAACTACAGATCTCTGCAACATTCCTTCGGATTTCTGAAATTTCTCTTCAGATTTAATTCTGCAAGAATCCGTCAGACTTCTGCAAAAAAAAAAATCTTTCAAATTTCTACAAGATTCGTTCAGATTTCTGCAGATTCCTGAGAATATCTTGCAGAATCCTCACTTAATGCATATTCAGCAAGTTTGTTGAAGAAAAAAAAAACAATGACTTATAACTCACAACTTACTTTTAACTAAAATTAAAACATTTTTGAGGAACTTTTTTTTTGCCCGTTTTGATGATCAAAAAACCCCGCACAAGTGAATCGAGTCAATCGACAACGCTAATCTAAACGCCATCTACTGGCAGACAAATGAATATAATCCACTGCGCTAGCTAAAGAAGCAGTTGGGCGCAGCCAGAAAGGTTCGTTCTGGTTGGTTACTTGAGTTTATTACGCGCTTGATTGTTTGTTATTGGTCTGATGCTCATAAAAGGACGTGGCTAACAGAATTTGTCTGGCTGCACCCAACATGCATGTCTATCTACTACAGGCAAGTGTGCTCAGCAGAATAGGCGTTATGAGAAACGGCAACTTCTAATTGGTTTGTTACTTGGTCTAATGTCACATGCTCAGTCCTTTTTAATTTCTAATTGGTTTATATTTGGTCTGACGTTCATAAAAGAGCGGAGCAAACGACTGTATTCTGCTGAGCACACTTACCCGTGTCCATAAACTAGCCATAGCCTCCTATAGGAAGCTGGATATTTAATATACAGCGCTATTTACTAGCAGATAAAAGAAATATACAGCGCCATCTGTTGGGATGCTTATAAACTACGCCCTTTTGTTGTAAATCTTGATTCACTGAGTTGCTGCAGACGAATTGTGTCAAATAAGACGATTATCATCATTTAAATAGAAGAAATGTCTTCATATTTTAAAACTTCGAGATTATTTAAAGCGGCCGCTCTCGTTTTGGGTGGTTCTGGAACCGCATACGGCGTAAAACACTACTTTATCGACGAGAAATCAACGACGATCGATTCAAAACCGACGGCGACAACGGGGTCTTTTATCATTCCCGAGATCAACGCCTCTTGGACAACAAACCACAAACCATCAGTTCCATGGGATTATAACTGGGACAAGTAATATTCTTCATTAACGAAAAACTCAATTTTCTTTTTTAAAAGATCTAACTTTAACCTATTTATTTTTAAAAGGCGGGATCCAAATTCACTTCTGAAGCCAAACAAAAGCGGCAAAAACAACAAAGAATCGAAGATAATCGATTTAAACAACAACTTTTACGATGAAAACGACGCAGAAACACTTAAAGAATTGATTCCTAAAGCTTCTAGACATTTGATTCTTATTCGACACGGACAATATCACGATAATGAGAAAAAGGACGAAGCTCAAACACTTACCAAACTCGGTTCTTCTTCTTTTCTTCTAAGTTCATAACACAGGCAATTAGAAATCGGAACGAGCAGAAGTTGGCTCCGCCCTTTTTATGACGACCAGCAACTTCTAATTGGTTTGTTGTGTGGTTCGACATTGAAAATGGCAGAGCATGTAACGTCAGACTACATAACCAACCAATTAGAAGTTGCGTTCGTCATAACAAGGGCGGAGCAAACGTCTGCTCGTCTCGATTTCTAATTGCCTGTGTTCATAACTAACTAGCGTTTCTAGTTATGTACACTAGATGGCGCTGTTTCTCACTTTTTGCCTCTTCATTAATTTATGAACATGTGATTTTCGAATTCTTATTGTTTTTCAGTCCTGAACAAAATTAAGAAGAAAAAAAAACTAGAAAGTGTTTTTTAGACACTAGAAGGGTAGCTCAATTTTAAAAATAAACTATAGTCAAAAATTAAAAAATATCTTCTGTATAAAATTGTCTTATGTTCAAACTGACATAAAAAGTTTTATTTTGAACGATATCAACATAAAATTACTCGTAGAGATTGAGCTACCCCTTCTAGTTTCTAAAAAACACAAAGTTTCTTTTCATTTTACACCTGAAAGACACAATTAATCAAGAGTTACAGAAGCCCCGTTTACACTTCACGACAATACAAAAAAGGACGATCACAATGAAAATGAGACTGGCATTAGTAAACATTCTGGAAGCCAAATAATGAAGCATAGAAGATTACAATACAAACGGACCAAAAAGTGAACCAATATGGCGACGATACTATCTAAAATCAATACAAAACGCGCCATATTAGGACACAGACTTGTCATCATAGCCTCAAAATCTTTACTCTATGTGGCCAATATAGAATCTATAATAAACACGTGTTCCAACCGCGCTAAAATTTACACGTGGAAAAAAAATCACCTTTAGGTTAATTAGACAACGTCATCTATTGTCACTAGGCAATGTGCAGAATATTTAAAATGATTGCACATTGCCTGAAATAAAACCGCTATTCATTTTCTAATTTGTACATTGACTAGTGAATGTGTACAATGACTGATTTCCCCCCACCACCACACTTTGGTGGCAATGTTTAAATATATTTTTAGGCCAAGAGCAAGCTGATTTGACAGGTGCTCGGCTTAAAGAGCTCGCGTTTCCCTACACGCTCATGGTCAACTCGACAATGTCCAGAGCGGTAGAGACGGCGTCCATCATATCAAAGCACCTGAAGGATGTACGCACCATTTCAACTGATCTACTACGAGAAGGCGCTCCCATTCCACCGGAACCCCCAGTCGGACACTGGAGACCAGAAGTTCACGTAAGGCAGGCAGAGATGTCAAGTTACTGGTCAAGATGGACTACAAAAAGTGTTTGGCTTGTGGCCGAAACCGATCACTTGAGTCAACTGCCAGCAGCAGTTGGGAAGTTGTCTTGGTATAGTTGAGCAAACAGTAAAAGGTGGTCGGTTTCGGCCAATACCAACGACAATTTGCAGACCATCTCGACCACTAAAAGTCGCTCATCTGTGACGTTTCGTCTGAATTGAGTTTATCCTTTTTTTGTATCGTTGCAGCAGTTCCATCGCGACGGATCTCGTATCGAGGCCGCGTTCCGACAATTCTTCCACCGAGCCGATGTAAAACAGACGGAAGACAGTTACGAGATTCTAGTCTGTCACGCCAACGTCATTCGTTACTTTGTCTGTAGGGCTCTACAGTTTCCACCGGAAGCGTGGCTCCGTATAAGTCTTCACCATGCTTCCATCACTTGGATAACAATCCGTCCAACCGGCCGCGTGTCCATCTCTCGTCTTGGTGATTGCGGACATATGCCTGTCGATAAACTTAGCTACCGTTGAAACCGCCGAGAGGAGATAACTATGACAGATTACGAACTGAACAACGAGATTTAATCGGTTGATTATTTTTTAACAAAGAACAGGGGGGAGAGATTTGTTTCGGTTTTGATGGTTTGGAAGAAAAATAAAAAAAAAACTATGAAAATGCTTTTTTTTTTTTGAAGAAATTTCGTGGTTTTTGTGTAATATTTTTTTTACTACTTATCACTTTTTGAAGAAACTCGCAGAATAATTTTGATATTTATCTAAAACTAGAAGAATAAACGAATGTTCATACTTAACTTTTATGACGTTATTATTGAAAATAAACTTTTTATGGTTTTGTTTTTGTTTAGTGGCTTATTTAACATCCCCTTCAACATCAAACTTTTTTATTGTAATGACATTTATAAACAATTATAAACGTTTACGATCAACAAAAATGATGGAAAACCGAATTTAAACTGCAATAAAAATTTTTTTTAAATATATATCATCATGTAAATTATCTACTGCCCTTCATTTACTCTTCTAGTTTTGAATAAATCTCAAACATTTTTTATAAGTTGTTCCAAAAAAAGTATATTACATTTATGACGAACACTAATGGCGGAAAAAGAATTCAAATTACTGCAAAAAAAATAGTTTATTTTTAAAGATATCGTTATGTCAATTAGGCCTATCTAGCCGCCTTCATTTACTCTTCTAGTTTCGAATAAATCTTGAAATTTTTTCATAAATTACTTCGTATAAGCGCTAAATTTTGAAAATAAAAGTAATAAAATGTTCACAACCAACAAAAATAATGAAAAACGAAATTCTCCCTGCCATTAAAAGTTCATTTTTAAAGATATCGATTACAAAAGTTACCTTTACCAATTCATTTACTCTTCTAGTTTCGAAAACTCTTCGAAAAAAAAAGCGTTCTCATTGTTTTTACCCAAGCTCCCTTAATTATCCTTTACCATCTGACCTTCTTCCGCTTCCTCTCGTTGTTTCTTTCTTAATAATCTGTCAATAAAAACAAAACATTGTTTGAATAAGTTCCACTTATTTTATCATTCGAAATGAAACGTATTTCTGAATCTTTTAACCTCGCTCTCTTGCAGCTCTCTTGTTTCTCATCGTATGTCGGTATCGTCGATATCGACTCTCGTGGTTTTTGCCTTTTTGATTTTTTTGCTGAACGTCTCTCTTTAATACTGTGAATGCCGAACGAAATTAAAAACAAAAATTGAATCCATTCGATTAAACACTCGAGAAAAAGAGCCGAATCGGTGCTAACCCCTTTCTCAGTTTCACATTAAAGATGAATTGTGGAACTGAACAGTTCGATTCACGTAATACGTTTGCAATGCTGAAAGTCAAAAGAGAAAAAAAAAACTAGTTAACTGCTAGTTAAATTTCTCATCGAAATAATGAAGAAACCTTCGAAGGCTTCCAAAATCTTCTTGTGTGAAGAAGGTTATCGCTTTTCCTTTACGACCAGCTCGTCCAGTACGACCTACGAATACATCAAGCGATCATCATCATCATCAATAACTGTACACTGTCGTTATTCATTGATTCATACACCGGTGTGACGTCAGTTTCATAGAAATTATTTTGCAATGATGTCAAACCGCTGGATAAATCGATGAATAAAGGAATTTGCTGAAGATTTAACGAAGTGGGGACGTAAGCTTCTTTGGTACACTTCGAGAAATTACTTTACAAATAAAAAAAGCATCTACTTTAATTGTTTTTTAATTCCGTGTTTACCTATCCTATGAATGTAACTAACGACGGACGGCGGAAAGTCGAAGTTAACAACTAGATTGACTCCTTTGAAATCGATACCACGGCCCATCAATTCGGTACATATGAGAACCCATATTCGACCGCTTCGAAAGGACTTGACGACGTTATCTCTCTGTCAAAATGTTAAGATTAGAAGCTAATCGGTAACAAGTGTCCGACTACCAATTCAACCTGTGTTAGCGTACGATCAGAATGAATCACATCGACATTGATGCCGTCATAAATGAGTTCAGTAAAAAGCTCCTGTGCTCTCTCCTTCGACTGAACAAAGACGAGAACAGGCGGAGTGAGGCCTTTATTAATTAGGTCACGAAACGCAACTAACTTTCCGGATTCACTGCCGACAAATGTCAACTCTTGATCGACGGTTTCAGCTGCAGAGTTCCTGAGATTGAAACAAAAAACGAATCCATAAAATTCTAACTCGTCTTCGTCGCCATTCGAACCGAACTGCCGAGTCGTTACTTTTTTCCGATGGTAATAGTAATGCAGTTGTCCAAATTGAGCTTGCACCATTGTTCGACATCATATGCAAAAGTAGCGCTGAACATCGCGTGTCTCACATTAGGAGAAGTGCAAGCCTTGTAAATCTTGGCCAACTGAATCAGAAAAGAAAACGAAAGTGGATAAATTACAAATGACGAGAACGATAGGGTCTTTCTAAAACGCAGAAATTAGCTAAATAACACAAAAATGAGCTAAATAATACAGAAATGAGCTTAATAATACAGAAATGAGTAAAAAAAAATCTTCAGAAAATTTGTAAGCTTGTAACAAAACTACAGAAATCTGACAAAATGTGCAGAAAATTTCAAGAAATCTGTAGGAAATTATTAAGAACCTGCAGAAAACCAATCAAAAGAGCAGAAAACAATAAGAAATTTCAAAAAAATATAAGAAACCATAACAACTCCAAGAAAATAGTAGAAAGCAGTAAAAATTGCAATAAAACAGAAATCGTAGAACTGGAATAAATCGTAAGATACTGAAGTTAAATCTACGGAAAACCATAAGATATTGCAAGAAATCGGTAGGAATTGCGTTAAATATGCAGAATAATCTAAAAAAAAATACAAGAAACCTAAATGAAACGGTAAAAACTGCTATACATCTATTGAACAACCGTTGTATATCACAAGAAATCTATAAAAAAAACCATAAGAAAATGTAAGAAACTTACAGTAAACTGTAAAAACTACAACAACATTGCAGAAAACAGTAAAAATTGCAATGAAACTTTAGTAACCATAAAAACTGTAATAAATAAATAAATACAAATAAATAAATTAATTAATAAATAAATTAAATGTATGTAAATGAATGTATGTAAATAAATAAATACAAAAAATAATGTATACAGAAAAATCATAAAATACTGCAAAAAAAATCTATAGAAAACTGTGTGGTATTACAAGAAATTTGTAGAAAAATTAAGAAATCGGCACAAAACCAACTGCAAAAACAAATAATAAAGAAAATACAAGGAAATTTGAAAAAAAAAAAATTCATCTATGTCTGCGTTTTAGAGAATTTTAGAATAACATTAAATGCAAATCGATTATTAATCAAACCTGATCTCTAAATCCTTGCTTTCCAACCTCGAACAATTTGTCCGATTCATCGATAACTAACCACTCGGCACTAAAAAAAATTAATCCAAAGTAGTAGTTATCAGAGATTAATACATCAAAAACATGGAACAAAAAAATATATTTTAAATTTATTTACTTCTTGAGACTAATAATCGGCTTGTCTCCATCGATAAGAAAAACTAAACGATGCGGAGTTGTGATCAGAATATCTAATAAAATAACAAAACGCAAAAACAGTTCCAGTTTAGTATTCTTTTTTTTTAAAAAAAAGAAGCATGTACTAAAAAAAAATTAAACCGAATTACGAACCAAACTTCTGAGACGATTTCTGTCCAAATTTCTTCTCGGCCACTTTGACTTTGTCGATGACGTGAATCTTTAAATGTCTTCCTTCGGATAAGCGACAACACTCCAGGTAAACCTGTCTAGCAAGTTCTCGTGTCGGTTCCACAATGACAGCTCTGAAACCAAGATTATTTGGCCCCTAAAAAGAAATAAACGACATCAAGATGACGAAGGACGACAAAGAAGAACAGAAAAACCTTCAATTGATGTATGATCGGAATGAGAAATGCGGCCGTCTTTCCGGATCCCGTAGGAGCACAACCAAGAATCTCTCTTTTCTAAAACAATACACAAAAAACACAGAAATACGTTAAGATGATCAAGTTTGATTGGACAAAAAAAATGGAACTCAAAATCGGTTGCCTGCATCATAATGGGAATGGCCTGCATTTGAATAGGAGTCGGACTGGGAAATCCGAGTCCCGTGATGTTATTCACGATGTCTTGATGGACGTTGTATTTGGTGACCAACTGGGAGAACGACTCCATTGGATTGGGAACGTCCTCACCCCATATATGGATGTTGTTTTCTTCACGAAACTGTGCCACCTTTAAAAAGATAAAGCAGTTGTTACGAGAGAATTTCAATTGTAGTCTCGTAAACGCAAAATAAATGCAAAAATAACAGGAGGGTTTTTCAGTTCAGTTGATCTTTAATACAGAATTCTGAATCTTTTTTTTTTTGTAGTTTTACGTATTTTTCTGATTGTTTCACGCACATTTTTTGTATTTTTAGATTTTAAGATTTCAATCAAATTCTCACAGATGTCTGAAAATTCTTCGAGGTTAAATCATTTTTCTTGAAGTTTCTTGAACAATTCTAATTATCTCTCGGTATCTTGTTCATTTCAATCAATATTCTATTTATCGCAAACATCTTTCTGCCATTTTTAAAACATTTTCCAACAGTTTATTGCAATTTTCTGCATATTTCTTGTAATTTTCTGGAAATTTTCGTAACTTTTAAAAAACATTTATGCAATTTTCTGCACTTGTCTGCTTATTTCTTGTTGTTATCTAATTATTTAAGACTTTTCTTAAATATTTGTACTTTTATAAGATTTTTCTTATCAGATTTATTAAGATTTTCATTAGTTTTCTGTCAAATTTTGGATTTTTCTTTCTGTTTTCTGCGTCATTAATTCATTTGAATTGATGGTATTACTGAGAAAGCTCTACAAATGCTTCGTTTTAGTCAAAAGAAAATTCGGCACCTTCCCAGCACAAGTTATAACTATTGCCTATCAAGCATTGGTTCGGCCTCATCTTGAGTATTGCTGCAGTGTATGGAATCCTCACTCTGTCACACACACTCATTCAGTTGAAATGGTTCAGCGTAAGGCAGCTAGGTTTGTTTGTGGCAGGCACAAATTTACAAATAGTGTCACTGAGATAAGCCTGTCAGTGCTACAATGGCATAGTTTGGCACATCGCAGGGCTGAGTTAAGTTTGAAATTGTTTGGAAAAATTACACGTGGTGATTGTCCTAAACCCGCAGTCCAGTGATATTCATAAAGCACTATACATGGGAAGGGCTGACCACTCTATAGGAAAATTAGAGAGATTTTTGCTCGGACAGATTCATATTATTGGTCTTTTTTTCCTAGAGTTATAAGACAATGGAACTCTCTTCCTGAGGAAGAAGTGGTGAATGGGGATTTTTTTGTTTTGTGGGATTGACATTTGTATATTAATTTTGTTTTTAATATATGTGCTTGACAATGCTTAATGCTGCATGTGGACTTGTATGTCCCTCTGCCATAGGCCTATTTGGCTGCTAACAGAGTACTAATTGTAATTGTAATTGAACGGAATTTCATTTACGGCTGTTTTCTCTGCACTGTCGTTTCCTTCTTCTTTTAAACCGTTTTCTTTCTTCTTCTTCTTCTTTTTTTTCTGTGAAATGGTACGTTTTTCTTCTTCTTTTTCCTCTATTTTCCTCTTCTTTGAGTCTTTTCCAACGTCTTCTTTTGTTCTCTTTCCATGTTTTTCATTGAAAACAACCTCAGATCGATTGTTGACATCTTTCACAGGTTTACTTCCAACCTAAACAACGATAATGTTATCATTATTAACGAGAACGCTATTTGAGAAAATGTATGAATTAATTTCAAAGTTTATATAAAACTAGATCAATAAACGAAGACGCACAGAACACAATTTTCATAATATCTTTCATAATAAACCTTTTAATGCAGTTTTGTTGTTTAACCTGTCATAAAAAAGTTCACTTTGAAAGATATCATCGTAAAAATATGCCCCGTTAGGACATTGTGTGTTTTTCTAGTTTCAAATAAACTTTAATAGTCATTCAAAAATTACTGAAATTAAATAGTGCTAATCGTTATTTTGCTGAAACATTAAGAGTCTAAGCCTAATAATCTAAGCTGAAACCCAGCAACAAAATTGAACGCAGAAAACTGTTTCTTACAAGAAATTTTCGAGCGTCATTTTCAAAACGCTTACAGTCGAACTTTACTCCTGTTCTTAACTTCTTAAATATGTCATATGCATCCATTCTAAACAAAAATTAAATTAATAACAAAAAAAAAATCAACGCGAAACGATCAAAACTCGCAACACAAGGAGGCCGCCATGACACCATGTGCTTTTCAAATAGCCGCCGCTGACAAATGAAATTTAAAAATGATTAGTCGCGGCTTCTAAGGCGTAGACATTTTTTGCTAACAAATTTATATTTTTAATTACATAATACAAACTACAATATTTTTTTATAAAAAATGCGCATCATATTCTTAAATAAAAAGTTCTAAACTTAAATTTTCAGCGTTT
Organism: Brachycybe producta; assembly: GCA_036925085.1. Classification (NCBI taxonomy): domain Eukaryota; kingdom Metazoa; phylum Arthropoda; class Diplopoda; order Playtdesmida; family Andrognathidae; genus Brachycybe; species Brachycybe producta. Next base: position 1,339,131 of record JAUPFP010000022.1, read on the forward strand.
GTATAAAAGTATTGAATTGATAAATTACAAACGTGATCAGCGCTCCACCGCTGATCTTAAAATTTGATTAGTCGCCATATACACGAGATCGATATTGTTACATCGCCGATTTATTTAAAAATCGATGTGACAAGAAATATCGATATTTTATCATACTTGTTACTTTTATTAGTTAATTATTAAAATTAAATTAAAATTCTAACCAACATGTAATCAATGTAATTTATTAGGAATAATTTACATTAATTATTAGTCAGTATTAATTCATTCATAATTAATATTTTTAGTTACTTATAAATTAAATAATTAATAATAATTTTTCATCATTAAAATTAATTCCTGTATTTCAAGATTATTAATTATTATTAGTATGTATATTAATAATTAAACTAAAATTGCTTAATAATCACAAACATTTAAATTTGTTTATTCTGGCTCGGATTTTTACGCAATATATCAAGCAAATGTTTCTCAATCTGTGGCCCATGGGCCAATTGTGAAGTAACAATCAACCACATGTACAATTATTATTTGTTTTTCAATAAAAAAAAACACTGATTAGAGGCTAGAACTCTAGTTGACAACTGATAGTAACCACACATTTTAGCCTCTAACCAGCCTTTTTTTATTAGAAAACGCATAATTGCAGTTGTTAGAATGATGATGATGATTACTTCATAATTGGCACCTGGGCCACAAATTGCGAAACACTTGCTTGATATTTGCATACAAATCCGAGCCCTAATAAACAAATTTAAATGTTTGTAATTATTAAGCAATTTTAGTTTAATTATACATACTAATAGTTAATAATTAATAATCTTGAAATACAGGAATTAAATTTAATGATGAAAATTATAAATGAATTAATTTATAATTAACTAACAATATTAATTATGAATGAATTAATAGTGATTAATAATTAATGTTAATTATCTTAATAAATTACATTGATTAAATGTTTGTTATAATTTTAATTTAATTTAAAAAAAATCAACCAATAAAATAAATAAATTCTAAGTGTTATAATATTGCATAAAAATCCTAGCCCTAACAATAATTATTAATATTTAATAAAGTAATTATACAGGGTGGTTCAAATATTTTGCTATAAACTATAAAGAATTGATACTCTTATTTTCTAATAATGAAAAGACTTTAGGACCACTCTGTATTTTGTTCTCATGGTTTGCCCAATTACAGGCTGAACCTAAACAAAAGTGGGGGGGGGGGGGGGGGGGGGGGGGAAATGGGTTTTTTTTAATGAGGTTTCAAAAGCATTGAATCTTATGATTGGTTAAAAGTGAGTTCTGAGAGCTACGAGACGGAAAAAAATCCTACGAAAAAACGATTTTTGTCTAATTTTTTCTTAACGTTCACATCCATCACATTAAAATAAGAATTCATAGCTCGAATGATGGTTGTTCCTACAGAGAGTAAAGAGAAAAAGTGCAAAATGTCAATCGAAAAGGAAGAAAAGGTGAATAAAGAAGAAATGTCAGAACGTGAAAAAGAGTTGGACAACGAAATCCGTGAGATCTACGAGAAATGTATGAATGCCGGCCACATCGAGACGATTAGCCGCATTTCAGCTCCACTTCTCAGTGGTCTCCTTCACGTCGAGGAGGCGGCGGCGGCGAAAAGAACCAACTCGTGGAGGAAGAGGAGGAGATGGTACAGCTGGATCCTCCTGATTTTCGTGGTCATCGTTGGTCTCCTGAGAGTGGACTGGACACCCATCGTTCTGTCCACTTATGGAAGGAATGTTCTTATTCAGGTGGACAAGCACACTATGCAGGGAGAGAGAGAAAAAAAAAATCACAACAGAAATTATTATAAAAAGAATATAGTTCTGCAACAAGTGATGAAAGAAATAGCAGAAAAATCAATAGAATAAGGGTGGATGTGTCACATGTTGTCTGTCTGTCTGTCTGTTGTTTCGCTTGGAAGCCAAGAGGAATAAGTGATGTAAATAATGTTCAGAGTAAATTGAGTTCAAAATAAGAAATCACCATAAATACCAATGTTAGAATTATGCTGCCATAAAGGCAGCAATGAGCAACGTTGTTTTCATTTATTTTTTCTGCTTGTTAATCAAATTTTATTTATAATTTCATCGACAAAATGTCGTACTTATCTCTCGGGGTTTTTTTTAAGAAAATATGTTACTTATCCCCCTTGGCTTCTAAGCCATTACTGTAACTGTTTTTACGTATGTGTGTTATACTACTATTATATTCACTTCACATGAACTGGAAGATCGGGAATGGAAATGTCGGGTGCAATACATTCCCAGTGAAGTGTGCAAGACAAGCTTGTCTTCACTTCTTATATGCAATGCGCGCTTCAAATGATAGGCCAATTCAGAGTGGGCGTGGTTGAGGTGCTTCTATAGCTGTTGCTGAAAATGCAACTTCAGAAATTCATTGCACGTGAATCGGAAGAGCGGGAACGGAAATGTCGGGTGCAATACATTCCCAGTGAAGTGTGCAAGACAAGCATGTCTTCCCTTCTTATATGCAATGCGCTCTTCAAATGATAGGCCAATTCAGAGTGGGCGTGGTTGAGGTGCTTCTATAGCTGTTGCTGAAAATGCAACTTCAGAAATTCATTGCACGTGATTCCGAAGAGCGGGAACGGAAATGTCGGGTGCAATACATTCCCAGTGAAGTGTGCAAGACAAGCATGTCTTCAATTCTTATATGCAATGCGCGCTTCAAATGATAGGCCAATTCAGAGTGGGCGTGGTAGAGGTGCTTCTATAGCTGTTGCTGAAAATGCAACTTCAGAAATTCATTGCACGTGAATCGGAAGAGCGAGAACGGAAATGTCGGGTGCAATACATTCCCAGTGAAGTGTACAAGACAAGCATGTCTTCACTTCCTATGTGTAATGAGCGCTTCAAATGATAGGCGAATTCAGTTCAAGTTGAGGTGTTTTTCTATAGATGAAGACAATGTGGCTTGTGTGCGCGCGTCTGTGTTTTGTCTGTTGTCTTAATTGTGAATGTTTTAAGTAAAATTCAAATTGGGTGCAAGTAGGAGGAGGAGGGGTGACAATTGGGATAAGAATTACAAAGAGAGTAAATTAGTAGTAAGAGTAACCATAGCAACAAGATGTTGTAATAATTCCGATGATCAATGAGGGGAGAGAAAAAAAATGAACACCAAACGCATAGAGACAGAGAGACACAGACACCTCCTCCGTTGGGAATAATTTAAAAGATTTTAATGTTATCAGTTGAAAAACACGCTCAACAGTTTACTGATCCGATTAAAATTTAATCGAAAATACTTTAATATATAAAAAGGAACACGTCATAACAGACAGAAAGAAAAGAGAGAATTGAGAACAGAAACGAATTAAAGCTAATTATTCATTTAGTCAAAATACGAGGATTACTGAAGTGTCGATCCGAAACAAGAATCCTAATGAGTTTTTTATGTTTCTCTTATCAATCACACACACACACACACAATGCAACACACAGACACACAGAAAAGACAAACAGCAACATTGAAACACAGGTAGAATTGACAAAATAACAGTGACACATTCATACAGAAACGATGACACAAAGACACTCAGATACACAGTGAAACCCACTCTGACCCTGAAACAGATAGAAACACACAACTAAAACACTTTGATATACAAAAAAGAAACAAACTGATACACAGACAGGAACAATTGTGTCACACAAATTGGAACATAATAGAAACCAACATGAATACGCATTATATTATCTGTGTGTTCCTGTTTGTTTTAGTATGATACAAATAGGAGTATTTCTGAAACAAGTAAGAACATACTGAAACAAAAACAGGAACACACACAATGTTCATTGTGTCCGCGTGTTCCTGTTTTGGTATTTTTCTATTCATATTGTACGTAGAAAAACAATGACACAGAGACAAAAATTAAACTGACACAGACAGGTATATAATGACACAGACAGAAACACATTGGCACACAGATAGAAACACACTTGACAGAGAGAGAGGAACACACTTGACAAAGAGAGGAACACACTGACACACAAATAGAAACACTGACACAAACAGGTATATAGTGACACGACGAAAAACACAGAAACACACTTCACAAAGAGCGGAACACACTGACACACAGATAAACACACTGACACACAGATAAACACACTGACACACACATAGAAACACTGACACAAACAGGTATATAGTGACATGGTGAAAAACACAGAGAACACACTTCACAAAGAGCGGAACACACTGACACACAGATAAACACACTGACACACAGATAAACACACTGACACACACATAGAAACGCTGACACACATAGAAACGCTGACACAAACAGGTATATAGTGACATGGTGAAAAACACACTTGACAAAGAGAGGAACACACTGACACACACAGATAGAAACACACTTGACACTCACACTTCAATCTGTTCATTTCAATTGTATAATCTAACATTGATTTATAATACTCTTGAATGTTATGTTCTATTGTAAAGATGCTTCCTTACTGGGATTGGACCCAGTTGTATTACCAAAACTGTTTCATTCGAAACCCTTACTATGTCCATCGAAAACTACAAGAAGACGACTGCCAAGTACGAAACAATAAACTAGAAAATACGGAACAAGACACAAGAAACCCCAGCTTGTTTTAATTATGAGCACTTTTTTTTTTGCGTATTCGTATAAGTAGATATGTGAGGCGTTTGAAAACATCTGTCGTATTTCAAACGCCAGCCACACTGACATTTCCGAGGACTACTTAAAGAGCGACGTCCCAGTTATTGTTCAGGATGCGATACGAGACTGGAATGTTGCCGATGGAACCTTCTCAGTTCAGAACATTTCAAAGGCAAACTAATCCAATTAAACAATTTCAGCTTTAAAGGCTGATTTTAAAGTTTAAAGGTTTTAAGGTTTCAAACTCTGATTATTCTGTCTTTTCAAAATCAGTTACTTGAAACTACAAAGTATCTTAGAAACTAGAAGGGTAGCTCAATCACTTAAGGGTGTTTTCATGTTTTGATATCTTTTAAAATAAACTTTTGTAGATTCAAATTTTTTTAGAAATATCATCTGCTTAAAGTTTGGTTATCTTCAAACTTACATAAAAAGTTTATTTTGAAAGATATCAGCATGAAAAATACCGTTAAGTGATTGAGCTACCCTTCTAGTTTTCTAGTTTCTAAAACACATTCAAATTTCTCTTCATTTTGCACCTGAAAGACAGAATGAGAGGCATTTACCACTCGCCTTACCGTAACTGTGTTTTCCTTTATTAACAAACAGATCCTATTGGAGGCGGACACGAGTGGAGAAGTTTATCCTTGTACGTTCGCGTCCAACCTTCGATTACGAGGCGACAACTACTTTCGAACATTTCTACATAAACTGAGATCGGAAGACGTAAATTCGAAGCGTTGGTACGCTCACTGGTAAGCAATGATAAGAGCGTACCATATCGACTTAAGACGTACTTACTTTAATTATTCCATTGAAAAAAAAAAAAGGGAAAACTGCGATAAGATGTCATCGAAGGCTCTTCGTCGCTGTTATCCTCGTCCTTACTTCTTACCACCGATGGTGGACACGATGGAACCGAACTGGGTGTTCTTATCTTCCAACTATCGTGGTCGTATTTTCAAAGAAGTTCCTCTTCTTTCGGATATGCTTTGGGTGTCTCAACTCACAGGTTCCATTCAAGTGCGGCTTTTACCGAGACATCCTTGTAACGAAACTTGTCTTCAGATCGAAAACACTCTAAACGAAGGAGAAACTCGTAGGATTAATTAATTTTCCCCATTTTTTTTTTTATCAAAAAATTATATTTCAAACTTGTGTTCTCGTTTCAGTCGTTTTTACGGATAGAATGTGGAGATTTCAGTATTTTCCGAATGACGGTGGTATCAATGTGGCCATCGGAGGAGGAGGATCTTTCGAACTTTAACAAGAACTCATTTTCTTTATAAAAATAATATATATAAACAGTAGTGACCGTTTAACACGAAATGAAAGAGAGTGGAATATTTTTTTCGTGTTAATCGATTTTTGTTTGTTAAACACGAACCGGACTGAAAATATAGTTCATGTTATTCAATTTTTTATGTTATTCGTTTTCGACTTTTTCGTGTTAAACTGTTTTAATTGTTCAATGTAAACTGTTAGCACGCGAAATCGAAAAAAAAAAAAAACTGAATATTTTTTCGTGTTAAAAGAAAGAATTTTAAAAGCTATTCTAAGCGACCTCTTACCAAAATATATTTCGTGTTATCCGTATTCGTGTTAATATATTTACAGTCGCTGCAGACTGTGACTTTAAAACTTGTGACGTCAGAAGGAATGACCAAAAAGTTTCACAAAATGTATTCTGAACATACTTTTGTTATTAACCCCCCCCCCCCCCCCTCTTTTTCAAGCGAACGTTTTTTTCAGAAGAAACATTATGAAACTGTAGAATAGCTGATCTGAATGTTAAAAGTTTTTTTCGTGATGTATGTTTGAACAAAAAAAGCGAAAATAGTTTTTTTTTCATGAAATTTCAATGGAAAAAAAACCCTGAAAAAACAGGTCCACTTTTCAAACTGAACTATAAAATTGTTTATTTTTTAAGATATTTGCCATGTAAAAACTTTTAGCATAATCTTTTACTATTTTAAGTTTTGCATAATATTGTTTAAAAAAAAAAACGTTCGCTTGACGTTTTTGCGTCCAATTTTTACAAAAATGTCTACAGAGCACAAAAATGACGCCATAAGGAGTGAAAAAAGCAAAAATAGATATCTATTCAGCCACCTTAATGTGTTAAAATGTATTATTTGTAGTTATAGAATATTGTAAAATTTTAATTTTATGAAATAAAATTGCGGTCGCCAAATGGCCGATTTTCACTGTATTTTAAATAATTTCATTGAAATTTCAGATTTTCACTAAAATAATTCCAACGTACTCCATTGATATTTTACGAACAAAGTAATTTCTATTAAAAATGAGTCGGAATATATCACAAGTGACAATTTATACTCTTTATAACAGAAGCGGAAGCCTTTTACATAATCATATACGTACGATATGTAAAATACTAACACATATTTAAAGTTGGGAAACTAGCTGTAAAGAAAAAAATCACAGAAATAGCTTTTATACGCAACGAACGAGGCGTTAATATGCGGCATATATGTGTCTTCGAAAGACGAGAGAAACTTGACCGTTAAATTTCGTTTAAAAGAATTGGAGGAGTTCGAGAGAGTTCGTCCGATTCGTAATTCGCACCATTCATCTCTCGAACTTCATCTCCGAATTCACCTCCCTCGCCGTCGTCATCCTCATCATCATCTTCATCGTCGTCTTCACGTCCAACCGGTTCAACCAAAGCTTTTACGAACTCTTGTCAATTACAAAAAAAAAATACGAAAACCTATGATAAAAAAATGTCGAGAGACAAAAAATAAACAGTTGAAAAATATTAACCGTGATAATCGATTCTTCCATCGCCGTTTAAGTCCACTTCTCTGATCATATCTTCAACTGATTAAAAAAAAATGAAGTTATGCTTATTAAAAAAAAAATTAACTCATAGTTCGTATCGTAAGTTAAATCTACAAAACTCGCTTTCTTCTTCGGTGAGATCTTCGCCGAGACATTGAATAACCGCTCTCAGATCGGAAGCACTGATGTAACCTCGGCCGTGTTTGTCGAAGATCTTGTTTATTTTGAAAAAAAATATTAAAAACACAACTTTAACAACTTACGATATTTTATGAAAATCTGATTTTACGAACTCTGGTTATTCTGCTGTTCAGAAGAGCAACATTATAAAGAGAAAATAGGAACTGTTTTAGAAACTAGAAGGGTAGTTCAATCACTTAAGGGTATTTTTTTTAGAGGTGGGCCGAATCCTAAATTTTCTCGAATCCGAATCCTAAAAGGTTCTCGAATCATCCCGAATCCCCTTCATATCAGATTCCTATATTATTCATTAAGAAGATACAAATAAATGAAATAATATTAAATATTAAATTATTAATAATAAAAAAACACAGTGTGGTTTCACTCAGGGTCTCGCCACAAGGTGATCCATTGGTGATCCGTGTCCGACCACCGAAATTGCAACAATCGCCGGTTTTTTTGTTAGTGACGTCAATCGAATTAAAACTAATTTTACCAAAGTTTCGAGTTTTCGAATCTCGAATATTTTTCAAGATTCGCAGGATTCGAATGTCCCATTCCTAGTATTTTTCATGTTGATATCTTTCAAAATAAGCTTTTCATTTTGAAACTTTTCAATATTAAATCTGCTTAAAATTGGATAATTTTCATCATACTGACAAACATGATTCGCACTACAATTCCAGTTTCTAACAGGCTTTCAATATCAACCTTCAATAGCTTCTAAAAAGCAAAATATCCATAAAACGAAAATCAGTTGTTCATTAAACAATTTAAGTTTTATACGGCTACCCTTCTAGTTTCTAAACACTTTTAAATTTTCCTGAAAGGCGGAGTTATCAGAGTCAACTTAATAAGAGACCTTTATTATTAGAAACTAGTGGGGTAACCCGTCCTAAATGACGGGAGCCAAATTCACAGGCAATTGTGCCCAGCATTAGAATTTCTTTTCCTCTGCCCTTTTATGACGTCAGACCAAGTAACAAACCCAATTAGAAATTGATGACGTTCATAAAAGGGCTGAGGAAAAGAAATTCTGATGCTGGGCACAGTTGCCCGACGTGATAAACTGTAGTTTAATTTTGCTACTATTATCCCCTCCTCTTTTTATATTTGAAAGAGAAAATGAGTTTTTCATTTTCTCTGGTGTGCGCATGCGCGTCGTTTGTTCCTTTTTTACTCCTTTCATTTCAATTTCAGACACCCCCTCCCACTTTTTCCCCCTCCACGTTTCTCTCTCTCCCCCTCTACACTTTCCAACCTTTTCCCCTCTCCAATCATGGGGTTCTTGGATGGGAAGAGTGCAACATATAGTTGACCTTGAGAAAGCGGTTCATTTATTCATTTAAATTTATATAAATTGTACAGCGTTAATCACACACACACACACACACCCACAGACCTGGCTTAATATATATATAATAACTAGAAGGGTAATTAAATCTCTTTAGAAAATAATCTTTCAGATTGGGCCACCAGATATCAACACGATCGACAGTGATTCGGTTACTCTTCTAGTTTCTAAAACAATTTCAAGTTTTCCTTCAAATATTTTTTAAAACGTGAAAATATTAATATTAGAACTTTGGCAACGGTTGTTTTTTTTTTTTTACTTAAAAGTTGTTCGAAAAATGTATTCGAAGAACGGTGTACACCTTGAATGCCTCTCGGAGTTCCCGTTCTTCGTCTTCTGGTGAAGTCACCGAAAAAGTGTCCATATTCGAGACGATCTCAACAAACTCGTCAAACGAAAAACTTCCATCTCCTTTTTTTTTTAAAAAAAAAATAAATAAATACACTCATATTTATTATAGAAAAATATTCGTTTTAACGAGATAATTAAATAAATATACCGTCGATGTCAATTTCTTCCAACATTTCTTGCAGTTCGTCTTGCGAAGCGAACTGTCCGAGACTTCGCATTACTCTTCCGAGTTCGTCTTTAGTGATGGAACCGTCTTCGTCCTTATCGAATAGGCGGAACGCCTCACGGAACTCTGAAAAACAAAAAAAAAACACTTATAATTAAGCTGATTGTACGGTGTGAACGCACCTTTCAGAAACAAACATTTATAAACAAAAATTAAAAATGTTCTAGAAACTAGAAGGGTAATTAGCTCAATCACTTAAGACTATTTTAATGTCGATATCATTTAAAATAAAACTGTTTTTTTCATGTTTATTTTGAAAGATAAACCCACTTTAATGCTTGTCCATAAATAGTTTATTTTGAAAGATATCAAACATGAAAATACTCTGCTACCCTTCTAGTTTCTAACAGGCTTATAATTTTTCCTTATAGTGTTAATTGGCTCCTGAAACGCAAAACTTATCAGAATTCGAAAATCTGCTGTTCATAAAACATAAAACAACATTACAAAAATTTGAAAGTGTTTTATAAACTAGAATAGTAAACTCAATCACTTAAGAGTGTTTTCATGTTTAATATCTTTCAAAATAAGCTTTTTATATCAGTTTGAAAATGACCCAACTTTAAAAAGATTGATATTTTTTTTTAATTTTTGTCTATATAAAAAGTTTATTTTGAAAGATATAACATGAAAATACTCTTTAAGTGATATTCCGCTACCCTTCTAGTTTCTAAAACACTTTCAACGCAAAATAATCAGTACAGTGTAATCGAAAATCAGCTGTATATATATATATATATATATATATATATATATATATATATATATATATATATATATATATATATATATATATATATATATATATATTTTATATACATACATACATTATATGAAATCGTTCAATTTGAACAATCTACTTTTGAAGGAATGAACTTATCTGAGAACCAACCTGTAATCTGTGACTTAGTGAACTTCTTCACGGAATTCTAGAAGAAGAAAAAATTACGGAAACGAATTTTAAAAAATTTATTTAAAGAAAAAAAAAAAGGTGATTTGAAAGTTTTCACAAAAAATATCTTTCAAAATAAACGTTTCCACGTCAGAGTTTTAATTTTTTTAAAAAAATGTCAATTTGTAAAGATTTCATTATAAAATAACCCTTTTAAAATGATTTAGGAAGTTACTCTTCTAGTCTATTAAAACATTTTCAATGAAAATGGTTAAATTTTAAATTAAAAGTTTGTTTTACAAACGTTTTTTTCTCTCTCTCTACTTTTGTCACAACTTCAACTTGAAATTGTCATAAAAAGTTTATTTTATAAAATATATGTAAACCTGAAATACATCTTAATATATTTACTTTTCTAGTTTCTAAAACACTTTCAATTTCTTCACAATTAATGTCTACTTCTTGAATTATTTTAGTCTGAAAAGTTAACCTGTTAAACATTTTCGAACGATTTTTTTCTTTGTATTTTGTCCCAACTTGAAGTGAAAATTGAAAAATAATTTGAAATTGCCATAAGAAGTTTTATTTTAAATTATATAAATATGAAGCAGAAAAAAAAACCCTTCTTAAATTATTCTAGTATCTAAAACACCTTTTCAATTTCTTCTTAATTTCTCTGCTTTACAATATAAAAAAAAATTATGAACCAAAAAAGAGTGTTAAACTAGTCTAATTATTAATTTGCATATTATGCAAATATGGATTACTAATTATAATAATAATATATTAAAATAAAACAAGAAATACCAATTTCTCTCACCATGATTAGTCTTTCTTGCGATGAAATTATCTTTCAAATTTATAAAAATGAAAGTAATTGTTTTTTCCCAAAAAAGTGTGGCTTGTTTTATATAAAAATATATGAAAAATAAACAAGAGACAAAAATGAATCAATCTCTTCCCACCCAAAAAAAAAATAAGAAAATCCGGAAAAGAAAAGGCGAAGAAAGAAAATGGGATAAAGAATTTAATTGTTGCTATGGAATCACAGCTAGAAATATTATAGAAATAGAAAGGTTGGATTTCAATGGTGTTAAAGGGGAACAACCAAAACGAAAACCGCCAAAAACGATCGAACAAATCAATAATTTAATGATTTCCTATTTTAGCAAATAAAAGGCTTCATTGCAGAAAAAAAAAATATCATAGAAATATGACAATCATACCTTATGATATCATTCATTACGAACTGTCATTTTTATGTCTTATCATTTTATAATAGGGCCCCATACAATTGTGACAGTCATACTTAATTATGATGTCAATGATTACAAACTACCATTTTATCCTAGGGCCTCATACAATTGTGACAGTCATACCTTATTATGACGTCATTGATTACAAACTATCACTTTTATGTCTATCATATTATCCTAGTTCCTCATACAATTGTGACAGTCATACCTAATTACAATGTCATTGATTACGAACTAACATTTATACGTCTATCATATTATCCCAGGGCCTCATACAATTGTGACAGTCATACCTAATTACAATGTCACTGATTACAAACTAACATTTTATGTCTATCATATTATCCTAGAGCCTCATAAGACTGTGGCAGGTAGAGCTTATGATGTCATTAATTACGAAATATTATTTTATCCTAGGGCCTCATAAAATTGTGACAGTCATACCTTATGAAGTTAGAGTATCATTACAGAAAACAAATAAGACTGTCATAATTTATCATATCTAGCTCATATATCTCTGTAACAGTCACAAAAGCATATTACAAAATATTATTATTTGATAACTATTATCATATTACTGCCATGGAATAGTGTACAACATAATATGACAGTCATAAAATAATAGCGCACAAGCATGCAGTAACATCACAAGGTGTGATTGTCACAATTTTATGACTTTCTTATAATGATGCCATATCAATTATGACTGTCATAGTATCCTAGAGCGTCATTACAAAATATTGTGACAATCATACCATATGATGTCACTGCTTGTGCGCTATTATTTTATGACTGTCATATTATTATTATTATGTTGACGTCGTACACCATTTTCTATTGCTCTCAGGTAAATAACAGGCGGATGGAGACAGCAGTAACGATTTTTCATCAAACCAATTAGAGATTGTCGTCCTTCATGAAAGGGCGGGGCATATGACGGGGAACATGAATTGTTAATGCTGTCTCCACTTGCCTGTGGTAAAATCCTATTGGAAAACGATGAGATTCATGACACATTGCAATGCTCTCGTTACTATAATGCGCTGCAAAACAGCGGCACAGAAAAATGACGTCAAAATGACGTCACAATCGGCGTCTTGTACCACATTGCAATGAGGTATGTCACGGTGGTGACGTCATTTTGACGTATTTTTCTGTACCGCTGTATGCTGTGCATTAGCATGCATGATCATAACGAGAGCATAAAGCTTAATCAAGATTTTATTTTTGTCATTTTATCTTCTTTTACACAGTGTTCAACAAAAAAATTTTATACTTACATTCCAAAGACTTTTGGTTGAAACTCCGAATAGGGATTAAAAAAACGACAACTAGGGATAAACGTCAGCTGCATTTAAGTGTATCGAGCACATTACAAAAAAGGGGAAATTCGTGAATTACAATTTACAAATCCAAGATGGCGGCGCCCGAGAAGACACCAAAGAAATCATCAGATTCTGAACCTAAAAAAGTGTTTCTGGTGAAATCAGCTACAGATTTACAGAGAATGAAGCTTCAACGGTTGATGGACCATCCAGTGAGTCACCTTAAAAGATATAAACTGATAAAACGGAAGAGAAATCAATGAAAAAGGCGATTTCTTTGCTATAAGTACTACAAAATGTCAACCGTTCTCGTTATTTTGTGCGCTTTAATCTCTTCAGGAACGACCCGTACCCATTCCTGAACCACACAAAGAGAGAATCATGGCGGCTCCTCCAGAGTTCAACCGGAATGTGATGGGTATAAACGTTGCCATAGCGACCAGAAGGTAATCTTTCTCTATGATCGCCTCTAAACATGTATTTTTCTTCCGTTCCATAGGTTCTAGTGCAGGAGCCGGAAGCGGAGAGTTCCATGTTTACCGTCACATAAGACGTCGAGAGTACGCAAGGCAGAAACATATTGGAGAAAGAGCTCGAAAGGTTAATGACGGTCGCAATCACGTCTTCTCTATTTCGATCGTTAACATATTGTTGCATTTTTTTTATAGGAAGAGAAGGACGTCGCATTTCATACAAAGATAGAGGAGAATAAAAGGATGGCCGAGGAGAGGACGGCAAAGAAACGGGCGAAAAGGTGATCGGCAATCACTCAAAGAAAATTAGTTAATTTGCTTAACGTGGTTCAGAAAAAACGATGAGAATATTTCTTTGTAAACCATTTTGATTTGAAGTTCTGTATTTTCGTTTCAGGTTGAAGAAAAAGATGAAAGGGAATGAAAAGAAGGCAACGAACGTTAAAGGTTAGTTTCAGATGTGAATTTCATTGTTTTTCACTCACTTCTAACTTTTTGTAGCCTCGTCGAAGGGAACCGAGGATAAAAAGGCCCAAGAGAGTGAACTTATGGAGGAAGATGACGATGACGAAAACGACGACAATGAACATTCTGACGACTAAAGAAAGCTTACTTTCATTTAATTTTTTTTTTGTATCATGTTTTCTCACCTAAATAAAATAATTTAGGTTTTTTGTAAATAACTTCGAATTTGAAAAATCGAAAAAGTAATTTTACTTTGTTCATATTAAGAATCGTCTACAGTGAAAGTAGTTAAAAGGTTTCTAATAAAATTTTCGTGAGAATCGCGAGTTGAAAGTTCCAGTTGTTTTGATAAGTTCGACAATGCTCTTTGGTGACAAACTCTCAAATCCGAGCATTTGTCAGCGTCGCGATTCGACGAAAGACAACGATTCAGATACGATTTCAGAGTTTGTCGAAACGGATCCAAAACATAATCGACTGCCTCAAAGTCCGAGGCAACGAGAAGACCAATCAAATGCAGCAACGTAAAACATAACTAAAGATAAACAATAAAACCAAAACCAAATTAAGAATAAACAAGAACTGACTGAACAAGAACATACTGTTATCATTAACTCTAGTTATTTTGCATTTTGAAAACAACTTTCAAGAAAAAACTTGGAAGTGTTATAGAAACTAGAAGACTCAATCACTTAAGGTGTGATTCAGCCCCCTCCCCACCTGCAATATTAAGAAAATTTCTATTTTTCAAGCGAACGTTTTTCAGGAGAAACAGTACAAAAAAAAAATCAAAAGTGTTTTAGACATTAAGATAGTTGGTGATAATGTTAAAAGTTTTTTCATCATGATATCTTTCAAAATAAACGTTTGAAAAAGACGAAAATAGTTTTTCATAAAATGTCAATGGAAAAACCAAAAAAAAACCGGATCATTTTTCAAACTGAACTATAAAATGTTTTATTTTTTAAGATATTGCCATGAAAAAACGCTTAGCATAATCTTGTACCATTCTAGTTTTGAAAACAATTTGATTTTTTTCGTAATGTTGTTTAAAAAAACATTTGCTTGACGTTTTTGTGTCCAAATTTTACAAAAATGTCTATGAAGCATAGCATTAGCCAGCTACAGTGGCGCCGTCCAGGGAAACAAAAGCAAAGTAATATCTATTCAGCCACCTAACGAGTGAAATCTCTCAAAATAAGCTTTTTATGTCAGTTTGAAAATAACCCAATGAAGATGATAATTTTTTAAAATATTTTTGTCTATAAAAAAGTTTATTTTGAAAGATATCAACATTAAAATACTATTAAGTTTATCAGCTACCATTCTAGTTTCTAACACTTTCAATTTCTAGGATTGTTCCTGTAATGCAGAATAAAGAAACCCTAAGTTCTATTTCCGTTTTTTTTTTTAAAGAATAGGTTGAGAATTTTCGACCTGATCAACAAGATTGTCTTTGTGTTGATATTCAACGAAGTTCATCGATGCTTGAATGTTCTCTAATCCGCCGATAAGATTCTCGCAGATCACGGCCATCTGTTTTGATTCTCCATAAGCCGATCTGTACGAAGGAATGGCAATAACTGCGGCGGCATTGATTCGCACTTTAAAGTTTTTGCATTCCTTCGCTAGAGACGACAGCGAATTCAACACTGAAGTCTAAACAATCAAACAGAAGTAAATTATTATACGTGAGGAACTAAAAATAAATAAGAGGCTATATGTACGCAAGAAGACTCGAATGCCGATGTCACGTCAGTGTTACGAAAAGTGTTTCCTAGAGCATAACAAGCATTCCAGCGAACCTGAAACGAAAATTAATTACGGTAACAATAGACTTGGCACGTTAAAGAGTCGTCCTTTTGCCTTCATGTTCGAGCCGACAGATGCACATTTCATTAGAGTATCGATGGATGTTTGCACCATCTTTCTAAAATCAGCCTTAGCTATAAAATAAATCCAGTTAATACGAGTTTCGAACCGATAAAAAGAAAGATAATTACAAAGGACGGATGGGCCGAGATAACGTAAAAGGTTTCCGAGTGCTCGAACACCATTCGAACGGACTCGATCGTTATCGATAGATGCACGGTGAGCCACGTTGCCGATACGAACGAGCAAATCTTCTGGAACATCTTCATCGACTCGTAAATCTCGATTGAGTACCAAAGCATCGGTTATATTAGCCAAAGCCCAAGCCGCTTTGAGTCGTACTTCGACATTCGAATCATCCATGGCGACAATGACACACTCGGAGACATCGACCACAAAACCAGAATCCTAAAACAGTCTGTCATGAGAAAAACACACATTGAACATCGAAATTCGAAAGAGAACCTCTCGTAAAGAAGGATGTAGAACAAAAACACCGAGAGCTCTCGTTGCGGCCGCTTTCAAAACTTTCTCCTCGTCGTGGCTGAGTCCAAGAAGAAGAGTTTGGCAAAGAACCCGATGATGAAGCTGTCAAAACAACAACAAAAAACGCAATGATGCTGTAAGTGTCATCAAAAAGGATCGTGCTTTTATATGTATACGACACTGGAAGAGCGGAGAAAACATCCGACGAAATGGTAGAGAGACAATCGCAACCCTTCGCTTGCACAGCAGGAAAACCGTGATCTTGCATCACGATAGTCAAAGAAGTGTTCAGTAAAGAAGACCAAATCTCTGCCACCTAAGACAAACTTTTAAGTATCGAGATTCCTTAAAAAGGTTTCGATACTGAGCAAAATGTCTAGCTTCTAATCAGAGGTAATTTTGAGAAGACAATTCCTAGTTAGGAAGACACTGTACAAGTAAAGGTGTCACAGGTAAGATCACAAAGATATTGTGAAAATCTCCTTTATGTGATTTAGTTAACTTTTCTAGTTTCTAAAAAAAACTTTCGAGTTTTTAAAATTGTTTTCAGCAGTTCTAACTTTTAGGAGTCGTTATGATATCTTTTAAAATAAACAATTTACGGCAGTTAAAAATAGTTTTCAGGTTTATCAATCATGACACTTGATAAATTACAACACTTTCCATGGACAGTTTTAAGTTTAGCTTTGTTTAAGTTTCACTTTAGCTTAAGTAACGTTTTAGAATATGAATGTAAATCACTTCTGTTAGGAATAACGATTAATCTTATAACTTGCTTCAGTTCCGTAACCTTTTAAAATGCACTTTCAAACACAATTATAAATACTTCCGTAGTCGTAAGACGCCGAGTCGTGACATCATCCTCCGTCGCCGTAATCGATCTTCCGAGCTCCTCCAAGAGTTTGGCACAATGTAAACGTATCGACTTATCGATATCACCTAGTCCCTCTCGAATGACAGCAATCACGTTCGAAAGATTACAGCTGAAACAACAACGGCAATAAAAAACCGCTTCAAGATATTTTTTTTTCGAAATGTAAATTTAATGCCCAACCGTACTCAATGTAAGCGTAATATCCTCTCGTTAAAGCAGCGAGAACTTGAAGAGATTCCAAACGAATGGGAAGTGGAGAAATCGCTTTGTCGACAGAAACATTCTTGATGCAAACATCAAGAAGCCAACACGATCGCTCAATCGAATCGGTTTCACCTCGTAAAAGATCGGAAACCTCTGTCAATGACGGCTGAATGCAAAGTATCGCACCGAAACACGTCAGAACGGCAACGCAAACATTAGAATCTAAAACAACGTTTAAAAACTTCAGTTAATTCTTTTTATTATTGTCTTTCCACGCAATTTTTAAATACAAATAATCGAATTTCTTAAAATGGATTTTTTAATAACTTGTTTTAAAAAATAAATTTAAATATATAATTCTGTTTTAAATTGTAACTTTTTAAAATCAAACATTTTAAACTTTTTTCCATAAAATGTTTCTTAATTTTTTTTTTATTAAAAACTCGAAATTTTTCAGTTAAAAAATTCTTTACTTTTTAGTTTTAAAAATTATCAACTTTTTTTTTAACATAAAACATTTTAGATGGAATAATTTGTAACTTTTTTCATTAAAAAATTACTAACAGTTGAAAATTCTAGTTAAAATGAAACATTTTAAACCTTTTCTTATTTAAAATAATCTTAACTTTAAAAAAAAAATAGTTTAAAAACTTGTCATTTTTTTAAATTTGTCAATTTCAATGTCAATTTTCAATGTCAATTTTTAAAACTAGTAATTTTCTAAAAGCCAAACAATTTAGATGAATGTTTTGGATCAGAAATTAAAAAAAATATACATTTCTTTGTAGTTTTACTATTTTAAAAAATTATATATATCACATCTTTCAATAACTTAATAACAAAACATTATTTGAATTTTTTTAAAAATAATTTAAAATCCTTTTAGAAATAAAGCGTTTTTTTCCTTTTCTGAACCACAACCCAATTTATTTCTATTTTCATAAAAAATAAATCGTATATTTTAAAAAAAAAAATTCAACTTATTCTGCAATAATGTAACAGAAAATAAAATAACACCTCTGTGACCAAGAAGTGGCCTAAGATGACGAACAAACTTCGTCAAGAATCCCGAAGTTAATTTATGAACCGGAGCGTTTTGCACTAAGGTCGTTATGCATTTCACTACTTGAGTGAGTACGAGTGGAGATGTTTCCGACACGAGAGAAAGGATTAAATTACGATGAAGCTCTCGTACGGTCGAGGCTAACGTGACCGAAATCGTCGTGAACGCCATTTTCGATACGTCTCTATCGTCGGCCAGAGAAAGAAACTGCTTCGATCCATCCAGCATCGTATTAAGAACGGCTAAAGCACCACTTCGTACCTACGACATCAGAAAAAAATATGAAACACTACACGATGTTAGAAACGATCAAACCGTCGGCGGACGGACTTTTGGAGCCGGATCTTTAAGAATGCTGCTGACTAGAGTACTGATTGAAGTTGGAGAATCTGGCAAAAAAGAAGACCAGTAACCAAATCCGACTTTACGATCGATTGTCTGTAATAAAAAAACTGAATTATGGAAGAAATGCGTACAAATCGTAGGTGGTTTACCTTGAAAATGGCCGCCAGCGAAGCCATTGCACATTGTCGCACCTTCGACTGCGCCGTCCTCAAACGAACGGTCGATCCACCTTCAGAATCCGAATATTCCGACTCGGAACTACTTGCTTTTGGCCATGACGGACTTAAGTGGTTCGTAGCCGTATTGTGACGACGCGAAGGTGAACCACCTTCTCCTTAGAAAAGGACGTGATCATTCGTTAGTTTTCTTCTTCATTGTATAAAATGCATTTATTACCGTCCGACGATCGGTGTCCATCGTCTACTCCACCCTTTCGTACGTTACTTCTTTCATTTTTATTCACGTTTCGTTTCCTTCTAGTCTTCCAAGTACGATGCTAAATTCATAAAAGAAATGAATCCATTATATTTTATATATCAAGACAACAACATAAAAAGAGCGAATTCAAACCTTTGATCCTGGAGACGAAGAGCTTCGTTCGTTCTTTTCATCCGAAAGTAAGCTCAGACTCAAAGGAGACGGATAGAGGCATGTAACGACAGAAATATTAGAATGGCCGGGAAGACTGAAGAACATAAGGCACTGAAACGACATTTAAGAAACATAAACAGCATTAATGAAATAAATCCATCCGTAAATAATACAACTTTGGTTATTCAGTTTTTAAGAAGCAGTTCTAAAGACATTAAAAAAGTAACAATAGAAATAAAACTCTGGTTATTTTGCGTTTAAGAGACACACCATTAAAATGAAATTGAAAGTATTTTAGAAACTAGAAAAGTAGCTCAATCACTTAATTGTATTTCTATGTTGATGTTTTTCAAAACAAACTTTTTATAGACAAGACAAGATTTCAAAAAAGCTTATTTTAAAAAAATATCAACGTGAAAAATACCCGTGAGCGAGCTACACTTCTAGTTTCTTAAACACGTTTTATTTTTTTCTAACGAAAAACAGAATAATCAAGAGTTTGAAGGACATTTACACTTTAAAACGATCGAGCTAAAGACGATTTTAAGTTGATCATCTTTCAAAATAAACTTTTTATTGAGAAAAAATTAAAATTAAGCCATTTTCAAACTAACATAAAAAGCTTGTTGTAAAAAAAATATCAATATGTAAAAACCCTAAAGTGATAGAGTTACCCTTCTAGTTTCTAAAACACATTCAAAAGTTTCTCTTCATTTTGCAAAGGAAAAACATTATAATCAAAATTACACATTGAAACCGGATTAAAACTGTCGTTTTTGTTTGTTTATAAGTTATAAAAAATTGAAAATCATCACTTTCGTATTGCGGTGAATCTTGATTATCCGAACTAAATAAGACCGGGCCAAGTCAGATTTCCGAAATTCCGAAAAATCGTCGTTTTTTACTGTAATTCTCTCAGTCATTATCGGGAATTTAAAAGTCAAAAACACTAATAAATAAATTTTGCACCCAAAAAAAAAAACGACAGAATAACCAGAGTTCGAGGGGCACCGTTAAGACTTTAAAACCACCTTAAGAATGGCAAGAAGCTCTCCTAAAATAGAAATATCGTTCAAACGACCACCGACGACAACATTCTGAATTCCAACTAGACAACTGACGAGAATCTATATTAAAAAAAAAACACAAAAGGTTTCGTTGCGCCGTCTTTGTAACGAAATAAAACTATCAAATTAAAACCTTCAAGTGAACAATGTCCTGAACTTTAGAAACAGAACTGGACTTCTTAAGACGATCGAAAAACAAGACGAGGCAACGTTGGACCTGATCTTCCGTTAGATATTCACCTGACATCGACGTCCTAAAAATCAGTCCGTTTAGAAATAGAAATTAAAATATAATTTAAGTGATTTCTACCTGAGTGTCAGATTCTCTAAACACTTGAAAGCGCAACGTTTTGTTTCATCGTCTTCGTCATCGGTTGCGAATGCGATGAGAACTCCATTCGAACCGACGAAACCGTCCAAAAACTAAAAAAAAAAAGAAACTGAAACATAAGTAGAAAAACGATTTAAATGATTCTTACTTCTGTTATCCTCGAGGAGTTTCCGTAAAGAAGCGTAGACAGCGCATGTAGAACGTACGGATGAACAAAACGGTCGCATCGTTTCAAAGCCTTTGATAGAAAGCTGATTACAACGGAAAGAGTTTCATTATTTGGCAGCAGCTGCACGAAAAACGAAAAAGGAAATGCGTAATAAATGAGAATTTCTGCGATCTTTAAAAGCTATGTTGTGATTAAATCGACGAATTGTCTACATTGTCGTTATCTCATTATTATTTCATCAAATTCATTTAATTAATCTTGAAGTTCATTTAATCAGTTAAGGCAAACCTCGATTTTTCTATTCAGTTTCAAACAAATTGATAAAATTCCCATCCAATTCATGATTTTTCATGCCTTTAGTGATTTAATCAGTTTAGTTAAACATCAATTTTTCATCAGTTTCATCAAACCTTCAGAAAAACCTCCAAATTTTCAAAGGTTTCCTCATATTGCTGACGATTTCGTCATTTTTCCACAAGCTTTTTGTTGATTTAGTTTATTTTCTCTGATTTTTTTAAAAAAAATTGCTGCTGATTTCTTTTCTAGTTTTTAATAAGTTTTTTTGCGTATTTTTTACAATTTTATTGAAGATTTCTCCATAATTTTTACGAATATCTGCAAGTTTCTCGTAAATTCTGATACATTCCTACAGTCTACTACAAGTTACTTGTACATTTGGTTAGTTTTTGCGAATTATTGCGATTTACGATCAATTAACCTGTTGTCTTCTGACAAGATTGACGACGAGAGGACAAAATTTGGTGACCAGATGGTCAGAATCCGAGATGAGCGTCAAGAGAACGCAACAACGACAAAGAACCTCTTCTCCAATCTACGAATACGATAAAAATACACGTAAATTATTATGATTACTAGCTGATTATAATGAATAGTTGCAAATTGTACTCCGTTTTCGAGTAATTCATTCATGCTGAAGTCCAGTGAGTTGAGAACGTCCAAAAGTCGATTCAACTCCGCTTTAAAACCATCGTTTTTCAATGTTTCATCATCGTCGAAAGTCAAACTGAGTAACTGGCTCGAAATTTCCACGAATCTCTGCCGTTCAGTAATCGTAAATGACATGATTTTATGTTTAAAATGATTAAAAACTAGAAATTAGACGTTGAAGTCGACATGAACTCCATAGAAAAACATTAGAAATAAGCAGACGACAACCAAAAATGATGTTTGAGATCGTTCTGCCATCTAGAGTCTAAATACGAAACTAATCTACGCCTTTCCTGTTCCAATCTATCGGGTACATTCCATTATTCAGCAAGTTATCTAACAATATGACGTCACAATCATATAAATAAATGTAAGTGACGTCAAAACACAAGATAAACCGATGATTGCCGAAATGGGTAGATTGATAGCAATCGTCACAGAGAGCAAATAAAAAATGTGATTGGTTTGTACATCAAGTAGGCGGTACTTATAGAGCTCAAAGAGGTGGAGCAATAACTCGTATTGGATAGAATGTAATATAATAAGGGGATCGACATAGAAGAAAAGTATGCATGAGATTCACTAAGATTCACAGCAGATTCATTCGTATTGTAAGCCAGTTTTACTTTTTATCTGCGGTTTACTTCATAGCCAAAATAGAATATAAGTCAGGTAATCCAGTAAAAACGCTGATAAAAATAAAACGGCCTGCGCCTGCCATACCGTATGAAACTTACCCTCTGTGTCGTCCCCCTTAATATATATCTATATATATAGATATATATATACCTAACAAAAGCAGATAATTTTTAAAGAGCACTCACGTTAGTTATGCATATCAAAGTTTAGGTAGCGCAGCAATCGTCTACCAATTTCTCATTTCCACTATACCGTCAACGACTGCCGCGCTACCTTACAGTAAAAACTTCAAACTAAAAGAAACGCCACTTGTCCGCACTTTTCGTATAAGCAATAGTGACACCAGTCGACAAACTGCAATGCTTACTGCTTGTCGAAAACGGTCTTATTGCGTGATTGTACATAAATAGACAATTCTACAAAGTAAATTACTTACAAATATTAAAAGAATATTATTAACATACTAACGTATGCATTGTTTCTACACACTGAGCAATGATTTTCAGTGTAAAATTAGTAAAACTGTAAGAATAAATAAAATAGCAGACGACTTTTCCTGAAACAAAATGGCGGCCATATTTATAGAATAACAAGTGACGTTTCCCTGATACAAAATGGCGACACAGACCGTTTTTTTTTTTCTTTCTGAAATTAATTTTCTGTTTATTTCAATGAGCACTTCGGAACAAAAATAGCACTATGTCGTTGCGTCATATACGTGTGTGCGATATGGATATGATTCAATAATTTGTATGAGGCAAGTGTGCCCAGTAAAATACACTCGTTAGCCCCGCCCTTTTATGAAGAACGGCAACGTCTAATTGGTTTGTTATTTGGTCTGACGTCACATACTTCGCCTTTTTCAATTTCTAATTGGTTAATATTTGGTATGACGCTCATAAGAGGGCGGAGCCAAAAAAAAATTCTGAAGTTGTCTACAGATGCCTGTGCTAATTTGTAACGTCATCCAATGTTTATCTGTTAAGTAGACTCATATAGCACGGTTGGGTTCAGCTGTTTGGATTTGTAATTCCGGAAATAGCTAAATAGCGAGGGTAACTATATAAATTAGGGTGTTGTCCTTCACGATAACGATTGCACCGTAACGAACGATCACTTTCGATATTCCGAGTTTTTCTTTCCATTCTATTTACATATGGAGAAGAAAGATATGATCTTATTTATTAATTTATTTCTCTTTCTCTAGAAATGATATGGGAATAACGCCTGTTATCAACAATAAGAAGAACACAGTTGAACCTATGTTTACCTTTTCCTCTTCGTCCGCCGCCGCCTCTGCCTCTTCTTGCGCCTCAAATTCCGTTCCTGGAACTGCCTCCGCAACGTCCTGCTCCTCATCATCATCATCTTCTTCAGGTCGTTGTTATCAAAGGGGGAAACCGACATCGTCGACGATGACGGGACGTCCAGAAGTAGCTCAACAACATTCACAAAGATCGTCCAGAGACGTATGCAATTGCTGTAAGGTCAAGTTCTCTTCGTCCGTCCTAAACTTGATCTTGAAAGTGAGTATTTTAAACTATTTTTTCGATTTGCTTCAATTCGTAGAGAGCGTTTTTTTTTTAAATAGGAACCACTAGCCTCCAATTTAAGGTTGAAAGAGCGTACATAGAGGCTATATGCAGCTCTTAATTGAAAGAATTTTCTTCAAAGAAAATAATTTTGCACATGAATTTCACCTTGATCCCTCTGTTGCAAGGTTATAATTAGAGCTCGGATTTTGATGCAATATCAACCGGACTGTTTCTCAATATGTGGCCAAAGTGCCAATTGGGAAGTGACAATCTCGTTTAGATAATAAAAAAAACAATTGTTCTTTCTAATTAAAAACAATGGTTAGAGGCTAGAACTCTAGTTGACAACTGATAATAACCAGACATCTAGCCTCTCTACCCAGGTTTTTTGATTAGAAATAACATAATTGCAGTTGCTCTAATGAGGATTATTTCACAGTTGGCTCTTGGGCCACAAATTGAGAAACATTCCGGTTGATATTGCATCAAAATCCGAGCCCTAGTTATAACAGATTAAACACCGTGACGTAAACCATGATTTGAAATTCTTCTGCGTTATTTTTTTTTAAATTAGAAGTCACTAGCCTCCAAGCTAAGGCCGTAAAGATGTTATGTAGGTTGCACTGAATTCAGTAAAGGTGAAAAAGCTGTACAATTTTCCGACATAGGGGCTAAGGCCTGCTAATTGAAAGAATTTCAGGAATTTTCTCTGTTTAAAACTCTGGTTTAAGTTGAAATTTAAGTGCCAAGGTTCAAAATTGAAGAAGAAAAGTTGACACTTCAACTTCAACTTGGACATTCTTAGAAAGGTTCCAGTTGAAATTGAAGTGCTAAGGTTCAAATTCTAGTGAAAAATCCACGTAGACGGGTTTTATATGAGGGATGATCGAATAAACAAGGGTTTTTGTC
This sequence comes from Brachycybe producta, assembly GCA_036925085.1. Taxonomy (NCBI): domain Eukaryota; kingdom Metazoa; phylum Arthropoda; class Diplopoda; order Playtdesmida; family Andrognathidae; genus Brachycybe; species Brachycybe producta. The sequence goes on from JAUPFP010000022.1 coordinate 1,364,177, forward strand.
TTGTTTTAGTAGTTTGAAGTTTGGTTTTTTAAAGCTAGTTAACAAACTGTCATCATAAAGAAAAACATAAATGGGTCACATATTAAAACAAAGGAATCTTGAAGGAAACTTGCCAAAAAAAAAAAAAACCCGTACAGAAATATAATGAAAACTGAGAAAGAAAAACTAACATAAAAGAGGACACTCGTAGAAAATATAAAACAACCATTAGAAAGAGTAATTTAAAGGAAACTTGTAGAATTCTTTACAACACTTGCAGAAATTTATAAGAAAATTGTAGAAGTCTGTAAGAAACTCGTGAGAAGTCTGTAAGAAACTCGTAAGAAGTCTGTAAGAAACTCTCAGAAGTCTGAAAGCAACTTGCAGAAGTCTGAAAGCAACTTGCAGAAGTCTGAAAGCAACTTGCAGAAGTGTGAAAGCAACTTGCAGAAGAGTCTGTAAGAAACTTTCAGAAGTCTGTAAGAAACTCTCAGAAGTCTGAAAGCAACTTGCAGAAGTCTGAAAGCAACTTGCAGAAGTGTGAAAGCAACTTGCAGAAGAGTCTGTAAGAAACTCTCAGAAGTCTGTACGAAACTCTCAGAAGTCTGTAAGAAACTCTCAGAAGTCTGAAAGCAACTTGCAGAAGTCTGAAAGCAACTTGCAGATATTCGAAAGCAACTGTGAAAAAGTTTAAAAACCATAAAAGCCTTGCAAAATGTCAGAAATCTACGAGAAACTTGCGAAAAGATTAGGAAAACTCTTCAAAAACGAGAAAATCTTCAAGAATAATAAGATGCAGATATGTTGAAGCTGCAACTTCTGCATTCTTAACTTCTAACATTCTCACTCGTAACATGTTTTTTATTTCAGAAAACATGTCCAAGCTGTCAGAAGTTAGTTTGCCCTTCGTGCCTCGTCTTCACCCTCAAGATACCAAAGTCTCTTTGCATGTGCAAAAAATGCGCCAAACTGATGACGTTCAACTTCGAACCTCGTCACTTGATGCGACTTCACGGCAAAGAACTAAGAGAGATTCTTTCGGCGATGGATATACCTTACGTAGACGGATCAGAAAAGAGCGAACTCGTACAGCTCATTCTAAGGCATAGAGGAGGAGACATTTGGACGCCTTCGCATCCGGAACCACCTCTCGGAAGAACAACCAACAACGCTGCTACGAATCAGCAACAAGTATTTTCGTTTGGCCATAACGAAAACTATTCGTTGGAACTCTTGGTTTTCTTATTAGGTTCCTTCACCTCTTCGTAGCGAAGAAAACATTCCTAGTGCGCCACCTATCGAAGAAGAAGAAGCAGCAGCGGCAGAGGAAGTTCAAGATGAAAAAGGATCTACTCGACCCTCGGAAGAAGGAGGACGAAGGGAAGAAGACGACGACGACGAGGAATTTGTTTTTGTTCCTCCTTTTGCACCTCGTGAGCCTCCTCCGCCACCTCCACCTCGTGAGCCTCCTTCTCCTCCTCCGCCACCTCCACCTCGTTTTAAACCTCCTTCGTCTTCTACACCTTCATCTCCGAGGAACCGACCCGAAATTAATCTGAACGAGATATTATCCGAAACGGAGATCGAAGGTCTTACGATCCGTGAGCTCAAGTCGATCCTCTTAAAGAACTCTGTCGATTACAAGGGATGTTGCGAGAAATACGAATTGGCCGCACGGGTCACACAACTTTGGCACAGTGCCAAGAAATCTAGTAATAATGTTATACAAAATTTACGATTTCTTTTAACGGGCTATTTTTGGATGTGGAAAATGATAGTAAACATTTATTTTATCGAAAGAAATAGCTGGAAATGGTATTTTTATGACGATATCTTTGAAAATGAACCTTTTAACGACAGTTTTTTTTTTATTAAATTTATTGAAGACTGTCGTAAAAAGTTTATTTTGAAAGATACGATGATGAAAATTGAGAAAAGTTTCAAAAGTTTGTTAGAAAGTCGAATAATAGACGAATGTAATCAAGTATTTTCATGATGTTATTTTTTAAAATAAACTTTTTATGATAATGTTTTATGTGAGAGGTGATTTTCAAACTCTGATTATTCTGTCTTTCAGAAGAGCAAATTAAAAATTAAGAGAAGCTAGAACGTGTTTTAGAAACTAGAAGGGTAGCTCAATCATTTAAGCGAATATTTTTCATGTTGATATATCTTTCAAAATAAACTTTTTTATAGACAAAAATTTAAAAAAAAATATCATCTGTTAAAAGTTGGGTCATTTTCAAACTCACATAAAAAGTTTATTTTGAAAGATAACATGAAAACTCCTTCAAGTGATTGAGTTACCTTTCTAGTTTCTAAAACACATTCAAGTTTCTCTTCTGAAAGACAGAATAATCAAGAGTTCGAGCTGCGTTTCCACTTTAAAACTAGCTTTAAAGGTGAATTTCGAATAGCTTTAACATATATTCGCGACTACTATTCTAGTTTCTAACAAACTAAATATTTTTTTTTTCTGATCTGAATAAAAGTTTACTTCTGTTATTTTTGGTTTCGTAACCGATTTCGATCGTTTTTTTTTTTTCTTTCTCGTTTTTAAAGACGTCGACGTAGAGACATTATCGGAAGACGAGATCTGTAAGATCTGTATGAACGCTCCGATCGACTGCGTAATGCTCGAATGCGGACACATGGCGACGTGTACTCGTTGCGGACGTCAAATGAACGAATGTCCCATCTGTCGTCAGTATGTCGTTCGTGTCGTACGAACCTTCAGAGCGTGATGACCAACTTCCCTTCTCCTCCTCATCCTCTGTTGTTACGATTTCTTCTCTCTCTATCGTTATGAACCTTTTTTTAATTCATAATTAAACTAAAAACCAATAACGAAAAGAAAGAAAAAAAAACTGCATCGTGATCAAAAAATAAGTATTAGTATCATTTAAAATATCACACTTTTTTGCCATTTAATTCATTCAAATTCGATTCATTTTACCAAAGAAAATATATAAGTTAAATCAGAATTGAATTTCTTTCTTTTGTCGTCTCTTCATTTTATAATTTACATATTTTTGTTTTGTTTTTCATTGCGTTTTCAACACTTAAATATCATTATTAACTTGGAACTGAGAGAGAGAGAAAGAGAAAAGAGGGAGTTTAAAAATATATATATTACATGTGTTTTAAAAATTAATAATAATAAATCAAAAGGAATTTCAATTTTAAGATGTAACCAGAAGAACTTCTTTAGAAAAAAAAAAAGGTGTAAATTACGGATTTAATTATTAGGGCTGGCGAAATTTTTCGATATTTTGAAACAATGAAACCTTGGATTGCAAGTAATGTTGTTTGCGGGTGTTTTTTTTTGCAAGACAAGCAAAATTTTTTCTTTCAATGCGAGTATTATGTATACATGCTTTGTCTGCCGAGCATAAGAGCGTAACGTGATCACAACTGAATCTTTGGTCCGCTTTGATATACGAGACAAACACGTTTCTGGAACTAATTATGCTCGCAATCCAAGGTTTATCTCTATATTTTTTTGAAATAATATTTTTTTTTTTAAAAATATACTCGATATATCGAGAGAAAGAAAAAAACGAAATAACGAAAATTATCAAAAAAAAAAAATGTTTGAATGGCCGATTATTATTATTGATTATGAAATTGGTAGTATGTCATGTTTTTTATTTAGTATTTCAAGTTTTCAAGCGTTGAATTGAGTTCTCTAACGCTGATGACAAAAAGAATAATAAATTTTATAGGCCTTAACTATACTTTTCACTTTACTTTATATTAAAAATGGAATAAAAATTGCTCTAAATCTTTTAAATATACTTGTTTGCGGTCGAAAAAGCGTCGACCGATCCTGGTCGGTTAGGACCCGGCAGGGTGGTTGGCAACACGGGCCCACTTCGGGCCAAAAGTGGGCTTACCGTGGTCAAAATTGATCATGGTGGCCATACGTTGAGAACGGTAAAAAAAAGTTACGCCTCCCCAGTGAGTAAACCCCTGTCAAAACTATGACTTGAGTAGGTTTACAAACATCACTAATATTAGCTTAGTTTTTATACTGTTATTTTCGTTATTTCGATTTTTCTCGATTTTTCTTTTAAAAAATATCGGACCGATTTCAATTTTTAAAAAAAAATAAAATATCGCCAGCCCTACTAATTATACAGGAACATGATGACTGTACGGGACTAAAAATGGGTGCATATCGAGGTACATAAAAGAGAACCGAAAGAGATTCAGAAAAAATATCGTTGGCGATAATAATTGAGCGAGAGACCCGTCCGGCGGTGTCACAATTTATAAACTGTTCAACTGAAAAACCCCTCGAACAATATTTTGTGTTGTGTACTCGTCTCGTAGTCTGTCTTCACGTTCCTCTATAATAGGACCTTAAATAGATTTTTAGGTCCTTTAGCTTTTTTAGAAACAACTTTGAAAGTTTAATTGAAATTCAAAGAAGAAACGATTTGAATAAACAGAATTTTTTTAATAACGATGATATCTTTAAAAATAAACTTTTTATAGTAGTTATATATGAAACTCTTGATTATTCTGTCGTTCAGTAGTAAAAAATTAAGAGAAAAGCTAGAAAGTGTTTTAGAAACTAGAAGGACACCTCAATCACTTGAGGGTATTTTTCATGGTTGATATCTTTTAAAATAAACTTTTTATAGAACAGAAATTACAACAATATTTGTCTGCTGAAAGTTGGAATCATTTTTAAACTCGACATGAAAAGTTTATTTTAAGTTTATCCATAAATGATTGCGGCTACCCTTCTAGTTTCTAAAAGTCTTTCGAAGTTTCTCTTCATTTTGCACCTGAAAGACTAAGAAATTAAGTAAGAGTTTGAGAGGCGTTTTACACTTTAAAACCAGCTTAAGGTAGCTTTACGACTGTGGCCGTAAAGAGGACTTCCTATCTGGGTGCATAATCGTAAGTGGGCTGTTGCCGCGCTCTAGGATACAGAGGACTTGTAACATTGTAACCTCCGTAAGCACCGGTACTTGGAGAGTAGACAGTCGTACTTCGAGAGTACGGAGTGGGTCGACTCTTGACGGGAGAATAGTTACCGTAAGCGTCGTACAACGGTCCGTAGTTGCACATGTCACCGGGAGAGTATTGTTGACTTACAGGACATTGTTGAATGTGGAGTCCTGGACTCAGAACCCGAGTAATCAAAGGATTGTTATTATTATTGCTATTATTTACATTGACTTGTTGTAAATCGTCCTCTTCTAAAAATAAAAGAAAATAATTATCGAAAAAATTATCATCAAAAATTTTCTGAGGAATTTTTGTTTTTTTTTAAAAAAAAAAAGACATTTAATAAGAAAATCTGATATCAGAAAAATTCAGAAGATTTTTATTTAAAACTAGAATAGTTAAAAAGGAATTAATTATTGATTTTTTTCATCACTGAATATTTTTGAATACCTTTTCACGTAAAAATATGAATTTCTTAAAAAAAAAAAAAGTTGCTTCAACACAGCTAAGTTCCTTAGAAACTAGAATGGTAGCTGAATCATTTAATAGTATTTTCATGTTGATATAATTCAAAATAAACTTTTTATAGATAAAAAATATTAAATATTGTTTGTTTAAAGTTGGCCCATTTTGAAAATGGCATAAAAAGTTTAATTTAAAATATATCAACACGAAAACATTGAAAATATTATTAAGTGATCAAATTACTCTTCTAGTTTCTAAAACATTTTCAAATTTTTCAAGTTTTTTTTTCTCATTCTGTTGATAGTTTATTAGAAACTAGAATGGGTAAATGATTATTCACAATAATTTGTAATTTGCTTTTATGAGTGTTACAAATTTCTGAGAGCAAGATATGACAATTTACTGTCCTATGACAGTTTTATTATTTTTTCTGTAATGACACCCTATCATTCTTGTTTTAAAAGAAAGAAGTGAAATTTTATTTAACTTTAATGCAAATATCTAAAAACAATTATTGCAATTTGTACATTTTATGCATTTTTAATTTTGGTTTAAACTAATTAATGCAGATATGACACTCATAATGATACCATATGAGTGTCATATCTATGCAATCTTTTGGCCTTAATTATAAAACGTCCTAAAAGCTTTTTTTCTGTATAGCTGATTATTCTGTTGATAGTTTATTAGAAACTAGAATGGGTAAATGATTATTCACAATAATTTGTAATTTGCTTTTATGAGTGTTACAAATTTCTGAGAGCAAGATATGACAATTTACTGTCCTATGACAGTTTTATTTTCTTTCTGTAAAATGAGGTCTCAGTAAAAAAAAAAATAAGCAATAAGCCAAGTGATGATCGACTTTGCAATTTCTACTATATTTTTGTTTTGCTTTTTTGGAAGTTGGCCCCCCCTGATACTATCCTTAAGGCCCCCCCCCCCCCATACACACCATCATTGAAGATTAACAACCATTATTTTGTGTTTTACTTTAGGAGAGGTTCACAAGTCGTTGCTTCTGGCTTTTTGCACTGAAAAACTAATTTCAAATGACGACAGACTCTGTCAACAACTAACACATAGGCTACACATATTACCATTTTACAATATTAACGAACTAGAAAAGTACTTTTCTTTTAGGAGGAGTAGGGATGAGCTATGGATCATCATCATCTGGGTTCCTCTCGCGGTCAACTACATTAATTCTATCAACATACTAAGAAAAATAACCTATCAATTCCCATATTGTGTTAAAAAAAAGATCCTAGGAGGAGGCTAGCTTCATCTTCAAACAAAACACCTACCCATAATTAATAGGGCTCGGATTTTTATGAAATATATCAAGCAAATGTATCTCAATCATTAGCTCAAGAGCCAATTGTTAAGTCTGAATCTTGTTTAGATCAAACAACAATTGAAGCGTGCATTTTCAAAACGTTGTAAATGACAAAATTTAAATTTTTTCAAGAGATAGAAAAAAAAAAAAACTTTTCTACTAAAACGAATACATTAAAGGCTTTAAATATTGTAATAGAATTTACAGGAAACAAAAGAACTTCATTTCTAAAACGTTGTAAATGCCAACATGCAACATTATGCTGACAAGACAGGCAGTTAGAAATCGAGAACTTCAGTTCGCTCCGCCCTTGTTATGACGACCGGCAACTTCTAATTGGTTGGTTATGTAGTCTGACGTCACATGCTCCGCCCTTTTCAAACGTCGAACCACACAACAAACCAATTAGAAGTTGCCGGTCGTCATAAAAAGGGTGGAGCCAACTGAAGTTCTCCCCGATTTCTAACTGTCTGTGCTGATAAGTCGTCACTACAGTGACATTGTTGGCATTTACAACATGACTGGCCAGGTTGCCACTCGATTTGCTATTGGCTGTTACAACGTTATGACTTGCAAAACACTTCTACTTCAGCTGTTTTCACCAATAGAAACAGCACCTTCATGACAAGCAAATTCCCCCCCCCCCCTGCAAAAAGCATGGCGTTTACAACGTTTTGAAACTGCCCGCCTCAATTGTGGGTTTTTTCCAATCAAAAACACCGAGACTAGACAACTGATAGTAACCAGACATCTAGCCTCTAACTAGCCTTTTTTGATTTGAAAATGCATAATTGCAGTTGCTCTAATAGTATAATGGTAAAATTCCAAATTGATTCCTCCTATTCGGTTTATTTTTTTTAACAAGACAAGTTTTCTAATTTGAGCCATATTAAATCGTAATTTGTCAACAGTTATTATTTTAAATACATTTTACTCTTTTAAATATTTTGCATTTTCTGCTTGAAAAAGGTGTTTTTTGTGGGTGTTGAAGTGGAATAAAAATTTGGTTTGCATTTCTGGAATTTTGTATCTTCTCCAAATTGACATTTGGCACAATTTCACTAAAAAAAAAGTAATTCTTTGTTTGTAATCTTCTTTCTTAGAGGTAAGAACATAGTGAAGAGGAGAGGAGAGTAAAGAGCCAAGCTGTGATGCAAGATGCTAGCTAAGATATAAGGGTAGAAATATAGTGGAGAGAGTCAGTCGACTCAGTCCGCAAAATGTACTCGGACAACGTGTCAACGACAGACATCTGTATCTGAGAGTCAACTAGAGCTGCCCTTGAAAAGAAATTGTTGGTCAATTTTTCAAATTTAAACAAGATTCATGAAGATGCATGAAGCCCTCCCTGCATGAAGCGTCACTATGTGCTGATTAACTGAAATAAATATCTATCATATCTTAGCTGTCGCACAGCTTGCATCACAGCTTGGCTCTTGACTCGCCTCCTACTTTATTTCTCTGACTTTAAGGTCTTAGCTCGCAGCTTGCATCACAGTGTGACTCTTGACTCGCCTCTCCACTATATTTCTCTACCTTTAAGGTCTTAGCTCGCAGCTTGCATCACAGCTTGGCTCTTGACTCGCCTCTCCACTATATTTCTCTGACTTTAAGGTCTTAGCTAGCAGCTTGCATCACAGTGTGACTCTTGACTCGCCTCTCCACTATATTTCTCTACCTTTAAGGTCTTAGCTCGCAGCTTGCATCACAGCTTGGCTCTTGACTCGCCTCTCCACTATATTTCTCTACCTTTAAGGTCTTAGCTAGCAGCTTGCATCACAGTGTGACTCTTGACTCGCCTCTCCACTATATTTCTACATTTAAGGTCTTAGCTCGCAGCTTGCATCACAGCTTGGCTCTTGACTCGCCTCTCTACTTTATTTCTCTGCCTTTAATGTCTTAGCTCGCAGCTTGCATCACACCTTGGCTCTTGACTCGCCTCTCCACTATATTTCTACATTTAAGGTCTTAGCTCGCAGCTTGCATCACAGCTTGGCTCTTGACTCGCCTCTCTACTTTATTTCTCTGCCTTTAATGTCTTAGCTCGCAGCTTGCATCACACCTTGGCTCTTGACTCGCCTCTCCACTATATTTCTACATTTAAGGTCTTAGCTCGCAGCTTGCATCACAGCTTGGCTCTTGACTCGCCTCTCTACTTTATTTCTCTGCCTTTAATGTCTTAGCTCGCAGCTTGCATCACAGCTTGGCTCTTGTATCGCCTTTCTACTATATTTCTCTACCTTTAAGGCCTTAGCTTGCATCACAGCTTGGCTCTTGACTCGCCTCTCCACTATATTTCTCTACCTTTAAGGTCTTAGCTCGCAGCTTGCATCACAGCTTAGCTCTTGCCTCTCCACTATGTTCTTACCCTTAGTTAAAAACTAGAAAAAAATCTACTAAAGTTTTGCCACGTGTTTAGCATACCGCTAAACCCACAATGGTTTAGATTACACTACTCAAAAGAGAGAAAAAAATGTGTAAAAATTGAGAAGCTAATATTAACAAGAAGAAGAAAAAATGGAAGAAAGGCAAAACTTTAAGAAATGAATTTTTTGTGTGTGTTTGTCAGATGAAGAGGATTGGATTTTGGTGGGTTGTCTAATTCTTATATTCTATCCGATCCATCTTCTTCCTATTTTTTTTTTGTTCTGTTACTTTTACAGGAAGAATATGATCTATTTATTCTGGAACTTCATCCTTGTTACAAAGTTTTTTTTTTGCAACAAGGAGTAGTAAATGGTCCATGGCCAAAGAAACAGAAAACTTGTAAAATAACAGTTTAACCGCAAGAATACACGAAAATGTAGAAATTGATCTCAGATTGTCATTTATGGCAACATATGGGGGGTTTTTTTTTTTGAAAGGGCCTTTTTTATTTTCATTTTTTTTTGGTAGAAAAATAGTTATTCTAGTTTTTAAAATAAAAACTTTCCTCTCGAAATGTTTATTATTCGGAATTTCAGAAGCAAAATTAAGAGAGACTTGAAAGGGTTGATGATTGTGTCGAATTTGTGTCATTTTTTATGATAAAAATAAGTAATAAAAGAATTCTAGGACACTTTTGTTTAAATTGTCTTGAAAAATATTCGAGATTCGAAAACTCGAATGTTCGCTTTTTTTTTTCGAAGCTTTCGAGAATCCTAACCTAAAAAAAACTTTGGTAAAATTAGTTTTAATTCCATTGACGTCCAATCGAAGCGTTTACTAACAATAAAAAACCGGCGATTTTTGCAATTTCGGTGGTATACCCTGAGTGCCACATTGTTTTTTATTATTAATAATTTAATATTTAATATTATTTCATTTATTTGTATCTTCTTAATGAATAATAATAGGATTCTTATAGGAAGGATTCGAGATTCGAGAAATTTTCGGATTCGTCCCACCTCTAGTTTTGAGTTACTCAAGATGATTTCAATGACCATAGTTAATTTTATACGATTTTATTCCAAACATATTACGCATTCTTGACTTAAGAACGATGAAAACTCAAAAAAAGGAGAATTTGCCAAATATAAAAAAAATAATAGGTTTAAAGATTTTTTCGATGCAATTTTGAAGAAGAAGAAAAAAATGTTGACAAGAGTGAAAATTTATTCCAAACTTGAAATAGCAAAAGGACAATTTTAAATGTCAACATTTTTCTTAAAAAAAAAAACGTCTTCAAATAAATTGTTAAGATATATAGACGACGTCCAATAAACTAAAAGTTTTTCTCACTTATTAAAAAGTTTGTTTTTCATGGAATTCGAAAATCTTTTTCACATATTTTTCACTATTTTTATAAAAGAAAAAAAGTAGGTTTTTACTAGTCTTGTAAAAAAAAACGGTTTTTTTTTTCTTGATGTTTTTTTTTTCTAAAAAATATGTTTTTTTTTTTTAAATATCCCAACACTACTAGTGTTGAAAATGAACGTGGTTTTTTTTCTCTAAAAAACAGTTTTTTATAAAAAAAAAAAAAACGTTTTTTTGTTTTAATTTTTCGTATTTTCCATTTCCGAACACATCTAGTGTTGAAAATGAACGTGGTTTTTTTTTCTAAAAAAAACAGTTTTTTATAAAAAAAAAAACGTTTTTTTTTTGTTTTAATTTTTCGTATTTTCCATTTCCGAACACATCTAGTGTTGAAAATGAACGTGTTTTTTTTACTATCATGTTTATTTTTAAGTTATCAAAGTTTAGATTTCCTATAATATAGTGAAGGTAATTACGTCAGATTCGTGAATTAAGTCATTTTAGACTTAATCCACGAATCTGACATCATTTACATTCATAATTCATTAATTTGCATTTTACTGCTTAATGTAAACTTTGTATTTTTCCCTATCGTAGAACTGAAACAATCAGGAATCAGGATTCACCACCAACATCCCGAAAGAAAGGCTTTTTTTTGCATTTCCTCCCCCCCCCCCCCCCAGCTTTTTTTTTTTCTAAATAAAACATGATTTTATAAAAAAACTAACACTTTTTAATTTATATTTCTAACTGAATCATTCAGTAATCTCGGGAACACACGTACTTAAAACTGATTAATTTTACTTCTTTCTTGCGATTTTCTTTTCCCGCCGTTTTTTTTTTAATTTTTTCTTCACCGTTTTTTTTGTTAAACACGTTTTTTTTAAAAAAAACTCCAACACGGTTTTTTTAATTTACAACACTAGTTTTTCCATTTTTTAAAAAAATAGTGAAAAATAAATAATATGAGAGGGGGGCTTCAATTGTAGTAACAACAATGTTTGTTTGCAATGTCAGTTGAAACAATTGAAGTTAGGAAGAAGAACGTTAAAATATACAATCTGTAGTTAAGTTAGTTTAAAACTCTGTTTACCTTCATCTTCTAACTTATTTTCATCCTGTTTCAATAAATCACATTGTTTTTTTGTTAAAATAACAACTGAAAAAGTTTTTTTCTTCTTATTCATTTGTTTTCTCTCATAACTTTCAAAAAAAAAAAGTTATTGTTGCAAAAAAAAAGAATTCAATATTTATATTAATAATAATTAGGGCTCGGATTTTGATGCAATTATCAACCGAAATGTTTCTCAATTTGTGGCCCAAGTGCCAATTGTGAAGGAATCAATCATTATCATTATTAGAGCAGACTGCAACGATGCTTTTTTCTAATCAGAAAAGGCTGGTTAGAGAGGCTAGATGTCTGGTTACTATCAGTTGTCTACTAGAGATCTAGCCTCTAACCATTTTTTTTTAATTAGAAAGAACAGGTGGCGCTGATTAAGCGCCAAATTGAATAAGCGCCAAATTGAACAAGCGCCAATCTGAACTAATGCCAAACTAAATAAACGCCAAATGAAACAAACGCCAAACTGAATAAGCGCCAAATGGAACAAACGCTAAACTGAACAAGCGCCAAACTGAATAACCGCCAAAATGTGATAAACACATTGTTAGGTTAGGTTAGCTTAGGTTAGGTTAGATTAGGTTAGCATGTTCTGTTTGTAAATCTGCACAGTCTGACGTCATTAAAAGCTCACAATATTTGGACCATCAGAATTTACAAAAAACCTGAATAACCGCCAAACTGAATAAGCGCCAATTGGAACAAACGCCAAACTGAATAACCGCCAAATTTTTGGCTTTTATTCAGTTTGGTGTTTCTTCCATTTGGCGCTTATTCAGTTTGGCGTTTGTTCCATTTGGCGCTTATTCAGTTTGGCGTTTGTTCAATTTGGCGCTTATTCAGTCGCCCCCACAAGTTTTTTTTTTTATCTAAACGAGATTGTCTCTTCACAATTGGCACTTGGGCCACATATTGAGAAACATTCCGGTTGATATTGCATGAAAATCCGAGCCCTAATAATAATTTAACAATTAATTAATTCAAACTTTTGTCAAAAAAACAGCTATTCATAAAAAATCTTAAAATATAACTATTATGGAAAAAAAAACTCCTTCAACCTTAATCTTCTCCGAAGAAAATAAAGTTTGTTTGATGAAAAAAAGACCAAGGGCTCGGATTTTTATGCAACATCATGGAGATGTTTCTCAATTTGTGGCCCAAATACCAACTGTGAAATAATCATGATCATCATTAGCGCAACTGTAATTATGTTTTATTTTTTCAATCAAAATACTGGTTAGAGGCTAGAACTCTAGTTTACAACTGATAGTAACAAGACATATAGCCTCTAACTAGCCTTTTTGAATGGAAAAAGCATGATTGCAGTTGCTCTAATGATGATTATGAATGACGATATCTAGATGAAAATACGCTTAAATGATTGAGCTACCCCCTCTAGTTTCTAATTTAATTTTACTCTTCTGAAAGATAAAATAATCAGAATTCGAAAAAAAAAATCAGCTGTTTTTAACACCTTCATTTTACTCTTCTAGTTTCCTATTCAAATTCGACTTAAAAAGAAGCAAATATAAAAAACTACATTTTTTGGTCCAAGCTATAATTTCTACTAAGAAGTGTGTTTTTGTTTGTTTTTGGAGACTAGGAGTGTAATTTGTTTTATTTTGTTGAAAAGTACGTTTAATTTAAGGGGTGTACCCTCCTCCTATAACGGTGGATCCTTGGACCGGGTCATTCGAGGATCCTCCGTCAAAATTTAATAAATTACCAGATCGTAGCACTAGTAAGAGGCTACAAAATTTCAGCTCTTTCTAGTCTAGTTCATTATAGGGTTAAACTATATGAGAAATACCACAGTCCACCACGCAAATGGACAACCTTCAAATGTCAACTGAAATAAAAGCTTGATCATTTTTTAAAAACTCCCCCTGAAAGTTTGTTTTCATCATAAACTTTTTTTTAACATAAATGCACCTTGCTATTCTAGTTTGTAACAAACTTCATTTATTCTTAAAAGTTGCTTCTGAAAAAAAAAGAAGAATATTTCCTCATCCATCTTAACTTTTATTTTTTTGAATTTGGAGGGTTTTTTTTTTACAAAAAATAAACTTCATTTTTTTTTAAAAAAAAAACCTCAAAAGATGCAATAAAAAATGAGACAAGAAATCTGGAAGAGTTCCTAAACTTGTCAAAATGATGGATTACTTTTATGGGTCTCATTATTTAGCTTTTTTTTACGAATATATAAATATAATTTTCTGAGTGGTCCACAGAATTGAGTAGGAGGAGGTGATTTTTTGAGACTTGTGATTCCCAATTTTATTTGACTATTCGGAGGAACCCCTTTTACTCGTTTTTATTTAACTTCATAATTTGTTACATATGCACGGTTCACTTGCAACGGGACCGCAACCGATGACCAAGTTGACCACCATTACTAATGGGCTGAGACACTAACTAACCCACTACACACCAGCAACACAAGACACGATCAGATCCTGTTTTTTTTTTCTACAGGCAGTTAGAAATCGGAGAGAACTTCAGTTGGCTCCGCCCTTTTTAATGACGACCGGCAACTTCTAATTGGTTTGTTGTGTGGTTCGACGTTGAAAAGGGCGGAGCATGTGACGTCAGACTACATAACCAATCAATTAGAAGTTGCCGGTCTTCATAACAAGGGCGGAGCCAACTGAAGTTCTCCTCGATTTCTAACTGCCTGTGTTTTTTCTTACTTTTTATAAACTTTTTTTTTTGGTTAAATTTTCTTGTTTCTAATTGTTAATTGAGTTTTATTTATTCCTATCTCATATTCCTTCTGTCTTCTTTATGTTTTTCTGTCATTTTCTCTATTTCTATCTCACTTTCCTTAAGATTTCATATTTTCTATCTCATTTTTCTTTTCATTGTTATTATTATTATTATTCGTTTTTATTTAACTTCATAATTTGGTTGTTTGTTTGTTTGAAATATATTTGAAAATTGAATTCCCACTCTGCACGGAGATTGAACCCATGTCCAAAATAATAACCAACATAACCAAATATGCAATATCAAGTAAATATTTCTCAATTTGCGACCCAAGTGCCAATAATTGTAAAGTAATCATCATCATTAGTTAACTGCAATTATGCCTTTTTTAATCACAAATGCTGATTAAAGGCTAGATGTCTTGGTTACTATCAGTTGTCAAAAAGAAAGTTCTAGCCTTTAACCAGTATTTTTGATTAAAAAACATAACTCTTTGTTTATCTAAATGGGATGGTTACTTCACAATTCGTTCCTTGGGCCACGGATTGAAAAACGTTTGCTTGATTTTGCATAAAAATCCGAGTCCTAATAATTATATTAGGTTGGTAGGGAAATAATTGCGGTTTTTTTTTTACTGCAATTGAAACTAAATTGTTTTCAATTTAAGGATAATTACATTGTGTTTATGTTAAGATCATTTGAAAGTGCATTTGAGTAACATTAACTTTCGTTTTATTGTTAATTTTGTTTCAATTTACGCTATTGAATTGAAAATGGACAAGAAACAAATATCTTCAATACCCGTAGCTGCTGTCAAAAATGCATTTCGAGATTCCAGAATTCTACACACCACCGGAATAAATAAACTTGTAATTAAAAGCAAAAAGGTGTCAATTCTAATGGCGCTTATTTCGATTAATAAAGTCAATTATTAAATTCACAAATTTTCGTTATTAGCTGAGAAAACAAAAACCGCAATTATTTTCCTATGATTGGTAGGAAAATAATTGCGGCTTTTGTTTTTTTCACTTAATAAATATAGCTAAAAATACAACTAATAATATATTTTCAGGTTGGTATGCTACCAACCTAAAACATATTTTTTTTAAATGTGAAATTTAATAATTTTGTTTTTAATTTTCTGGCGGAACCCTAACTTTCCCCTTTCATGGAATCATCATTTGGGAAACACTGAATTTTAGAGGTACAACTTCAAAAAGTAAAAGTAAAACTTTTAACAAAAATAATGTTTATACAGAGAGATACAACTTTAACTGTCAGTCAGTATAACAACATTAAAAAAAAAAGTGTTTAAGGTGGTAACCTCCTTCACCTCTCTTAAAAAATAACAAAAACAGGGACCCAACAGTAGATCATCCATTTGTTTATAAACAAACTAATCCATTTTCAAAGAGGTTTTTCTACTTCTCTTGGGACACGTTGAGAGTAGTTAACAACAAAGATGGACTCAAAATCCACCTTTAAAAAAATGACAACGAGGGTTGGAGATAGAGGCTAGGCTACTACAACAATGTTTTCCAAATTGTCTATGATGCAGGGTCGGACCTTGCCTATCAAGCAATCTAGTTTCTATTAAGAAGCTGCACATCACAAAATTACTTCGAAAAATCTCCACAAAGAGCGCTAGTATCGTTTTAGGACAAATGCTATATTTACACTTTTGTTTTTTAATAAAAAGTAACGTCATTCGAACTCTGGTTTAGAGTTTTTCAACGTTTTAGAAACTAGAAGGGTAACGTTAATCAATTAAGAGGCTACATTGCAAAATTACTTCGAAAAATATCCGCAAAGAGTGCTAGTATCGTTTTTCTATTGAGCCCATAGACCCAATGTTAAAGAAAAATGTTAATTTTTAAAATACACAGTCGCAACAATTGTTTATTTTTCATATTTAAAGTTGTCCAATTTGGATGGTTCAAATTGCAATGTCCACTTTAAATATATGCTGATCGAGTGATAGAATGACAAAATATTGATAAGTGCGGTTCTATTTTTAAAAACTATTTCAAAATCGCAAATTTCTAACTTTGATATTTAAACTCCATTGAGTATACGCGATCGTAAGCAAAAAAAATCCATTAAAATTGCTCGTGAAAATACCTAAAAATTATTTTAAAAAAACCGGAAAAAAAATCAGCACGTGCGCCAATGTGTTGGCTTCACTGTGGTTTATTTGTGGTTTTTTTTTTAAATTATTTTTACGTATTTTTACGAACATTTTAATGGATGTTTTTTCTTATTTGGGCGTACTCAATGGAGTTTAACATAAGAGTTAGAAATTCGCGATTTTGAAATAGTTTTTAAAAAATAGAACCGCACTTACCAATTTTTTGTCATTCTATAACTCAATCAGCATATACTTAAGGTACACGTTGCACTTTGAACCATCAAAATTGGACAACTTTAAATATGAAAAATAAACATATTGCCGTCAATGTTGTGTATTTTAAAAAATTAACATTTTTTCTTTAACATTGGGTCTATGGGCTGAATAAAAAAAACGATGCTAGCGCTCTTTGCGGATATTTTTCGAAGTAATTTTGCAATGTAGCCTCTTAATTGATTAACGTTACCCTTCTAGTTTCTAAAACGTTGAACCAGAGTTCGAATGACGTCACTTTTTATTAAAAACAAAAGTGTAAATATAGCATTTGTCCTATTTCTCTATGGAGAAAATATGAATGTTCACTTCTTATGTCTCAGAGGTGAAAATATAAATTATGATATTATCTCCAACCCCCCCCTCCCACAAGTCCCATACATCACATCCTTTTCTCCCCCACTCCTAACCTCCTCCCAAGGCCTCTTCTCCTCCTCCTCCTCATCCTCCACACTGTTACTTCTTCTTAGAATGTGTGTTTTTTAAAACTTTCTTCTTTTATAATGATTTGACTTTAAATGCAATGTAAGAACCAAACGTAAACATTTAACTTTTGAAACAAACACACTGGAAGATTCTTGTGATCCTCAACTAAACTCACTTTAAAACTTCAGAAGAAGAAGAAGAAAAACTAAGTTAAAACCCCCCCAAAAAGAGAACATAATTAAAGAACACTGTTATACAGTATATATGTGTGTATTATGTTGGTGGTCTCAACGTAATTTATATGTAATAAATTGTCCCACAACTTACCCTCTTTGGCATAAGACGACTGACCACTGGTCAGTATTTGAAGAGGTCCTCCTGCTGTTCCAGATGATAAAGATGCTGTTGATGTTGTTCTGTGGTGGGTCCCATTACTCTTTGGTGTCGTCGTCGTCGTCGTCCTTTGTCCAGGTTGCAATTGAGACAAAACTTCAACTACACTGAAAAACATAACGCAGCAATTAATTAAAATTAATTAATTAAAAAATCTTGAAACAGAATTAGGATTTTAAACAAAAGTCAAAATTTCTAAATGATATTTTTATTCAATTCATTTGATTTTTTTTTAAATTATTATATAACGTGGTTTGTGAACAGCTGATTTTCAAACTCTTATGTTATTTCTGTCTTTCAGAAGAGCAAAATTAAGAAAAACTAGAAAGTAGTTTAGAAATTAGAAGGTGTTGCTCTAAGCACTTAAGGGTATTTTTTCATGTTGATATCTTTCAAAATAAACTATTTAAAGACAAAATTTTTTTAAAAAAATGTCATCTGCTTCAAGTTAGGCTACTCTTCTAGTTTCCAACACACTTTCAATTTTTCTTTAGTGTTGCTTTTCTAAAACTAAAAAATAATCCAAAGTTTTGAAAAAATCAGCTGTTTATAAAACAACCTAAGAAAAACTTAATATATGTTTTAGAAACTAGAAGGGTAATGCAATCACTTAAAATATAAAAGGTGTTCTTTCAAAATAAACTTTTTATAGACAAAATTTTAAAAAATGTCATCTGCTTCAAGTTGGGTGTATTTAAAATTTGCATAAAAGCTTATTTTTGAAAAAAAAAACATCTACATGAAAATACTATTAAATGATCGAGCTACCCTTCTAGTTTCCAACACACTTTCAATTTCTCTTTAGTGTTGCGCGCTTCTGAAACTGCAAAATAAAACAAAGTTTTGAAAAAAATCAGCTGTTCATAAAACATTCTAAGAAGAACTTGAAATGTGTTTTATAAACTAGAAGGGTAATGCAATCACTGAAAAGATATATATTTCATGTTCGTATCTTTTAAAATAAGCTGTTTATGTTAATTTGATCTTATTTTGAAAAAATATCAACTTGAAAATACAATTAAGTTATTCAAGCTACCCTTCTAGTTTCCAGCACACTTTTCAATTTCTCTTTAGTGTTGCTTTTCTGAAACTACAAAATAAACATCGTTTTGAAAAATCAGCTGTTCATAAAACAACTTAAGAAAAACTTAAAATATGTTTTAGAAACTAGAAGGGTAGTGCAATCATTTAAAAAATATATTTTCATGTTCGTATCTTTTAAAATAAGCTTTTTATCTTAATTTTCTAAAAAAATTGTATCTTATTTTGAAAAAATATCAACTTGAAAATACAATTAAGTTATTCAAGCTACCCTTCTAGTTTCCAACACACTTTTCAATTTCTCTTTAGTGTTGCTTTTCTAAAACTAAAGAATAAACCAAAATTTTGAAGAAAAAACATCTTAAACATAAAACATCTTAAATAGAAAGATTTTTTAAAATATAAAATGTCTGATTAATATCTTATCGTTGAGTCTTATGTTCATCTTTGTTAGTTTTGGATTTTCAAAACAAGTTATAAATAAGAATTTTTGTACCGAAAAAAAATATATATCTCTACTTGAAGATGAATCACTGTATATATGTATATATCATAAGTAATGTTAGTGGTGGTAGAAGGGATTTTGGGGAGGATTAAACCAGGGAGGGGGAAGGGATAAGATTAAGAATTGAGGGGGTTTTTAAAGGCTAGAATTACACAAACGGAATTCCCTCAGATCTTCTTTCTTTTGCTCATTTGTCAGCTGTCTCCATCATCCTCATTCTAACCCACTAACACTACTACTACGTCTAATGCTGATGTGATGTAACACACAATTTCAATGACATTTTTACTCCCCAAAAAAATTCATTTACATAATTCTAAAAATTAAAATGTTTTATGAAAAGTTGATTTTCGAACTTAAATTAATTCTGGCAATTTCAGAAGTGCAACACTAGAAACTAGAATGGTAGAAGAAACCCTTAGGGTTTTTTTTCATGTTGATATATCTACCCTTCTAGTTTATAAAATACTTCCGATTTCTCCTAATATATAGTACACACCTGATAATTTAAATGAATTTAAATAATAAACGTGTTCTACGGAGCCCTGTGAAGGACAAACAAACAATATGTCGAATTCAATTTTTATTCAGTTTATCTGAAAATATTGAGGGGTTAATTAACTTAAATATAATATTATAAATTATTGACATTAAAATATTGATTTAGTATTTCAATTTAAAATATTAATAATTAAAGTCAATTTTTATTTGGTGTTCATGTCCTTAACTGAATTCCGTATAATTCACCTGAACACATTTAATTTGAATTCATTTAACTCATACGTGTGTTGAGCATTTACATACTTTAAAATAATATTCTAAATTTTTTTCTCCTAAAATCATTTTTATAAATATTTTGGACTTTTTTTTTTTTTGATAAATTTACTGATGACTTAAGGTCAAAAGGTGTGCAAAGCCTTGAATTTAATATAGAATTCGTCTTGAATTCTAGCCTCGAAGCAGTCTTATTATTTGAAAAACGTAAAATTATGACCTTAATAATTTAAATAAGATCAAAACTTTTTATAGGCAAATTAAAAATTCAGAAATCTAGAAATGATGCATTTTTTATGCAAATAAAAACTAAACTAACAAAAATGCAAAAATATGCAAGAAAATTGTTGGTTTTATGTAAATAAAAATGTATGTTTTATAGGAAAAGAACCATTAATTAAAAGTCTGATGCAATTAATAGCTCTATAATCATCAGAAGGAATAACAGAAAATGCAAAACGCCTTTGAAGCCTTTTTTTATTTACTTCACTAGTTTTTTTTAAATAAATGAAATTATGCAATATTATGCAAATTTGCATCATGCATTTTTATTTTAGATTAAACTGATGATTACTAAAAGTGATTGGAACCGTGTTTATACGTTTTGTGCATTTTATGCAAACATTTGGTCTTAAAATTAACGTCACACAAATGGAATCTTCAGATAGAAAACAAAGAAAATTGTAAAAATAATTCCGTCTCTCTTATATTTTATAATATTAGAAAGGGATCTCGAACTTCCCCAAAAAAAGTAAAAACAATGTAAAACAACACAAAAACAAAAACTGAAAAATGCAATAATTTTCACTTTTGTATTCTAGAAGAAGAAGAAGAAGAACCCCTTTGTAAAAAATGAAATAACAATTTCTGTTTCTTTAAAGTGGTTTTGTTTAAAGAAAACAATTGTTTTCTTTTTTTTCCCCCAATAAGTTTCTTCTTCTGAGGATGATGTTCTTCTCAAAATGTCAGCTCCACTTTTCTGGGCTTTCTTGTAATGGTTCCTTTTTTGTTTCATTTTTGGCAGATGACAAACACATTCCTTATGTTCATATATTATACTGTTTTGCTCCTTATTTTCATTCTAGAAGGTTTTTATTTTTATTTTCTAAGGGTGGAGGGTGAGAGGCTAAGAGAAGTGGTTTGTTAAAGTTAGTTTTTCACTATCGAAAGCCAAATATACAGAAATCCACAATAAATTTTTGTCTAAATTAAGAGTAAGATAACACTCAGTCCCACTGTAGTCCATTGGACTAGATGGGCCTGGTGAGCTTTATGGGTTTCATGAGTCATGTGGGTTTGTAGGGCCTCCTAAATGAGGTACACTTTTTAAAAAAAATATGGGCCTTGATGGGTGTTTCTAAAAACCCTAGCTCTTGGCCTTTGAGGCTTGGTGGGCCTCTTGTACTTTGTGATCCTTATGGGGGCTTAGTAAACTGGGTTCATTGTAAAGTGTTATGAGCAGGGCTGGCAACTTAATGTGATCACAACTTTCTTTGGTTAACAACAATGCAAACTTATTAAGATCTCAACATTCCTTACCTGTTCCTTTTTCAAATAATTCACGAACAGATCAGATCTGACTACTGCAAACAATTACTCTGTAAGTTGCCCTTTCATGAACGAATAAAATACAGTCAATAAAATTTACAAAATTTTAATTTTTTGTTGTCAGGAATGGAGGAATAATACGGTGACCCTTTCCCAATTTTTTTACCCATTATTTCTTAAAAATTATCACAATTTTTGCTTATTTTTATCACAATTTTCATAACTAAATTTCCTAAAAATGCTCACAATTTTTGCCTATTTTTATCACAATTTTCGTAACTAAATTTCCTAAAAAATGATCACAATTTTTGCTTATTTTTATCACAATTTTCATAACTAAATTTTCTAAAAAATGATCACAATTTTGGCCTATTTTTATTACAATTTTCATAATTAATTTACTAAATATCACAATTTTCATAACTAAACTTTCTGAAAAAAATTATCACGCTTTTGCTTATTTTTATCATAACTTTCATAACTAAATTTCCTAAAAATGATCACAATTTTTGCCAGCCCCTAGTTACGAGCCGAGCCTCTCTCAATGTAGGACGGACTCCTTTAACTTACTAGCTTCATGATGGACTCAACGAATTCTCAGACTAAATATCTTTTTACAATCAAATCTTAAAAAAAGTCCTCTCTACCAGAAGAACTTCAAAGATTGGTAACAGTGGCACAAGTGTCCAGGTGGTGAAGCGATTAAGTCGTCTCTCTCTCAAGAGAGAAAAACAAAAAATATGGAGCCAAAAAAAAGGGAAGAAAATGGGAGATGGATGAGGGTGGGAGGGTTTTAAATCTGTCAACGTCATCTACATAAATATATATATATGTATTTTTATAGATACGAAAAAGAAGCCTGGAAAATGGGGTAAAGATGGGGGAGGGGGGTCTCCAACAAAAAAAAAACAGAATATGGACGATATGTCGAGTGATGGAATCCATTTTGGAGGCCTTTGGATACATAGAGAGAACGAGTGACCTTTTCATTCAGTTTGGGACATTTCCTTTTTAACTAACTGGACAGGAGCTAAAAACATAAAGAATGTTTTCCTTCCTCTGTTTCAGTTCAGTTGGGACAAAACAAAAAATTACAACATAAAAACAAAGTAGAATTTGATTTATTTTAACACCCACCAATCATCCGGATCGCAATCTCGAAATCCTTTTGCAAATGGGTTACTCGCAATCTTAAGTTGAGTTATCTGAAACCAAAAAAAGAAAAATTAAAATTAAGACTAAAAATTCATAACAAAAAAACCTAAATTTAATTTAAATTAAATTAAACCTTATTTAAAAAAAAAAAACTTAAATTTATCAACTTCTTTCAGGAAAGCAAAATTAAGATAAACTAGAGAGTGTTTCAGAAACTTAGCAGTGTAGCTCAATCACTTAAGATGTAATTTTCATGATGATATCTTTAAAAATAAACTATTTATAGACAATACAGACATTTTATGGACATAAAAATCTTATTTTGAAAATTGTCAACGTGAAAATTCTCTTCTAAAGTGATTACGCTACCCTTCTAGTCTATAAAACACTTTTAAACTGACTTAAAAAATCTTATTTAAAAAATATCAACATAAAAATCCTCTTAAGTGATTAACTAACCCCTTCTAGTTTCTAAAACACTAGTAGTTTTTTCTTTTATTTTGCTTCTGAAAGGTAAAATAACCAGAGTTCAAGAGGCATTTTTACACTTGAAAACCAACTTAAGTTATTAAAACAAAGTTACCTTCTGTGCAACTTCGGCACGAAGAGTAAAATTTTTAAAAAAAATTACACAAAATTGTTAAATTATTGTTTAAAATGTAAAATAAAAAATAAGTAAAATATAGAAAATAAAGACCCTGTGATTTTGGTAAGCAGTTACGGCCGTGAATTTGGTCTCTGGAAAAACAAAAGCCTTAAAATTCTGCGTCTGAGTCGAGTCCTCTCCTTTGGGATTCGAATAGACGACGTGAAACCGGGGTTGATAACGGTGCATCGAATTCAGAATCATCTGCCAAAAATATTTTTATTAGGGCTCGGATTTGTATGCAAAATATCAAGCAAATATTTCTCAATTTGTGGCCCAATTAGTACCCAATGGTGAAGTAATCAGCATCATCATCATTAGAACAATTTTAATTATGGTATTTCTAATCAAAAAAGGCTGGTTAGAGGCTAACTGTCTGGTCACTATCAGTTGTCAACTAGCCTCTAACCAGTGTTTTTGATTGAAAAAAAAAACATAATTGTTGAATTTGTTGATTGATCTAAATGGGGATTGTTACTTCACAATAATTGGGCTCTTGGGCCATAGATTGAGAAACATTTCCATGATATTGCATACAAATCCGCGCGTTAATTATTAATCCGCGTTTATATTTTTATAATATATTAATTATAATTGAAAATCATATATTTTTTTAATACGTACGTGGCCATTGTCGTCCAACTGATTGTTGGTCAGTTTGAGTTTGTCAAAAGAGACCACTTGTTTCATCCACTGAGCTCCTTTTGCAGGTGAATCTGGATGTAAGTGAATTCTGGGAGGCATGTTAGGGTCCGCTTTACCAGCTACTACCCAACTAGAACTGTAACGGTTTCAAATCATCTGAGTCAAAAATACTCAAAAGGGTGGTTTCTACTTTTTAATATTTTCTATAATCTATGTTGTGCTGTAATCTTATGTTCATTTGTGTCTGCGTTACTGTGTTTACTTGTGTGCCTGCTGTTCATCCGAGTGTCTGATACTCATCTGTATGTCTGATGCTCATCTGTATGTCTGATGCTCATCTGACATTGTGAGTGTCTGATGCTCATCTGACATTGTGAGTGTCTGATGCTCATCTGAGTGTTTGATGCTCAGCTGACATTGTGAATGTCTGATGCTCATCTGACATTGTTTGTGTCTGATGCTCATCTGAGTGTCTGATGCTCATCTGTGTGTCTGATGTTCATCTGAGTGTCTGATGCTCATCTAAGTGTCTGATGCTCATCAGAGTGCCTGATGTTAAGCTGTTTGTTATTAGTGAACATTCAGTGTCAACTTTCGCCAGTGTTTGTGGTCACCTCTGTGTGTCTGAGGTTATTATAATCTGTGTCCAAGTCTATGTCTGACACACAAAAAGACACTCTTGAAACACACAAACTAGGTGCGTTTTTCCTTTTCAAAAATTGTGTCTTTGTGTCAAAGTACGTGTTGTGACAACTCGAGATGTCCAAAGTGAGTGTGTTCTCTGTATAGATATTACCTGTGAAAAGCATAACGATATCTCTTGTCATCAACCGGTACAAAATCCATCATAAGAATGTAGTCTCCAATTGGATCCATTCCATACAACTTGACTTGAAACGTTGGAAACATTCTCCTGAAAAATGTGACACAAACAAACAGAAAACACAAACCACATGAAATAATATAATAAACTGATGTGACACCTCCACATGCAATCTTTCTCTCTCTCTCTTTCTCTCTCTCTCCCGTTCTCTCCCTCTCTCTCCCGCTCTCTCTCTCTCCCTCTCTCTCTCTTTCTTTCTATCTCTATCTCTTTTTCTCTCTTTTTCTTTCTCTCTATCTCATGAATCTCTAACTCTCATGAATCTATCTCTCATGAATCTCTCTCTCTCATGAATCTCTCTCTCTCATGAATCTCTCTCTCTCATGAATCTCTCTCTCATGAATCTCTCTCTCTCATGAATCTCTCTCTCTCATGAATCTCTCGCTGTCTCTCATGAATCTATCTCTCCCTCATGAATCTATCTCTCCCTCCCTCGTGAATCTCTCTCTCTCCTATGAATCTCTCTCTTTCTCCCACTTTCACTCTATGATCTGTCTCTCCATTCATTGAAACTTGTATTTGTTGTTACTATATTTCTCTCTCTCTCTCTTCAATATCAACATGATGATGATGATGATGCATCTGACTTCTTTTTTTCGCATTCTGACATTACCTTTCAACAAGTCTGTAATGTTTTTCTAATCATAACACATGTTGGGGGCCCCCAAAGTGCACACATTTGAGTAAAAGTAATGGACAAACCATGCCACTGCGCCAGCCAGTGCCATTGCAAACAATATGTGGCTGACATTTATAATCATATATATATGCCAAAGACACGTTTTCATCAGCTGTTTCGAATACACATATATACATTTAAGTATTAACAGTACGTCAAAGAAACAACTTCAAAATAAAATATATTACACCAAAGTAGAAAGAATAGATTTTTTTTAGAAAAAAATTAAGGTGGTTTTTGAAGTGTAAACGCCTCTCTCGAACTTAGACGCCAAAAAAAAATGTAAAGTGAATGTGTTTTTGTTTAGAAACAACAATTATGAAAATAATATTCAAATTCTTTTCAAAACTAGAATGATAAAAATCTTAAAAAATAAACAATTTTATAGTTCAGTTTAAAAATGAACCGTTTTTTTTTTGGTTTTTCCATTGAGATTTCATGAAAAACTATTCTCGCCTTTTTCAAACTAGTCATAAAAAGTTTATTTTGAAAGATATCATTGAATAAAAAAAAAACTTTTAACATTATCAGTGTAGGGCTCGGATTTTTATGCAATATCAAGCAACTGTTTCTCAATCTGTGGCCCAAGTGCCAATTGTGAAGTAACCATCTCAGTTTAGATCAACCAACAATTATGGTTTTTTTTTTCAATCAAAAACACTGGTTAGAGGCTAGAACTGTAGTTGACAACTGATATTAATGTAACGAATTCACCGTTTAGAATTCGTCCGTTTTTGTAGACACCCTGTAATCAAGTTGTATCGATGAAAGGTTCTCACCTCATGCTTGGGGGTGGCCGGGAGGTCATTACGACGATGACTCCCTGCCCTCCAAGATGAGAAGAATAGCCCAAAAGTACTACATCGATGGTTAATAGGATAGATCCTAGAAGAACCATCGATGCAGAACTTTTGGACGTGAGAATCTTTACAAATTGTTAATAGGAGGATGATCGTACATCCTTCTGTATTGTTATAATTTATACATCTTATAGATGTTTTCGTTTTCTTGTCAAGTGATAGTTCACTTCTAGGTCCGCGTGTGTCCAAGAGACTTGGACACACCTGGAGCCTTTGTTATCATAATCAGATGTTTGTATTGTATTTTGAGTATAAATACAAGAGGTTGTAGATTGAGAGGACAGATCGGATAGATCAGGCAGATCGGACAGACCGTCTTTATGCTTAAGACCGATGCGATATCTCTCAATCTACAGGACTCTCTGTTTATTGAATAAAAGAGCATTTTCATCATACGAATTCAATGTGTGGACTCAGTCATTTTATGGGAGTGGGACTTAGGATTATAGCCGCCACGTAGCCGATGTTTCCACCGGACAACGAAGTCTCCAGCAGCCGAGTGTAAGACGACATCTCTACAATATTCTCTACCACAGGTCTCCTGAGGTACCGACCCTTGTGTCCCTGGTGGTTAAGTGTGCAACACAGGAGCCAATAGACCGAAAGACTTAATCATCAACATCCATTCGACACTTCTAGATGGCTAGTAGAGATCTCTCTACTAACCCTACGGAAACGGGGATGTTACAAAATGGTGGAGGTGCGGGGTACCTCACTACAGATCCAGTAGAGAATACCAATGATGTCGGAGTTACACCAGGTGGTAAAGGAAAGAAAGGCAGACCGAAATCGAAGTCGAAGACACGGGAGAAGGACGATACAAACCAAAGGGATGGAGAAGATCCACTTGAAGGTATCCTTCAAAATCTAAGTGCTGAAAGACGGGAGAGACTGATGGCCTGGTTCGAAGCCCAGCAACCATCAGGATCGATGTTACTCCGGAGCGGGCGTGGTGTAAGTACAGTTCAGCGTCATACGGTAGTCCGAGAAGTGGATACCGGAGTGGAGCCCTCGTCGGCCCACGCTGAATCGCAGCGTCATACAGTGATTCCTGGATTGGACACTGAAGGGGAGCCCTCGTCGGCCCACGCTGAAAACCTAAGACAGGTTAATGTATTCCAGACGCCGCTCATGCTGAAGAAGAGTGGAGGGACCCAGAGAGGTCGCCTACCTGAGACTCCTATTCTACGGAGAGAGAACCCTGACCAGCTAGAGGATGAAAGCCTAACAAGTGAGGATCCCAGCGTAGAAGAGCTGGAAGGAAATCCAATTTGCAATCGTCATCGGACCTGTGAGGAGCTGGATGGGAAGTACAAGAGTCTTCACCCACTCCGGAATCTGGAGACCTTCAAAGGATTGACGTCTGTATACACCTTTCTGGAGGACTACGAGAGTATCGCAGATCTGGAGGACTGGAGTAACGTCCACAAGACCTACTACCTACGTAAAGCGGTAGAAGGGGACGTAGTACGTTGGTTATCCAATTTCTATAAAGAGAATAGAGGAAAAACCACGTGGGACTTCATACGAAGCGAGTTAATTGAAAGATTTGGACGTCGAGACGAGTTAGTGCAACTGAAGCTGAGGTTGGATACCATGCTCCAAAGGAAAGGAGAGGACACCAATCAGTTTTTGGGTCGCTACCTTGACTTGAGTAGAAAAGTGTTACCGGGGGTAACCGACAAATACCGAATTGTGGAATTTCGGCAGAAACTTCATCCGATTATACGTAATGCTACACAGAATGCGCCGAATAGCAATCTGAAGCTGTACACGACATATATCAAGGATACCGAGGAAGTTTTGATGGCTGATGGGTTATGGATACCGGAAGGAACGATGGGTCAACAATCGACGACCCAGGTCTCCAAGGGTCCACAGAAGAATAACCAACGCCAAAATGCCAAACAGACGCAAGCAGTAATGGACGGAGGACGTTCTTACGCGGTTGTTACTCAAGATCAAGCGGACCCAACGAACCACTCGACTCCATCAAATTCAAATAACCAAACGCAACAGAAGACCAACCAGAACTCGAATCAACAACAAGGTCGTAAATGGAACCAAAGATATCCGCAGAAGAAAAACTACAATGGTCAGCAAACGCAAGATGGAAGTAAAACCCTGAAAGATCTCAGCACAGTAGAGTGTTATCACTGTCACGAGAAGGGTCACTTTTCAAGAAACTGCCCAAAGAAAGTAGTCGCGGATGGAACCATTGGACTTGTTCAACATGGAATGGCCACTGGAAGAAATGGCCAGCAGTATTTTGTCGTCAGCGAGAACGGGCAGAAGAAGTTCCTGCGAGAGGAAAACCCGGCTGATTTAAACTAGAAAGGGTGGCAGTAAAGAGGGGCCTACCGCCCTTTAAGAACGGAAAACCCTCTGGAAAACGACAAAATCGAAACGAAACAGCGATCGCCAATTCCCAAAACATTGTGGATAAAGCTTTGTTGGGGGGGAATAGGGGCGTGAGCGAAGCTACCAATGTCACTAAAACTAGACGGAATGCTGGAGCACCGAAGAGACCATGCGATTTGGACACTCAAGGACTCCCTGAGCAATCGTCGGAGTTGTTAGTCGGCATTTCGAATGTCACCACAACTAGACCAAAGGCTGGAGCACCGAAGAGACCATGTGATTTGGACACTCAAGGACTCCCTGAGCAATCGTCGGAGTTGTTAGTCGGCATTACGAATGGAAAACGACAACGGAATTCACGAAAATATAAGAAGCTGCGAAAGGATACTGGTCGAAGGGGAGAAATCATCGAAGAGATATTTCCGGAACCCATCATCTGGTCACCTACGAAAGCTATGGTAGTTTACGCGAATAGCTTGGAGGAAGCAAAGAGAATTGTGGAAGCCATGGAAACTGGAGTTAATCAAGACAGAATTGAGGGAGAGACCCAACAGAATTCTGCGGTGCCAGTCGGAATTGAGGGAAGGACCCAACAGAATTCTGCGGCGTGTATACCGGGGATAAGCAATGTTGCTCAGGAAATCCCTCAAGATGTAACATCCAATGTTATTGCCTCGGGCAAGGCCGAAACTGATGCTAAGAAATCCAAGAAGGCTATTGTAAATGCAGCTATCGGTAGAGGAGATGATACCAGCAGGATCCCTGCGAACAGCGAGGATATTGAATCCGTTGAAGTTGGAGATTTATTGAGGAGTAGGGCTTGTTGTCGAAAGAGTGTCGAAATCACTGTAGACAGCCTACTCACCTCATGCGAACTCATCGAGGTAGGAGATACTACGCCCGATGAGAGTGTTGCCAAGATTACCATTCAGGTTGACGGCACACCAGTTCGATTTTTGGCGGATAGCGGAACTGGGTTCACTATCTTGTCAGGCACAATGGCCAAAGAGTACGGACTTCGATATGGACCAATCCGGAACGCACCTGCATTAGGCGCAGTAGGAGGGGTACCGATTAAGGTACTTGGTCAGTTGTGGCCAACGTTCGAGTTGAACGGAAAGCAAGTAACGGCAAGGATGCTCATCATAGATGGAAAACGAGAAGCACTGCTGGGGAGAGACCTGGGAGCTGCGTTTGATCTCATCATTTCCATGAAGACCTCCAAGATCTACTTCGCTAATGAGATGTTCTACGAAGGAACACGAGAATTGTTGAAGAAAGGAAGTGCGCGTAGTAGCCTTCCCTGGAATTTCTTCAAAGAGTTAAAAGAGGAGGGATGTGCTCAGAATAGCCATCTGGATAACTCCTATGCCATAAAAGCTAGAGAGGAAAGCTGCGTAAAAGCCCAAGGAAGGATTACGTTAAATCCGGGCCAGGCTTTGAACCTCAAAGTAGCTGCAGGGCGAATCATTGAGGAAAACGAAGTACTCATGATTGAAACGAACGATAGTCTCTTTAATAGAAAAGGCATCGTTGTGGCCAGCAGTGTGCTACAAGGGAATGGGACATCACAACTGGAAGTCCAACTCCTGAATACCACACTGGAGTCCGTGGGGATTGGAGACCGCGAGACTATTGGACACTTCGAACTTCTAGAAGAACTAGAAGAAGAGCAAGCCTGCAAAGTTTCCGAAGAGGAAAACTTTAGAGACATCGGAGAAGCACCCGTTGATTTTGAAAAAGAAATTCAACTTGGTCCTGAACTGACAGATGATCAAAGAGAAGAGTTGATGATCCTACTGAAGGAGTTCCAACCGATCTTCGCCTTTTCATCTAAGGACCTGGGAGCTACGAATCTGACCAAACACAAGATCGAAACTGGAGATAATTTACCTGTTCGAGACACGTTACGAAGATGCGGGCCTGGGGAACGCATCGTAATTGATGAGACGCTAGAGGAGATGAAGAAATCTGGGGTTGTAAGGCCATCGAAATCGCCGTATGCATCGCCCATCGTCCTTGTAAAGAAGAAGGATGGCTCCTACCGTTTCTGTGTAGATTATCGGAAGTTGAACGCGATTACAAAGGCAGACACTTATCCATTACCGAGGATTGATGACGCATTAGACTCCATGAGAGGAGCATGCTACTTCGCAACGCTGGATATGAAGAGTGGATACTGGCAGTTCGAGATGGAAGAAAGCGACATAGAGAAGACCGCATTTACATCTCATCGAGGATTGTTCGAGTTCGTAAGAATGCCTTTCGGACTCCGAAACGCTCCTGCCACTATGCAACGTGCATTGGACATCCTACTCGCCGGGCACAAATGGGAAACGTGCCTTGTCTACCTTGACGACATCGTAGTGTTTGGAAGAACGTTCGAAGAATTTTTGAAAAGATTGAGAACTATCTTGGACCTGCTGAGGACAGCAAACCTGAAGTTGCATCCAGTGAAATGCTTCTTTGGATTCCAAGAAGTGAAGTATTTGGGACACCTGATCTCGCCTGATGGAATTCGGCCAGATCCAGATAAGGTTGTCGCCATAAAGAACTTCCCAGTTCCTGACAATGTAACCGCAATCAGAAGTTTCCTTGGATTGGCGGGTTATTATCGAAAGCATGTACCTGGATTTGCCAACATAGCGAAGCCAATGTCAGACCTTACGGGTAAAGATATACCGTTCGAATGGTCAGTTGACTGCGAAAATGCATTCCGCACGCTAAAGAATATGTTGTCGAAATCTCCATTGGTTGCCGTATATGATCCGAAGGCTGCAATATTTATGCATACTGATGCCTGTGGATACGGAATTGGAGCGATGCTTTACCAAAAGTCAGAGGATAAACGAAGAAAGGAGATCATTGGAAGTGTCTCCAGAGTTCTAAGGGACGCGGAAAAGAACTACAGTACGACGGATAAGGAGTGCCTAGCAGTAATCTATGGAGTCACCAAGTTCCGGCCGTACCTGTTCCAGAAGCCCTTTACAATTGTGACGGATCACCACGCATTATGCTACATGAAAACTGCAGCACGTCTGGAAGGAAGACTTGGTCGCTGGCAGCTGCTAATGCAGGAGTACGACTACAAAATCATCTACAAAGAGGGGAAACTTCACATCGAAGCCGATTGCCTCTCGAGATATCCAGCAGGAGTGCCTGTTAACTGGAAGGCCATCCCAGAAGCGGAAGACCTAGATGACAGTGTGATCTTTAATGTAACCTTACAATGGGATTGGAAGGTGGAGCAAAAATTGGACCCAGAGATTTTGAAGATTCGTGAGGAGTTGCGTAACCAACCAGAGTCACCTCTTCATAAGTTGTTTTGCGATTACGACAACAAGTTGTTCGCTTGTGTGTTTCACGGAAGTTCCGTACCCACACTCGTGAATGTGGTTCCAAAACATCTCATCCCTGAAGTAATGAGATTATGCCATGACGAGCCAGATGCTGGTCATGAAGGACAAACTAAGACCTGGAATAGAGCCAGGCAAAGATTTTATTGGAATAACATGAAGCACGACATATTCGAATATGTGCGATCATGTGAGATTTGTCAATTACACAAGTTGGGTACGGAGAAACCTGAAGGGTTCCTTCAAGAAATGCCCATTGGAAAGCCTTGTGATTGCTGGGGAATGGATTTCATTGGACCATTAGTACCGTCGGTTGGAGGAAACAAGCACATCTTGTTGGCAGTCGATTACGCCACTCGATATTGCGTTGCTAAAGCAGTGAAAAGCACAACCGCACTAATCGTAATGAACTTCCTAGCAAAAGACGTAAAGAAAATCTTCGGGATACCAGAGAAACTCATTTCGGATCGAGGGACGCCGTTTGTTGCAAAGAACACTCAAGAATTCTTGAAAATAAACAAGATAGAGCACGAAACAACAACTGCATACCATCCGCAAAGTAATGGTCTCGCCGAAAGGACGAATAAAAGCATTATTCAGACTATGAAAAAGTATCTGACTCCTGCGAAGAACCAGACTGATTGGGCAACGAAACTGGATGAAGTTTTGGAATCGTACAACTCATCTGTACATTCATCCACGAAGTTTACGCCGTACAGACTCATGTTTGGGAGGGAGCCCAGAACTAAAGTAGACACCTTAGTTCCAGAACGACCAGTTATCGTGGATAACGAGGCGGGAAACCTCGTGGACGTTCGACAACAGGCGGAAGAACGCCAAGAAGAAGAACTAAGAACAGCCAGGGCGAACCTGAAAGCAGCACATGATCGTCGAAAGAAGTACTACGACCAAAGGCATAAGAAGCCTTACGAGTACCAAATCGGACAGAAAGTACTTGTACGAGACATGCGAATCAGGCCTGGACAGAACAAGAAGTTCTTAACGAAATGGAGACAGGGATATACGATTGTGTCGAAGGTATCGGACACCGTATACCGATTGAGTTACGAGAATCGAGCTGGAAGATTAGTGGAGGACTCTGTAAACGTTGCAAACCTGAGACCACTATATGAGACTTACCAAAAGGACGGACCCAATGTTCCAACGACTGGAGACACCCTGGAGTCCATGGGTAACTCATCGCCAGAAGAATCCGAATCGGAACCTGTAAAAGAAAAAGAAATGACAGCGTTTGTCAAGAAGAAAAACTTACCTTCGCGTAAGAAGAGATGTTGTGGACACTGCAGATGCCAAAATGCTTGGATCGAATCTTCTGAGGATGAAGAAGAAATTGAGATAATTACGAAAGCAATCCGAAAGCATTCTGACCGTAACGTCGAAATTAGAAGAAAAAAGGCAGCAGACGATAACCAGCAGCAATTCTCATACTTACCTGGCGAAGATGCGATGAAATTCACCAGAGAATATGGTAACAAGACGAATTTTACCATGGAAACCATTGGATTTGTTGAAGAAATCAGCGAAATTCCTGAAGAAACGATGAAAATCGACGAAAAAGATGTAAATTCGCCGATGGAATTTCAAATGGAAGTGAAAAACGCGGAAGTTATCGATGAAACAACAAAAATGGACGATGATATCGATGCTAGTGACGCCACAGATGGAAATGACGTCCCAAATGAGGAAGTGAACAGGGAGCGGTCAATGACGCTACCAAGCATAGAAGAAACACGTGGGCGGAGGGATACATTAAGTGAAATGTCTACTAGCCTCGCACCACTATGGATCCGGGTCCTATTGTTTATCTTCTTCACAACTGACAGTTGTGCCCATGTGCTATACACATGTACCGGCACTATTTTTTGGCATCTGTATGATATCAAGGCGGATTATACCGTTATCAGCCATATTTTGGAAAGTTATAATTGCATCGTGGACAAATTGAGAAAATTCTGTTGTTTAATTTGGAAAAACATCGAAAGTTTACTTCTAATTGTGCCAATCGGGATTGTCATCGTGTGGAATTACGATTGGACTAAGAGAAAAGAGGATCGACGGCAAGGAAATGGATCGAAAAGGGTAAGAAGGAGTCAAGAGAAAAATGTACATTTCGGACTCCGGAAATCCAACTCTTTTTCTTTGTCCTTTCTCTTAAAAAGGAGTATCACCATGCAATCTCCGCTAGAAAACCTCTACGAAGAAGTGGCCACTACCAGGCAGGGTTGGGGTCACGGTGTCCGTGGGCCCACCTTGCAGGGTCGTGCCCACAAAAGAGGACGATATTTTGAACGAGCAAAAACCGAGATCAGTTCGATTGTGCCGATACCAGGCGGTTCTAAAATGGTTTTCGACACTGCAGCGGTTGCTCTAGAAAAAGAAATTGCTGATGGGTTGTGGGAACATGCAATCATCCCCACACCATCGAGAAAGGACACCAAAAAGCAATCGAAAAAGATACTACCAGGGGTCATAGGTGCCGGACAACCGAACTTCTACCGAGCGATTGCACCCGGACAATGCGGTCCAGGAGGATCTGAACCACGAAATTGGGGCAAAACTGGAGAAACGGGAGGGACGGAAGAGTGGTCCCCTGCGGACTGGGAGCGCCACAGTAGACGCAATCGACCACCAGTACCCAATCGTAGCATCAATGAAATATGGAACGAGAAAGGCGAGTACGTTAGAAAAAGTACAGCTCTAAGGAAGGCGGAAAGAGCCTACATGGAACTTGTGGAGCCTGTAGCAGCATCCGTAAAAACCGCTGTGCCTTCCCTTAAGAGACCTGCACCTCTCGTCAGTCCACCCGTAGCTGAAACCGCTCCAACCGAAGTGGCTCTACGGAAGAAGAACAAGCCAAGCAGGCGACACCGAGAAGCCAAGCGTCGACGTGAGGAAGGGCTCACGGAGTCCGCTGTGGCCCACCTCAACCAACGGACCATCAAGATCGATGAAGCCGAGGTGATGATGATCTCCGTGTCACAGGAAGTCCCGAAAAAGTTGCAAGGCAACAACGACGAAGATATCGACGTGCTCTATATTGATGAAGAGGGGATGGATCTCCTCGAGCCAGAGGTTGCCAAGCCGGAAGCTGCAAGGACTTATGTCCAGTTGAAGACCACCAACAAGAGTGTGGACAGTCCTACAACAGATCCAAGGGCGAAATATCAGGAGCAACTTCATCAGTTAGTCGATCTGGCCGTTGCATACCATCAGCAGGGACTCTCCTTGATGAATAACGTATATGAGACGAACGATGGTGAACGAGTCATTCTGTACGACAGCAGAATTTGGGGAGAGGAAACAACTCTTCGCAGTAAGGTTCGGGATTCAGGCCTCCCAGAAGACCTGCTGGTACGCGGCGTTCGACGTTGGAGGCAGCCAAGGCCTCTCGTTGAACAAAACCGTCCCAGCAGAGGCCTGAGGACCAAACTTCGCTCTGAGGTTAAGAGTTTCTTCTGCAAAGCCCCAAACAATGCTATCACGCTTCGTGACATTTGCCCACGAACGGAGGGGCATCTTTACAAGGATGACGTCGTCATTAGCAGCGAAATGGAAGCCGCCGGGAGCGAAGTAGAAGCTCCTGGGTGTCCTAGGGCTTCCACGACGCTTCCCGAAGCAACAGAAGCTGTCGGGATCGAAACCAAGGCAAAGAACGAGTCGACCAAGGCTATGGGTGCTGTGCCAAAACGAAGGCCAGTAAAGGAGCGTCTGGGGTTACCATTGGGGGCCCCCACGGAGTCCTTGAAGGTCCCTGATGGTAAGCCCATCACGAAGCCACACCGGAGTACACGAGAGGATGAGACGGTACTGAACAATTTATTTGTTCAATGGCAGCGCAAACGAACGCCGCGTCGCCATCTGTACCTGGGGCTCTTCGAGAGTAATGAGACCCCACCGAGGAACTCTCTTCCTGCAGACACAGAGGTCTTTATCGTCGTACTCGTCGTCCGGGCTTTGTCGCTCATCTTGGTGATCAACAATCGGCTGGACAAGACAACAGTGCATTATTACAACGATGTCTTCCACCTGGAACAAAACGACGACGAAATTCGCCGGTGGATGCGACAGTTCTTTCGATGGGATCAAGATCGTCCCATTCGCATCATCAGGAACCCGATTCGTAGGCCATCCCTCCACGATGACCGTCCCTATCTCATGTTCGATGAGGCCACCAGTCATGCAGAGGGTCGCCGAAGTCATCGCTACTACAAGGGATCGGCTGGAGCCGCCGAGTTCCTCGAAATGGAACTTCGTCGAGGACCTGAAAGCCCTGCAATTGGATGGGCCGACCAGATGTATTAGCAAGAATCTGGGTTGTAATATTGTCTCCATAATCCTGATTGTTTGTTTTTTTAAGTATTGCGTTTTATACTTTTGTATTTTGTATTTTTAATGCACGTTCGCATTTATTTTTATAGACCGTTGTCTATTTATTTTTAGTAGTTTTTAAGGCAGTTGCCTGCGTTTTTATAGAAGTTTTTATATTAGGGGATTGTCCCTTTTGTAATTTGATAGGCTTTCGCCTATTTGTCAATTTTTAGAATTGCTTTTAATTCCGAGCGGGAATTTTTAAAATAGCGAGATGCTATTAGTATCACGAGTTGTGATTTTTAAATTTTATTATCCAACGGGGTTATAATTTTTATCGTATAGATTTTCATACCAACGGGTATTTTTAATAGTTAACTTTTTGAGAGTACAGGGACGTACTCTTAAACTAGTTGGGGGGTGTAACGAATTCACCGTTTAGAATTCGTCCGTTTTTGTAGACACCCTGTAATCAAGTTGTATCGATGAAAGGTTCTCACCTCATGCTTGGGGGTGGCCGGGAGGTCATTACGACGATGACTCCCTGCCCTCCAAGATGAGAAGAATAGCCCAAAAGTACTACATCGATGGTTAATAGGATAGATCCTAGAAGAACCATCGATGCAGAACTTTTGGACGTGAGAATCTTTACAAATTGTTAATAGGAGGATGATCGTACATCCTTCTGTATTGTTATAATTTATACATCTTATAGATGTTTTCGTTTTCTTGTCAAGTGATAGTTCACTTCTAGGTCCGCGTGTGTCCAAGAGACTTGGACACACCTGGAGCCTTTGTTATCATAATCAGATGTTTGTATTGTATTTTGAGTATAAATACAAGAGGTTGTAGATTGAGAGGACAGATCGGATAGATCAGGCAGATCGGACAGACCGTCTTTATGCTTAAGACCGATGCGATATCTCTCAATCTACAGGACTCTCTGTTTATTGAATAAAAGAGCATTTTCATCATACGAATTCAATGTGTGGACTCAGTCATTTTATGGGAGTGGGACTTAGGATTATAGCCGCCACGTAGCCGATGTTTCCACCGGACAACGAAGTCTCCAGCAGCCGAGTGTAAGACGACATCTCTACAATATTCTCTACCACAGGTCTCCTGAGGTACCGACCCTTGTGTCCCTGGTGGTTAAGTGTGCAACACAGGAGCCAATAGACCGAAAGACTTAATCATCAACATCCATTCGACACTTCTAGATGGCTAGTAGAGATCTCTCTACTAACCCTACGGAAACGGGGATGTTACATTAAGCAGACATTTTAGCCTCTAACCAGCCTTTTTGATTAGAGAAAAAAAAGAAGCATAATTGCATTTGTTCTAATGATGATGATTACTTCAAAATAATTGGCACTTGGGCCACTAATTGTGAAACACTTGCTGGATATTGCATAAAAATCCGAGCCCTAATTATCACCAATTATTCTAGTTTCTAAAACACTTAGGAATATTTTTCATAATGTTTTTTTTTTCTAAAACAGCGTTGGGGGGGGGGACCTCCTATAGAACGTACTATAGCCACTGCAGTGGCGCCATTCGGAGGGACGAAAACAAAATAAATATCTATTCAGCCACCTTAAGGGTATTTTCATTGTTTATATCTTTCAAAATAAGCTTTTAATGTCAGTTTGAAAATGAACCAACTTTTAAGCAATCAATATATTTCAATTATTGTCTATAAAAAGTTTATTTCAAAAGTGATTGAGCTACTCTTCTAGTTTCTAAATAATATTTTCTAATTTCTCTTAATTTTTTTTTTTTGCTCCTGAAAGACAGAATTCAGGGCCATCTTTAAGTCTTTTGAGGCCCCTGGCACAAGGTTTATTTGAGGCATGCCTTACAAATAAACTCATTTTTTCCGCCCCAAGGAACCAGTGTTCTTATATATAAAAAGTATTGATGATTCCATGATGATTTCCATTGAATATATTGGAACAGGACTTTTATGAAGTAAATCACATAAGTGAATAGGCCTATTTTTTAAAATAGTAAAATGTATTTGATGTCAGATAAATTGAAATTAAAGATTTAAAAATACAGAAAAATAGTGACAATTAACTGACTGAGGCCCTAGTTTAGACAGAGGCCCTGGACCAGGGCCCAGTTGGGCCCTCCCCCCATTAAGATGGCACTGACAGAATTAACCAGTGTTAGAGAGGTATTTTACACTAAAAATCAACTTAATTTTTCTTTGAAATCCTTCATCAAAAAAAAAAATACTTAAAAGGCCTGTTTGTTACATTAATTCGAAATTCTGTCTTGTTTTTCTTCAATGTTTAGCAAAGTTAATTACAACAAGAAACATGAAAATGTCTCATATAAAACACATGTCTCCAGAAAAAAAGAGATCCAATGACCAACCTATGACAACAACAAAAACACTGATCTTTATCACAAAACGTATATATTATGCAATATTTCCAAGTTAGGACACCCCCCCATAAACACTTGTCTCACACCCCTCTAAACAAATAACATGGGTTCAAATTCAAGAATTAAACTTCAAAATGAAACTCTCTATGAATAAGGAGTCTCAATAGTCATTATAGAAAGGGTTCTGCTAATAATACCATATAATTCCAATCATTACAGGAAGAAAAGACTGTCATATAACAGTAAAGTATCATATCTAATTAATAACATTTGGACCTCATTACAGAATGAAAAAAAAACATAAAGTTGTGACAGTTATACCTTATGATGTCACCTGCTTGTGTGCTATTGTGCTGCTGTTACATTATGTTGTAGATCAGTCAATGGCACTCATATGACAATATATGTCTTAATAATATTTTTTAATTCTCTTTTGTGACTTTTACAAGATTATGAACTAGATATGACAATTTACTGTAATATGACAGTCTTATATTTTCTTTCTGTAATGAGACCTTAGGATTCCATGATAGTAAAATTCTATCCAATTGGAATTGTATTATTCTATGTTGGAACCTTGGTCCTTCTTTACAGAAAAAATAAGACTGTCTTATGACAGTAAATTATCATATCTAGCTAGCTGATAACCTCGTAATAGTCACAAAAGCAAATTACAAAATAGTATGACAAACATTGTTACGTGAATGGTATTAATTAGTATACAGGGGGTCTCATTACAGAAAAAGTCATAGAATTGTGACAATTATACCTTATGGTGTCACTACTTGTGCCCCTCCTATTTTATGACTATTACATTATGGTGTACGTCAGTCAATAGCAGTCATATGACAAAATTTGTTTTAAGAATATTTTGTCATTTTCTTTTGTGACCTTTACAAGGTTATGCGCTAGATATGACGATTTACTGTATTATGACAGTCTTATTTTCCATATGTATCAGTTAGAAAAGCAAATTACAAAATCTTTATTATGACAAATATTGTCATATGATTTGTTCAACATCATATGATAATCATAAAATAATAGCACCTATACAGTGACATCATAAGGTATGATTACCACAATTTTATGACTTTTTTTTCTGTAACGAGGCCCCTTTATTCAGAGGGTTTAAAAGATGAATTTTGCCAACAAAAAGTATCGTTCTTGAATTTGGACCATTAAACCCCCTCAAAAGAGAGTGATGACAAAAAAAAAACCACCACCACCACCACCACCCCTAAAAATAGCCAGGGTCCTAACAAATTATTGTTGTCTACATAACACCATTATATGCAACAAGTCTGTTGATAAGTCACCCACTTGTCTTCAAGGACCGTCAAAACTCTGGGTGGTCCTGGCGACCCCCCTTCTTCTCCAGAAAAAAAAAATCCCATTTTTTTTGAGCCAGATGCCCACAAAAATTCAACCAAAATAAAGAAATGGACTTTTGTATTTTATGTCATTTTTAATATTAATAAATAAAGTCAAAACTTTTTATGAAACTAAAAATTCAGAAATGTGCAAAATATATGCAAGAAAATTATTCATATTTTATACAAATTTGCATATTATATAGAAAAAAAGCACAATTAATAGTTACAAACTTATCAGAAGCATTTTTTGTTAAAAAAAATATTCAAAATTTATTTCAACATTAAAATCCTACAATAAAAATAAAACAGTTCCCAGCATTTTTCTCTCTGTTTATAAAATAAAGTCCGGTGGTAGTCCTTTCATTAATGCATTATTTTTTTTTTTTTTTGGAAGATATACTTGAGGAAGTATCCCCCAATTGACTGGTGGAAATCAGGGATAAATACTGTAGATATAAATAGTAATAGTATTTAAGAACCTAACTTTTACAGTGGAGTCATTTGAAAGTTTTTCTCTTCATTGAAGGAATAGGACTTAACATGGTATACCACCATCTAGCAGCCAATGTGTAAAACTGTGGACTTACCACTGTTTACCGCTGATAGAACTCGACAAACTGTTTAAAAAACGCAAATTTTACATCTTATGAAGATGTAAAAAATCGTGTTCTTTTTTTTAAAAAAAAAAAAAAGTGACTTAACCCAGTTTACCTCTTGAGGCACTGATTTGCTTTGGGGACTGAAAAGGCTGCAAGCAAAGCTTGTGTTTATATGTCATTCCTTGTACGGTATTGATTTATGACTGTCGTATTATGATGTACACCAATCAATGGTAGCTAAATGACACTAATTACCATTAACATATTTTGTTAATTTGCTTTTGTGACTGTTACAACAAGGTTATATGTGCTACATATCTCAATTTGCTGTCATATGATGATATGACAATCTTATTTTTGCTTTTTATAATGACCCTCATACAACGACACCTCATATTTGTCATGCTAATATTTTCTAATTTTCTTTTATTACTGTTACGAGACCATGAGCTAGATATGACACTTTACAAAGTAGTCATATGACAGTCTTATTTTTTTCTTTCAATAATGATGACCCTCAGGTATACGCTAGTCAATGGCAGTCATATGAAAATATTTGTCATAATAATATTTTGTAATTTTCTTTTATTACTGTTACGGAGACCATGAGCTACTGTAGATATGACAAATTATTATCATATGACAATTTTATTATCTTTCTGTAATGAGTCTAATGACCTATCATTTCTGTTTTAAAAGGATGAAGTGAAATTTTATGTAAATTTATGCAATTGTTCAAAGATTATGCATTTTGAGCATTTAATGCATTTTTAATTTTGATTTTAAACTAATTATTGTAGATATGACACTCCTAATGATACCATACGAGTGTCCTATGTACTTCAAAAAGACTGTAACCGTCATTGGGCGTTTTTTTATGGCTGTAACTATAAAACGTCCATTGAAACCTATAGAGGCCCTTTTATTGTATGATGTTTTTTTTTTATTATAAATGAAATTAAAAATGAATAATTGACAAATGAGAGACATTTTTATAATTAATTAAAATGAATCTTCATCTTTTTTTAAAGGGGGGGGGAGGGTGGGCGAAACATTTTTTCTCTCTCTCTTTCTCTTTCTAGTCTTATCAATTATAACAAACAAATAAACATCATTTAAGAGACTAATTAAATTTTTATATCTTCAGAAAAAAAAAGAAGATAAAATAAAGATCTGATTGATATTTATTTTTGTGTGAATAATTGTGTAGGTCGTGGGAATTGGTCGTTTGTTTATGATAAATTAAGAAAAACAGAACATCCGCAATCCCCCATCCCTCCCCACCCCACCCCCACCCCGCGCACCCAATTTAACCGAAAAAAAAAATTAACCAAAAGTTACAAAATATTACAAAGTTACTAATTTCACTTGAATCACAAACAACACACACAAAACTCTTGAGAAATGTTGAGTTAAGTCATTAATGTGTCAATTATTATTCCTATCATTTCTGATTACTAGGTTTTGTTTTTCTTCTTCTTCTTCTTCTTCAAGTGCATCCGGTAAAGAAACATGAATGACTAAAGTGTAAGACAACCCACTCAGATTCCAAATGTGAAATGTCCTGGGAAAGGGCATTGAAATAGTGATTATGATGTTAATTATCATCATAATCATCATTATGAGTACTTAATCGATTGATTGATTTTTTTTAATAATAATTTGTCAAAAAAATTAATCACATTTCAAGTGGCCTACTGCGGAGTTTCTTAACCAATGGAGTGCGGGGTGAGAAGCTCAGAGGGTGCTCAAGAGAAATGTGAAGTGCCCAAAGGAGGTGTGAGGTCCCCATTAGATGTGTGAGGTGCCCATTAGACGTGACCTCGCCCAAGAAAGGTGTGAGTTGCCCAAGGGATGTAGTAGTGTCCAAGGGAGGTGTGAAGTGCCCAAAGAACGTATGAGGTGCCAACTAAAAAATTTCAATTGATTCAAAATTCAAATTGTGTCGCCAAATTAATTTTTCAAAACAGACTTTTTTAATTTTTGTCTATGAAAAGTTTATTTTGAAAGATATCACAACATTGAAAATACCTTAAAACATTTTCTAGTTTACCTTAATTTTGCTCTTCTGAAAGACAGAATTATCACATTTCGAAAATCAGCTATTCCTAAACAATCTTAAAAAAATATTTCTATTTTGTTATCTTTCAAAATAAACTTTTTATTTTAGTTTGAAAATGACCCAACTTTAAGCAGAAGATAATTTTTTTTTAAAAAAATGTTGTCTATAAAAAGTTTATTTTGAAAGATATCACACAACATTGAAAATATCCTAAAGTAATTGAGCTACCCTTCTAGTTTTTAAAACACTTTCTAGTTTCTCTGGATTTTACTTTTCTGAAAGACAATTAATCAACAATCTGAAGGAATATTTTCATTTTGATATATTTTTTTAAAATAAATTTCAAGACGATTTATTTAAATATTTTTAAGTATAAAATGCTAATTTTTAGTTTTTAGAACTAAAATTAATTAGTTTTTCTTCTTCAAAGTTTCAACAAAAAAAAATATGACTAACTTATTCCAGTTTTTAAGAAACGGTTTGATTTCTTCACGAAGTTGTTTTTTTTTTTTAAAAAAAAAAGACCTTATAGAGGAGACTTAATTAAAGGACCCATAAATATTGCAAAATTGGCTCCAAAATTCACCAAAAAAAAATCTCTTCGTTCCTAAAAAAAAAATGAGACAAATTTCGTGAAATTTAAATTATATTATGTTCGTGTGTGTTAGGTTGCCCCTCGTAAAGGGGTTGCTTTGTCCCCTTAACTTTCAGATCAAAACATCTCATTTTATCTGAAATCCTTTAAGTAGATTTTAATGTTCATATCTTTTAAAATAAACTTTTTTTTAGATAATTTTAATAAAAAAAATGACTAAGTTTTGAAACTTTGACCATTCTCGTCACATTTGGACCCAAATTGAAGTGAAAAACCAAATTCGAAACTTAAAAAAATGTCACAATTATATTATTTGTTTTTAAAAAAAAGTTGTCAAATGTAATAATTCCTTTTTATTATAAAGCTTGTTTGAA
Source organism: Brachycybe producta (assembly GCA_036925085.1). Taxonomy (NCBI): domain Eukaryota; kingdom Metazoa; phylum Arthropoda; class Diplopoda; order Playtdesmida; family Andrognathidae; genus Brachycybe; species Brachycybe producta. The sequence continues at coordinate 1,407,888 of JAUPFP010000022.1, forward strand.
GATGCAAACATTCCTCGAACTCTCATTATTCCTGCCGTTTAGGAACATTAGAAACTAGAAAGCCCAATTCACTTAAGAGTGATCTCTTTTTTTTTTATAAAATAAGCTTTTTTAGGTTCAGTTTTTGAAAATAACTCGGACTTTACGGCAAGAAAGAATTCTCTTTTTTTTTAACTTTTTTGTTCACAAATAATTTATTTTGAAAAATATCAACATAAAAATTCAGAAACCGTTCTAGTTTCTAAATTTTTTAAATTCTTCTTAATCTTACTCACTGAAAAGGCCTAAATCAAAAGTTTGATTTATCAGCTGTTGTTCATCAAACATTCATTTACTGTTCTAGTTTTTAACACTTTTATGTCATTTCTGACAAATCTTTAAGATGATAATAATTTTTAAATTTTGTAGCTTTCACAATTTACTTAATGCTGATATCTTTCAAAATAAACTTTTTCTGTAGACAAAAATTTTAAAATTAATTTTTTTAACCTGAAACAAAAAGCTTATTTTGAAAGATATCAAACTTGAAACTACTATTAAGGGATTCAGTTACCCGTTCTAGTCTCTAAATCACTTTCAAGTTTTTTTCTTAATGTGTTGCAATTTAAAGACGGAAAGAGAGTTAAGAGTATTAGCTATTCATTAACCACTCATTTACTATTCTAGTTTCTAAACAAACTTTCAATAGTATCTTTCTCATTTGCATATTTTAAAATTTTCTTTTTTAAAACGTTTTTAAGGCGGTTAAGTCGTTAATCGTTAAGGTAATCGTAAGTCGTTAAGGCTCTCTTCTAAAGGTTGGAATACACAGACCACTTTCAGACCACTTTCAGACCACTTTCTGACCACTTTCTGACCACTTTGCAAAATGAAGTCGACGGTGGTTGATTTCTGTGGTTGCAATGTATTTTCTATTGGAAAAAAAAACCCCTCAAAATGTGATCGGTTTTGACGACAAATTCATTTTGTAGTCTAAAAGTGGTCCTAAAAATGTGGCCTGTGTGTGCCCAAGGGCCTAAAAAAGGGTGCAAAAAAAAACCGGTAAATTAAAATTAAATGTTGCGATTGCCGTTCGTACCTTCCAGCTTTGGTGACAATCATTTCGGTTCCGAGTTCATTGAATTCGTCCCAAAGAGATTTCATCTCAAGAGTGGCGGCCACACAGATCAACTTGGGATGAAGAGGCAATTTCAAAGTCTCGCACTCAACCGATGCTGATACTGATGATTGGCCGTCACAAAACGAAGATTTGTCGGCATCTGATTGCATTATAGATGCCGAACTTCGATTATTTTTATTATTATTATTATTATTAATAATGTTCACATGAGGTGAAGAGGAGGAGGAGGAGGAGGACGTGGATGAGGACGTGGAGGTAGTCGGCGAAGAGCACGAAGGTGACGAAGCCGACGACACTCGAAGAAGTTCCGAATTTCCACAACCACCACCACCACCACCGACACTTCGAACGTCATCATGCATATTGCACATTCGAATTGGCGATGATTGTGAGCTGCTTATTGAACAGGGAGAAGGCGAGGCGACAGAATGCGTTGGATGCAATTGAAGTTGAGCAAAAGCTCCCTGATAACATCCACTTGTGTCCATCATCATCGAAGAAGTTCCCCTCGGTTTACCAGCAGACAGAAGACAAGCTATACGTAAAAACCGAGAAATTTATCCCCAAAGAAAATTAATTACAAACTCATTAACACGTTTTTTACAAAATATTAATTTGCATAATATGCAAATTTAAAGCAAAATTAAAAAAAAGGTTTTATGAGTAGATGATTTTCAAACTTTGGGTTTTATTCTGCGTTTTCAGAAGAGTAACAACATTATTAAGGAGAAATTTCAAAATGTGTTAGTAACTAGAATGGTAGCTGAATCAGTTAATAGGATTTTTATTTTTCATGTTTGATATCTTTCAAAATAAACTTTTTAGTGACAAAATTAAAAAAAATATATATATACTGTCCGCTTAAACTTGGGTCAATTTCAAACTTGAAATAAAAAAAAAGTTTATTTTAAAAGATATCAACATCCTTGAACATCCTTAAGAGATTGAGCTACTCTTCTAGTTTCTAAAGCACATTCAAGTTTCTCTTCATTTTGCGCACCTCAAAGACTGAATACTCAAAGGGCGTTTATATATTTTTAACGCCTCTTACAGAAGAAATTAAAGTGTTTTAGAAACTAGAAGAGTAAATGAATTTGATACCTTTGAAAATTTTCACTAAAATAACCAAAAAAAAAAAGTGAAAATTTAATCATTTTCAAAAACAACTGTCATAAAGTTTATTTTTTATAAAAGATATTTTAAGCTCATTCATATTTATGCTATTCTAGTTTCTAATGAACTTTAACATATTCTCAGAATTGTTGTTTCAAAGTTTTTATTCGTCGATTTAAATCAGTCCTTAGATTTTTAGAAAACAAACTTTTAAAAAAGTATTTCAAACTTCATTTAAAGAGTAGAATGAACGTAATTATTATTTCCAATGCGATATCTTTTAAAATAAACTTTTTATGACAGTTTTTTTTTATTATTAATAAATTAATAATTAAATACTATTTTCTTTTTCACTTTATTTTGTCCAAATATTAAAATATTAGTCTTATTCAAACTACGATAAAAATGAAATCACAATTCGAATTCTTTTACCCTTCTAGTTTCGAATAAACTTTGAATTTGTTTTTCAACAACAACAAAAAAATTGCTTCAAATCAAATTATACCTTCCATATCTTTCATAGGCGAAGATTCGAAAGAAGAATGAAGATTTGGCATTGAGTTCGGAGAAGACGACGACGACGAAGATGATGATGAGGGTGAAGAAGAGGACACATTTGGTGGCGTTAAGAGCATCGGCGGCGGTGGTGGTGGTGGTTGCGGCCACTCGTAGCAACAATCGGCAGACGCAAGGGTCAACGAGTTGCACGACGCGGCCACCGATGATGCAGTGGTCAACGATGTTGCAACAGAAGAAATCTGAAGTAAACCTTGTGATGATAATGATGATGATGATGATGAAATGTCAGAATGTGTCGTCGGTGGTGGCAGGTAATCGAGAGCAGCATCAGAAGCACCACAACTGCCGCCGCCGCCGCCGCCGCCGCCACCAACACATCGAACAGCATCAGCCACCGACATTAGTGCATTAATACTAAATGCATTTGTTCTTGTATGAGGATGATGATGATGATGATGATGATGATAATGATATGGTGTTGCTAAGTTGCTCATAGTCTCTTCCGATCTCTATCGATAGTGTGGCAACTTAAATAAAAATCGTTAAGACTTATGTGGGGCAAGATTTTTTTTTTTTTACCACAAACTCATGTGGGCCTTCTTCCAACCAAAAAAAAAAAAGCAAGCAGCACCGCCTCCGTCTGTTTATTTCTCTCTCGTCGTCTCCCTTGAACCACACAAGCAAAACGCCTATCTAATAATGAGATACAACGACAAAAAAAATAAGGATGATGAGATCACCGAAAGAATGATTATGAAAGAGTCTTCTTAAGACACCTCCTCCCTTCTTCAAGCTAGATACATACCGTCAATTCTGGCTTGTCCATCCATTGGAGGAGGAGGAGGAGGAGGGGGGGGGGGTTGGAAAATATATGTAGGAAGCGGCTGTTTCTTTCTTTTTTTTCTGTTTTTAAGATATGGTTCAATAGATATTTATTGTGTTTATTATTCTCCAGATGGCGCTGCCGCTACTACAGTAGCTATGTGTTCTATAACAGTGGTCGCCAACCGGTGGTCCGCGAGAATTTTTTAGTGGTCCGCAGAAAAACCTGGACAATATTTGCATTTTTTTGTTTTTGTTTTGGTGATATCTTTCAAAATAAACTTTTTATGACAGTTTTGAAGAGAAAAAAAGGCGAAAATGGTTTTTCATGAAATTTTAATGGAAAAACCCCAAAAACGGATCATTTTTCAAACTGAACTATAAAATCTTTATTTTTAAGATAATGTCATTTCGTAACTGTTAGCATAATCTTTTACCATTCTAGTTTTTTTAAAACAATTTGAATTTTTTTTGTAATGTTGTTTGTATAAAAAAAAACGTTCGCTTAAATATTTTTGCGCCCAAATTTTCACCAAAAAAATAACATCTATGGAGCTAAGCATTAAGTCACTGCAGTGGCACCATCCGGAAGAGGAGACAAAAACAAAATAAATATCTATTCAGCCACCTTAACTCAATGCTTATTTTCTCATTTTTTTTTTAAACAATGTGTATAGTGTTCTGGAGCTCAAGATTGACAATCCAGAATTGATCTTCTGTACCTAGCTTTAAACGTTTTTTTTTATTTGCAAATATGGTGTGTGGCCACGCGTGTCTGTGTGTATGTTTACACTGTGTATTACACTACCCTAAAAAGAGTGATGTTGTGAGGGAGGATGGTTCAGGACGAGGGTCACTTCCTACATCCCCACCTCCTTATCCCCCCCCTTCTCCTTATCCTCCTTTCAGCCCAGGATTTTTTTTTCTCAAACATATCCAGGGTTTTTTCAAAGGCAGGCAGTTAGAAATCGGTCAGAACTTCAGTTGGCTCCGCCCCTTGTTATGACGACTGGCAACTTCTAATTGGTTGGTTATGTAGTCTGACGTTGAAAATGGCGGAGAGCATGTGATGTCAGACTACATAACCAACCAATTAGAAGTTGCCAGTCGTCATAACAAGGGGCGGAGCCAACTGAAGTTCTGACCGATTTCTAACTGCCTGTTTTTCAAAGACAACCAGCTGAACCACATAGAAAACACATACAGAGTGGGATACACTCACAAAGAACAAATACTTTAGCAATCAATCAATCATATGATTGTCATATGTCATCTTTAATAAACAGTTGTAGATTTTTTTTTGTTCTTCTCGTTGCATTAAAAGTAATTACAACTAGAAATTATGATTATATTCTGTATTTTAAAAAGCAAAATTTGAAGAAGAAGAAAAGAAAAAAATATTGAAAATTGTTTTAAAAACTAGAATCATCAAATGTCTTCAAGTAAGTTTCACATTATGAAACGATTTTAAACATTTTCTTTGTTTGTTTTGGGAGCAAAAATTAAAGAGATAATAGAAAGTGTTTTAGAAACTAGAAGGGCAGTTCAAGCACTTGAGGGTATTTTCAATGTTGTGATTATCTTTCAAAATAAACTTTTTAAAAACAAAAATTAAAAAATATTGTCTGCACTTCAAAATTCAAAAACTAAAATTTAAAATAGATTAAAACAATTTTTTTAAAGTCATTAAGTTACTCTTCTAGTTTCTAAAACACAACCAAGTTTCACTTAATTTTGGCTCCCCGAATAATAACAAAATAATCAAGGGTTCGAGTGACATTTACACTTTAAAACCACCTTAATTATACATTACTTATATAAACAACACCAAGAAGAACTTTGAAGTGTTGTAGAAACTAGAAGGGTAACTTTAATTACTTAAAAGAATTTGTTTTCATCTTGATTTTTTAAAAAAAAAACTTTTTTATGACAATTTTAATTTCAGAACTTTTTTTTTATTAGTTAATTTTGTTCGACTTTCGGCCCAACTTGAAATGAAAAATAAAAATCAACCAATTGAAAAAGCCTTAAAAAGTTTATTTCTAAACATGAAAAGTTTCTTTAAGTGATTCAGTGACTCTTCTAGTTTTTAAAAACTTTCAATTTCTTACTATTATTTGCTTCTGAGTTCTACTAAAGTTCTATTTGTTCTCATTATGTTGCTTATTTTAAAAAATGGCTTACTTTAAGGAATGACAGGCAATTAGAAATCAGGACGAACAGAAGTTGGCTCCGCCCTTTTTTTAATGACGAACGTAACTTCTAATTGGTTGGTTATGTAGTCTGACGTCACATGCTCCGCCCTTTTTCAACGTCGAACCACACAACAAACCAATTAGAAGTTGCCGATCGTCATAAAAAATGCGGAGCCAACTTCTGTTTGTCCCGATTTCTAATTGCCTGTAATGAATGCGTCTGAAAAAATTAAAGTGGTTCTAAGTAACTACGTCATTATGGTGAACATTTTTTGTTAGCAAAGTAGAAAAAACAACTTCAAAACAAATCAAAGATTATTAAAAACTAGAATGTGATAACTTTAAAAAAAAATATACTTTTTATGTCAGTTTGAAATCAATTAATGAATTTTAATTTTTTTTTTTTTTTTAAATCAAGAGTTTAAATGAAAATTAGATAATTAGATTTTCAATTTGTCATAAAAATTATTTTAAAAGATATCGTTATATATTTATATTTTTGTTCGCTTACTATTCTAGTTTCTAACAAAATTTGATATCATGTTTGCTTCTAAACACTTTACTTACAAGATATAACATTTTGTAAATCTTTGCTCTCAATTTGAACGTTATTAACTTATTACAATTAACTGACTTTGTGTCATAATAACAGGCATTTAGAAATCGGGACGAACTTCAGTTGGCTAAGCCCTTTTCATGACGAACGGCAACTTCTAATTGGTTGATTATGTAATCTGACGTCTTATGCTTCGCCCCTTTTCAACGTCGAACCACACAACAAACCAATTAGAAGTTGCCGGTCGTCATAAAAAGGGCGGAGCCAACTGAAGTTCGTCCCGATTTCTAAATGCCTGTGTCATAATCACCATTATTAAATATAAAGCTTAAATTTCAAGTTTCTTAAGAACATTTTAAGAATGTTAAGTCCAAGTAAGAATGACAAATTTGTCTTGTAAAAATGGGGGGGGGATAAATAAGGTAGTCACTTCTTTCAGTTGACCCATGTCATGATACTGATTATTGACCACCCAGACTGACCTCTCCTCTTTCTCTCCGTTCAAAAATTTGTGGCATTTTTTCTCTTCTTTTTTTCTGAAATGTGATCATTGACCATCACCATAAGTGAAATTGTCTCACATTTGGGGTATTTGACGAGCTCAAAAGTGATTCACACTTCTTTTAGTGTTGCATAAATGACCATTGACCACCGGCCCATAACTCAAAACAATGACCAAATTCAATTAATTCAATCAAAATTTAAATCGAAAATTAATTGAAGGTCACAATGTTTAAGGAATCTGTGGTATTCATAATAGGTATAAGGTCGTCTTCTTAATGGTTTTTTTTTAAAGTCAAAGCTAGTGCTAAACTCGTCAATTTTTACATGATACTTCTAATCAAAAGTTCATGAGTTTAGCACTAGCTTTAACTTAGCAATCATTAAGAATTCGATCCAGGTAACTTAAGTACCTGCTCTCAAGACTTGAGAACAGGTGGTGCTCGGATTGGTGTGAGCACCTGCTCAAGCTGTGAACAGTTGCTTAATTTTTTTTGCAGGAAAAAAAATGAGTACGTTTTCAATAAATTGAATAGTTGCTCCACATTTTGGTTAGGGACCAACCAATTATGTGAGAGTGAGCATCTACTCAAATTGTTAAAGTAAGTGCTCCATTTTTTCCTTGTTTCATATGAAAATTGAGCACTGAAGTTCGTCCCGATTTATAATTGCCCTTGCAAACCTTTGACCTGAACAATGGAAGTGTGTTACCAAATTTGTATACACAGGCAATTAGAAAACGGGATGAACATAAGTTGGATCCGCCCTTTTTATGACGAACGGGCAACTTCTAATTGGTTTGTTGTGTGGTTCGACGTTGAAAAGGGCGGAGCATGTGACATCAGACTACACAACCAACCAATTAGAAGTTGCAATTCGTCATAACAAGGGCGGAGCCAACCTCTGTTCATCCCGTTTTCTAATTGCCTGTGGATGGCACCACTGCAGTGGCTAATGCCTCTCCTCCATAGACGTAGGTAATAACTAATAAGCTACGAGATGGTGCAACCTTAGACTAGTAAAGTAATAGTCTAAGGTGTAACCAGCCAACCCTACAAGCAATTAGAAAACGGGACAAACAGAAGTTGGCTCCGCCCTTTTTTATGACGAACGGCAACTTCTAATTGGTTTGTTGTGTGGTTCGACGTTGAAAAGGGCGGAGCATGTGACGTCAGACTACATAACCAACCAATAAGAAATTGCCATTTGTCATAAAAAGGGCGGAGCCAACTGAAGTTCATCCCGTTTTCTAATTGCCTGTAATTTACACTTGTTGAGTGCTAACACTCGATAAGGGCCATCTGGACCATCATCAGGGCCCGAAAAAAAAAACCAATCCCTTGGTGCAACTTCAAGCATTTGTGCACCTAATTAGCAATGTTTGTTTTTTCTCTCAGTTGTTTTAAAGGCAATTATTATTAGAAAAGTTTTTTTTTTCACCGCACTTTCACTTCTTGTCACAATCATTTTGGCACGTTCCATAGAAGGAAGGAAGAAATACCGCTTATACATATTTTCGTGTATGTCGGCAAAAGATAAATGTTAGTTTGCCCTAATTAACTAGAGAGCCCCTTGCTGTACATCAAGTTAAGTCCATATACATATGGGCCATACATGCTTCGAAAATTCTAACCCCATAAACCTAAAAATAACTATAAAATAATAGGCTCATCACGCAGGGTGTCACAAAAGTCTGCGTTCTCATGGAGAAAACATGCAGTGTATACAGGTAATTAGAAAACGGGATGAACAGAAGTTGGCTCCGCCCATTTTATGACGACCGGCAACTTTGTTGTGTGGTTCGAAGTTGAAAAAGGCAGAGCATGTGACGTCAGATTACATAACCAACCAATTAGAAGTTGCCGTTCGTCATAAAAAGGGCGGAGCCAACTTCAGTTCGTCCCGATTTCTAATTGCCTGTGCAGTGTATACGCTCAATTCATATTTTCATTCAGAATGGCGAATTTTTAACTCTTATGTTAAACTCCATTGAGTACGCCCAAATAAGAAAAAGAATCCATTATAATGCTCCTAAAAATACTTAAAAATATTTTTAAAAAACCAGAAAAAAATCACTACATGTGCCTATGTGTTGGCTTCACTGTGTTTTTTTTTTCAAATTATTTTTACGCAAAGAGCGCTAGCATCGTTTTTCTATTGAGCCCATAGACCCAATGTTAAAGAAAAAATGTTAATTTTTAAAATACACAGTCACGGCGGCAATATGTTTATTTTTCATATTTAAAGTTGTCCAATTTTGATGGTTCAAAGTGCAATGTGCACCTTAAATATATGCTGATCGTGTGATAGAATGACACAAAATTGTTAAGTGTTTTTCTATTTTTAAATAAACTATTTAAAAATCGCGAATTTCTAACTCGCTCATAAGCAACAAAAACAACATCCATTAAAATGCTCGTAAAAATACGTAAAAATAATTTTAAAAAATCAGAAAAAAATCAGCACATGCGCAAATGTGTTGGCTTCACTGCATGGTTTAATTGTGGTTTTTAAAAATTATTTTTAAGTATTTTTACGAACATTTTAATGGATGTTTTTTTTTATTATTTGGGCGTACTCGATGGAGTTTAACATAGGAGTTAGAAATTCGCCATTTTGAAATAGTTTTTAAAAATAGAACCGCACTTACCAGGTTTTTGTCATTCTATCACTCCATCGGCATATATTTAAGGTGCGCATCGCGCAATTTGAAAACTTAAAATTGGACAACTTTAAATATGAAAAATAAACATATTGCCTACGCGACTGTGTAATTTTAAAAATTAA